>CM050663.1:13189204-13901704 GCA_027574665.1 Rhynochetos jubatus
GTAGCAGTAAAAGCAGCTGAAAAATAGAATAAATGAATGAAAAATGAATAGTGAAGTAAACAAAAGGAATCCAAATTCAAGATGTGAATGGTGGGTCAACAAAATTGAAAAAGACAGTGTAGAGAATTGAATAGATAAAGTCAGATGCAGGAACCTAATCACAGGAGAATAGAAAATAAATTAGAAATGAAAAATGAATGCCAGTGGTAGGAGGAAAAGGTAGAAAAGTGTAGCAAGCAGAATAGATAGATGAGGGAGATGGCCTAGAAACACAGCAAACTCTGCCTCCATAGCTTCCTTAGTGCTAAACTTGGGCCCAAATACACCTAACTGAGCTCTGAATTATAGTAGACTTGATGTGTTCAGTGTCCATTAAAGCTCATCTGTGATTGACTCCCAAAAGGAAGAAAAAAACCCAAAACCCAATAAACTTTCTCCTAGCTCAGGTAATAGCTGAAGAGACTGCAGTGTCAGAAAATGGTTTCTTGATCTAATATCTAGTAATAGTTTCTTAAATATACACTGGCACCTTGTCAAACCACAGCGAGATACTGTCATTCAGCTCCAGTGATGGGACCACCAGTTTGGCTCATTCTTTCTTTCTATCACACAGGTCTAACTACCTCACAAGTCATAGACAGCAGCTTCCCCTGGAACACGGTGAGTGACACTGAAACTTACTGAAACTTCCACTTAGTCCCCATGAAAGAAAAATATGTCACTACAGAGAGGAACAGGAGTGCTTTAAGTCTTAGTAAAATGAATAATGGATTGTTCCACATGCTCCACAGCTCCTCACATTCCCTATCCTAAAGATCAAGAACATCTGATGTCTTTGCAACCAGATGCCAGCCTCTTCCACCAAACACCTCTCCCTATAGATATTGGCTCTGGGGAGAAAGTAGCTGGGCCCACGCTCTTGCCCAAATGGGCTGTTCAAAGTATATCACATCTTCCCTAAGATTCTTACAAAATCTGCACAACATTTGCAAGTGTTTCACTCCTCACCCTGAACCTCCCATTTTTCATGAGGATGAAGAGACAACTCAGAATAGTTTAAGTCTTTTCCTCTAAATATCAAAGAAATTTCTCTGCATGAAATAATCTGAGCATTACAAGGTCATACTGATGGTAAAAGAGTACAGCAGAATTCTTTTATGTGATAGCTTGGAAAATAGTGTTTTACCCCAGTCTATCACGGATAGCATTTTATTTTAATGTAATTATGGCACAAGTTCAACATTTTGAAGAATAATGTTGATGACTAGTTTTCATTTTTAACATCACTACATACGGATGCGATCTTTTTCTCAACTTTCAAAAATTTCAATGTAAAATCTTATCAGCTGTTACTACTGGACTTACTCCTGCTAGTATGATATGGTCCTCTTTTCCATTTGTTTAAAGTAAAACATTGATATAATTTACCACTTTGTAACTGGGCAGAAAGAGCAGTCTACAGCGTCTATTATTGTGGCAAACTATTGCAACTTGCTTACTTTCAGTCAGGCACCCATACTCTTAACGTGTCCGCTGACTTGGATTTAAAAGAAAAGGCCATTTATCTCCACTATTACAACATTAACTCACAGTAATTTCATAGCTTTCAACCATTTTCTCATGCCTTATTTCTAACCACCAACTGAATCCATACAAATAACACATACAAAGTGTCACACTCAGCAGACACATAATCATTCAATAGCCTAAAAGAGCATTCCTGCAATTATTGGGTTTGTCTTATTTATCTCCCATGTACTGCGCTTACAAATAACAGTTGAACAATGCCACTTTCAACTTAAAATGTATGGGAGACTCAACAGAAGCAATATTGCTCAGGCTGTTAAAACCATGAGCTGGTTGACAACAAAGCATATTTGAGTTATACGATGCTATTCTGACACTATGACAACAATTAAAAAGAAAACTCAACATATAAACTCCATATAATACACATCAACCACCGACAACACAACAAAGTTTAAAGGCCAGTAAATGGGACTCAGGTTCTCAAATAATTTCCTAGCCTTTACTGCCACAGATTATAAAGCCAGTAGTAAAAGAACGAATGCATAATACACATTTTCCTAACCTTAGCTTTTTACAGTTACTAGCGTTATTGCAAATAGAATACTGATTCAGGAGTTCAGAAACCTTAAAAACCCAGACAAAGCTCTGAATGTGTATTTTATCTGTCTATTCAACAAATAAAGACAAAGAAGACAGAATGTTCTAAGATTTATGTATCTAGTTAATGTCCTTGGGCAACATGATTCAGGGGTCAGCAAAACTAACTGGAATCTTTCAAAAAACTTTGAAGGAAAACATACTGGTTAGAGTGGCATGGTTGCAAATTGCCACTGTGTTGACTAGCTTTTGTGACCTTTTTCTTAAAATCTCATTTCCTAGCTGTACAGTATAAGCCAGTCTAAGCTTTCACTGAAAAAAATAAAAAAGAAGAAAAAATAGCCTTTCTCGTCACAATGAAAATGTGACCTCATACACACCTCAGTGCAAGATGTCAGGCCAATCAATAAAATTTATTTGTAATTTATTGCATTCGCACAAAGATCCATGGATTTTCAATACCGAATGTAAGCAGTATTCCATATATGTCATAATTTACACTGCTGAGCTGTAAATAAGTATGTTGTGTCAGAAGTTTCAACCCTATTCACAGTCCCTATACAGTACTACAACAGTAAAAGAACGATACTCACGTGGAAAATCTTTGGGATGTGTTTTTTCTGACCAGTTTCCATAAAAAGTTAGCCTGTATTTGGCAGTTCCACAGGCACAACAATCTAAAATTGGTTTGTCAGTCACACCTTCCAAGGCTGAGTCTGAAAAAGCAGCAAAGAACCCATTGAAAATGGTTACAACTCAAAATCAACAGACCACAGCAAAGTTGCCATAAAGAACGCTCCACTAAATAAATCTGAGTTAAATGCTTTTGTTGGTGTTTATTTTTAAACTGGGCTACACTAGGCTAAACTAGAACTCTACAATACCTGAATCATATTTATAAATGGATATAGTGTTTTAAATCTACATTTTTAAATAAGAAGGCACTACAATTTCAGTCATCTTCAGATTCAGAATGGGTTTGCACTTCTGATTCTTACCTGATACAAACAAAATCTCAGTTGATCTCAAAAATACAATAGGCTTGAAATTCTGGACAGCCAAAGTGTATAAATTCTCCAGTGGGATACAACACACAACTGCAATGCTTATGTTTAGAAATAGATGAAATAGCCCAAAACTCAATAAACTAAGTGCCCTGGAGACAAACGTTTCCCATGAAGACCAGGCAAAAGGTTGCAGATAGGACATTTAGGGGAAGGCAAGGAAGATTGCATGAGGAACAGTACGTGTGATAAACAACATCATTGAAGATCCCAAGTTCAAACCTGGATGAAACTGTTCAAGGCCTCAAAATTTCAGTTTGATATAA
Source organism: Rhynochetos jubatus (assembly GCA_027574665.1). Classification (NCBI taxonomy): domain Eukaryota; kingdom Metazoa; phylum Chordata; class Aves; order Eurypygiformes; family Rhynochetidae; genus Rhynochetos; species Rhynochetos jubatus. The sequence goes on from CM050663.1 coordinate 13,192,662, forward strand.
TGAATTAAGAAAAATACATAGAACACAAAGAGGTCAGAAAGATGCTTTACTTTACCTTACCTTGTTCACAAATTTTTTTGGTGAGAGAACCCTCATCTTGAAAATAAATAATGCGCTTCTGCACAATACTGGCTCTACAAGGAAAAAATGTTTTAGATATATTTAGCCCCTAAAGTCAGAAGAAAATGCATGATAAAGTAGCAAAAAGACAGAACGAGACTGCTAACACACAGGCATATTTCCCTCTTCCAACAATTCATATACACAATATAACAGGAATTTATTTCAACTTGCAATTTACTTTCCTCACATTTTCCAGAAACTTGGGTTGTTACTACGTTTAGAGAAGTGATCATAGTCATATAGTGAGGATCTGTGCTCTTGAAAGGCATGTCAGTCAACTGAATAATCAATATTTCAACATATCAAATCCTATATTAAGTTACTGAAAATATATTCAATTTCAGAAAAATGGCACAGCTGAAGTAAGCAGCTGTTTGTAGGAAATTACACGGCATTCTGAAGAGAGAAATACTTCTGATATATGACAGCAGTTCAGTGCAAATACCATGTAAAAGAGAAGTTAGAAAAAGAACTAGCATAAGCTAAAGTCTTCAAAAGCAATTCAAAGTTTCCAAAAGACAAGCCACTTTAAAATTAACTAAATCTACAACATTTTATTAAGGCTTATCATGCTTGTCTTACCTCAATTTTACAGTAAAATAATTATTTCAGTATCTCTAGCATTATTCCTCACTCATACTGGTTGAAGTGAGGAGAAAAATAAGAAATAATAAAAAAAAAATGTTTAAAAAAATCCAAACATCTAAGAAATCCAGCTGTTTGAAAAAGGAGCTCCCAAATTTGCAGATAATAAAGATGAGTATTTAATTTGAGAAGCAGTTATTTTAGAAATAAAAAGTAGAAGGATTACTCAAAGCCTGAAGTGTACTTATTCTTTTTTGCTGCAGTTAGCTTGTCACTGTGAAATGTCAAGGGAACAGTTCCTTTTCTAACAACAAAAGCTTCACAGCCTTCTGAGTCACTGACTCCTCAGCTGTGTTTGAAATTATATATGGAGCAAACAATCTAAATGGGAGTTTTGTTATTGATTCCAACTGGAACAAGATGTTGGCTGCACAAACACTGAAAGTAAGCACACAACTTCACAAATACTCAGACTAAAACAATATTAAATTAATTTTAAAATATTCATTGTTTTAATAATGACTTTTTAGACTGAAGGTAGATGAAAGCATCTGATGAACGCATATGCCTAGATTTTATCACTACTTTTCTTCCCCTTTATTTATTTATTTGAAATAATTTTTATTCCTCTATAAAACTTTTGATTTGGACTAAAGATTCTTTCATTTTGTTTTGAGGCTTAACAAAAGAGCTAAAATATAGACTGGCTGATTTTTAAAGAAAGGTAAGAAAGCTTTTAAGAATTTATGCAAGGTACACCTCTGCTTAGTCTGCATAAATCAGCCCCACCACTTCCAACACCCAGTGATGCCTGAACTTGATGAGAAGGGGAGGATCCAATTGCTTTCCCTCATATATATTAATATATTTAAGTGGATCTTTAATTGACATGTTTCTCTCTGACTGTCAGCACGCCATGGCGTAAAAAAGAAAAAGAAAACAAATATGACTCCAAAAATCTATTTGTTTCTTATAAAGTGATGCTCCTGCATTTGTATTGAAGCTTTTCCATCAGCAAACTAAGGAGCAAAAGTATATGTTACAGGCATATATACCTGTACCTGGTTTTACTTTAAAAAACCCAAAAACCTCCTAAAAATGTTATTTCTGTTTTGTAGTTGTCTCAGCAAAATTATGGAATATCTTGTAGTTTTTGCAATATTTGTTCTGCAATACTACTTTGGAATGCTGCAGATTGGATAAAGGCAGGTCAGAGTCTCTGTCTGCTCCCAGTTTGGTCAGACCACATTTGAGCATAACGGGAATAAGACCTTCCCTGAAAGACTTCCTGGGAATAAGTAGGTTCCTCTCCAGCAGAGTTCCACAGTGATTATACCATCCTGCTGTGAAAAACTCTGCCAAAGTCACATAAATTGCATTTGGGATATTAACAAACAGGAAACGTCATAAACCATAAAATTTCAGAGCTGCCTTGGGAATGCTCCAAGTTATACCAGAAACAGAGTTGTGGTTTTTTTCTTTCTTCCATAGAAACAGCTCTAGATCATCGTCCTTACTCTTTCTGTCATGCTAACATCAACAGAAATACTCTTATTTTACATTGCCTCTGGGGTGTAATGATGCGACAAAAGAAGTAAGGAAGAGGATCTATAAGAATTGTTCCTATGACACTTTTTAAGCTTCCATCAAAAACATTAAGTACAATATTAGAGTTACATTTGAATAAAAATGGTTTTGCCAGAACTGGTGAGGATATCCTAAGTTTCACCTGGATATTAAGAAATAATCATACTGGATTGCTGGTAAGAAACTTTTTCTGTTCTATATTACTTATGAGTTAACCTTCGTTTGCTCTTCCAGCCATCAAAATTATTTTCTTTAATTATTCCATGCCTTACTGATTTAATTACATTCCTATGAGTTGTTTGCCACCCAGAAAGCTTCTGAGAACAATTATACTTAACAGGATGTTGTTTGCTTTTTTGATTTCGCTGTCTTTCGGAGAGGAAGAATTTCTAAATGTGCTATTTACCTTAGTACTAGAAAGTGAGGTGAAAACCTTGTGTTTACATCTACTGTAATTTTGTTAGTGCTAGTGGATTGTGTAATTCCAATGCATTATTTAGGACATTCTCATTTTATTTACTTGCGTGCTGTCTTAGGAAAGAAACATCCTACGTTTCTGTCAAGCACTTACAAGGCCAGGAAATGTGCAAAATCTCAGAAGTTTAACAATGTTTACTTCTCTTTCTAACATTTAGGAGCCTTATTAAAAATAAGTTAAAATCATTCTGAAAGCATATACAACCCTTTAGCCATTATATGCCCAGCAATTTTTACACTGGTAGGGTATTTGACAACTGCAGTCTTCAAAATAATTTTCAGCCAGGAAACTATGCTCCATCTCACCGAAGAACAAACTCCATCTACACCAGAACATAATTGTCATCAGCGATCACTGACAAGGGTCAGTACTATCAAAAACTTGCATGAAATGATTTCTTTCTTGATGGCTAACTTAGGAGCTTACACAGATGGTACATTTTTTGTTGGCTTTGATCAGTTAAGTATGTTGTTAACACAGTAAGCAAACCAACAAGACTTGATATTTGATGTTGAACAGTAATATTAATGTGAGGTTTGTCAGTGTTGCCATAAGAATGTACATCCTTGAACAGCATGAGTGTCTTTAACAGATAAGTCAGATGAAAACCAATAAAAGCTACTCACTTCTAAAAAATTCAGTGCATACATATACACCAGAATATCCTTCTTCAGTTGTATTTCTTAACATTTCACCCATATTGTCAGAAAACATAATTGAGAGAAACGCCACAGCAAGAGGAAGTACTCTAAACTTGTCTTACAAATATTCTCTAGCTTCAAATTCCAGAGCAGTTTGGAACTAGATGATCTTTAAGGTCCCTTCCAACCCAAACCATTCTGTGATTCACATGATGCTCAGGCCTACCATCGCTCACACACACAAGATCTTGCTGGCTTTAGGACTGATTTGGCCATCATATATAATACAACGAAAAGCTCTAAGGGAAAACACAATTATATATGCTGCTATCTTATCTCATATTTGTCTCCCTGTTTACTTGAATGGTCACAAGACATAAATATTAAATCTAAAATCTTCAGGACAAAAACTTGTCCTGACAAAATCATTTCTGACCTGTATGCTACACCTATTGCTTGGGAAACAAACAAACAAAACCAAAGAAAACACAAACAAAAAGAAAAGCCAACAAACCCAAAACACCACACAAAACACCAAAGGTAAAAAAGGTCAAAGAATGAGTTTGCCTAGGATTTTTGAAAAATTTCACATTGCTTAAAGTCCATTGCGATTTGTGGGCTGTATCTTTTGCTAGCCACCATTTTTTGTAGCAAGTACCGTCTCTCCCTGCATTTCAAAACTAAGCATTATAAGTTATATTCTAAAGAAAAGTCTGAAAAGACTGGATAGGGGCTGGATAGTTGGAGGATATATTTATTTTGCTATTCTAAGCACTGTTTTTGTATAGTAGATGGAAACAATCTATCAAAGGTGAGAGTATAGTTTTTACCAAGCTAGTGAGTCCAAAGTCATATTACCTGAGAGCTGTATTCATTGAGCTAATTTCTGATAAGAACTGATGCAAAGCACTTGTGCATTATCTAACAAATCGTAAATCAAAATGAAAACAAAAAACAACTTATCAAGCATTGCTTTATTTCTGCTTAGAAGTTCTGTGCAACCTGTATGACACACCCTCTTGCTCAGGGAACTCGAAGACTTCATTATTCTGGGCATTCAAGAGAAGCAAGCAAGAAGGTGGTAGCCATGTCCTCATTTTCATTCTGTAGCCTGCTTTACCTCCAGGTAAAGCCATGGCAGAAAACAAACCGAACAGGCAAAGGGCACATCTCAAACCCTCCCACATGTGCCACTCTTCATCAGCCCTCAAGTTCCTTGCTGTCACTACTTGACCTCTGTTGGTTGTGCCATTATTGCACAGCAAGCATGGACAGCTATAACACTGTAAGAAGCATATTTGCCCTTTTACAGTATTTCTTTTAATCTCTATATCCTACACGTATTCTTGAGCCACCCTCCTCCCTCCACTCCAGGTTGGGAGGATAAAAAAATTTTTTTATATCTTGGATTTAAAAAGAAAAATAAGTTAAAAGCAAAATCTCAGCATGAGTGCCCAGTTAATGAAGCATGAAAAAAATTCCCCCCAATTCATGAAAAATTGTTCTAAATCTTTAGTATTCTTAGGGGATTCAGGAAGGAAGGAAGAGAATTCGTAGACAAAACCAAAAATATCAGAGCTGTCATTCTCCAACTATTGTTTTGGAAGAGGTGTCAGCTAGCAATATATTGAAGCTATATTATAATGAGTGATTCGCTTGTGCAGACAAAAATTGGATGTTAAGAGCAACGCCCTAACTGTCCACCCACTTGTAAAATACTGATTACTGGCTATTCAGTAGCAGGAATCCAAATTGGAATACAGTATTTGATAGGTTCAAATCCAGAGAAATCTTCACCTCATTTCAGTTAACAGGAGCCTGAAGGTTAAATTGCCACAATGCGTGATGGAACAAATTAATACTCACTGAAACTAAGCCAACTTGATTTGATATTAAAATGCCTAATAGTACTTCTTAAAAGAGACCTTAATGTTATGACTGTATTTGCCTAGGGAAGTTCAATTTTGATGCAGTACCCTTACTACTAGATACTACGTTAATACTTTAATCCACTGGAACTGGATCCATTAGAATAAAGTTACCATTTCCTTAGAGCAGCTGACTCACACCTTTCTGCTTTCAAGAATTAATACCTGTAACAACTGAATCTCTTCTACCTGGGCTTTTCTAAGAGCTTTTGTTGACAGCTGAGACTGCAGCCAACTGAACATTCAGAGAGCTGATGTCAAGAGGTACTGTTTATGCTGAAAGATATGAGTGCAGAGAAAGGAAAGAAAGGAAAGGACCAATAAAGATAAAAGGGTTGAGATCTTTAACTTTTCCACTTCCCTCATTTTGAAGGGACAGAGTATGGGAAGAAAGCACATTCAATTGTAGTTGAGAAATGCCTGAAATAACACCCTGCTCAGTCAACACACAATTATCAAAGAATGATCAAATTAATCCATGAAATTATTCTACATCATTAGGAAGGTTTTCACTGAGCTTCTCCTCTTGCTCTTTGTTCAGCATCTGCTGCAACAAATTTGTGGCTGAGGACAGTATCAGGATAGCATCTCTAGTTTATACAATAGTTCTGGTTGCAAAACTTAGTTGCTGTAATGTTTTGTTGCAAATATTGTTGCAAAGCTTTACTATATAGATTTTTGGAGAAAGCAAGGGCAGGGAACCTGTACAGCAGGGATTTTGCTCTTCCTCCTTCAGCCCTAAAAATGCCAAATTCAATACAAGTTTCTTGCGTCTGATTAGCTGCCACACCAGTAGCACTGGTAGGAGTTTTGGGACAGCTTGATTTTTTTGATGTGTTGTAGCCAGTAACTTATAAATACATAAAACTAGCAATACCAGAGCCATGCTCTCAGCCTGTATTTGTGAATGGTTAGCAGCTGCTTGGACAATACAGAAATGAAATATTCACATGTACTGCCCCTATCATGATGCAAATATAATGTCTCCTTTAAAGTATACTCTGCCAGGATCACTGACAGGAAGCCCAGAGCTTCCAGTACTTCTATTGCTCTGTGGACATTATCATCAACGAACTGCAGATTAGCCTCAGAAACTTTCAGTAACCTGATCTGTTTTCTTGTGCCCTAATCAATATGGGAATAGAAGGCCAATGCCCAATCATTTACAAACACCTACACATGGGGTTGAGGGCAGTTTTTAAGGATGTAAGTACCAAGTTACAGCACAAATCACCTTTGGTTACTGGTGGAATTTCAAAGCGTATTGGTGGAAATGGTGCCCAGGACGAGCATGCCTTGAACCTGAATGGGACAACATACCAGGAACACTAAGCAAGTCAGCCCAGCAAACAGACTACAGTAATCCGTGAAGTTTAAAGACAACAAAAGGCTGGATCAGTTGTGATTTTACCTAAATCAGACTATTGTGTGAGAGGAACACAGTTTTGGATGTTTGACCAGGTTAGGAGATGGCAAAGGCTGCGTGACAACACTATTTTTGAATAAGGATTGGTGCAGAAGAGATTTATAGTCACAGAAATTGCCACGGAGATCAGTTGTGAATTAGGTGTCTAAAGGCTCAAAGGAATAAGAATCAGCAAGCTGAACGGGATGATAAGGTATATTCAGCATCTAAAGCAGCAGACGACCTGGGATGTATGAAATAAACAGTAATGGCTGTTACCAGAGCACAGCAGAAACAAAAGGATGAAGAAAGTAAATGGAGCAAACACTGCTGAACACCCTAGATGAAAATCAGAAACATACTCTTAGGGTTAAGGAAACATTGAAAGGCACAGAAGCAGGTTGTTAGGAAATGGATCAATAATTGTCTGAGATATGCATAGGAAGGCAAGAACAAAGTCTAGTGATATCTCTCTGCTGCAGCAGTAGGTTGTCAGACTGCATGTGAATACATACGGATTATATACATTAGGTCCCCAAAACAGGCAGAGATAATGAAACTCCTTGGAAGTGACTGACTCCTACTCAAGGTGGTTTGAAGCCTTTCCTATAAAATAGCATATAGCAGCAGGGAGAGATTCTTCAACAGTATGAAGAATCCTTTTGCCTTTGTGGGGCTCCTGAAGTCTTGTAGACTCAGATAAAAGTCATCGTTTCACAGAGGAAGTGATTACAACTATGCTTAAAGCATCATGGATCAAGCAAAAGCTACACAGTCTGTATCTCTCTCAATCATCAGGACAAGGAGAGCACATGAACAGAACTATTAAAGGAGCATTGTGAACAGTAGTATGTAGTAATGGAAAGGATTAAGATGATAAATTACACTTGATATTAGCACCTTTGAGAAGTAGGCATAGACTAGAAACTGGAATCCGGCCCTACGAAGATTTATTTGGAACAAAATGCAGTTAACTAGATTCTTAACTTCACTGGAACTCAATGGATGGACAGCAGTCCTGAGGAGAAGGACTTGGGGGTACTGGTGGCTAAAAAGCTGAACATGAGCTGGCAGTGTGCACTGGGAGCTCAGAAAGCCAACCGGATCCTGGGCTGTATCCAGAGCAGTGTGGCCAGCAGGTTGAGGGAGGGGATTCTCCCCCTCTACTCTGCTGTCATGAGACCCCACCTGGAGTGCTGCGTCCAGCTCTGGGGCCCTCAACATCAGAAGGATATAGACCAGTCGGAGTGAGTCCAGAGGAGGACCATGGAGATGCTCAGAGGACTGGAGCACCTCTCCTGTGAAGAAAGTATGAGAGAACTGGGCTTGTTCAGCCTGGAGAAGAGAAGACTTCAAGGAGACCTTGTAGCACCTTCCAGTACCTGAAGGGGCCAACAAGAAAGCAACTTTTTACAAGGGTCTGTAGTGACAAGACAAGGGGTAACAGGTTTAAATTGAAAAAGGGGAGATTTAGATTGGATATCAGGAAGGAGTTCTTCATGGAGAGGGTGCTGAGGCACTGGGACAGGTTGCCCAGAGAAGCTGTGGATGCCCCATCCCTGGAAGTGTCCAAGGCCAGGCTGGATGAGGCTTGGAGCAACCTGGTCTAGTGGAGGGTGTCCCTGCCCATGGCAGGGGGGTTGGAACTGGATGGTCTTTAAGGTCCCTTCCAACCCAAACCATTCCATAATTCTATGATTAGAAACCCTGAGAATGAAATGTTTTAATGTGGATAATTGTGATATACAAAGTGCCATTAGAGATACAGGAGGAAATACAGTGAGGGATTAGGCAGGGGTGCACCTTCAGATATGTGTATGGGAAAGGGGTGAATCGATAATGGTTTTGTGATTGACACCCAAGCAGTGCAATTTAGACTTTTCTAATAATTGGGCTAGATTTTGAAACCGAAGCAACAAGGAAAACAAACCTAATCTTCCAGAGAAAAACACGAGGTGTACCTACATGACTTGGTTTTTTATAGCCAGCAGTCATTTGCTCCCAAACATTTACACAGAAAAAAGATACAGAAAAAAATACAAGCTTTGAAAATTGAAAACATACAATTACTATATACACTGATATTGAGGGTGTTTTGAAAACTTAGATGTGCCCTTCAATCTTATGCTTCTGTTGATTGTGAGATGACACTATTGAGAACTAACAGATCTTCTACTGAAAGCAATTACCAACTTCAGTTTCACTTAATCAGAAGAGAATCACAGCCTGAATTTCTTCTGATGCACGAGTAGCCACTGGAAAACTAAATAATTATAAAGACAGCACTTAAAACTTCATTCTTGCTGAGCCAAGTTCTTGCTGATAAAGACAATGCAGAAAACATGCCAAATATCTGTGAAATTTGTCTCCTCTTAGAGAGTTTAGCTTTTTTTTATTTACTTGCCTGAACATATTTCGTACTTTGAGAGTAGACCTCTTTGTGTCAGAAATATAGATTACCACCATAAAACTGGTAAGGATGAAGAACTGTTTGTGTTTCTCCACTATACTGAAGCCAAGGCTTTGTCCATAATTCACTCGGAGAAATTAGATAAATGCCTGTTCATTAGTATTTGTTATCTGAAGTCAGTATCATGAACAAGAGAATTTCTTTATGAACCATCATGAAATGGTGGTACCTCAGTACATGTCATCATCACATTTTTCTATTTTGTACACGAGTTCTTTGTCTCACCATATATTTACTTCAGCAAACAATTGCAAGGCAATTGCAGCACGAGAGAGCACACCTTTTTTCCTATGTACAGAACAAGAATTGTCTATACAATTTCATAAAAATCTATGGGAAGAAACATTATGATAGGTAATCTGTAGAACCTGAATGAGTTGTTGGTACGTATTAAGGGTATCACCAGGCTGTCTGTATGGAGAGCAAGCATCAAGCTCATTATCCTCTTAACAAACAGACCTGATTCCTTCTCTAGACGAGTCCCCTATGTCTGCAAGCCCACCCTTTCTGCAGCAAATGAACACTCAGAAACCATTAAAGAAATCAAGTGTGCTTTCTGGTGCATTGCAAGTCTTTAAACTACATTCTGCTGAAGCACTGAACTGATTGAGCAACAAATCCATTTCTTCAGGAAAGCAGTGCAAAAAGCATTCAGACTGCTGCTGTTCAGATAGCAAAGATACTTAATACATATCTAATCAAGCAGAAAAGATAGAAAGAGTGGGTACCTAATTACTGCAAGGAAAAGAATGCCCCACCCAATTATTGGTTGAATTTAATATTACAATCCTTTCACAAATCCCTTCAAAAAATTGTCAAACCAGCTAAGTAGAAAGACAACAAGAATCAATTTAATAGTCAGTTTACACAAAGAACAATTCCTTTTCTAGGAGTTTTTATCCTTTCACAATTTCTAAAGAATTGCAATAATACATGTAGCTGCTCCTTTAAGGAAAAAAAATGAGAATTGATTTTGTGGTGCTTCATATGGAAAAAAAAAGGAATCAAGATGAATACCGTGTCCAGGTTCTGAGACCCTTTCTTTATATAATAAATCACTCCTAAAGAGTCTCCAGTTAATATATTTAAATCCACATGAGAATTTAAATACTATTCAATATAAGTAAGGATGGCAATATCTGACACTTTGTTAATTCAACCATTTACCTCTCATACTGAAATATAGCTGTGCTTGAAATTTTAACTGTGAGATGTGCTATGCAGAACTGTTCTAGATTCTTGTGGGCATGCAAAGTTCAGAAAATACTGAACTCAGCATGCTGGAAAGATTTTACTAAGAGAAAATTTCATACAAAACAGCACACCCACTACAGCTCCTTAAATTTAATTGCAGGTTTACTTCTATACCCTCAGAGAAACACATAGTCTTGAAATACCTGAACAGATTACAGGTATTTGTATTACAAAGAAGCAAATGACCAGTAAGATGTGCCACCTTTAGGACTAATTTACATTAGACTTGGTAACATCTAAGACTTGTCAAAGTGTTGTAGGATTGAGACCATACACTGCTAATTTTAACTCTCTTGTCTGGGTGTATAGACATTTTGATTAAGAGAGGATCTGGCCAAGATATTCTAACAGGACAATTTATTAAAGCCTCCTAGTCACTGGGCAGATCCTGGGTAAAATTATTGGTTACTAGAATTAAAAATTAACCACATTGTATTACTTAGCTTTTCATTATGTTGTTTCATCATTACTGGACCCAATTTACTCTTCACTTTTGTTCACATGAAATGAAAATACCATTATGCTACAGTAAACAACAACACGTTTGTATGATAAAGGGCCCACTGGTGCTCTAGTTCTAACACAGAGACAAAAATCTCTTTATCTGTAAACTGTAGAAATAGTATGACATTTTGATTCACGAATAAAATACATATTTTAAAAATGTAGCGTACTACATTAAAATAATGCCTTCAGTCAGACAAAAGACTTGAGTTACCATGCATTGAGAAAGCTTCATTTCAGTTCATGTGGTTATATTACAAAAGATTTAAAACACTAATAGAAAATGAAAACATTTTTGATGTCATCAATATTGACACTCCTTTTTGTTTTGAAAGGAAATCAAATTATGACTATCATGATTATTTCTATTCCTTTCCTCTCTTCGTTTCCCCTCAAAAATTGACAATGGCATTGAAGTCAAATTAAACATCTGTTTGTAAAATAAACTGGAGTGCTACTGACAGCTGCTGCCGAATGGCAAATGTTCTACAGCTGTCGGGCTCCTAAATTAACAATAATTTTCTTTTACAAACAGCAAACAATAACAAAATTATGGAGTCGTCTTTTTTTTCATCCCACTTCTTGAAATATATGAAAAGACAGACTCTACTAGAGACTTGGATGGAAAGAAATGAAAGTTTAGTGTTTTATTTCCCCACTTACTGAGAGCCAAATTCAGATGAAATCAGATTTTAGTGCAAGATACTTCAGAAAACTTCCCTCTTTGCATGTCTTAAAAGCTTTTGCATTTCCTCTCCAGGATATGTAAATAAGAAGAAATAATTCTGTCATGATTTATCTTTCTACAACACAAATGTTGTCAATAAAACATACTATTGAATAAAAATATTTTCTTGATTTTTTCATACACCTTTTTAGATTTGTAACTACTCAGATACATCAAACCAGCAGATTTTTTCCAAGTTTTATTTAAAATGTTTACATGCTAACTAGATCAGAACTAGATGGCAGGATTTTTTAGATAGCAATATTCATATGTTTAGAACAAACAAATTTGCTTTTGATATGTTTAGTACCCAGGAGCCCTGCGCTCAGGAAAGACAGAGACCTGCTGAGTGAGTCCAGAGGAGGCCATGAAGATGCTCAGGGGGCTGGAGACCCTCTGCTATGGGCACAGGCTGACAGAGTTGGGGGTGTTCAGGCTGGAGAAGAGAAGGCTCCGGGGAGACCTTAGAGCACCTTCCAGTACTTAAAGGGGGCTTATAAGCAAGATGGGGACAGACTTTTTAACTGTGTCAGTAGCAATAGGACAAGGGGTGATGATTTTAAACTAAAAGAGGGTAGATTCCAACTAGATACAAGGAAGACATTCTTTGTGATGAGGTGGTGAAACACTATCAGATAGCCCAGAGAGTAGGTAGATACCCCTTCCCTGGAAACATTCAACTCAGCTGGAACTCACTGAAGAATTTCAAGTTCAGTGGGGTTATGCATACATCAATATTTTCATTAACAACTTGAATAATGCAATAGAGAACAAGTTAGTGACTGCAGACAGTATCAACTGCAGTTGCTTAAGAAGAAAAATAGTCAGAAATCTGAGGAATTCTGAAAAATCAGTAATTACTGTTAAACACAAATTCCTAATTTTAGATAAGAGTAATTATTTGCCCAAACACAGAAAGCAAAATTTGATGAGAGAAGTATCTGATATAGCGAGACGAAGGAAGTCTAGTGGATCAGGAGTTGAACACAAGCAAAAGTTATCCCCTTATGAAAACCAGCAAACACTACAGTGGAAGCACTTTTTCTCAGAATATGGAGACAGGTAAGGCATCTGTGCGATCACAATGCCCAGTTATGGGTACCACAATTCAAGGATACGGATCATTTGGAGAAAGTGCAGACAAGACTAATGAAAACATTCAGATCTGTCAAAGGGGAAAAAGAACTGGGATTGAGTAACCTAGAGGAAAGAAGACTGAAGGCAGGCATGGGTTGAAAAGGGTTTTCAGCAGCACCCATGAATAAGGGGCATCAGGGGAAGCAAAACAATAGCAATGACAGGTAAGTATTGACACCACTTCCTTACGGGGACTGCCAAGGCTCCACCTTTAGGAAGGACAGAGGTGGACAGGAGCAATTCAATCACAGTTCATCCTATTGTCATACTGTTGTCAGACAGTAAAAGACTCAGGTATTTCACCGAAGACCCTTCTAACATCATTTGTTATGGCTTCCCTATTTATCTTCATGGTTTGGATCAGAAAGTAGAATTACTAGAAGGCACTACACTTCACTTGCTACCTCATTGGTTTTTCCAAAAGACCACAACTTAAACACATAGTAAGTATACTTAGAATAGTGTTGAGAGTCTAGAAGGATTCAGCATGTGTAATTGTTAAGAAATAGAAATAAAATTTTTAAATACCTCATATATTTGCTGAGTACCAAACAAGAATACAACTGACTTACGATCAGCTCTCTTTTCAAGTTCGTGTCAAATGTTAGCCTAAATGATTAATCTTAATTGTGATATTTCCCCAGAAAATCTGGGGAAAACATAATGATGATAAAAAAAAAAAAAAAAATCCAGTATCAGTGTCTTATCATGAGGTATATCGTACATTTCTAATGTCTGCATTCCCACACCTCAGTGCTCAAAGGATACAGCTTGTTTTACAAAAAATACAAGCATTTACGCATGGACCAATGAGTATAATTGAACATTACTTTCATTTACCAGAAAGTGTGCCGTAACAGATGATTTTTGCTAATACGAAATTATTGTAGGCATTTTCAAGGTACATTGTGAAACTATTAAAAATATTATGTTTAATAATAAACCCGTAATTAAATTCTTCCTACCAGTAAAGACCATCATCCCCTCCTCCCTTTTTTTTTTTCCCTCACATTGTTTTTCTATTGCTTTGCATTCCTCCAGGAACAAAACATCTTTCAGTAGGAAAACTATTAAGCTGCTTTGCAACACTATGCCTTTGCAAACAAAACAGCATATGAATGAATCTAACCAGATTTTATAGGATTACTATATTAATTGTGCTGTAAAAAAAATAGTGTTTAGAAGAACATAAAATTACAAGAAAATTCATTGACAACACTTTCCAAATTCATGTGCTCCCATTGTAAAGTTAAAGAAACACTATTAAATCTGTGAGAAAGTGAAAAGAATTGTTTTAAATGTAGATGTGCTTAGTCAGTAGATCCAGGGGACTGCTACTGTATATATTAAAATGCAAATATGCATTTTTAGAATCTAATATTAGAGCTGCTATAAATATAGAAGCTGTATAGAAATGCAGAAGGTTATTCTTCCTTCCTAAAACAAGTAAACTCCCTGGGGGTGTTTAGCAAAAAAAAAAAAAAAAAAGAAAGAAATTTAGGAGACTGTAAGGTTTAAACAACCTTACAACTGCAAAGTTTAAATTTTTGTCCTATTTGGTTTGTAAAAAAAATATATATATATATATAAAAAATTAAGAATAGCTGGATGAAGAAAACATTTAAATTCTTTCTATAGAAACTATAATAGTGCACTATTAACATACAAACTTTTCTATTTTGCAGTGTTCTACACAGAGTCACTGGCCTCTAGATGCTTTTGTGAAAACACAGGCATTGAAAAATGAGTTGAGCTGTAGATGATAACCCAGTGAGAAAGTTAGGAACAGACCCAAACGTACTCACTTCTAATCTACTTCCCTGGCCATTTAAAGCTGTGCACGTTTCTGTTACATCACCTCCAAAAAGTGAAGAATGGGGGAAAATGAGAGCAGGTCAAAAGAATCACATATGGAAAATGAGTGCATTTTCTATATATCAAAGGTTGCATTTGTTCTCAGGACTGTTAGAATCCATAGAGATAACTTAGATTGCTATCTCAATTGTGTAAAATACATAAAGTGTCTACATTAAATATTTTAAGCTATGCACAAAGAAATATTAAGCTATACTGCTTTTATTTCTATCAAAAGTGAAGTTAAGAACCTGCTGCTGTTGTGGTGTGGTAGTTAACTGGAATATACTAAGTTCTACTTTAACTATTAATACAGGTATTTTGAATATTTCTCTGCATGCACAAGACTCGTTAATACTACTGGGACAAGTCAATATAGCTATTTGTGAGAACTGTTATCTTCTGTTGTTCCATAAACAGCATATAATTGTTACTGAGAGCTCTTGCTAGGCAAAGAAGGCAGACTCTTCTCTGCTTTTCCTTGGCCATTATATTCAGTCATAATGAGAAATTTTCATAGAATCATAGGATCTTTTAGGTTGGAAAAGACCTTTAAGATCATCAAGTCCAACCATTAACCTAGCACTGCCAAGTCCACCACTAAACCGTGTCCTCAAATGCCCCACCTACAAATCTTTTAAATACCCCCAGGGATGGTGACTGCACCACTTCCCTGGGCAGCCCATTCCAATGCCTGACAGCCCTTTCAGTGGAGAAATTTTTCCTAATATCCAATCTAAACCTCCCCTGGCACAATTCAAGGCTGTTTCCTCTTGTCCTCTCATTTGTTATTTGGGAGAAGAGACCAACCACCACCCCTCTGCAGCCTCCTTTCAGGTAGCTGCAGAGTGTGATAAGGTCTCACCTGAGCCTACTCCAGGCTGAACAATCCCAGTTCCCTCAGCTATTCCTCACAGGACTTGTGCTCCATTCCCTTCTCTGGGACACACTCCAGCCCCTCAGTGTCTGTCTTGCAGTGAGGGGCCCAGAACTGAACCCAGGATTCCTGGTGTGGCCTCACCAGTGCCCAGTACAGGGGGACAATCCCTGCCCTGGTCCTGCTGGCCACACTGCTCCTGATGCAGGCCAGGATGCCATTGGCCTTCTTGGCCACCTGGGCACTCTGCTGGCTCACGTTCAGCCACTGCTGACCAACACCCTCAGGGCCTTTTCCACCGGGCAGCTTTCCAGCCCCTCATCCCTAAGCCTGTAGCATTGCAGGGGCTTTTTGTGACCCAACCTGGCACTTGGGCTTGTTGAAGCTCATACAGTGCCCTTGGCCCATTGATCCAGCCTGTCCAGATCCCTCTGAAGACCCTTCCTGCCCTCAGGCAGAACTTCCTGCCCAACTTGGTGTTGTCTGCAAACTGACTGTGGGTGCACTCGATCCCCTTGTCCTGATCATCGATAAAGATGTTGAAGAGAAGTGGTCCCAGTGCTGAGCCCTGGGGAACATCCCTTGTGTCTGGCCACCAACTGGATTTACCTCCATTCACCACAACTCTGGGCCTGGCCATCTGCCCAGTTTTTTACACAGATACGAGTAAGCCAGTCCAAGCCATGAGCAGCCAGTAAAATTTCAGTAAATGCTTTATAACTGTGCTCAACTGCTCCAGTATTAGTATTCTAATAAAAAGTCACATAAAGTTGTTGACTTGTATGTATCTGGACAATGGCACAGGAAGACTAAAAGAATAAATGGAAAAGATTGAATATCAAGCTTAATATCCAATTCAAGCAAGCAGGGATTTTTTTGTTGTTTTTACACTTTGAATATTTAAAGGCATAATTTTATAATTGACTACTCATAGCTATTCAACTATGTACTAGTAGCTCATCTGCTTCAAAATAAGCGTAATTTTCCAGTAAGTACAAATCCACAGATCTCTTTTTCTTGAATACATGTGGGTTGTATTTCTTGAATCTTAAAAAAGCATGTAAAGTTATCATATTTCACATTTTGTAACAAATAAGATGCATTTAAAGAATACATCCCATATAAAGCATTTAAAGAAACACCCAATGAAGCATATGGAAAATGACTTGAGCTATACATTCCTCAGGTAAGTACCCTGACAAATTAAAGAAAATTACACATAAATGGGTAAGTACAGCCTAGCAAAGAAAAGAAAATGATTTAGTGGTGAGAGCACCAGAGAGAAGCCAAGAATCTGCTTATACTGCTTAATCATCTTAGTCTAGTAACCCAAATAACTTAACACCTTGCCCCACTTCTCCTCCCTCTGCCATCTCACAGATACCAGTGAGGAATCTGGGACAAGCCTGAATGGTAACACACTAATTTGTCAGCTCCAAGTGTACATTCTTCTTTTCTCTTTATTGGTTTGTAAGTTCAACTCTGTGATCATCTATCAGATGTTCCTTTCATATGCCTGGCAATCATTGCAGAAGCAGCACTGTACCTTCCACCCATTTAAAGGGGTCTGACTGGCATAGACCCACTCTGTAGCTCATTGACAACTGGAACTTCTTTCTGGTAGGAGTGAATTTGTGCAACTTGGTTTTGACAGAGAATCAGAATATCCACACTTTTAGTAAGAGAGATTAATTCTGAAGTGCATTTCATTCTGACCATTTCAGTTTGGCATTTCTGATAAATACTTTTCTCAATGCAGCGTTATTGAGTTGGTCATACATTAATTTACACGCCCCAGAGCTGCTCTTGTGTTTTGTGAGTTTTGTTACTCAGATGCTTTGTGCTCTGTTTCTGGCTCAAGGGCTCCCTGGTTGGACCTCATCATGAGTTTTGAGTGTAGAGATTTGGCTGAACATCAAGACAGTTTCAGTACGTATATGTAGTTATAAACTCATGGGGTTTTGTGACATTTGGTTCTTCTTTCAGTCTTTCCAACATCATATTTCAGTGCAGTGTTTACTCAGACTGAGATGCCAGGTGACCTGAATATTATACTTGAAGTTACAAGAAATAAAAAAGTACACGTTCAAAAAGCTCTAGCTGGAGTTCATTCACCCTCAGAGCTTTGAAGGCTCGAGAGCTCGAGGACTGCCAGAATCCATGTGGAGGTTGGGAACTGAGTATTATATCCAAGGCATAGACCCATGGACTAGAAGTGAAGTTGTCCTTGTAGGTATGATAGCTTTGCTACAACAGCACAACTATTTATAAGGTTTTGTCAATACACACTTGATATACTAAATATATCATCGTTTTTATGTGGAAGACTGCAAGTCTTTCAAATTCCTCTACTCTTTTTTTGACTACATACAAATGAAAAATAATGTCATTAAAATAATGAAGACAATTACATAGGCAGAATAAGATAAGTTTCACACTTTTCTTCAAAATTAATAAAACATTTCCCTGGAGATGGTTCAGAAAACATTTCCAGAAACCAACAGCAGAGACATGATGACTAATACTGTGGATTTCTGCAAGTAATAATGGTAATAAACTCTATTTACAGATACCACATTTTAATTTGTTGGTTCTTTAAGCATGATACGTATAGCAGAAATAAATAACTTGTCAGCAAGCACTTTTGTTGCATTTACCACATGAGACACATCCATCGCCTGAGAACTCAATTATTCTATGAGCCAGAGAAGTGCAGTTTCCTTTCTAAATGGTACATTGAATGTAACTTATATGCACGTGGGCATCATTTACTACACTAACAATTAATCTCGGACTCAAGGAATATGATCAAACGCTAAAGGAGGAAAAGATAATTACCAACTAGCATTACTTGGACTCTTCATGAGAACTACACCAGCTGACAGATTTAATCAATTTGGATATTAACAAGATTCTTCCTAAGATGAAATTTTAATATATGACAAGCTAAGACAATCAACAAAATTCTCTTCACTCTTGTTTTATATTACAGAATTCTAAAAGTACTTGCAGAAAACTATTTTATTCTGTATTTTCCATCAATTGCATGGGTCAGACCTTTAGCTGCTCGTTCAGTACTACACTGAACTGAGGCAATTTATCGTGAGGAATACAACTAATCACTGGAATCTAGAAATCTAGAGCTAAAAATGGCCTAAAAGAGGTGATTCTCCATCACTGCTAAAAAAAAATTTAATTAACATTTCTTGTCTCTTTTTTTCTTAATGGTGTAAATCACTTATTGAAATCTATATTTAAGACTTTCCTTGTTAAGCTAGATAAATCTCCATTCGCTGTTATTTTTACACAATTAAGCACAGTCTCTGAAGAATAGCTGTCAGATATAAAAACAAAAAAATGCGTGTGCTGTGCTACATTTGCTGAGAAGTAGAACATGGTAAACCAAGCATGACAGTCTATACACGGTCTAAAGAAAAAGTTAAAACCATTTTCAGACTCACTTATACAGAATAGTAAACCAGATTGATTCAAACCCCTGAAAATTTCTCCACTTCCATGTGATGTTATAAATAGCACCGTCTGCCACCGCGCAACTGTCTACATAATCAGTTTTTATATAAATTGCACATGTCAAAGATAATCATAAACATCTCTAAAGAAAGTTTTAACAGTAGGTTTTCAAAGATACTAGAAAGCAAATGCATTCTGAAGAGCCCATAATCTAGTAAATAAGTTTTAGAACATAGACTTTTATCAGAAGATAAAGGAAATGACCTGGTCCTCCCATATTGTCAGATGGCACCTTGGTGTCTGATCAATTACAAGGAACAAGGAAAAGTAAATAGGGATAGAACGATTAAATGTTGCATTGTGAACATGAAAACAGGTAGACTGTGCACAGCATGACACCCCAGAACAGTCCAAATAGATATCTTTAACCACAGAAGCAAGAACGGTAACTGTTGTAAGCACTTCCCTGCTCATGCTGGTTATTTGGGTAGCTTCTGAAGCTAGCACAGATGCTGAGGCAGCCAAGGGAATCCTTATTGCTAAGTGAGATCCAAGAGCATTCTGTTGATTTATTTTTCTATCACAACCTAGTTCCACAGAGCAAAACCTTCTATTCAAGTGCCTAGTGCTGCAACGAGGCTGACTACAATGTCTGGCAGCCAACAATACCACTTCCATTAGTTCTTTCTAAAACTCAAGGTTTTTTTAAATTGTCTTGCAGTGTCTGAGGCCACCCCCGAAGCAATACACTGTTTCTCCATTTCACCCATTTGCCAAAATCATTCTAAAAGCTGGTATGCGGGAGTCTGTGTACATGCCTATAATCGGATTTAGCTGCACAGCTCTCTTAGCATACATCAGGCAAGTAGAACGAACGCTTAAAGCTTAAGGGCATCCGAAGCAACGTGCAACATCTAAGCAAAGTATTCTTTCTTGTGTCTCCAGTGAGACTCAAGCACAGGCTTAAACACTTGGACAAATAGTTCTCCGGCTACTGTTTGCATGCTGGAAGCACATTCAGTGCACTGGTAGTTTCAATAGTCTGGAAGGACTTTAACCTTTAGGCTATTTCACTGTCATCACTTCATGGGAACGAAGAGAATGGGTGAATTGTTCTTGACTAAGCAATTACACTGCAGCATCATATGTTAGTACATCTCCCTCTTTTTTTTTTTTCCCCTCAATGTTAAGTTTTCACACAAAAAGGGATGTTTTAAAAAGCAAAGCAATGATAAGTCACATTTAAATATGTGTTAATTTTGCTAAACTTTGTATTTTGCAGCCACCCAGGAAGCTAGCATCCGACACGTGCTCATGCCAAAAGATTTAGCACCCCTTGCTGAACCCAGGGACTAAGGTTACCATTTGTCTGTGTCATTTTATGCTTGTCACAACCAAGCTGATACAACGCACCATGACTAGAAAGCATTGAGAAGACGACTGGCCAAATGCGGGCACATCAAGTGTTTCTATCAAAGTTATCAAGACTTGAAAAAGACTCCTTGAAACCACGGAAATAAAATAAAAAGTGTTCCCAAACCTCAGTATTAGCTCAAGAAAAACTCCTGGAATATTCTATACTTAATTGTAATAGTATAAAACTAAAAAAAACCCCAATATTTGGCACTAAATCCGTAAGTTTTTATGAATCTGCTATGTTTAACTTGTGACTACATTTAACTTCTCTATATATTGAAGTCACTAGACCAAAACATAGTAAAAAAGAGGTAGTATATCCTCATGATTCAGAACAGGCTCCAAAACACTCATTCTGGTTTAGAAATTCTAGAACAAAAATTATCAGACAGTCTCCAAGGGCTGAAACAGATATGTATTGATAACAAAAAAAATATTTGCACTCCCTCACACACAGAAAAAAAGAAAAATACCGAGGACTTTTGTTTCCTCTAAGTTCAAGGTTTTCCATGATGAATCTTGGACTTAACTTAAAAACTGCTTTTAGACTTTTTTATTATACCATTAAAGCTTTCACAAATGATGGAATAGTTTTGAAAATCTCACCCACCATTTCTATGCTATTCTACGGGCGCTGACCATAAAGAAGGTTTATAAAGAATGCTGACTCTGAACTGCAATTCAGATGTGGTCAAAGCTTTACATACAAAAGAAAAAATGTAAATGTTGTTTAATGGCAAAACCACATCAGTGATTGGTACATACGATGCCACGGCGGACCGCACTGCAGCGCAAACAAACGCTACATTATGATATTAATTTCTGGCATCAGCAACTCATAATAATGTTGACTGTTTCAGTCCTTCTTTGAAACGTTCTTGGGAACGGAGCAGTCACTTATGCTCTGAGGTCAATAAAGCAACCGTTAGAAGCAAGCTTGGATTTTTCACGTAGTTTTTGTACCTAACAACTTCCTTTCACTTCCATCAGCACGTACACACTTAAGATACCCATGTGCACTGCAAACAAGTGGTCATAATACCAACAATATTTCCTTTGTCCGTCAATTTCAATTTTTAAGATGTTCTTTTAGCTGCTAAAGCAGATTACCGGAACTGGTGCCAGACAGCTAATCTAACTCTGCATTGGCACTTCACTGTTTTGTTGGCACTACTGACGTACATCCAGCAGTCTGAGAAGGTTGCATGCCACCAATTTAATCTGTACATTCTTTAAGGCAGTGACAACTTCATAATCCTGTGTGTATAACATCAGAACTGCAGTTTCAGGTGTGTTACTTTTTGGAACCTCTCAAGTTCTCTGGAATAATGCGAGCGTTTCACAGCGTAATAATCAGTGTTGAACAGCCGGCATGACTTGACCAGCAGAAAGAAGAAACATTATCAAGGTTCCTGCAGTTGGTGGTACTTTACTATATTCCTCTGCTGACAAGACTCAGGCAGGCTCCCGAAACCGTATCAGTCATGGATATTTAGATTTCAGTGAGAAAACATAGGTCTTGGTGCACTTTAATTGGTAATGGCAATTCTACTTAGGACAGTAATGAAAACAAAAATCCATCAACTTGTGTTGTTGCATATAATTATTGGATTAAAGTTTAAATCTCATCTCTTATAAAGGATGTATAAAACATTATCACCTTATTATTACACCACTGATGTAGTAAGTGCCTCAAGCAATGTATGTTATACAGCTAAGAGTGAGACTGTCCTGAGGGGACAAGCAAATAGCTTTACTGATAAACAGCTCAGCAACACTGAAAGAATCTTCTTGATTGCTTCTTGAAAAATTCCATATATAAGGTTTAACACACGACCTGCCTGGCCATCCAGCAGACTGCCCAGTTTTGCTGCAGTCCTATGTACACTTGTCTGTCCTGAGCTTAAGGAAAGACTATGTATACTTGAACTGCTTCAGTGCAGGTTAAAACAGATGATCTTAACTAAACCAGTCTACTGATACTGAGAAGGAGGAGGTAGAGGTGCATTGCCAAAGATTTGAGAGTGTTACACAGCTAGCGTCAGGGTTGGGGCTAGATCACCCTCACAGATGTGGAAGAGGAGGGTGTTGATCTCTTGTGTCAATCAGGAAAAGGAAGTGAAGCACAGGGTGAGAGGAAAGCAACCATGAACCAGTTTTGCTGGTGGCAATTTTGCAGCCTGTTCAGAAATCAGTTGCAACTTTAACAACATATTTTCCTGAACTACCTTCAGCCCAACCTTTTTGCTAGCTTTTACTTAAAAGCCTCGAGGTGTTTTGTGTCTCTAGAGGCATCCCCAGCACTGATAAGACTCTGAAATTCTTCAGTCTACAGCAGGGTATCTCTCAGCAATAGTAAAGGCTTATCCCAAACACAGATTCAAAGCAAGCAAAGAAATCCCAATTGTCCATAGATATTTGATAAATCTGTTCTATTATATATGACAAGCAAAATCAAAGGAGACAGGACGATGTTTCCCTGGTAGTTTCCTCTAATACTCTTCATAGTAAGAAGTGAGTTAGGGTTTCTACAGAGTGGCTCTAAAGCAAAGTGCACCTACATAATCCTACTTTTGTGCATTGCTTTGAAAGTATGAATACACAAGCTTTAGAAATAGACTGTAGAAATAATAGGAAAACATCAGTAAAAATCACTAGCTCTAAAATGAAAGCATTCACCTCTGAAGAAATGGATCTGGTTTTACTGATAAAGGTCCATTTAGAAAAGCCAATATTCTACAGAATGTTCCTATTATTCATCTTAACTAAGATCATGGTTTTACCTGAATCTCAACCAGACAGATGCAATTTTGATCTTAAAGATTCAAAATTTTTAGATTCTTAGGTGAAATAAATGGCTGAGAGCCTACCAAGTTCAGTTAGGATTACCAATTCAATGGTTACTGAAGGCTTGGAATAACATTTGAACACTTGGGCTTTAAGTTGCTAATATTTAACTGTGCAAGTAGAACTAGCCTTGGTCAAGTGTGTGAAAGGAGAAAAAAGCATCCAAGAACTCCAGTAGTTCTTAATCTAATAAGCAGTAGATTTATTAACTGAATTTTACTTTATGGTTAGTTTAACATGCTTTAAAATACTTACTTCAGAATCACACAGCCTGTACCAGTAGGAGGAGCCGTCCAAAACACTTGAATGCGTGTCCTTCTTCTAGGTGTGCTCTCAGTAACAGCAACAGGACAGTTACTCATGAACTGTGTTTCTTCTTCATCTATGATCTAAGGAAATATAAAGAGAAGTATGTGAAAAGATAAGGACATACACAGCCAGTGTCTCTCGAATATGTTTTGTCCATTCATGTTTTCCTTCAGTGGGATTATTTATAATAGCGTCTATTTAGCTCAGTACTACTTTGGTAAACTTATTTATAACATGCAGATCACTCACTGAAAAGAAAATAAAAAGCCCACAAAATAAAGACAGAAGAATATTTCAGTTCTACATGAACAGAAGTTAGTTCTGAGCACGGCAATAACCTTTTTGGTAGATCCTGATTACTACAGCTTCCTGTAAATGTTAAATGAACTGAAAATAATAAAACATGCATAATTTATTTTGTTTGTTTTTACATTACGACAACTGGTTAGGACAGAGGAGACATGCTAAATAAGGGCTTTCACAGTTTAATTTTTGTTTGCTTTTCAAACTAACTTTATTTCAACAGTATTATTCTTCAGGCATCAAAGAACCTCCAGGGCAAAAGAGGTAATACATGAACCATAATCTTCAGAGACCATTATTTAAGTCCAATCTGCCCATATATTTGTCTTTTTTTTTTTTTTTTTGATGTGTAACAAAGGTTGAAGTGGTAGGATTCAACACAAAACGTGAGAGGTTGATTTGGAATGGGTGTTTTAAGGATTTTACTCAAAGGTGACTGTGACAAAATAGCTTTCTCACTACATACGCACTTCATGGATTGCACTCTAAGCCTTCTGTTCATCCGATCTCAAAGAAAATTCATCAGAAGCTGCCAAGTTTTATTGGCAAACAGGCAATGCTGTGATATTGCAAGATTTTTCTTCAAAATTACTCAGTGGTCCGCTTTTGATGAAGACACAATTCACACTACGTTGGGTCCAGATTCCGGCAGTGAGTTACAAACCTTACTGTTTTGAGAAAGGAGCTGTATTTATAACAAGACTCTGCAGCAGGAATTCTGGTTCTAATAACACACACATACTTTTACCAGATTACAATAATTAAAAAATAATAATAATAATCTTGTGTCAGTAAATATGACTTTAAACAAGTCTTTTGACAAGAAATACTATTTTACATTCTGAAAAAGTGGTATTATCTATGGTTTGAGCAGATCTGTTTTAGTAAGCAGGCATCCACGTTGACTCACCCAACGATACTGCCAGCATTCCTAAACAATTTTAGCTGAGCCAACAAACTTTTCTGGTTTTCCATGGCAGAATGAAGGGGCACTGGCCCAGAGGAGTGCTGAGAAACTCTATTTAGCTAGTCAATAGGGTAATGGTTAACGAGTTTTAAATCTAAATCGTTAATACTCTTCAACCTTTTTAATGCTTCGAAGAATCCGTGTAACTAAACACAATGTGTACAGCTACTACTTTGCTAGATTTTAATTAATGCAGAGCATTGGGAAGCATGAGATCTAGCATAGGCTTAAGCTGGCACTGCACAGTTCCTACTTTCACTTGATACCTTTAATGCACTTCACTCAAGCATCAAGAAACCCCTAATCTACAATTCTATCTTGGACATCAACTTTATTTATTCTGTCTGCATTAATCCTGCAACAGTAAAATAAACAAA
Source organism: Rhynochetos jubatus (assembly GCA_027574665.1). Lineage (NCBI taxonomy): Eukaryota > Metazoa > Chordata > Aves > Eurypygiformes > Rhynochetidae > Rhynochetos > Rhynochetos jubatus. Next base: position 13,217,922 of record CM050663.1, read on the forward strand.
TAAAACTCTACTTATCTGTCAGAAGATTGTCTTAATTATTCAGTAAAATATCAACTGACCTTTTATCCATCTCTCATAGTAATTCTTTCCCAATCAAAATCCAAATTTAGTAGAAGCTCTGAGTGAAAAATGATTTTATACCATCTCATACAATATAAAATATTATTGTACGTCATACAAAAGCAGGATAATTTGCATTGAAAGGGCTCTTAGAAGGTTATCTGAAAGTTCCTAAAAAGCACAGCTTTTCTAGAAAAAAACCCAGAAATACTGCAAATTACTGTACAAGTTACTCTAGCTCCATATTCTCTCGCGAGATGCAAACTGCTGCTGTAGTTTCATAACTCATACCCTTGGATAAAAGCTTTAAAAATGTGTTTCAATTCAGGTCAAGAAAGATTAAGTAATTACAGGTTAAATACTTCACAACCAACCAGAGAAAAACTAGTCAACAATGATCAATGAACCTTTCACACATGTTGATTTTTCCAAATCTCATTTAGCCCATCTGATACACTTCATCAGTGAATGTTCCTTGGAGAAGCCCAACTGAAATTAACCCGTGTTCCCAAGGTATGGAGTTGCTGTTTTTAGCTAACAAGAACTTAGCTGCTTTCATATCCCTAAATATTATTTCTCCAGCAGTCATCAGTGTAGACTCACCTGTGATTCGTCTGCATGTTAAGTAAATGCTTGTCTTTAGGTGAGTCAATCCCGCTTTTTCACAAGGAACACCACAACCAAACTCAACAACTAATATCTAAGGAAGGAATTGTGAGCAACTGTGAACAGCTATTACAAATCAAATTTCTGGGTACTGCAAAACCAGAACCTGAAATACTTGTTTGAATTCTAGACCATCGTTAGGTTGGAGTGCATCCATGCCTTTTGCCAGCAGCAACAAATGAACACAGAAATGCAGACATATTTTGCACTTCTGTGGCCTACCAAATTCCTGCAACCTAGCAAGTTATGAATTTTCTTAAGGAATACAGATGCCTATAATGAAATAATTTAAAAGTTCTGGTTGCATTTTAGAACATCATCTTGGAAAAACAGGAAGTGGTTGAACCTCAAGGCTACGTCATGATTTCCTGCGTCATTAACCATCAAAGCAAGAAGATTTATGCAATAAGTGTCTACTGGGAAAACCTGACCACGAAAGAATAAGTTTCTCCAAAAAGAGCTCCTTTGAAGAAAAATGAGACAAAAGCTTTCTTAATAAAGACTCCTAATGCTGACAGAATGCAGCAAAGAACTGCTAAACTGGTTGGAAAAACTCAAATGCCAGTTGATCTGAGAGGATTAAAAAATCATTATTTTAAGATATTTTATGAAACTCAGAAGAATTATCCAGTTTCAGTAGGCTCAGATAAATACAAACCCATCTCAAACGTATTTCTTAAAAAAATTTTCCCCTATCCATAGAGGTTTGATTCTTTATAAAAAGTTGTTAGGGGCAATAGAGAAAGGGTTTCACGACTTATATAACAGGACTCCAAATGACATGATATTTTAGGGTGGTGGCTGACATAATGCCACTCATACATAACACAAGAGAAAGCAATAGCATCATGGCCAACTTTGGGGGGAAAAACACTCTATTTAATGTCAGAAAATAATACAACCCTGATTTTTCTTCTGGAATCCAGTCAGACCACATAGGCATGAAGGAAAGAACTGGCAGCAAAAAGGCATGCCGATTAAAATGTAGCATTTGCAAAATTATAGCTTGCTAAACCCCAGGTTATCTGTAATGGGAAGCCTTACATTTTCAGGAATGGCCCAGCGAATTAACTACATGCTGGACAAAAATCCTAAAAATTAAAATAAACGCTTGGCTGAAGAGTCTGAGGTCTCAGAGAAGAGATGATCTCTATGTGACTAATTCTTTCGAATCCACAAACGCAATGACATAAAGTCTTAACGTTCTATTTAGGTTTTGGTGTGGTGGCTTTTTTATGATGATGATTGTGATATTATTGGACCAAATTTATTCCTTCAGGGGAAACTAATGTAAATCCTGAACAAGATCCTGGAGTTAACCTGGATTTGAATGAGTGTCACAGAAAGTAGAATTTGGCTGAACTTGGATAAATCTACAGACATGGGATTAAGGATATTAAAAGGGAGAATTTACCAGCTCCAGGCTCAGGCTTGCATTCTTTGCATATTCCAAGCACTAAAGAGGTTGAGGACGAGTTTTTGGTGTTCCTGAAAAGTAGGACTGAATAGCTGCTTTCTTGATAAACAGACAAATGAGTGGTTTTCTTTTCCCAGAACTGGAACATTTCATGCTGAGTGACAGAGCTTGCGATCTCTGTTTTCTATAAACTGTTAGTCAAATTAACTAAACCAGGCAGTTATTCCCTCGATCATTAAATTTACATCAGTATTAAAAAAAAAAAGTCAAAATGCTACACACCACAAAAAATGGAATTAGTATCAAGTACAAAAGGAGATGAAGTTACATAAAATCCTCTACTGGCTTGTATTCACTTCCTTAGTCTAAACCACTGTGTAAGATCTTCAGCACCATTTCCTATTCTGTGGACACATCATCACTTTCCACCCACCGAAACAGCTGCGTTCTACTGGAACAACCAAGTTTAAACCAAACCCAGACAAAGTTCACAAGATAAGCATTTTTGTGGGCAGTTTTTCTTCTTTGGAAGAGCTAATACGGATTCTGATTTCCACAATGCTGCAAAACATTCTTCTCCTTGAGGGAACTTTCTCATTATAAACAGAACATTGTGCCTACATAAAGGTAATAATATTTCACCTTTAGGGATTAATCTAGAACAGATCTTATTTTATGGAAGGGAAAATTAATGATGACCAGAATCAGTTTAAATAAAAAAAAATCTACCTCAAAGATTATGCTTCACATAATTTATTTCTTCGACTAAAGGACACAATATTTCCTTTAGAGTCTGTGCTTAGAACCAGGACTTTTTATGAAGTGTCAGTAATCAGTCTTGGCCCAGAGTATGATTCAAAGCTTTATAGCACCAGCAAGCACTGCTGGGCTGTCAGTAAAGTTTGCCATCTTTAGCACTGCACCTAGACTAGAGTTATCTGATAATTAGCCACACCTGGGAGCACTGGAGAAAAGTGTGCCAATCTACTGAAGAAAGGCATTGCTAAAATACACTTGTAGATTATCACTATGTTCTGGTAACTTCTAGCATAGACTTTACACAGGTATCCTACTTTGTTGCAATTGGAAATCAAATTTAGTGCTGTGATCATCACCTTAGAGCAAACTTTATCAAGTAAAGATGAAATGTACTAGATGACAGGATGGCTAAGTTCTGTGAAAGCAGTATCAGCACAAGTGACATGCTCCTCCACCTACCTTTCTCTGTGTGTCCATCTACCTGCCTGTTTTTCATCACAGAGACAAGGTAAATAGAATCATGGGGGAGGGGGGAGCATGAGGACCATTCCAGTTTGGCAAAGTATGATGCCAGACAGTCAGAACAAGCGTTCAATGTATGTTAGCAAAAGGAGAGGAAACAATAAGGGATTTATAAATCATCTTTGAAGAAAAAAAATTTTAAGAAAAAAAAAAAACCAACCCCCCAACCAAAAAAACCCCCAACTTCTTTGCGTGAGATGTTCTAAGGAAAAAAAAGTATTTGAATTCTGTCCAACTGTCCTTCTCTTTTTTAAAACAAACAATTTGAATAGGGTGCTTATTGCAATAAAGGCTGTGTTGGATGATCAAAAGGAAAAACAAGCTCCTCAGAGAATCCTGTCTGATAATCTTAGGCATTAAAGTAGTCCAAAAATTTTTGCTATCAACAATCTAATAGTCACCCTGTGCTGCACATTGTCTTCAGTCTAAACAAACCTCAGAGCTATGTGACACCTCCTGTAGGGCAGGCAGTAGGATCTATTCTAAGGTGCAACGCAAAAAGGAGGAAGAAAGCAGTTGGACGCGACAAGAGCCTGAAGCTCATTAAAGATTAAGCACTATGCTACCAGCTTGTACGCCGACAGCCTGAGAGACTGCCTATGGAAAGTTTAACGAAACAGCAATTTCGTCTTTACTTAATTCCGTATATATGGAGAAGACATATATTGACAGAGACAGAAAACACTAACTTGACACCATTTAATAAATGTAAATCGCTAGTGTATATTTTTTCTTGAGTTTGAACCACTCTCAGTAAACTTAATCAGTCCTGTAATAATTTGAATTATACGGCTTATGCTGAAAGCTTATGCTTGTAAAATAGCCAATAAAACCAAAGCTATCCATGAAAATCAAGAGCTGAATGAACTTAGATTGTTGTGATTGGAGACAATTTTCATCGCAAAGACAGGACTTAAGGTCCAAAATTTAATCTGCTTCCTATGATTTTTTTCTCCTTAACTATATCATTAATATTCCTGTGAAAAAAGTTGGGTAAATGGACTCAAGCTACTTTATCAGACTACAAGACTAGTATTTCTGACAGTTAACGTTATCTGAGAAAACCCAGATTGTTTTATAATCTCTAACAGAAAAACTGTATTAGGCACAGAAAGCTGTCATCATTCTCATAGCTACAAATCTCACTGGGTTCCATCTATAATTTTCTTTACAAAGTTACTGTTTTGACTAAAAAAAAAATCCTCTTGTGTTTAAAAGGCGGTTCATCAATACAATGTTCCAGCAGGGAAAGAGCAAAATCCTTTAAATAGCATTGTCTTACAAAATCCCTTCAAAGATTCTAGTTTCCTAAGTGCAGCTAATGTATCCAAAAACCCTCATCAGAAATAGGAAATTATTTTGAAGACTGAACTCGCTTTTCTCACCTTGGCACATAAAGATTCAAAGTGTAGCAGTTGCCTGTTGACCAAGAGACTGCCCTGGCATAAGCAACAAGGCATACAAATCAGTCGCAGCATTAGGGACATCAGCATAAGTAAATTGTATAAAGGAACTTCCCCTGACGTTTTGTACGAAAGCAATGAGTCACTCTGTGCCTTGCATTACAAATGGCTTAACTTTATTCTTCATGCTTCGTGTTCAGTTTACACAGCTCCTTTTGTAACATTTGAAATGATGTATTAGGATTCTGGGCAAGTTCAAAGATTTTAGTTTCAAAGAAACAGGACTTTTGATTCACCTTGGCCTATAATTAAATCAAGTTACACCTAAATCTAGAGTAAATTTACTGAGGTCAGACTCTGTGCTGGAAAATTCAAACACATTAACTTCTGGGTTGGGTTTTTTTTTTCATTCAGGCAATAGCTGAAGACTGAACTTGCTTTTATAGATAAAACCTGATTTCATTGAATTTAAATACAGTTTACTTTTGGAAGCATGAAACAAGCAGGTGAAAGGGGTAAATTTTATGATCACTCAGTCAAATGAAAATGAAGAAACATAACTTTTAAAACTCTGCTCCAAGGATTAGGAAGCAGAACTGCCCTACTGCAACCCTAAATAACAACCAGTGAGGATGATGCAGACCATGCAGGGCTATGCTGTGGCAATCCTTGGCTGGCCTCCCCAGAACAGAGTCAGCATAAATTAGAGCAGTCCTCCAGCTGCAGTTCCCTGCACCTCAGCCGAGACCAACCCAAAATAGCAGCTGTAGAGAATAAGTGTTTTAAAAAATAATAATAAAATAACATAAAAATGGAGCACAACCACTTAAGCTTCTCACTGACTGATGGACTTCTCATTTCTCCCTTCCTTATAACTGGAAAATCAGAGAGCAAATGGTTCTTCCAAAGATTACAAAACAAACATACTTACTTCAGATAAGATTACAACCACCACGAAGTTCAACAAAGATACATGCAGGATTCATTGTGCAGTACTTTTGCAGAGGGATTATTTATACTCAATTTTATTGTTGTCAAACTATTTCAGTATTAACATTTTTTATTTGGAAAAAAAACCCCACAACACTATTGTGCTTTGATAAGAAAGTTTCCCAGGGAAAAAAAATAACTTTAGATAGCTGGTGCTTTCAGCCTGGGAGAAATGTCGCTTGCTGAAGGAGGTGTTACAAAACTCAGCTTCACAATCAAGGATTTTTAGATAACAATCGCCTGAACGCAGTATAAGCTTAGGGATTTTGTATACTTCTTGTGCAGTCACTGCAGTTAAGACCTTTTACTTAAGCTGATAGTACACACATTTCTTTGGAAAGAGAAAACGCTACTACCATCTCTCCTATTCGCTGCCAATTTATCTAGTTATATGTGATACAATTAGCTACCTGATATTTAAGAGCCTATTTCAATCTGATTTTCTAGATGGACAAAAGGCATTGGAAGGTTGTGCAAAGAAAGAAATGTTTCCACAGCCTCATAAAAGAAGGTGATAAAAAATAAGACAATGTGGATATGACACTTGACTGGAAGCGAGACACAACGTGTATTGCTGAGGAACCTTTCTGAAACCACTTTAGCCTGTTTCTCCGTTGTGAAGTGGGGATATAGACACTGAACTCCTTTTTCATAGTAATACATTGTGGCCTTCAAAAAACATACTTATTACTGCCCTTACAAGTTTTTTATACCTCAGATTTGCCTCAAGTTTTATACACAGGAGTTCTCTGGGAGGAGATTAAGCATGAGATGGCAGATCTTCAGCCTGTTGCGTGATGTGTCAATAGCTCAAATTAGACCGAAAAGTGGCTTCGAGAATCAACTAGGAATTCAAGTCGGGCAAATCCAGGGAAGCCATAAGTTGGGGTGGCTTCCTGTGTACCAAACCCTCTGTCTCGTTTTTGTAAAAAGAACAGCCAAATTCTGTCGAAGATCTCCCAGCTTGGTGCTTTGATCCCACAGAACCCAGGAAGCAGAACAAAAACAAATCCTGCAGAGCTCTAAGTTTGACAACTGCATCTTTTACAAATGCTTTTTCAGCATATCAAAGGATTGTAGTGCAATTAATTTAAAATGGAAATTTAAATAGTGCTAAAAAGTAAGAACCTTGCTTTGCAAAAAATATATGTTTTCATTTGGCTGCACACTGGGATTAGAAGACAAACCTTATTTACTTATCTTTCAAAAGCTGAGAGTCATTCTGGTAGAGCAGGCTCTGGGACCAGCACTGAAGGCTACTTTTAATATGGAAGATGAAAATTCATATATCCATTCTGAATCGGGCAAGTCCTCTGTCAGTGTGAGGTTTCACAAAACGAGTAACCTTCAGCCAGTCTCTTTTCTTACCCATTGTACCTCACATATATACTCACTGAAACAAGAGAAAAAACTAATGACAGGCAAATGAAAGCACTGATGTGCCTTCAGATCTCTGCTCTGTTTAATTTGATGACTTTCCCTACAAGTTGGAAAGCCAGTCTCTTCCCCACTAGTGGAGCGAAGTGTTTAACTGGGTTTACAAAGCAGAGAGATCCAAGGAAAGGAAACTGTGAGAAATCAATCTTGAAACAGAATGTTGCTGTGTGGAGGAGCACTCTTTAAGGCCGCAAAGCTTCCTGGTACAATCCCTGTTCTAATGACTCAGACACTTGAACCACCTTCCCTCCATCCAAACTGAAAACCTTTTGTGATGGACCTCTTCTTCTGACTGGAAATTGTATCTGGATGAAAACGTTTCCCAACAAAAAAATGGTGAAAATTGACATATTGTTAAAAGGTTCAATATACTGATGTATGTTTCTGGAGAGACAAGAGATCAAGACATTTCCCCAGAATATTGAGAAACCCTTCTAGCATTGGTTTGCTAGTCCAGGACTGCCATCCACATCAGCTCTCAGAGTGCTAACTTACACCTTTTTAAGATGTTCAATTAAAAACAAATAACAAAATTCCTTCCGCATTTATTTCTGACCCTCACAAATGCCCTTATTTGAAAAGGAACAAAACAGACCTCCAAGCTCCCTCTCTTGTGTGGCATCTTGAACCAGGGCTCATCAGCAGTCTCTTATCAAGAGTTTACATTTAAGCCAGCATGAGCGCTTTGGCCACATTACTGCAGCATATATATATATGTATATGTATATATATATATATACACACACGCACCTACGGTGCTGCATCTGGCTGTCCCAAAAATCACAGAAAACTTCCATTGAATAAAAGATTCTTAAATCCACCATTCTTACCATCAGTTCCAGAAAGCTTAACTAAGACTAGTCAGGGAAATCTGACCTTCCTATCAGAACAAACCACGTGGACTGGGTGAGAGTCATTACCTACTAATTACTGCATTTCAGTAGTTTGGTAAAGGTGGTGTTCAGTGACACTGCTGAGGTGTGGCTCTTCCCTTTCAAATTAATTATATGATTATCTTTTGACAAGATTATAGTTTTTCATGTACTGTTGCCACAGTTGTGTATTGCCAATATCTTTAGCACCATAATGAGCAACACACAAGTAATGAGCGTCAGAGGAACATTTGCTGCAGACTCACACAGAAGGCAGGGACCTTATCTTCTGCTCACACAGGCACTTCTCATTTACATTTCTGTGGCAAGGAACTCCAGGTTTGTTGTCAATGCAATTTAAAACTCAGGAACCGCCATTTTTATTTCAGGAACAACATCCCAGATAAGAACACAGCTTCAAGACCAGTCGATCAAAGGAAAAGGAATGTTAAATTTGAAGAGACACATAAAATATCAGACAAGGAAGAAATTTTATAGTGGCTGGTCAAACGACATGTATAGCTCTTCTACTGAAGGCACCTTTCTGTGTCTCAGGTTCTTCCTGCAGAGTGGTGATAAGAGCCTGCCCTCTTCCTCAACCTTTCCCTCTCTTGCAGTTGTCAGAGCATTAATTGTCAACCAAAGGAACCTTTTCATGCTACAACTTTGCGGAGTACAAAATGCAACATGGATTTAAACACAGATGGGGCTTCCTTACTAATCTAATCTATAATAGTATTATTATAGAGGTGACACTTTTCTGTAATACAATACAGATAACAAAATACAAAGGAAATGCCACTTCTGCTATTAGGTACACCAGAATTGATGAAAGTCATTTGAAATACACAGTAAAATGTGAGTTTGCACATTTTACTGGATCAGCATTTCTCAGTTACTTAGTTTGTCCAGGCTTTTCATTTATCCTTCATTTTAGAAAATACTACACTACTCAGCATTATGAATATACTGCCAAGAATAGCTACCTCACTTGGAGCTCCTCGTTTAAGAAGGGATTTAAGGATTACAGAAAAGACATATTTTTAATAGCATTATTGTCCTGTGTGACGTTGGAGCTTTGAAGCACCAGCAGCTCCGGCACATGTGCTACTCACGTTCCTTGTGAACGTCTCAGTGCCAAAATATACATCCTAACCTAGTGCAAGCAGATTCCACACAAATTCCCCTAGCCTTCAGACAACTGCGTACAGCACACAGTCCATGTCAGAGAGACACAATCCATTACTAAAACCACTTTAAAAGCAAAAATACTGGTGAACTGGAACTACAGGCTTTATGTAGATAAATTTAAGGCGGCATTTACCTCCTTAAAAGAGCTCTCAAATCTTCAGCTTAACAACTTGCATCAACTGTCAGATCAGGAATACTGTTCATACAGAAGAGCTGCAGAAAGTCAGGGTTTGTGGCAGCAGCGACAGTAGCTGTGAGCAATTATAAAGCCACCACGTCCTTTGTGTGTGTGCGAGTGCATGCCTACACATTAAGCAGTCAAGAGATAATAATCCAGGCTATGGCTCCTTCTACTTTTGATATGCTGATGAACTACTAATGTACAGATTCTCAAATTCTTTCCTAACTTAGAGGGTATCACAGATGATACAGTCCATTCATGAACAATTCCCCTCCCTTCCTCTGTGTCCAAGGTTTTCTAAAAAGCCTAATTTCACATTACCTAGAGTACCCCCTTCTGGTAAATTCAACCTGCTTGCTGAGAGTTCCAAGGAAATAAAAAAAGATAAGCTTTCTCCCTTCCAGCATGAGAGGATTCTGCTTCAGAAAGACACACTGCAGTCAGTCAGGAGTCAGTCCATCGTCTGGCAAAAGGGAGAGCCTTGTGGGCAGACCAGATTTCTGTTCGAGAGTTTGGTAGGCTCTCTTCAAACACTGACTGCAGTCCAAGTCAGTTAAAGTGTCGCAACTAAACGAAAACCTCACAACGCCGAACAGTAAAAACGCATCTGCAATGAAACATGGTTTGGACACTGTTTCTGAGGAGCAATAAGGGGTCTGAGGAAGAAGGTGGGGGACATGACCTGCCTTGATCTTTTGCCCTGACACTGCCAAGCTGCAAGCTAAATGAAAACCCAAGGTTAACTGCTCTGCCACATATAAGCTAAAGCTTCCAGCAGATTCCAGAGGAACCCTATATATATACGCATTAGAATAAGTTTTCCCCTCCTGTTGGTTTGGCATGTTCTGCATTGAAACATAAAGAAAGCTTATGTGTGTCAATTTTACGGCTGTAAATAGACTTTCCAATTAAAAATTTGTACTCCCATCTTACCATACATGCAGATGACAGCACAAAACCTTCAGAAAAAACACAACTTTATCTCAATCTCAAAGGGATTTAATGCTGATGAACACATTTCAACACTAGGAAACCGTTTCATTTGAAATTTCATTAGGGTGAGTAGAAATTCAATATATGCAGTCATAGACCCAGAGGGAGGTAAGCACATTTTCTTTGGAGGAAAATACCCAGCTTTTTGTCATATTCATTAAGAAACTAGAAAGTTCCTTTCCAAATTAATTTGACACATAAGCAAGGAAAATTTAAAATAGCAGATCTCTAGCATCAACCACCTGTTTAGTAATATTTCATCACTGCAAAACAGGCAAATGATTATGGAATCAAGAACATGAAGAATGGAATAAGTTATAATGTGAATTAAACAACCAAAAGCCGTACTTACACTGGCACTATTTCCAAGGTTTTCCTTCATGCTCTTAGGAAACTGACTTCAAACACAATAGAATAAAACCAACAGAAAACACAGACATTCCTTTATTTCAAAGGTACATTTTAAAATAAACTAAGTTTCTAATTGCCTTGGTGGTATTGCTTACTACACTGAAATTCAGGCTTAGGACTCCTACCACTACTAACTACAAGTAGTAGGAAAAATGTTACTTTACACGATTCCGAGTTTCAAAATACGATTTTGTCAAAATTTATTTTTCTTCTGGAAATGTGCCATTCCAGTGAAATATTTTAAAGCATTTGGAAAAAATTTAATGAATTCAAAACAATCCTTTCTGAAATTAAAATTTTTGAGTTTTCATAATCTCAAGTATTGTTGCTTCAATATTTCACTTACAATATCTATTGTAAATAATGTATAAAATAATAGTATACCTTGGTTTTATCTGAATATAAAGTGCCAATAACCTTTCTATTGGAAATCTCCAAGTGATTTAATTGTTTAACTAGTTAGCACTGTAGACAGTGTAAATTTATTTCACAGTTTCATTTTTTCACATTGTTCAAAGACCATGATTGTGTAGCCCTTTTTACTTCTAGCCCTAATTGGGGTAAATAAACAGTCCTTCTGTATTGCTTGGGTGTCCCTTTCATACAGTAGCAAGAGGAAAACAGTAATATTGATTCCAACCAGGCAAAATGTCCTAGACTTCTCTACGGCTGTTCAAAACTGTCTTCAATACACTCGCAGTACTATTGTTCAAGTGCTACTGATAGTCGGATAGTTACAAGATATTCACACCCTCTACTGATCTGTAGATAAATTCTGAGAAATCTTGGAGCCTTATTCTTTGCATTTAGCTCCCACATTATCTTGGTCATTCAAAGACGGAGAGACAGCAATAGTTATGAGACAAAAGGTAGCTGCAAAGATGCTATGCACAAAGCATAAAGCGTTCACATTCCTTTCAGCAATCAGTTTTCCATGGAATAAAAGAGATGACACCCTTCTACTGCACTTCTAAGAGCCATCTGAAAAGACTGACAAAACTGAGGTCCCAAGCAGCTAAACGTAACCTGCGTGTGCTCTCATTCATGCTTTTCAAAGAGATGAAGATTCAGGTACTTCTATGGAAACTGATGCTGAAGAAACATTTTGTTTCTTCTTTTGTCAGCACCTGGGCTGACATAACCTAAGAGCCCGGTACAGGCTGGGATCTGTGGGGCTGGGGAGCAGGCTTGCTGAAAGGGATCTGGGGGTCCTGGTAGACAACCAGCTGAACACGGGTCAGCAGTGTGCCGCTGCAGCAGCAGAGGCAAATCGGACCCTGGGCTGCACCCGCAGTGGCATTGCTAGCAGAGACAGGGACATGATCATACCACTCCACTCTTGTCACACCTGGAATAACGTGTCCAGTTCTGGTCCCCACAATTCAAGAAAGAAGCAAATGGGAGAGGGTCCAAAGGAAAGCCACAAAGACCAAAGGGCTGGAGAACCTGCCTTGTGAGGAAAGGCTGAAGGAATTAAGTCTTCCCTCTGGAGAAGTGAAGGCTCTGAAGGGACCTCATCACAATATTCCAGTACTTAAAGGGCAGCTGCAAATAAGACAGAGGCTGTCTCCTCACAAGGAGCCACATGGAGAAGACAAGGGGCAATGGGTGCAAGTTGTACAAGGAGAGGTGTCACCTCCATACAAGATTTTTTACAGTGAGAACAATCAATCACTGGAACCACCTTCCCCAGGGGTGTGGTAGAGGCCCCACCACTGGAGATTTTCAAGATGAGACTGGACAGGGTGCTAGATAATCTCATCAGGCTCCTCTTCCCGTGAAAGGTTGGACCAGAGGATCTTCCAAGGTCCCTTCCAACCTAGGTTGTTCTATGATTTAATGAAATACACCATTTCTGTTTATGATTTTTGATATGTATTACAAAATGTTTCCTTCCCTTCTTGTGTTTGGTTACTACGCTTAATCTGCTACAGGCACTTTTTCCAACTTTGAACAAAACTTCTTTCAGTCGCGTGACTTCATACGTATTTGGGAGGGGGTCCCATAAGAAAGAAGTATAATGTAAAACTAAAGTGCAGCACAAAATAAATCCAGACAATACCATCTTCTCTTAAACTGATGAAGGGTTGGTATGGAGGAATATAAACAACTGTCCCTTCTAGATTTCCATGTGAGAATCTGAAGCATATAACCATGAAAACTTCTATCTGACAACAGAATGTACCCAAAATCCTGTAATTTCATCCTAAGTGACACAAGCAGTTTAACCCGTGTAAACATTTGCAGAACATGAGCACGGAAGCACTAAAAATAACACAGATTCACTGCAGAAACTGCATATGGTCCAGCAGTCATCTCATAAGCTAGAGAAGTCTCATGCCATCTTTCATTTCTAAAGCTAAATTTTGGTGATACAGGAAATCTACCTCAGTGCTTATGGATGATCAGCCACACCAGTGTGTATTCAGAGACTTACATTTGGTATTTAAAATGTTATTTTGAATTATTCTCAATAAATTTCAATTTAAAGCTGTATAAAGCTCAAAGTCAGCACTCTGGATCAGTTTCTTTTTCGTGTTTTTACATCCTTTGCAGACTAATCTTACAAATTTCGCACAGGTACTTGAGAAAACAGTCCTACGAGGTACGTGACTGTAAAACAACTTCACAGAAGTATGAAAAAAACCCCTCACCCCAGAGAGGGAAAAACAACTTCTGATGGTCAGAAATTCTACTACATATAAAGGAAAAATTAATTTGCAGGAGATACCAACGCTTGATAAATGACATCTTATCTCCAGAATATGAATCATGTAATTAGAGAAGTATTAAAATTAAAGGCCAGGAATCATATTTAATAGATGAGATGCTTATTACTTTCAGGATTATTTTAACTTTTTTTTTAAATACACAATGCTGGCGTATTGTACAGAGCTCAGCAGGTATTACACAATCCAGTTTACTAATCCAAAATCCATTTAATGCTGCAGTTTCCAATCCTGTGCCAAGCAACAGGAAGAACTAAAACATAGTACGGATCCAAACCCATTTATTGGTTTAAGTGACTAAGCCTAGAGCGCTAAGTAAAATAGTATTTGGAGGGGCTTTGTCATGTTAATCCTGTAGTGAAAAGGACTTGCTTATCTTTCTGATACATACCGGCACAACCGCTACCATTATTGGAATTGGTTTTGGGAACCCCACCACATAGACAGAATAGGACTGTTCCCAATATTTTAAAATCCCCGTTATATTTTACACTCACAGTTGCAATATTATACATTTTACAGGCATTTGTTATTTTATGCCCAAACAGTATTTACATGCAAGAAGACAGACAACTATTGACACATTCCCAACTTGGGAGGCAAACTTGGTGTGCAAAGATGGCTAAAGTGATCTTGGCTACATGTGATCTTTAGTAAGTTGCTTCAACATTTACTCCTGTGTAAAGTGGGTATGATAAATCCAAATCCCACAGAGATGGTTATGGGATTTAATTCATGCAAAAACTTCAGCATCTTCAGCAGAAAAACAGTATAAAAGCACATTTGCAAGCTGTATTATATCCATAAATGTAAATTCAAATCTGGTAGCACTGACAGCAGAAAATCATTAGAACAAGATTCAGTAAATTTAATTGGGAAAAAAATCAGCTATGATTACTCTAAATTCATATAAGAGTTATGTATCAAGAGTCACATACCTTAAGAGCAGCAAGTGCAGCATTTTAGCCTGCCTTTATTATTACCATATTTTTAATTTTGCAAAGTTCCTTCCCGAAGTCATTTTGCCTTGTCTCAAGCACAAACTTTTTTTTTTTTTTTTACACAACTTGTATGTATGTAAAAATATGAATGGAAATGGTCATACTCCAAGATCAGCTTTCACGTAAATTGTATCAGGATTTTTATTTCTGAAAAGAAACACCGAGTCTCTCTCATAGTCAGCAGTTAGAGGCAAATAGGTTTAGAAACCTAAGAACATATTGTGATGTACACCGTGTTCTTTCTGTGGAAGCTGGAAGTTGCATAACATCTGCGACACGTACAAAGCTGGTTGTTTATTCTGTGAGTTTAATATGTTTTTCAACTAATATAATCAGATGAGCAGCTGAGCATCAGATGAACTCAAAGCAAAATTAGATTAATATACAGAGAGTTATGAGTAGGTAGCACACAGGTCTTTTTTATCCTTTATAGAAATCTTACACAACCTCTAAGAGAAAGTTCCAAATTATTGTTTGGAACACACTGTATTTGAAGCTATGGCTATTATGTAATCCCACTGTCTAAATATATCATAACCCAATTCTAATTCATCTAAGTACTTGTGTAACCTTTATGGATAATACAACTAGGTTACTGAAAGAATCTTAAAGAAAACCAAGAAACTTCACATAGTCAAAAAAATACACTGATCCTATGCATGCAGCAAGTACAGAAAACATTTATGATTATCTTAATACTGGGATTTATCATAATGTGTGGGAAGATTTTCTTAACAGGTAGGATTAATGGCAGGGGTAATTTACTATCTGCAGGTCCTTGATTCATTCCTGTATCTGGGATTCCCGCATTATCACGTGCGGAGAGGCCAGAGTCAAAGGACCACCAGTAAAAGGCAACCTGCTGCCTTAGCAACCATTTAAAATACCTCCCTGAATCTCCCAGAAAGCATTCTTCTATTAACAGTATAAAAGAAGTAGCTAATATTCCTATGAAAGTAACCTATTGCCCAAGAGTGGTTGCAGTATAAAGTACTTCCCCATTTTCAGCATGTTTGCTACTTCATGTCCCCCTTCTCTGTTCCCCTCCTATTTTAACTAACCTTCTGCTTTGTAAAGAAGTTTGTGACAGGCGACACTGAGCAACATCAGGTGCAATTAAGCCTCCCATATGAGCAGAGTCAGATTTACTCATACAATTGGAAGTAAAAAAAAAAAAAGATTAAATGAGTTTCAAGAGAACAAAACCCTGATGCGTGCCTGACAAACCATGAATAAACACTGGCAATGCCCGAAGCAGCCTCCACTACACTACCGACTGTATCAAGATATATAACCATTAAAGTTATAGAACAGTAAGTACTAAAACTGCTTCTTACAAACAGATTCTTTTAAATGTTTCTTTTGAAAAGAAATGCAGTCCAAATGAGCTATGCCCACCCACAAGGAAAAAAAAGGAGGCAAGAGCAACAACAGTGCCTCAATTCACATAGATGAGAATAATTGGAGCCCAGTTCAATCTGTGAAGTAAACAGAAGCAGGATGAAGGCTTTTCAATTTACACCTACAGCCTACAAATTAGTAAGCAGTCTGGTAGGATGAGCTTGCCAGAGATTGCATAATAACCCTACCCACAGCGACAATGCAGGGAATGGGGAACAAAATGGTAGCTCTATACCAGCAGGGAATTTCCCTTTCTAATTACCGAGTACTATGAAAAGCATTCTCAAGAGGCAAACATTAGCTTTTGTGCGACTGGATCTGGAATTTCTTTGCTATTCTTGATTTATTTTCATATGAAAATTAATTTTAATATGCCGCTGTTTTAATAAAAGTAACTATACATAAAATTACAAAGTGTTGCCCAGCAAATATTGCTTGGGAATTTATTTGGTAATTTTTTTTAATAGAAAGTTCAATGGGTTACCAGTAATAATAGCTTCCTGAAATGTCTTGCCTATGCAGGTATTATATATTCCCTTGCCTATATCAGCTGAAATCAGAAGTATCTAAGCCAGAAAATTCTACTTTTGCAGCACCTACAGAATACATTCTTATCCTGCCCCTTACACAGCCATGAGAAAAGCAAAGTAGAACATGTGATTCCCAGTTTCTCACACAGCAACTGAAAACAGGGAGACAAAACAGAGCAGAAGGGGGGATGGTTGGAGACAGTTATTTAAAGAAAAAATAGTAACCATCTTTGGGGAATGTAATTACCAACAATTTTGTGGTCTCCTTTCAATGACTGTTGATATGAAGATATTCACCGTGGGTGATTCCCAGCACTAGGTCCTTCCACAAGCACAACTGCTTGGAATAGGAGTAAAGAATCATTTTGGAAAACAAAACTGCATCATTATACTGGCAATATGGTGCATTATTTCTAGATACATCCTTGATTTTGCAGAGCTTGATTGGTAAGTCAAGCTCCTGGTAATCCAGTCCTATAAGTAGCTGCTCTAATGCTATCTAGGATGGAAATACCCCCACACGGCTTGAGAAATAACCTGACTCAGAAGTGGTCTCAGCAGTGAGACCATCTACTTATGGCTGTTCCCTGGTGTCTCTCTGCTACAGATACCAAAACAAGAGGACCTGGTTCAGTCAATGTTGAAGGCAAGAGCTCTCCTTATATTAAGGAAGGTCTCAGAACCAAAGGAGCAAGTCAGGGAAGGGGGAAGCAGAGAGAAGGTTATCGCCTGCTTAAAGTAAAAGCCATCTCCTGGCTTTGTCTGCCAACTGAGATAACAGCCTTGCACAGGCACAAGGGCAACTCTGTCAGAGAACAGTTTAACAGATGAGAAATCATCCATAAAAGCGTGACACTTGTAGCAGTGATGACCGCAGTCAGGAAATCCAAGCAGACCGAGGTGCAGGGGGCAGGCTGGGATCAACACAAATGGGTAACAGAAAGGTTGCAGGAGAACAGAGAGGACTGAACACAAGTCTCATTGGTGGCATCGCTCACTGTGGCTGTGCCTCACGAGGTCTTTGAAAAATTAAAGTTACATAGTGGGTGAGTACTGAGAACCTCTCTGGCAGGGCTTTCTGTTAATGGAAGGAGATAGTGTTTGGGTGATCGTTACTTGCTATCTACCTCAGCCTCTGCTTAATTGGAGAGAATCAGTATGTGGGGTGACAGACCAGGAGAAATTCTGATGACTGAACTTAGTCCATATGTCTGAAGAGATCCTTCTGTATAAGTACTTTCAGTTAGTGACATCCTTAGGATCCCAGACTTCACAAACCAGGGACGAACAAGATCACTTTACATTTAAATGATCCAGCAACATGCTGGATGAGACAGGTTCCTGGAATTCTGCAAGAGTAGGTGTGAAAGGAAAAGCAATGTTATATGGCTTTTTGGTCTAGGACTCCAAATAGTCTCAATGAGGTCAGAGAAAGAAAACTTAAAGCTACGCCCTGACTACCATACAGTTCTCAGAGAAAATAAACGAAGGAAAATCACACATCCTAACCAGAAACACATCTGCAAAGTCCCTTGAGTAAAGACTAGCACTGAAGCAAAACATCTGATGTGTTTAGGATAAGAAGGTGTACTTTTCAATTGTACAATTCCTTGCATATCATTCTGAGGACATCATTATGTATTTCACTTCATGCGCTCATGAATGGAAATGACTAAAAATATCTATAAAGATACATTAGGAAAAAGCACCAAAAGCCAAACATGCTGAATGCACCAGAATCAAAAGATACCATCATTTCCCTGAACAGATCTTGCATCATTCTGATGTAGAGTAAATACACTGATCAGATGACTAATGATCCTGGGTTGTTAGGTCATGAGAAAGAGCTATCACAGCAAAGAGAATAATCAATTACAACTGTTTGGGACAGCAATGGAAGTTGAAACAGTGTTCCTTTGCAAACACTGAGAGGTCCCTGCCATCATTAGAAAGGGAGCACTTGTAAAGGCGGAGGACTGTGAGGGTGGACTGCATCAGGGTCTGAGAAGGGTACACATGCAGTCTAAAAAAACGAAAGCTAAATATATTGTCACTTTGGTAACACAAAATGGCCTTATGAATTCAGAAAGTAGTTCTCAAGACAACTGGCATAGCAAGCAGTACATTTAGTCTGGTAGCAATTAATTCAGCAATGAGTTGTGATGAGAACTAGCTTGCCTCACTTGACTGTGAAGCCTGGAGAAACTATTTTTCCTGCAACAGCCATTCACGAACAAGTCAGTTAGGTAAATTCCTGAATTTAAAAGAGCCGTCCTGTTTCTAAGTCACCATAACCTCTCTGAAGACATTGGAGGGGAAAATAAGAACAAGATGATGATTTAAATTTAATTGGGAGACTTTCTACTGGCATGCGTACCTTCCTCAAAATTCCAGAGGACTAAGAGCAGGATTCTCTTAAAGCAGTAGAAAAGTCCATATAGCCTGCAGAAACTGTCAAGTTGAGCCTCAACCTTTATCATCACCTTCACCCACACCTTCCCCCCTCCCTCTCCCACCCCAGAGCACTTGAAGGGCAAAGAAAGCACACTATGAGAAAAGAATTTCAAGCACAGATACAATTCCGTACTTCTATAGTCACTGGAGCCTGGTAGCTGGCGGTGCTTGTTTGAAGGGGAGCGTCGGAATAAGCACATTTCCCCAGAGTAACCCTGTGCCATTATGGGGTAGCACGATTGCCCAGATCTATAGCTACCGTGCATAGGATTAGTCAGTGACAGCTGAAGGAGTCCACAGCAGCAGGGGATACCTGATAAAAGCTTTGCAACCTGATGTAAAGTGGAAGTGCAAAGAACAGACACTTGCTCTAAGGTCCCGTTGATTGGAACTGACACGGTGAAGGTTTTCTGATGCTGCAGAATGGCAAATAACTACATCAGAGGTAATTCTTGGAGCATTAAAGAAGGATAACAGGAGCTAATGAGATAAGAGTGCTGATGTTCCTCAGTAGACACACAAAGAATCTAGAGTAATTGATGAGTCCTTTAGATGAAGCTGGTAAATAATGAGATGACCAAAAGGGAAATCTAAGAAGGAAAGGATGATGGCAACATTATAAATGAAGAAAGAGATGCTGAATAGATGTTTCAATGAACCCAGAGCCTGCATACATCTACCGAGTTAAAACACACGACTGTTGCCCTATGGTAAACTGTAAAGCATCTGACGTTGCCAGAGGATTAAATGTTTTTCCTAAAATTTCTGGCCCCGATGAGTTGTCAACTGAAGAAAGCCTACCTATCACTGGAATAAAAATGAGCTAGGTAAACTACCTGGGCTGGAGAAAACAGGTATTAGAAAGACATTCCTTTAGTCACTGAGGTGGTTATGTCCTCTTAAACAGTGGCTAGGGGAGGAATATAGAGCACCTACTGATTGACAAGAGAGAGTTAGTGGGATCCACACCCCCAGAACCAGACTTAAGCTCTGAATGAAGTAATTACAAATGCAAAACTGGCCTGAAGCCTAGAAGCAGGACCTGAACAGAGAAACCTTGTGAGGCACAAAACGGTCCCAAATCTGAAAAGGCACAGAAGGGGGACTCTCAATGCTGACGTGTTTGAACTGGAGTACTCAGGGCAGAAAGGGACAGTGCTTCCAGTGTCATTTCCTCTCTTCTTCCCACACAGTGGAGTTGATTTTCTAAGTGTCAGTGCCAAATGCTAGGAAGCAATTGTCCAACGAGTCTCTTTGGGAGCCTCTTTGAAACAGAAAGTCTTGAAGTTTAGTGCTAATCCAAGGAAGACGATAGTTTTCTTTCTTAATGGATTTATTTAGGCCATTCTGATATCTTACCATGACGTAGCCTGGCACTGCATAGGTAGGCTGCATGCATTGGCAAAACATTCCCCCAGCAGACAAAATACATATATATATATATATATATGGAGAATAAATAAGATGAAATCAAACAAAGGAAGAGAACTAAAAAGTACATGGCCAGAAGCTGGATGATCTTTTCTATAGCCAAGCAGAGATAGGAAAACGGCAAAGAAATTGTAAAAAAGTAAGTAGGAGAGAAACTAAAGCCAAATAAATTAAAAAAGAATGAAAAGTTTTAAAAGTGATGGTAGTGACATCACAAGAAAACCCTTACAAAATGAACACCAACCTATTTAAAATTCAGCTGTCTGAGAGAAGTCAGTGTTACACAATCAGTCTCCCATCAGCATAAGTATGCCCTATTAAATGGGGGCTGGGGGGAAGAGGTCTCTGGTTTGATCGCTCAGGGTATGAATATTTAGCACAAAGGTACATATAGGCAAGCTTTTTGATGTGAAATCAATGGTTATGAACTCGTCCAGATTGATTCAAGTGCCCATGTAAAAGAAAGTCTGTAGTGTGACGTGTACAAACTGAGTATAACTGGACCATGCATGTACTAGAGACAGGGTAGTACCGTATGTGCTAGCATCTGACCATAACTCCAATTATGGACATACATTATTAAAATACAAATACTTGTACCCAGGCAAGTCTTCAAAACCTTCAAGTTGCACAGTCTTCTCTGGGCAATCTGTGCCCCTGCCCTCATCACCAAAAGGTTCTTCCTTATATCTGGTCTTACCCTGCCTTTTTTCAGCTTGTACCTGTTGACTCTCATCCTCCCAGCATCCATGATGGCAGAGGCTGGGACACACAAATCCCAGAGGGTTTTCAGAAAGCCTCTTAGCTTTTTCCTTATTACATGATAAATCAGGAAGCTACATGAAAACTCACGGAGTTGAGGTAAGAAATTTGTAACAGAAGAGCCTAGGCTAGAAAACTGAAAGCTATTTTCACTCAGTAGTGAACCAAGTTACAGTGCAAGCAAGTATAGTTTAATATTTATTTCCTCTTCGCAAATATGTGTTAGCTAGTACATAAAAGTTGATCATAATAAAATACATAAGAAAGCAGTATTCAGACATTTCTTATATTTTCTGATTCCGGCTGTGCAATTTTTTGGTTTCTATAATTAAAAGACCCAACAACTACATATACAATGAGTTGAGGGAGTACCCAAGGTGTAAGAAGCCATTTAATGTATGCAACAAGTGGGAAATGTTGCAATATAAACATTTTTGCCTCATTCATAACACAAGCCCAAACTAGATCTAACAACAAAAAAAAAAAAAAAGGAAAGAGGCAAAAAGCCTTACATGGTTGGAATATAGTTTGCTTTTTCTACAGCCTCATTAGTAGCAAAAAATCACTATCACAGAGTTGTTTATATTCTGCAAGTTCCTGGTGCTCATCACTTCTTTTAATTGATTATAAATTACTACATTTTACTGTCTGAAGCAAGACATAACTATCCCTAGACAATTTTTAACCAAAGCCTTGCCAACAAGTGGTTCAGTTTAAGCTTTCTGCCGTGTACTGGAGATTTTTTTAATTTAATCTCAGTGTTCACATTTTCCAGTCAATGCTAGAACTGGCTGTTGGAGGTACATTTTTGTCTTTTTTTTTTTAAGCTCACATTTAATCCCTGAGTGTCATGATATGGATGTCAGAGTTCTAAAAAAAATGTGTGAAAGTTTTCATGAAGGACAATCAATTCCACCCTTCAGGCGGGGTGAACTAGAAGAATATATGCAATGATTCTTATAGAAAGAAAATCTAGGAATACCCTTGCAAATGCAAAAGACCAGAAAACTTCAACTTTACAGACTCAGAATTCATTTCTACCTTGTAGGTCTGCAAATCTTATACCTGGCATATTCCAATTCTTTCATATTCGACAAACTCCTCTAATTATAGCTTTGTATTATTAATTCAATGACCGTGTATAGCTATTTCACATTGGTTTATCTCCTGCTGATGGTAGAACTGCTGATCAATACTTCAGAAGGGGACCTTTCATTTAGGGGTTTGGATACAACTGCACCCGACTTTAGCTCGGCACTAAATTTCTATTATTCTACATTATTCACCTACACTGCATGCATATCTTGATAAAAATGGCCTGTACAGATACTGTTCTAAAGTCAATCAGCGCTTGATTGTTGCCCTCGAGTATAATTTGCCTACAAACAATTTGCAGACTGTTGCTAAACATTACAGAAGAGAAAGATCAGCAGTCTGCATGACAACAGTTAGGAATGGCTTGTATAAAGAGGCCAATGGGATGAGATACACAAAGCTTTCTGAGCACTGCACTGCACCCTCGAGTTGTACAATTACCATCAGCGTAAGTAAGAACCATGTTGTTATATCCCCAAATTTCTATGCCTTGATCTAGCATCTCTAATTCCCCAGCCATATTTAATTTAGCTATTTAGCATATGTTTGCTTTTTTTGTGGGAGACAATGAGATTTGTTTATTTTAAAGCCAAATTGTGCCCTGTGTGTGCTACAAGGACAAAGAAAAATAAGTTTGGCTGCATTAAATAAACAAACAGTAAAATCAGGTTTAAAAGTCTCAATTTTCTCAGAGGAAAACAGATGGAGAATGGTGGAGTCCAAACTACACTTTTCTAAAGCTCTCTACTCCATGGCAAGTATAAAGATAACCGAAGAAACTACAGGAAACACCCCCAAAACCCTGCCCGAAAAAGAAGTTTAACAGCTGTGCTATTTATAGGCTCAAGTCTCTGCAGCTTAATGATTAATGAAGATTGACCGTACCTGCTGACTTGCAGAGTCAAACAGGAGTAAATGAGCCATGAGGAGGTTGTAAAAGGCAGAGCAAAGCCCCCGCAGGGTTGGCGCATGGCAGCCACTTTCTGCACGTTCATCCTTTGCCATGGGCCGCAGAGCTCAACTGTGTGACCACGGAAAGCAGTGATTTTCCAGCCCGAGTTTACTATGTCCATATCAGTCACTGAGAAGTTAGGTCTTTATTTAACACCTTGCTACTCTAGCACATGCCCTTCTACAGTACTTCAAGGCATAACACCTGTAGATCAGTGTAATACTCAGTCGCTGTGCTGACCAGAAGCCATAGCCCTACTGGGATCTTGACCCGAGCGGAGTGTGTGGATTCAGGTTTTCCCCATGAAAGACATGGCAACCCATACTTCGTGATTTGAAAGCGGCACTCACAGGCTTGAAAATAGGGTGGTTTAGAGTCTCTGAGATGGGGGGAAAGCATGTGCCTTACTGGTCAGCTTTGATTTCTTTCTATCCTGGTTATACTGCAAAGTCTTTTTAGTACGAATGAAGCCTTTTGCTTAAAGCAGCATATTCATGTGCTTTGTTTGGACTATTGTCTGAACAGTAAATGTATCTCCTCGTGGAGCCAGAGGCTTAAGCCAGTAGTCCAGGAGTAGCGTTTAGTATCTTGCCACTATTAAGGAATTTTCACCAAGTTCTGTTCCACTAGGTAAGTCATTGAATAACATGGTCTCCATCTAAGCACAGGGAATACATAACCGCGACTGGCATGCAAGTTACTGTACACACAATTTTTTCTTACTCTGCACGGCTGTTTAGACACCATTAGGATCCTCACATTACAATGAAAACACAGTGCGAGCCTTTGAACTTCTTTTTTTCTCCTCTAGTTACTGGCATCTAGCCATGATACGAGAGACATTGGTATTTATCACTGTAAGCATTCATTGAGTACTTAAATAATACTCTTAAATCTCTATCAACACAGGGAGAACCGGCAGGCGCTATCTGAATGAACCGCAGTTAATTGTGCTCATGTGGGATGAACATAATTGAGTACTGTTTGCGCCACAGAAATACAAATTCAGTTATACACAAAATTTGGAACTCTCATCTGACAATTAGAATACTGATTTCAGATTGCAACCCATACAATAAAGCTAATTAAACAATCTCCCCTCCACTGAGATCCATTGGTCAATCTATATAGAATTTCCATTTGCATCGCACTCTGCTGACTTCAAAATTCCTCTGTTCTTCAGCAAAGCTTAGTGAGTGTCTAACTACGTTATGAGTTAGACATCTGCCTGCCCATAAAGGCAAAACTCAGACCAAGATGTTCCCATTAGCAACAGCTGGAGAGATATTAACAGCTGAAATACAGAAATGAATGGTGACAACTGTCTTTTAAAGCAGATGAAGCACTGTCATTTCTACTTCTAAGCGTTAGCTGATGCTTTAATGCTAGCTTATATAAAAAAATATATATAAATGCCCATATTAAACAGATTTCTCCCAAATAATATTAGGAAATCGTTTCATTTTAAGGAAGATGGACTTATTCCAACATCAACTGAGTTCTCACTTAATCCAGATTTTTTCTTACAAAACATATGAAACCCAGAAAAAGGCCTCTAGGCAAACTCATATAGGAAAACAGGGGAGATGCATATTGAGTTTGCACATCATGTTTGGTGTATACAAAAAACACTTCAGGAAGAGATGCTAGGATTAAGTGGATTTCTGTCTCCTTGTAGATCACCAAAATCAGAGCTTCTGAGTATTTCCCTTGAAAATACAGAAATGCTTCTTTGAGGAAACTGACATTTTTTATCTATAAATCATTATTAAAATTAGGATCAATACAATTACCCATATAACCAATATCATTCAACAATATTTCTATGTTGGGCAAGTCAAATAGCAAACAGTATCTCATAGCTAAGAACGAACAATCAACAAAGCTACATAATATCTACCTACTTTCATAAATCTGATGTGTATTCTCAATTTCCAGAATTCCTTTCACACAATGTGATACTGAAACAGCGAGAAATACTATTTTGTGAATCATTGCTCTGAATTTTGATCCTTTTAAGAATGATCAACATTTCATCCCAATGAATGTGTTCGTTAAGTGCAGTACTACTGAGCATCAATAAAACAGCAGAATCTAATTTATGACTGATAAAAGTCATTACAGCTGCAGCAAACACTTCTCAGGCATAATCTATATCTGAATGGATCAAAATATCTAGGCAAAGAAATAAAAAAAGCAAAATATGAATAAAACAATTGTCACATTCACTTTGGATAACAAATTCAGGCATCCTAGGCTCTAGTTCAAATAACTGATGCTCGTGTTTAACTGTCAGAACATGGGAAGGCAAGCTGAAGCGAAGCTACAAAAGCCCTGACTCCTGAAAAGGTTGCATGGAATAGAAAATACACTATGTTGTTCCCATGTCAACATCCACAAAAACTTATGCTTAAGCATAGTCTGCATCCTGCTGTGCAAATAACATCTTCCTTTGAGCCACACATACAGTAAGGACGACTCCTGGAGGTCCAGAGCAGGGAAAGTTTTCTCACCTGAAAAGTTCCTGCATGGTCATCTTCTTTGTCACCTTCTTTTCCTTCCTTGAGAGCAATCAATGTGAATCCTCGAAAATATGCAGGGGTGGTAGCAGAAAGTGTCACTAAGATATAAAAAACAGGGAAACAATATTTATTGTTAAATCAGACACTTGCATATCATTTCACAGCTCAACTTGAAAGGTGTGTGTTTTACGTTGGTATAAACAAAAGCTAGAGCACTGACAACATGGAGTAAAGCCAGCCAGAATACAAAAATGTTCAGTCCAAGTTTCCACACAAACTTAAAAACATTGGCATGATGTGAAATACCTCGGCTGTTTTTTTAACACACCCTTCTTTGCTTTAAAAACAACAAACTAAAGTTTTTTAATTTGCTCAGATCTACTGGAGGATTATGGTGATGGTGGTCTGGGGGTGGGGACACAGGTGTTTGGGTGTTTGTTTGTTTGTGGTGGGGTTTGTTTGGTTGTTTTAAATGTGAGGGAACATCTTCTAAATATTTGGCTTCAGCTTTTGCCCTGCTCTGAGCATAGACAAGAATCTAGGCATTTTAGTGCACAGATGGTTTCTTTAACTGTAAAGCAAGATGACCATATTGCCTGCTCCTGCTCAGTTACACCCAGCATAGTACACCACTTGATGGAGATGGTCCCTCTAAAACTACCCTTCCTCTCCCTTATCTTCAGGGCAGAACAGGACACGAAGTTAAACTCATGGCCAAAGCTGACCTCTAAAGATTGCGCTGCCAACTCTGATTGCCAAAGCATCCTGCACATCAGCAAAACTCCCTTCTTCCTACCGGACCTGACCAGGAAGACATCACTGGATCCACCAGCAGAGAACAAATAACGTAATGCTGACTCGCCTGATTTTACCATGCTCAGCATCAGGATTACAACCCTCATTTTCTGCTAGTGCAGAATACCTTTTTATGACTGCTCCATTTGCCATCCATCAGTACCTAAGCACCACCCAGCAACACCTGAGTTACATCAGCTGTGGCTCTTTTGAACACTGCCAGAAAGATGGAAGGAGGCAGAACTATAAGGTGGGAGTTTTATAATTACTGAACCCTTTTCAACACCTTATAGGAATCCTTTTCTGAAACAGGTAGATTTTAGGGAAAAATTATTTTTTAATTAAAGAGAAGAAAACCAGACTACTAATACTTTTAAGAAGCTTGTATTTTAAGCATAATGTGCCAGTATTGCTTGTAGCACACTATTGTCACACTCGTATCCTGACTGGCACAATAAAAACTTAAGACCACCCAGAGTTTTCATGAGCAAACTGCAACTTCCAATGCTGTTTCGTGGAAGAGTATTCACAAGAGACTCCTTCTCACACAAATAGGAAATGAGGGGTTGAAACACATTACTAAAAATGACAGTTTGCCCTTAAAATACACTGATTTCAGAATATGTCCAGAATTCCACTGAAACATATAGAAGGCTCTTTGACTGAGAATTTTAAAAGTGGAATAATACAGCATAGAGTATTTGAAGGGTCTAACACCCCCAGTGTTTGTACCACTACATTACTTTTCTGACATTATGTGAAAGAAGGACGATTAGAGAGGTACACAAAAGGTTAAAGATTGAAAGGAAAGCACCATGTTTAGACCTGTGTACCTGCAAACACCTGTACAATTCTAGAGTAGTGATGGACATAACAGCAAGCCTCCCAGCATTCAAGATTTTCTAGGAGAAAAACCTCACATTTTATATACAAGACCTGAGTAGTGGCATAACAGCATTGAAATTTCTGATTACGTTTCTAAGTATTGTTCCAATTCATTAATTCATTATCTGCCCAATAATTAGTATTATTAGCCCAATTTTGCAAACTTCTGCCGCTCTATTGAAATGGAAATCAACAGCCAGCATCTCAGTTGCAGTAACTGAGAACAGCACACAACTGAACTCAACAAGGATGAACACATTATAGGCGCTTGAACACTGATTCTTAGAAACTAATTGCCATAAAGGTCTCTTACATGCAACAAATTTTTCCATATATTAATGTAATTCAAAAGTCTGAATCACTGTGAGTAAAAGGTTATAGAAATACTTAACTACTTATGCAAGCAAACAGAATCCAGTTGTGAATTGACTCAAGTTTTCACCATTTTCCTCACAAATTTGGAGATGAAACCAGTTTCCAAAATTCTAAACAAAACACCTAACCATAAAAGAGGACATCTGACATGCTACAAAATCCTTCAGGAAAATTAAAAAAAAAAAAAAAAAAAAGAAGATAATTCCAAAGCCTGACTCATAGTTTTTGAATGCCTGGGGTTAGCAGTACTCATGCTGTGGTTGCACAGTCATTTTAACCCAGAATAAATCCATGCTTCCTCCAGCATGAGTGATCCTGCCCTCCCCCACTCTACAGTGCTCCTACAGCAGCCGCATCCAGGCAGCTGTGCTGCCAGCTGAACCAGGGAACACATCCAGCTGAAAAGTAAAGCCAAACAAAAAAATCCGACCGGGGAGTTCAGCTGGGTCCAATCCCAAGAGTGCTTCTGCCAGCAATGGGACAAGTGAGGGGCCAGGAGGGTGATGACCCACAGGAGCAGAGTCAACTCACATGGGATTTCAGCGTCCATGCAACCTCAGCTTAAGGATACACCAAGATGAATGTGTGCTTTGGTCACCCCTGAGCTAGGCAAGAATAAACACTAACATCTGAGCTGAAAAGAATGCTGTCAATTCTCTGTGTGCTAAGAGAACAGCACAGTGCAAGGCATTGTTGGAAAGACTCCTCAACACGGAGCCTTGTTACGGTGATGGTTCGGGAGTCACCAGCTCCACACCGATTACTTCAGCACAGAAGGAGGAGGCTCGCACTGCACAGGCAGCAGTGGGAAGCTGTCAGGCTACATCTGGTTTTCACAAGAGATAGCAGCTCCTCATTGCATAAGAGTTGAGAGTTCTTCTTGGGCTAAACTCTGCCATTTCAAAGAACAGTGTTGCTCACACTGTGTTCACATAATTTAATGTTCACTGAACAATATCAGCTTCTGGTAAATATCAGTTAAATCTCAGCCCAAGTCTCAAAGTTAAGGATTTTACTTTAAAAGGAAGATTACACATCAACAGTTACTTTTGTCTGCTTCCATCCCCTCCAGCAAATCCGATTACCTTACAGGTTGCACTTTGGCACACCTTCAATGCACTCCTCTTTCCCAGTGTCCCCAGCTAAAGGTGGGGTGATCAAAGCGATTGCTCCTTTGGTTTCAGGCAGGAAATCTGACTTTCCACATCCTACGCTACAGCACATCCTGTTCTGTACATTGCACAAGTACCAACAAATACACTTTTAGCATCTGCTTTTATCCATAATTGCCGATACACAAAAATTGCTAAAATATTTACAGAATGAGGGTTTGCAAAGTATAGAAAAGAGTATTTGTATGTTGGAGGAAAGAAATTGAAAGAAAAAGATTCAATATTCTTTAGAAGTACTCAGACTAAGGCAGTGGAGCGTGTAACATTAACTGGCCTCGTCCTTGAAAACTGAGAAGGTGAACAGACCTACAGGTGGAAATTCCGTTAAAACCAGAAACAGCATCTACATAGAAGGCGTATCTAAGGGGCTATACAACTCCTTGGTTTCTTCATCACAGTAATAATTTCAGAAACATATGGAGAAAACAATACTTTGTGTGTTAGCACAAGAAATGGACATACTACTGCCTTCTTTTAGAAACTATTTATATTTAATAGGATGAAACGCCCAATTTTTCATGGAAATTTCATGCGCTCATCAATCTGACGCCACCGATCAATGAAGCTAGGACTGAGTACTTTCAAGGATCATTACCTCATAACACCACCTAAACTTAAAGCTCATTTGTGCCCTTTGATTGCAATGGGAACTTTGACCTTAGTGGAAGCAAGACCAGCTACATCGAGGTCTAAGCTAACCAGCAGGTAGAAGAGGACCTCGACCGCAGGATGGTGTGCCCACACACCTGGTACTATGGGAACACCTGCCCACCACATGCATTTGGCTGCCTGCTCCACAACAGGAGAGGCAACAATACCACAGCCTGAAAGACCAGGCAGATGAAGGCAAATTGCAGGCTACAGCATCAAAAGTCCCAAATAAGATGTTGGAAATCAGTCATGTCACCTTTCCTGTGGGACACCACAGAGCCCATAGCCGTTGCTGCTTTGTTAAGACATTAGGGAAGAAAGGAGGATGGCTCCTCAGCCCTGCTGCTACCTCACTTTTGAATGTGTGAAACAGGAGAAAGTATTGACTGCTGCCAGTGTTTGCACATCAGAGATGCGTATCCATTCCAAGAGGTTATTCAGGGCTCAGGGCCATTTTCCACTACCACAGCTCCAGAGGTAGAAAACCAAGGCTTCCATACACACAGATCCGCTCAGGATTTCCCCTTAAGGCAAACAGATCCTGGTTGGTGTAAAGGTGAGTAACTGTAGGAAAGACATAAACGTTTTCCCAAAGACAAATGGCAGCTGTGAATTGTGGTGTTCAGATGCCCACACTGGAAGAGTGAGGTGATACTTCCTTCGCTCACTGCAGCTTGAGGGTCCTACATGGGCATCACGTCAACCAATGATGGAGTGTCACAAACCTAAACCAATGCCTCTACACCACCGATTTGGTGGAGTACAGCATTTGCATGTGCAGCTAATCCCTGTGTTACCCACTTCACACAAATACTAGTTTATTCCAGAAGCCCGCTAGGGAATGTTCCAAGGACCCACACTGCGTTAAATCAGAGGCCGCGGAAATGGGCACATTTGGCTTCAAATCAAGAGGTTGTGCATATCTTCTGCAGTGTTGTACATCTAGTAATTTACAGATTAATACACCACCACAGACCTGCCACAGTACTGGTTTGGGGGGGCGGGAGGGGGGAGGTTACCATTAATGGGATTATCTGCCCTTTGTATAAAACAGCAATAAAGTTCCAGTTGTACTGCAGAATTTCCTCTGAAAATGAGCTCTTGCAACATTCTGTAATGCTCCAGTTTTAGTTATTTCCATAGATAATGTATATATTACAGTAACATTTACTTACGTTCTTCCAACCATTCAGAAAGTGTCCTTAAAGGGCTGTCCAGATACTCTCATGCGCTAGCTGAATACTCCAACCTTAAATATCAAAAACTTGGGCACATATTTTGGTCTACATTTTAACCTCTTACTATTAGTTGTAATTTCTTACTTCCAAGAAGTTACAATATACTAATGTGATTTTATTAATGGAGTTCCTAATGCCAAGACCTAATATCTCCAGAAAATTAGTTCTGCTAATTCACCTGGGAGTTTCTTTCCCCCTACATTGCCGTGCAATAGAAAACTCTTTGGTAGATGACTGAAAATACCCGATAATGCTTTTATAGCAGTAAATTCCAAAACTTTTTAAGAAAATTCACATTTGTCTCTGTCAAAGAACTTGACGCTTATCTTTATCCTCCTTAGTAGACCTATCAAACTGACACACAACATGAAATCTTTCAGGCTCAAGGTACTAATCCTAATGTCTGGAACTGTTAACCAGTTTGTGGGAAATACGCCTTTCCCCACATCACATTAAAATAAATCAATTCTTGAGGAAAAAAAAGGTAATCAAAAATCATGCAAAGTTACAGGCTGATGCTCAAAACAGGTTATTCACAGCTGAAAATGTATTTTTTAACTTTCAAGAAAACATGATGATTATGCTGTGTGCACACTTACGTCTCCTTACCCAGTCTAAGATTCCCACGTTCAGGCACTGGGGAAACATCGCTCTTTACAATGTATCTAAGGAAGCTCAGGAGAAACACTTCGAAGAAACTTGCAAAATCTGTGTTCTAAAGTGATGCCTATAAAGTACATTAGTACCTAAAAGCGCCCAAATTGTGTTCAAAGTGATTGTAAAAGACAAAGTTAACAGTATACTCCAAGAAGATTTATTTCCAAAGGCATTATAAGGTGAGGCAGGAAAAGTGGTGAAAACTTGCTTTTTAATTAGAAAAATATGCTGAAATGTGCTTTGGAAGTTAATTTCAAGGATTGTGTGAAGCGCTCAGCAGAGAAGGAATGCCTCCATCTCTTATTTACAGTGGTCATTAGCACCGTCTTCGCCTCTTTCCTGTTTGAACCATCTGTTCATTTCCTCAGAAAAAAAAAAAGGGGGGGGGGGGGGATAAACATAAGTGGAAAATGTGGGAAGTTGGCAGCATAGTGCATCACCGTTTGCCCATATGCTATCTCATTATATTAACATTCGTATTTCAGGGCAAGAACAATTAGCTCCGAGTTTCCTCTCCTTCCTGCTAAATGTTAAAGCTTCTCCTAGACACCGCGTTCTACTTAAGGGGATAGAAAGTAGGTAAACGGGGGAAGAGCGTGTGTCTTGTATCACATCAACTTGTGATCTTGTGCTAGCGCTGAGCCGGTAGAGAGGATTCATAAGAGAAAGGAAATTCCTTTTAATACTGAGTTAATGTTTGGGAGTAAAGTGATACTGTGAAGCCCAACTCCCCCGCTTGTCATGAAAGCATCCCCAATAAAGTAATGCGTGGGAGTATATTACCCTGTCTTAACCCACACAGTCACACACGCACACGCCAAAAGGGATACAGGGATGACAGGCAGAGACACGTTACAGTTCCAGAGACACTTGTCCTGACCATTATCGTTAGTACGGGAAGTAGAGGATGGCCAACTTACCCCGGTAACTGTTCCCAGGCTTGTAAAATTCTGGATCGCCCTCCACCCTGAGGCTAAATTCATTATACCCTTCCCTCCGGGTGCCTTGGGCTCGCAGGATCCGACTGCAATATCCCTCGGATTTCGCGGCTTTCTCCAGGGTTTCGTCAGAAAAACCCTTGGCCACCAAGGGGAAAGTCAACGCCAGCAGCCGCAGGGCTAGGGGCTGCAGATGCGCTCCCATCCTCGGCGCTCCGCACAACTTTTTATCGCCGGGGCGGCGGTGCCCGGGAACCGGGCGGCGAGGGGTGCCGGGCCCGGGGGGGCGGGCAGGGCGGCGCGGGCAGGGCGGCCTCGCTCAGCCCCGGCCGGCAGCGGCCCCCAGCATGAGGCTGCCGGGTCGGAGGGACCGGCTCGGCGGCTGCCGGGGAGAGGGAGGGGAAAAGCAGGGAGGGGGCAGAGAGGGAGGGGAGAGGAGGAAGGGAGGGGAGAGGAGGGAGGGAAGTCTGATCTTGCCCAGATCCCGAAGTGAAGTGCTGTTTTGTTTCAGAGCGTGTGATTAGCAGCTCGGCAGTGTGCGTTTGGCCGAGCTGCATTCGCAGCGCAGGGGGAGCGCCGGGGACGCTGCTGTCTCCCAGCCACCCAGCGCAGCGGCGGGGAGAGCTGCTGCCGCTCGGGCTAAGCC
This sequence comes from Rhynochetos jubatus, assembly GCA_027574665.1. Lineage (NCBI taxonomy): Eukaryota > Metazoa > Chordata > Aves > Eurypygiformes > Rhynochetidae > Rhynochetos > Rhynochetos jubatus. Next base: position 13,251,058 of record CM050663.1, read on the forward strand.
CACAGACCTCAAATTCATCACCCCAGTTCCTGCCAAAGTCTATAGTTACTGTCGGGATAACAAGGCTCAAAGAATTTCCCGACACCCCACCACCCCCATCTTTCTCCAAACCAACAGACACAGTAAACATTATCAACTAAAGCGGCGCAGATAGACCGAGACAGCCGCTTGCTCCCTGCACGCATAACGAGCAAGGACCATCGGCTGCAGCTTCTCGGGTGTAAGCATCTCCAGCACCACAGAGGAGAGACATGTGCCGGAAAGATGAGATTCATTTCTACATCAACCTGCAACTGCGCGTATCAGAGTTGCAGGCTGTGTAGGTGTGCACAGGCTATGTAAGTGTGCGTACCACATACACAGTCCAGCTAAATGAACACAGGAGGTGTGCTCCCACTCTTGGAAAAATCCACAGATGAAACCAGGAGAAAGCAAGGAGAGGGCAGGTCTCATTATCTTGCCACTATACACAGCACACTGAGGCACAGTGACACTGAATGGCTTATCTAAATCCACAAGAGTAGTTTACAGCTGTGCCAAATCGTGAACCTAGACCCCTGGGGTCCCTAACTCCAGTGTTTTGATCCCCAAATGCACTATGTCCTCAGCCAGTATCTGAGTATTTTTAGGATGCTAGAGGACAAAACCCCCTGGGCTAACCACTTCACCTGGGTCAGACTACAGCAGATAGATGAAGAAAAATGCATCTAAACACAACTTCCAAGGAAGTATGGGAAATAGCAAGCAGCCTGAAACCCTCCTGGTACCTACTAATGCATTTGCTAATTTCAGATTTGTTATTTTTTAGGTTCCAAGCTGATCTTTGGAAGTTGTTTAGCAACAATCTGGTGTTGTGTACCAAATAAAGGTGTTTCTTCATCAAGGTGTCTGTGAAGATGCTGAATATTTTACTTTCTGGAATGTTACTTGCCAAGAGCTTTGCTACTGTAAGCCTTAATGTTATATGTTTATAAAGAATGTAAGCCAGCACAGCCTCAAAATAAATACACATAAAGATAGTTAACGTTAACAGTGGGATGAGATTTTAGCTTTTATTGCAAATATGGAGTTATTCACAATGTCCATCCACATGCTTCTGAAGAGGTGGCAGTCAAAGCTTTTGTAACTGTGCTGAACAGTAGCACCCAAGTCTTAGGCACCTGCAAAAGTGGCCATGGTACCATCTACCTTGCTTCTGCCAGACTACTTGGAGAGCCAGGCTGACTAGAGACATCCACAACTGAGAGAAGGATTCAACTACGAGAGGATAAAGGCACAAGTTGCTTTTCTGTTCCTCTCATCCTACTGAAGGAGCAATCCTGACTTTCCAGTGTAATCTGCCTCCACTCAATCCTCTCCCTTCACTGTTCCCCTCCCATCAAACCTGCCCATATGAGGGCAACTTGACTCATCCTTTTTAGGCCACCAATATTCAGTCATCTTTTGCTACTGAAACTTTGAGTTGGCTTGGGTATGCAGGATATTGAGTTGCATGTTTCCAAAGACCCATGTTCATTTAGGAATTAAGCCCTACAGTTCAGCAATGCCATATACTTTTGGGTATCATTTGACCACTATGTTCAGCTCATGCATTTTATGAGAACAAGGTTCACGTTATCCACATTTTTCAGTCAAGTGTATCAGTAAAGAAAAGCAAACCAATACGCAACTGAAAATGACAACTCTAACTATACTGGTATAAGATGCCTATGAATTTGCTTCATTCTCCATACTTGACTTCATTTCTTTTGCTGAGATTGACTGAAAAGCAATTACCTGACTGAAGCATTCACCGTGGGAACCACACACACTCCTGCACAATCTGGCTTTGTTCTGAACCACAGTTCTCGATTTTAACTCAAAACTCTTCTGAGCATTTCAAGTCCTTTACACATTTTTTTGGTTTTTATATGGTACCAAACTAATTAAAAGTTAACTAATTCATCAACATCTATTGGCTCGTTAGCCTTACAACAGATCCTACATTTCTTACATCTTTATCCCTGAACCGGGACTGTTACTTTTAGGATCTTTTTTGTTTAAAAGCTAAATTGTTGGGAAGTTTCCTAGAAAGGTATAATACAGTGTGTGCTGTTAAAAGGAAATGCTTCAACTTCGCAACTGGTACAGATAAATTAACTTGCACTGCCTACAGTCATGAAATGAGTAATTTGTCGTAGAGACAGTTTAGAGTATGGGCAATGTCATTAAGCATGGGCATCCTCAGGGTTTTCTATTTGTTCTACTAATTAGTGTGTGTTTGCCTAAAGCATCTAGCATGATGTATCAGTCAAAGATGCATGCAAACTGATGAATCCAACCATCCATGGCAAATTTAACAGAGAAAGCTTCGTATCTTAGAGACCGCAGTGCTGCTTTTCTTTGTGTACTTTCTGGGATGAATAAAGTTGCTGTCCATGACTATTAGGCATAACAATCATTACTGAGGTAATATTGCATTTGATGGAGCTGTAAGGGTTGGAAGAAACTCTCTAACCTCCCCCTCACTCCCACAGCGTGGGCTTTCCTATCAAACAAAAGAATGACTGCAGAGCTTGTGAAATGCTTACTTTTTGCCTTTCCAATAAGGAACTTAGCGCAGTCTTCTAAAATGATATTTAAGAATAACTACTGCAAAATATTTCTATGTTGACTTGAAGATATTGTAGGTGGAGTTTTTAAGTTTTCTTTCTTCTGCTTCTATGATTCCCAATAGCTATTTGAAGTCTTGGGAATTACCTGCAAGGCAATAGGTGCAATGCAATACCTGATTTTAAGGCCCCTGGTCCCTAAAGTAAACCAGTGCCTCAGGTAAATGCCTAAACTGATGACAAGTTTATCAGATCCCCTTACAAGAGTCAATTCACAGAGCAGAGGCCATCCAAACTAGTCAGTAAGAAACACCAAGGTGACAGGTGCCCTAACTCTCATGACAATCAGGTGCTTGTTAACTTTGAGCTGCAGGATTCACCTTCCCAAACCCAGGATCCAGAAGCTTAAGCCCAGATGTAATATATTATAGAAATAAATATAGTAATAGTAAGAGGGGAATACATCTCTTTCAAAAGGTGGCTGGCAAGAATAATGCGCACTTTTTTTACTGATGATTAAAGTATTCATGCAAGATGTCAGAGACACATGGGTTTCAATTCCTTGCTTGGTTTGTAGTTATTCAAAACCTCATCTCTTGCTTCTCAGAAAGCTTCTAACTGTGAAGCTCAGTCTTCTGGAAACCCCCTCATGGAAATATTAGGCTTCTAAAGTTGAACCAAAGCTCACAGCCAGAGAGCAAGGAAAGTGAGTGTGCTCTATCAATTAGGATACGTTTTCTGCAGACTGAGATCTAGGGTGCATTTTCTTCCTCAGAAGACATTAACTGTATTGGGATCAATAGCTATTCAGTGTTCAAATGATCACCTAACATTGGAAGTTCACAGTAAGTGCATTCTGAATACCGCTACCAAATTAAGAGACATGGATTGAGGAAAACCCTCAAAAGATTTTTTTTCTTTACGAGCTAAATGTTTAGTTGGTCATCACTGCCAAGCCAGAGGATACGGCTGTTCAGGCAAAAGAAGAGTGCATCGGATGACTGGCAGATAACACTGCAAAGCAATCTGAAAAAAAACCTTTGGTGACTGGGAGGATAAGCAGGGAATTTGAGGATTGCACTTTCATATACATCTATCCCCTTTTTAGACTAGTATGTCTTACTATAAATCTAGCTATTAGTCTAATTTGCATCTCTATCTCCTTTCCCACCACCCCAGCAGTCGCAGTCAGCTTTTATTAAACAAGATAGACACTTCCTCTATTGATTCAGAAGGAACAATAATCCTCTTCCTACTAAAATTCTACTCTATCTACAGTAGGAATAGGGCTTTTCTAGTACCTATTGGTCCATGCTGTCTTTGAAGCCTGGTTAGAAAAAGATCTGGAGGTATCTGACATCTTATTAGACAAAGGAAAGGGCTTGGGAGACACAAGATTATTTCTTATGGTTCTGTAGCTCTGTTCTCAACTTACTTTCTCTTAGGAATCTAAGAAGTGAAGAGTAATGACAGTAAATATTTGCAGAGGTCTGTTCGCCGTTTATACTACTGTCAGTCAATACAATGCATCTCCAATATTAAACTTCCCAGTAGCTCAATTACATTTGCCTGTTTAGTCATGCATGTCTTCAGCATATTTTTACACTGACAATACAGAGAGTTTTCCTTTCTAATAAATTTTATAGAAATATTTGGTCCCTGACATGATGAGAATAGCTTCATACACATTATTAGAAAAACACTGCAATGCTGAGAGAAACCGAGGGAGAGAGAGAAGCTCTGTTAAGGTTCCTTTGTGGCTTAACTGGGGTAAAAACTGAATGAAGCTGGAGAAACGTGGGATGTGTGTTTGAAACAGCACAGAGGCTGCAAAAGATATAGAAAAGTCTGGCCAGCACCCAGGGTAACACAGGCAGAATGGGATTTAAACTAAGGCTGCTCTTCAATGGATCTTTCAATACCAAATGTTGACAGAAACTCATCTTCCACATTCAGTCTATTTTGGGGAGGAGGTTTGCTAAGGAAAGACCCATATTTCTTGGAATATTTAAACCCAGGATTCCTTCCAATACTAGAGTAAATATGTTCTTAAAAAATCTCTCCCTTTATCCCACATGACTCAAGAGCTATCTTGGGAATCCCTGAAAAGTCTCAGGAGTGGAACTAGCTTCTCCAAGCCCAGCATAAGGCTTCATTTATCCCTAAGGAAAATAATTTCCACAAAACTGGAGCACCAGCCATTTCTAGATCACATCTCCTCCAGTTGCACCTGTCTCCCTCACCAGTCCCTGCCTTTAGAAACTTCCCCATTTCCATGGCAGAGGAGGAGGGGACATGTTCCCTAGTGCTCCCCTCTGGTGCTCATGTCAGCCTTCCCTGCTGCACCTCACCCAGGAGCCTACCACTCTGCTGCCTTGGCATGGTCCCACCACCACTGTGTCCATGGTCACCTTGGATGGCACCTTTTGCCAGAGTAAAACTTTGGCTCTAAACCAACCCCCAAAAAAATGAAAAACAAGAACAAACAAACAAAACCCCACACATCTCACTGATTTTACGTTTGCTGGTTCTCTTGCATCAGCCTTGACCTCAGTGCATCTAGCTTAAACAAACCTGTCTAAAAAGCTAATGAACAATAATCAAACTGAGTCCAGCTTTTCAGTATCTTTGCTATAGTTAGCTATTCAGTATTTTCTTATCACCATATCTCAGTTCTTGAATTGCTCAGCATCTGTAGGTTGGCCACAGCTTTGACTTGCTTACCCTGCACTTTTATTCCTCTAAGGTATGCAATATGTGATAAAGCTCCTGTTTTTTCAGAAGCTGAACTCTGAAAGTTTAAGGAGCTTTCAAAAACGGCCAGGATAAAAATTAAGGGCAAATATTAATACAAATTCAATTTTGCATACAGAAGAACACAAAGCATTTTTCACCAATTCCCAGGCTGGACAATTTTCCAGGAAGAACATAAAAAACAACTTATGCAGTCAAAGAAAATGATTAGTTTGCATCTGGAGAAACCATTTACCAAAACATTCACCAAGCTCTACATATGCCTAATACTTATTCAATCCACCTTTTTTTTTTTAATATTTATATAGCAATATAGTAAGTAATTAAAGCTTCAATCAACTCTGATAAGACTTAGTTACATAAATACTTGCCCAGATTACAGTAGCAATTAAATCTCAAATGCAGAAAGTGCTCCTTGTGAAATAACACATCCTATCAACACAAAACACCCCAAACCAATCATTACATCATGTTCAAAGACAAAAAAACCCCAATCCCACGACAAGAAAACCCAACCAGAGGAGAGGGTGAAGAATTCTTTAGGATTTCTGGCACTGACCATGAAATCAAGACAGAAGAAAGCATACATATAAGGTGATGCCATCAGTGAACTCACCAACGTGTATGCAAGCTGAGACTATAATTCAAGTATGCTGAAGTTCACAAAACAGAATCACCTCCCAAAGCAAGCTTTTTACAACAACCTCCTGCTACATATTTTGCGTCTATTTTGTCCATGTTCTCCTGTTGAATTCAATAGTCCTCCTTCCTTTAGGGACATCAGAAAAATAAATCAGAACTTCGCCAACAAAATTTCTTCAATTTCAGATTTCCAGTTCAAATATTAAAGGAGATTTAGGAAATATTTCAAAGACTTACAGACCAATTTCTTTTTCATATCAAAGGAGGATTTTTGTGGCTGCAATTTAGAAAGGAATCTAAACTGTTTGACAGCAAATTATTAAAAAAATAGACATGAAAAACTTTCAAATACATATATTCATACACATGAAAAAACATCACATGTTGAAAGTCAGTATTTCTTGCTTGGTAAACACAGGGAAGACCAACTAGGCAAAGGTACTATGCTACCAATGCACTTCATTGCAAGTTTTGTGGACACGTGATTTTATTTTAATTGTCATCAGCATATCAGATTATAATTGCAAACTGGTAAGACCAAACAGGGTTTGTGGGAGGAGGACTTTTCTTTTCCCAGACCAGCTGGTATAGATGAAAAAAAAAAAAAAAGACAAGCTTTCAAACATACCAGCCCCTCTGCAGGTCTGAAAAATAGCTTTGTAAAATAGCTATATGCATGTTCACAACAACTTCTCAGTTTAGATGGCTACACATTCATTAGACTAGCTCCGTGAAGAAAGGTAATTGGTACCTATGAAGTAAATAGAATGTTGAAGGGATGGAAGGAGGGAGGTGTCAGAAAGAGAGGAGGAGGGTGTTAAGTAGGTGAAAAGAGAAGTTATTTTATAGCCTACAGAATAAACAGAAGTTAGTGTGGGAGAAGAATACCAGAGTGTGCCATAAACCAACGTCTCTACTGAGCTCCTGGGTTTTGGTGTCCCATATTGTGCTACACCGAGTTTTGCAGGCTCAGATTTGGAATGTATTTTGCAAATTTACCTTGATAAGAACAGAAATATTAGAGACAGAGGGACAGTTTGCTGAGAATTGGTTGGAACTGGCAGCTGGGTGTCTTGTCCCTTACAGATGTCCCCGAAGAGGTTTACCTGGTGTACCAGAAGAGAGCATCACTTCCTTTGAGATGCAATCCATTAGTAATTACAACCACAGTGATGGCCGGCAATTTGCCAACCAATTAGCACTTTTTTAGTATCAGTTTTACAGGTCACATCTTTTGCCTGAGCACAGTGAAGTCTGACAGCCTCCAGACTTAACTTCTGTAAGCTGACAGGTTCATTTGGAATATTTCTAGGTGAATCAGGAGAATTATGAAGAGAAATTCCAGGCACTGAAATATGTACAGTCCTGTAACCCCACCCCTGAGAAGCCTAGAATCCAGTACATTTATGAAATGTATGTCTGGATTTTTTTATAATTTAAATTACAGGAGCAAAGTGGAATGGATTTCTTGAACTAGCAAGTGTCTCTCCTTCTCCTGTCCAAAGCAAAATACCATATAATACTACATTTGATCAACCTTCTTAAGTCATTAGGATTTTTTCACCATTACTCTGCACTGCCAAATATGAAAAATCAAGCATCCAAAAATAGTTGGTTTATACCAATGTTTTCTTCCTATGAACACACAAAAAAGTTTCTGCTGTTAGTAAAATATACTTATTTTTAAACCTACATTATTCAGTATTGCTAAAAGTTACTTGCAACATTGACTGCAAGTTAACAAAGACCTTTAGGTTATGTGTAGCGTTCCCAGAGTCACACAGGGAAAAGCACCAAAAAAGTCTGGAGACAACAACATCAAAAGGCAGGCAGTACTAGTGCTTTTTAGCTGATTAAATCATCTTTTCTGTATCAAGGTACAGAAAAAGTGAATAAATGAAGTTACTGGAGTTTATCTAATTATGGTAATTACTTACATCCATTAATTCTTAGACAACTGATGAAGTACCATATTAATCACTCACATGTTAACACAACAATGTAAAAATGGAAAATTTGATTATATACATAGATATCAATCATAATACAAAAAAATGACAGTGTAGATAGCATTTGTGCTTTTGGATTTGTTTCTTCAGGGACAAGCATTGAGAAATTAATTATTTCTTCAACTTATGCTTGTATCCTCATAGCACATAGAGCTAAACTGTTTTTCACTCTCCTAGTATGATGATATTTCTTTCAGTCCAGGATAACTGTATACAATAGAGTATTTGTAAAAATACACAATATATGTACCCCAATATTTTAGTCTGACAGGAAGGCAATGCTATAAAGTGTGTGGTTTTTGTTTGGTTTTGTGTGTTGGTTTTTTTTTTTTTTTTACAGGGCTGTCATGTAATCCCACCACTATCAGTTAGAGGTATTGCTACTTGGTACATAACAGAAATGCAAATATTAACTTGTCAGTGACACTAAAGCATCCTCTTCTCCTATAAACAAGCAAATAGCTAGATAAACACACATGTAGCTGATTGACCTTGCTATGCTACTGCAGCTACTACAGGAACTGTGTTCCAATTTGCTTGGCTTTTTTTATTAACAGTCCAAGGAAGAGCTTTTCTAGAAATACTATCATGGTACTATAAAATATCACTATAACATTTAAGTCAAACTACACTTTTAAATTTTTTCTTCAATTCCTAAAGACGACTAAGCCTGGGAATTTCTTGTCATCTAATTTTTTTTTTAATTACTGAATCTTGTCATGAAAACAGTAACACAGGCATGTTTGTAACAGTTTACATTCAACAAAAATCTTACTTGTCCAAAATCAGACTTCTGGGAAGCTTAGATTTCCAGTAAACTGCCTTCCCAGTTACCCTTGTTGGACTGGGATTTTTTAATGCCTCTGGTACAGACACTCTAATTGAGTCTCATGAGGGGCCCAGGCATTGGTCTTGTCAAGGCTACACAGATCCTTACAAAGATCATGGGCTCTGCACCTAGACCTGAGCACAGCTGGAGTCTGGAAATGAGATGTTTTCTCACTCCAGCTGCCTTTGGGAGCTGAGCTAGCAGTCATTCACACACATTGTGTTCTCAATATTCCCAAATGCAATTGGGATTATGATTATATTTTAAGATATTTTTAGAGCACTACAAAACTTGAAAATAGTATAAATAAACCACAGAAACGTAAGAAAGGAACCAGAAAGTGGCTATAATGAAGATGCATGTGATAAAGCATGAGATTAAACAAAGACAGACATCACACTTGAGGAAAGAACTCCAGAGAGGATAGTTCCAGGTGCTGCAAGTAAGAGTGGCAGAACATGCTATAAAAGTCAGTAATCTAAAAAGACTAATAGTAAAGAGTTTTGTGATGATTTTCTTAAATCCATAATAGAAAAAGCATGTGAGACAAAACCTTGATGACTGTGATGTGTAAGTTGGAAAAAACATGGGAACAAAGATACCTGGAAACAGTAGCATACCCTTGGAAAAGTTCCAGACCCCACAAGACGACTCAAAATATGACTGATTAAGCTTTTAAATTGGCTATGCACTCAAGATCTTCAAAAATACTTGAGGAGATCACTCTTCATTTCTTCAACAAAAAATAATTAATGCCACAGACTGTGAATAATGCAAAGCCATAAACTTGATGAGCTGTGCCGGGAGAAGGACATATAACTAGAGAGAATTACTTGATCATTAAGTTCAGTCCCCTCTAATTTTAGGTAAAAGCAATAGATGCTTTTAGTCCCAAACAGCTCAGAAAATTCTATTACATCACTTAGAAAACCATCAGAAGCCAAAAAACATTCTCCAAGAATTTGAGAGAAACTTTAAACCTAGAGCACCCTGCAGTTCCTGTCAGTCTGATCTGAAGCATCTCTCCTCCTGATCAAAATTTGTCATCAATTTAAGTCATAACACAGACACAAAGATAATAAATTTGAGAAGCTTTAGTTCAAGCTGAACATGCCATTTGAAATCATTGTAGCAAAATAAGCAAGGCATACAAGGTAAGAAGGAACAGAAGTCACTTGGGTTTATTGACCTGTTGCAGTCATGAAATGGGTACTTCATGAAAGTTCATTTGTAGGGCAATGATGAGTTTATATCCCTTTGTGGTGATTTTATAATAAAACATTGGAAAGCACAGAAATCAGGGCTGAAAGGGTCTTTGAAATACACCAAAGCAGGATCATAGTTTTCAAACCTATTCCTGGCCAATTCACATCCTTATACACAGGAAAGCGTCTGCTACTTTGGAAAGAGTAACAAACATACAACCTCAAGGTAAGAGCTGCAGCTAGTCACTTAGAACATGTTCAGTCCTTTCAACAAAGTCTTCAAAAGCTGTGCAACTGTGATGGCTAGAAAGAAAGGACAAACCCACAGTCAATATAAAGCAGAATTGCCCATGTCTAAACATCAGCCGCCAAAACTAGTGAGTTTGTAGTAAAGTTTAATATATTTAGCAAGGAGATAAAATACACTAAGAAGAAAATTCTTACAAAACTTTAGTTTACATCTTCCAAAGGCTTTTGAACCCAAAAAGCTAAATTTACAGAGTACTGCATATTATTGTGAAAGCTGCACATAAGAAGCACATGGAGATGAATCAGATTGCTTGAGCCACTATGAAAGTGTCATAAAGTTGCTGAATAACCTAAACTGTAACAGAATAAACATTGATTGAGAGACAAAGAATTTAGACCTGAAAAGTGGACCAATTTCCATTGGAATAGCTGGCACAGTTACTGCCCCCTTGTATTTAGCCCTCACAGGTGGTACTTCTACACCCTTTTCCCCACTGCCCTGCTGCTTCTCCTGTGGTGTGGGAAATAACATTCAATGAGGAAGAATGGAAATAACTAAATCCTGGGGTCAATAAGCCTAGCTGGGAGCAGGAATGCCAGAGTTCTTTACTCCTGTGATTATTTCCACATTTTATTAAAGGTTACTTATTTTGCTTCCTGTCATCTTATCTCAAAATTTATTTTGAGAAATTTAACCCTCTTGATATACCATATTTCTGTACCAAGCCTGAGAGTTTAACATGAGGCTCTGAGTTTCCATCCTATATTGACTCTATTGTACATTAACACAGCTTTCCTAAAGAACATTTATAAAACTATGACCTATAAACATTTGCAACTGAACACAACCAAAAAATAGGTGATTAAGACTGATACATCAGGAACCACCTTCTCTTTGCCCAAGGGGAACATTCCCACACTGAATATAAAGCATGCCAAAATAATGCAATTCCACTAGGACTTTTCTTTGTGTTATTCTGTGGAAAAAAAACAGGTATATGATGCTGTCAGATAGACCACTTAGCCAAAAGCAGGTTCCATCTTGCAGAAGCCTGCTTTATATTCTAACTACTCATCCCAGCTAGGATCTATATTTGGAGGTGGGCAGACACTAATTCACATAAAAATTCTAATCGAGGAACAGTACAATATATTGCTTCATTTGCTGCTTATTTTACTTCTAATCTCTTTTATACAGTGTCAATGGATACATCTCATCAGCATTCTGTTCTCCTTCATGAAAAAAAGAAAATATAAAACAAAAGGGTGGGAGGTAAGTCAAGGGTTTCGTACAGTAAAACAATTCCAAAAGAAGGTTCTAACGAAGGGGTCTTTGAGAAATAAGTAGTTCATTGCTCTCATATGTAAGCATATGAGGTAATTAAGCTCAATTCCACAATTTATCAGAACAAGCTCAGCAGTCCAAAATATTTTCATTTCAGTTGTTCCAAATCAAACTTTTAAAAAAGGGACAAATATCCAATTCCAGTCATGAAAATCTTGTACTGTATGGAAGTTGTATAACATGTAAAAATAACAGAATATCCAAAGATTGATCACGTCAACATTATAATAGAGTACATACTGGTTACATAAACATGAACTATTTTAATTCTACGTATTTTATTTATAAATTACAGAAAAGAATATGAACATAGATGTGCATAAATGCTCGTAGACATACATGCCTTCATATAGACTTGTATCAGAGTGGGAAAAATCGTGTTTTCCTCTACCTGCACCTCAGAAATGCTGTTCCATTTTAAATCCAGCCTCACCTACAACTTAGCTTTCATTCCATGTTATCACTTTCTAAGCAATTTGAATAGCTCAGAAGCATTTAAACTGCATAAATTATTCCTGGACCACTATTGATCAAAACCAGAACAATACTATTTCTTGAAAAGTTTATTTGTAAATATGAAGAAAGTATTTTGTGTAAAAGTACTGTGGAGTCACTTTTGAAAAGCACTGACAGTGGAAAATACTAATTATTAATTTATACTCATTCACTTTATTAAAGACCTGCAGAACAACAGACTTTCATTCGAGTGGTATGACATTATTAGTGTATAGTAATATTTTTAAAAATTTTTTAAAAAGACTTCCCCTCCCCAAGAAACAATTCCCCTGAATGTTTTCAGCATGACTACCATAAGACTAGAAATAACAGGTTCTGATAAATCTGTTCATTTTAGAATTTTAGTCAGAACAAATATAATGGAAGTGGGGCTAAAGCAGTTATTGTAGAGACGGCATGTCAAAGTCTTTATCATTGTTAGGAATATGATCCAAACCTACAAGTCAAGTAAATTTATGCTAAAATAAACTTCATACAATGACACATGTCCAAACTATTTGAATGAAGGCCTTAAAAATCTAGAAATGACTTTTTAAATTTAAAAGTACAATAAACAATGGTATTATTATAGGGAGGAAGTACATCTACAGTTAAATGATTTTATTAGTAAAATGCATGGAAAAAAAAAAGGTATTTTTTGCATGGAAAAGTTTACTTCATTATCTAAATTAGCTAAATCCTGACCAGCTTAGTGTTATATTACTGCTTTCTATTGTCTGATAAAGAAAAAATACATTTGGTTTGATATAAGAATATAGGTTCTGGACATCCAAGAGCTTCTGAAAATTATACACCATTTGGAAAAGAAAGTATTTTTAGCTTGTCCTCAGAAATTATTTGAAATTTGAAAAACTGTCTAAACAAAAAAAAATAGTAATAGATTTTTTTAGATGTGTACACAAAGGTAATGGCATCAAATGTGATTCAAAATTGCAACTATGGAAACAGCATATTTTTTAAAAGGCCATAGCCTGATCTCATTGAAACTGTGAGAAAAATAATCCTCTAACAAAGGTATCTTCTTACCCAAAGATTTTTTTAAAATTTTTTTTAGTGCCTGGACATTTCATCAAAGGACATGCATCACCATATATGGAGTCTATCCATAACCAATCCCCAGTAAAGTACAGAGACACAGAGTTGGAAAAACCTCTGAAGCAAAAGCTAACCTACATCCTGCAAAAAGCTGTCCTATGGGAGAGCCTTTTGAGAGTCAAAACACTTTCAGACTTAGCTTTCCAGGCACTCACTTCTACTTTCCTCAAATTTCAGATGAAGCATCATAGAACCATTTAGGTTGGAAAGGACCTTTAATATCATGGAGTCCAGCCATTGATGTAACACTGCCAGGTCCCACTAAGCCATGTCCCTAAGAACCTCATCTGCAGGTCTCTTAAATCCCTCCAGGGATAGTAACTCCACCACCTCCCGAGGCAGCCCGTTCCAATGCCTGACAGCCCTTTCAGTGAAGAAATTTTCCCTAATATCCAATCTAAGCCTGCCCTTGTGCAACTTGAGGCCATTTCCTCTCATCCTATCACTTGTCACTTGGGAGAAGAGACCAACTCCCACCTCTGCACCCTCCTTTCAGGGAGCTGTAGAGAGCAATTAGGTCTCCCCTGAGCCTTCTCTTCTCCAGGCTGAACACCCCCAGCTCCCTCAGCCCCTCCTCACAGGACTTGTGCTCCAGAGCCTTCCCCAGCTCCACTGCCCTTCTCTGGACATGCTGCAGCACTTCAGTGTCTTTCTTGCAGTGAGGGGCCCAAAGCAAAGACAATATTTGAGGTGAAGCCTCACCAGTGCCAAGTACAGGGGGATGATCAGTTCCCATAGTCCTGCTGGCCACACTGCTCCTGACAGGAGCCAGGATGCCATTAGCCACCTGGGCATGCTGCTGGCTCATTCATCCTGCTGTCAACCAATACCTTTTTCCACCAGGGAAGCTTTCCAGCCACTCTTCCCCAAGGGTCTGAGCCACACGTACTGTGCAAATTCAATACCTGTGTTTGAGTTTCTTTATACATACTGGGAAGTGAAAAGATTGATAAAAGGACCCTTTGATTTGTTTGATTGGTTCTGTTCTACCCTAACTGAATGTACAACGACACTCCCGCATTTTATGTATTCTCCCACTGTAACAGGAAAGCTGTCTTTAAAAAGATGACACATTATTGAAGCAGAAATACATTGCACACAGGGAAAATCTGAATAATATTTGATGAGGAATGACTTTTTTGAAAAGTTATTGTGGATAATTTAGAAAAACCTTCTTTCAAAGGACATCTTTCATGAGGCATTTTGAAAAGCTAGGTATCTTGTACCGTGGGGACAGCTGGAGACAAAATGGGTCAGTTAGAAATGCCTTTCTGAAAGAAAATTAGACATGAAATTACAGCCTGAAGTGGAAATTTCTTAAAATATTCCTTTGCTGTACTGATTGCAAGAATTCATGATCAAATACAAGTCCTTACAATTTAGATAATTTATGCAACGTGTGAGGGCACATAGGAAACCCTTAGAAAATAGGCTGCTGAATTACAACTATTGAAACATACCAAGAAAAAGACAAATACAAGTAGATTTTTCCAGAATCAGAGAAAATCAAAACTTAACAATTTCTAGAGGAATAGCCAATCAAAACTAAGTATCTGCAAACAAAGAGTAACTAAGTCTCATCTGTGTATGTGGAGTTTGTGGGCACAAGTGAACTGAGCTTCAAAATTCCATTTAAAATTCCATTTAAAAAGGGTTACAGCTTTTGAAAGATCAATTACAGGGGATACTTAAGGAGATAAAACCTTAAAATAAAATAATGGGAAAGCAAATTCTTGTACAGACTGTCCACAGTAGCACGGTTGTGAAAGGTAACAGGATAAGACTCAAGTGCCTGAAGCTGCAAATGCATCAGTAAGAACTCCTGAAAGAATTAAGAACCTAGCTGTACGGTTTTTTTCCTAATCTCACTTCTCAGTGGTTTCTTTGTATAATCTGACACAGATGCTAAATTACGTACTCTTGCAGTTGCAAAGTCTTAATGCTTTCGTGAAAACATACACCAGAATTTTACATTCCCTTTGTAAAGGCATCAGCATTTAGAACAGCGAGTGCAGGACATCAGAGTCGTTGGTCACCTGTATCAAGAACGTTCACGTAATTACCAACAAATCTATAAATTCAGTGTGTAGAAGTAGTTTGAATGTTTGTCATTTCAATTTTTGTCTAAAGACAGAAATAAGTGTCACATGCTATATGACTTTACCAACACATAACATGCTGATTAACAAGGGGTGGTACTACTGCATTTGCAAATTAACCGCTTAAAAATTCAGTAATGCCAGAAAATACCCTAGGAAATAAACTGGAAACTTTTAGGAGATGGCCAAATATAGTAGCTTGTTACTACTATGAGACTCTGTTAAAGTCTCATGAGATTTCTGAGGAAAGCTGATAAACAGAGGTCAAGAGGTTGATGAATGTATTTACAACTGATCTATGAAGTCTTCCCCAAAGCCAAGTAAAGCAAAATGTAAACTGGACAGAGGAACTACCAATGACAAGGCGATTGAAACAAAAAAGTGTCATACCCTGAATATTTTGTTCCAGGACTCATTTGCAGTATCTGTGCGTTTCTGATAGCCTTTTTATTCATTAGATACAAAATAAAGGAAGACACTGTTGTAAACAAAACTCAGCTTACTCCAGAAAGACACAGAAGAACACAAGATCCAGCTCCAGGGATTAGAGATATGGAGATAAAAGTCTCTCAGAAGAGTGAGCACTTGTGTAAGAGTTACTTTGTAATAATTTTTACATCATTGTGGTCTCAAAGCTGCTACACTCCTCAGAGGAGGAGTAGATTAAAAGCATAATCTGAAAAGTATGGAGAAGGAGTGCCAGATGACTGGCTGGGACATGACATAGGGGTAGGAAGTTCAGCAACAAGAGATGGTTCTTAAGATTATGGCCAAACTGTCTTCATATGAATATAGGGTATCTCTATACTCTGTGTAACTTGCTCTTAAGGATGACTTAAAGACTGATTTTTAAGGCATTTTCGTAAATTGTTGGGGTTTTTGGGTTTTGTTTGTTTGTCCATGAAGCTTCTCTGGCAACGAAAGCAAGTAAGACCATCCTTGTCAGTTTAACTCATCTCCACAAAGGCAGTGGATCTGTATAAAGCAAAACGCACTTGATGACATTTTAAGGAACCGTATTTAGTAGCTTGGGTTTGTGGAGAAATAGAAGCTAAGGAGTTGCCCATGAAAGCATTCATACAGCAGATATAAAACCCCACCACTCCCCCTTTAAAGGGCAGACATCCTGTTGCTCTAATTTCCTGGTTGTTGGTTACACTTACTTTCTGGAAGAAGACTCAAAACACTTCATTGCAAAGTGACAAGCATCTCTATTTGCAAACACATAATTTTACTTGAATATATGCAAGTTGTCTGCAGACGTATATGTCTTGGGAATCAAAATAATCCCAGCAGAAATTCCATCTTCACTTTTTAAAAGATTCTGATGTTTCAACTGTTGCAGAATTGCATATTTTTGAGCTACAAAAGATCTTAGGCTACCGACTGTTCCCAAAGCTAAGGAAAATTTCTTTCAGAAAAGACGAAAGCTAAAAGACAGAAAACAACTATGACTCAGTAGAGCGGGTGGAGCAAGAGATCAGTCTCCAAATCATCTCTCCTTGTATATTACCTGCATTCTTCTATTTTTTTATATAACTGATTGCAATAAAAAGATAGACAATAATAAAAATGTAAAAATACATTGGCAGCCTGTGTTAAAGAAACCTCAGGCAGTCCTGACATAATTAAGGATATTTTTCAAGAGAACTTCCTCATAATGAAAATATGAGCCTTCCCCTGAAATGCTGCCAAGGAAAGCTTCCTCTGGGATTACAATTGTCTAAAGCAGAAGGGAATTAGACCAACTGGTGCCCCAAGTGTTTTTTTGTTAATGAATTGTGTTTCTTTTGTTTTACTACTTGTTTACATATTTAGATTTCTTTAGGTCTTTGCCATTGTCCCTCCCACGAAACATGTTCTGCCAAACATGGATGAAGCTTTATTATGGATTGTAATGGTAGGCAAGTGCTAGATTATATAAATTGGTTCTGAAAATAATTAGGTTTATTGCAAAGAGAACTTGAAGTGCACACTGAATGTCTAATGTATACTGAATGTGAAAAAAACAATTAATGTTGTAGAAACAGTAAGTCAACAGAATTTGGAAAGGATGAGATATTTTTGTTCCAAAAGGTATGCATCAAAGACACTAATAAAACTATTTATACTAAACTACAGATTGAAAGTACTGTATATGGCTAAGCTAAGAAGGAAATTCCTCACCCTTTCATGTCTCCATGCCTATCTAAGGTAACTTGGAAAACCAAACACATGTACTCAGAGCCATCTATTGCCTCAAACAAAAGGCATCTCCTTTCTGGTTTGCAAAAATAACAGGTGTCTCTGCTTGTCGGCATGACAGACTGAAACACAGCTAAAAATTCAGATGGACACCCAAAACCAAACCAGCATGTTAACGGTCCCATTGCACAGCTTTGCAGTTAGCTGAATGCAGGAGTTGCCAGGTTTGTCATCTAATGAGTGCAGTGACTGGCCTGTTTAAGCATAGTTACTCTTGTAAGACATGGTAGAAGAGTATAGAAAGTACTACAAGGCATTAGTCAGCTTAGAGAATTATGATGAGCATGGCATGTGGAAGAGACAGTTATCAAGGAACCAAGGCAGACTTGCTTACAAGGCCTGACAAGTTCTTCAGCAGTAAGCAGTGTCTGCCTAACCAGAGAAAGCTGAACTAGACCTACCCATCTCTAGTCCAAAAGGAGAGTAACTGTCATTAAGAGTAATTCTATCTAGTCATTCAGACCATTCTACCCTCTATCATCAGACTTAAAAAAAAATCTAAGTATATCCTTTGGAAGGTGTACATTAGGTGATAGTTAAGTAGAAATAATGCAAATGCATTTGTGAGACAACCTCTAATTTTATGATTGCACATTTTTATATGGTTCATTGTCTCATTTGTTAAACAGAAGAATGATGCATACTAACTGGAGGCATAACTTTTTATCCTTCTGATGCAATATACAGCTTTTTACATTATTTATGGGCTCTGTCACTCTAGGCTCCTATATAAAATCAGTGCTAAATCAGCAAGGTAACTTTGGTGCCAAAAATACACAGAATCATAAAGTCCCCAGTCAATGCCACCCACCCTTCAGCTGCTTAAGTTTCCAATATTAAAGATGTGCAGTTATAAGAAAACACAGAATAATAAACCACCTTAATATCACAACAGATTCTGAAAATAGTACAATTCCAGAAGGAACTAAGGCAGGAAAGCTCCTAATCAAAAAGGCTGGCACTTGTTTCCCTTTCAAGCAACCTGGAACACGTGTGACCCAAGCTTGGCAAAATTGTTAGATACTAGGAATATCTCAGTTTCCTGAAAATATATTTCTGTTTAACACTAAGTGCGTATGGCAACAGCCTCCTAACTGGATGGTGCATATACAGGAATTCACTATAGTTAAAGCAGTCCAGTCAGGGGAGGGGGGATTACAAGCATCATCAGTTCACTAACACAGCACAACATGCTATTTTGGTACTCCAATGAATCTTAATTACACATTGGTTTTACAAAAGAGCTTGAACATGGTTAATTGTCTCCACCAAGATGCTTTGCCCATAGTACAAACTGTTTTTAAAATGGAAGAAAGTATTCATACTTAGATATTTATTATAAGGATGTGCTCCATATGAAAAATACTTACGCAAAATCGGTGCATTTTGCTTTGTGGTCCTCATGCTTTTTCAGAACTCTCTCTACAACATTGTATTTCCAGGTAAATTTAGAAGACCCTGAAAGTAGCACTCTTCAGAGCAGTAATGAAATCTCAATGTTAACACCCCTCAGCCTTCACTGAGTTTTGGACCCCCAAGAGCCTCAGTGAACTAGTCATTTTAGAAAAAGTAACCATCAATGTCATTTCCCACCGCTCCCCCCTACACACCCTAGTTCCTCAAGAAAATTAACAGGTTTCACAAGACATCATTTAGAAATGGTGTTTCAACTCCAGGATTCACCTAACTTCAGAGTCTGCTAATAAGATACAACAGGCTTAAATCCTGCTCAGGAAATCAAATTTTAGTTCTGCAACTGGGAGTACGCTGTTAAGTCAGGTTATTGGCTGTCCTGATGGGAGTTTCTCTCACTCTGTTGGAGCCTGTGCTCAGTGTGAGAAACAAAACATTTGTTTGAGGCAGCACTTGAATTTCAATGCACCAGAACTAACTGTAGATCTAATCTTCGATCAGACAAAGGTGTTCAATACTACATAAATTATTTCACCAACTTACTATTACTTTTAACTGCTTTTATTCTCAATGTCAGAATGTTTTCTTGCTCACCAAATATACTTTGACAATCATAACCCACTTCAACAATGAGTATTAACTATATGCATGAACATTCAAATCAAAGGCAGATTATCACCATAGGTTTTTTACTTTGGTCTGATCCTGTTTATCACGAATGGGAGAACGAGGAACCCCTTTGCATTGATTCATCCAGCACAGAAATCTGTCCACTGAAATGGTAGTAGCAGCATGTTGTTTATCTGTGCTCAGAGATGGCAGCAAATAGCATTACTTGGCTCATTCAGATTATGCATACAAAAATATTAAATTGATAGATAGAATTATGGAAGGATGCCAAGGGAGAAGAGTGAGATGCAGTAAAAAACATTTCCCTAGTTCATCTCACGCTGCAGTCTGTAAAAATAACCATACCGTTTGTGTGAATATGCTTTTAAATAATCCTAGTTTTTGTTCAGGACCATAATGCCTACAAGATTAACTCCTTTCACAGCACAGCATTTTAGCACTTGTACTTTAAATTTCAGTTAGCCAATGCAGAAATAATCAGGAAATTTCAGAGTACAGATTAGTCTTTAGACTAGCTCATGCTAGCTTCAGAGCCCACTCCTATACCTGCTGAAGACAGCGACAGTTATTCCAGAGATACTAATGAAATTAGTAATTTTTTTAAACCTTTATCATTGCTTGTTCTCCCTCTAAAGCTGCCTTAATGCAAGAGAGACATGCAGTAGCTCTAAGAATTTTGCAGTTCTACAGTGTTCATTTCAGATTTTGAAGTGCTTCGGTTGACAAGGGAAGTTATGGCAACATCTATTCTGTGTCAGTTATTCAAATCTAGTACTACACAGCAATTTTTAGAAATGAAATTGATGTTTAAAAGAAACTGCTCCTGCAAAGAAGCAGGAATGGATAATGGTATAATAAGCTATCTGGGTTCAAATAAACCCCAGTCCAATAGGTTAATACAAGATGTAAGTGTTGAGTAATGCTAGGCTGTGTTGATTTCTAATTAGTACATAATGTCCCTGCTTTATACATAGGCACATTAAACAGACAACCGCATCATGGACCCAAGGACTCAAAACATCAACCAAGTGTCACGTGAAGAAGCACTTTAGAAAGCAGAAGACAGATAAACTAACTGAAGTGTCTTGTGTTTGGAATAAAGCTAACAATGTTATATATGTTCACCTATGCCATACAGATTGAGTCATTTTATCTGTAAGATACACTAAAGCAACATTTTATCAGATTTAGTTGTCCCACTAAGCTACATTCTCTTAAAACACCATTTATCTTTAATTCTTTTTTTCTTGTCATACATGTGTCTGAAATACTTGGATATAAATGCAGTCTGACTTCACTCCAAGAGTTATCCTCATCCACAATTTTTGACATAGTGGAAGTGGAGCAGGATTCTTTAATTGATCCTAAGGAAAGCAGAGCTCAGTTCACAGAGCCAAAGTCCACCTAGCCTAGGCTGGAGAAATGAGAACCTGCACTGGTACCAACCGGGGAGAGACTAAATTCTGTAGGTTTTGTTCAGATGTGCCAGTCTGAACCATGGAACTTGACCAACTGTCAGGAAAGGAATAAAAGGTATAAACATAGTGGGATTTAAAATTAAAAATGTGTAATTTCAACAATGTGACACTTTTCACTTTAGAACAAGTAACCATGTCTGCTACTGGAAGACTCGCACACCTCTGCAAGTTCTTACTGAAGTGTTAACAGCATATTCACAGCGAGTGATCTTCGCTGCTGCATTGCCATAACATCCATTACTGATTAATATTATTATACACGAATAATGTAATTTCTTACGGCTAGTAAATCTACCCAATAATCGCTTCCAGTCTGGGGAAATTTGTATTCTCCAGCCTACTAGTTACATAATTCAGGAAACAGCAGAACAATTGATTTAGTTCAATCCACACAAAAATAGTCAACTCTTCCTAAATCTACAGAATTTGCCAGGCACATCTCAAGTATACAGGTACCAGGTATTTAAATAAGTAATAATAAATCCAGTTCACTGGATTGATTACTTCAATGTTATGCTACTTTTTGAGAAAATTCTCTGAGAAAACATATTTAGGGAGTTGTTACTCAGAGTTTAAGATATATGTTATCAATCTTATTACTTTGACAATCAAAATACAAGTAATGTTGAAATAACAAGGGACAAATACTATTTTTATTATGTTTAACTTCTAAACATTCATCTTTTGTTTAGTGAACAAGGCATAACCTAAACTCCTACAGTAATTTTATGATTGTGTTCAGCATAAATTGCCTACTGGTTTAGCATATAATGTCTCTGACTTTCCCAGTCCTTAGTAATGGCATTTATTCAGGAGGCAATTAAGTAATTTTTCCTTACACATCAAAATAGTAAACCACAAGAACTAAGCAGCAGCTTATTTACATACTAAAAGCTGGAGGCTGGTCTGTTGGAGTTTCTTAAATCTCCCAAGGCTTTCAGTAAAGCCTAGGCTGCAGCTCCGAATCTACTTAGCACTTGAAGAGGAAAGCATAAGGAACAAAGAAACCAAGGAAAGCGTTTGGATTTCAACTTCCACTATTTGGGTTTGCAAATAACTTATCCTAGAGGCAAAGCACAGCTCTAGTTCACAAGTATTCCTAAAGCATTTGAATGCTGGGCTTTGTTGCTACTTCTGAGATTAAAAGCCAAGATCACATTTAAACTTGCAAAAAATTGAACACAATCAAAGAATTCCTAATTGCTTGAAAATTTAATTCCCTGAGGATTTTACAGCTTTAGAAATATAAGCTAATTCTAATTGCATTAAAAAAATTTAAAAAATCAAGCCCCTCCAAAACTACATTTGATGAAAAATTACTCAGACTGAGTGAAAGTTTCAGCAACTAGACTTAAGTAAATACAGAGTCAAAACACAATGTAATCTTAGCTGATAATTTGTGGAGTAAGATACACCAGGTGGTCTTCAGCTATGTTTTCAGGCAAATGTTACAGAAGGTATTTTATGAACAAGTAGTGCTAGCACCTGCAGCTTCTCAGAGGTTTAAGGAAGCACCAAAATAGTTCTTTCCTCCTGCCCCAGTGTAGAGAGATTATCTCCATCATTAAGGTCTCTTCAGGGCTAGGTAAAGCTTCTCCAGAAAGTACTGAAAATCCATAAATTCTGATTCAGACATTCAGGACAGGAACAAATTTAATACTTCCTTAAGACTGACTTAGAAAAATTACCATTGTGAATTGAGGAACTGGAATGGAAAAATACTATTCAAGTATGAAAACAACAACATTTAAGCAAGTACCAGCAAGTCACTCACAAATTTCTGACAGAATATCTGTGTATTTCTATTTCAATTACAGCACCAGGATATTTAGGCATATCACATGAACTTGTTACCACTTTTTTTTCCCCCCTCAGCCTCACAGCCATATCTACAATCATTTGACCTATTTGACTTCATTTAATCTGATCTTAATTTGATTTCAGATTTTTTTTTTTTTTCCGAATTTAAAACAGGAAAAAAAATACCCCACAGTACCTCTCTGGAGCCTCACCAGGTTACTCAGTTAAGACTTGACAGAATACAAAAAGGATTCTCAAATTAAGATGTTAGCTGTGTTGATATTTCCACCAGCCTCAAATCCGTTGAAAGATGAAGCCCACTAAAGCTACAGTTTAAGGAGTTCAATGCTTCCAAAGCAAGTCTCCACATCAGGCTAGAGAATTAGGACCTAGAACCTGGCAGTCTCCAGGGGCTCAAACTTTCTGTTTAACAGAGATAAACAGTTATCAATTACACAGAAAGGAATCCACTGTACAGAAAAATATTTTAGCGAGGTAACAACCAGGAATCAGTTACATGCATTTGGAATTTTTCCCATTTTTATGTCTTAACACATTGTACCCATGAAATCAGATATCTAAGCAACTCAGTGGAAGCCATTTCAACAAATCTGCCCATAAAATAGGGAAAGCTGATTTACAATTTAGGTACAGTATTTGGAAATGGAATATATTTTAAATTCTATCATACTAACATTCAATATTAAAACTGAAAGAAATTAATATTCTCATTATTCCAAATTCCCACTTACAACTCATCTTGCTTTCAAATAGTTTGGCTACCTTTTCCATCCTTTACCTCCAGATCTGGAGATGTTTTTAAAATATCATTTAATGGTTATCACACATTTCTAAGGGACAGATAAACCAATTTGGATTAAAATATTCCATAACTACAGTTTATGACTAAATATAATTAATTTGGGAGACTTAGGACAAACTTCCACATCCACATCATCAAACAACATCATTTGTTTCTTTCTAAATATATGAACTGAGTGTCAAGCAGAACAGTGTTTTGTGTCTTTCACACAAGACCTTCAAAAAAAGTCAGAAGACCTTAACAGATGATAAAAATTCTAAGTAATTTGTAAGAAAGACCTAAAACTATTTTTGCCAAAATTTCTGCAGTCACTTTTTGGATTGAAGCATATTAAACCTGTATTCTAGGTGAGATGTTTATCAGTCTTACCCTGAAAATCAATCTTACTCTTGTTACCTTCCTGCATCTGGAAATTTTTACCAGCATTAGTGGAAAATTCCACATTATCACAACAGGACTTTGTCTGTGGTAAAGAACTTGTAGCAACGAGCTATAGAACCAAACAATACAACTGTAAAACACCTTAGAAACTTTCTTTAAAAAAAAAAAAAATCAAAAATGGTCAACTTGTGTTTGTCACACACAAAAGAATAAAGCATTCCACAGGAGACAACCTATCCTCACGGTTTACACGATTCAGCTTTATTGGCTAGCCATAACAGGCTTAGAATGGACAGTGCTTAGTCAATCTGTTTTCCTCATTGCCAAAGCCCTCCATTAAAGCCAAAGAACTTTCCCCACGCAAGGCCAAGTCCCTAAAGTCTTCTAACTCCTATTTCCATTATATTCATTAGGTGCATAAACACCTTAGAGGATCTCAAACTCCAGTTTCTACCCATCACCCTAACACCTTGCTTATGTAAAACGCTACTGCATCTTCCTATCCTTCAAGCAATGTCCCTAACTAAGCTACACGTAACATCAACAAATAGCTATTTAAAAGTCCTCACCATCAACTGGATTGGCAGAACGGACAAGATCAGCTTTTAAAGTTGCATCAGATCGCAAGAGGGTAACTTAAATAATAAGAACCCATAACCAAGGCGATTATTATTTTTATTTAGTTAGCTAATAAACCAGGGTGGTCTGGTAATTACATGCACATGGTTAGAACACGCCGATTGCATCGACATGTCTAGGTCTGATTTGGGTTGGTAATGATGCGGTTTAGTCAGTAGATGGCGCTGCTTCTTTCCAGCCCTCTCCATCAATACAGACGTGTATGATTAGGTACATAGTCACATATTTGGGGAAAGACAGTGTCTGTATTACTTGGGCTACTTGGCCAAATAAGCAACAAAAAGGACAAGCTGCCTTTCTGTATCAGTACAGCTAACATAAGGCTGGTTTTAAAGCCTCCTTATTAGGGAATAAAAGAGTGGGAGAGACATGCTCAGACTTTTCTGCCTCTGGAAACAGATTTAAATACCTAATAGTATTTCCTTTTAGGAAATGGTGTTTCCTATCCCCAAGCTACTTTGATTATAGAAAAAAATCTAATCCTCTAATTGTGAGGACAGAAGAGTTATTCCTTCGTTTATGTGTGTGGTTTGCAGCCCTCAAAATTTCTGCCACCACTCCTTGGATTTCATCAACTTACCATTCAGATAGAGAGGAACAAGAAAGTGCTGCAGAAAATTACTTTCTCCCTGAACCAAACCAGTGTATCACTGCATCATCAGCAAGTAAGAGCATGCTGAAGGCTCTGTGGTTTGCATGACCAGTAAAACTAGAGGCCCTAAACTGCTGCTAACACTTGCCCAATCCCATGCAGGTCAGCAACTTCCTGTTGATTTCTATTGCACCCCACTTTCAAACACAGCCTT
Source organism: Rhynochetos jubatus (assembly GCA_027574665.1). Taxonomy (NCBI): domain Eukaryota; kingdom Metazoa; phylum Chordata; class Aves; order Eurypygiformes; family Rhynochetidae; genus Rhynochetos; species Rhynochetos jubatus. The sequence goes on from CM050663.1 coordinate 13,276,606, forward strand.
ACATTTTTTACCCTCAGCATTACTTCTGTTGCTTTATATCATTAAGAAATTCCTGGTTTTCACCTCAAAAGTCACTCAGACTTCACAGAGAATTTTAGGTAGTGTGAGCAAGATTATAAAAAAAACCCCACCACCAAACAAAACCAAACAAAACCACCCCCACCAAAACACACACAACCACCCCCCTCCCACAAACATTCAGGTATACAAATGTGTGTATAAGGATGTACCATAATTAAACCTATACCAGAGTGCAGCAGCAGTTAGTTACTTAGTCCATTCATATGGTTTTATGAATTTTAGCACATCAGAATATATCCTTGTGTACTGAGTCCGTGCTACTTGCTTAGCCTGACTACCATCAGAAGAATTTCATTGCTAAGAAAGTATGAGTTACCTTGAAAAATCTTGGCATACTCTGGCTTCTTGTAATACATTACTACATTTCTGTCCTGCAGACATAACAGATCACAAGAATGATCTGGTGTGAAAAATCTTCCAAGTTTTACCATTAAGCGTTAGGACTGCTTTGCTGGCCTCAAGCCACACAGGAGGAAATACAAGGCATACCAGACAGCTTCATGTTCCTTAAGACTTTTTGATTCATTGGTGAATTTAGTCCGGATGTTCTAGTCATAGCATACAGCACTTCAGATCCTTACTTCAACTTTTCAATACAAAAAAGCCTTGTAACTTGACAAGAATAGGACCTAAGATTTCTTGGCTTTTCCTGTTTGAAGGGGGGTGGGGGGAGGGGGTGGAATCTTAAGATAAGTCTCTCCTTTTATTGTGATCCTGACAGCTATAACTGAAATCTGAAGGAGACTTGTACCAAAAAATAAAAAGCAATGAAAAAATTCTAAATGGTCTAGAAGATCCAAAATTCATTTATTCCAAACAGGTGCTTAGAAAATGAGTTATTTGATTCTCATTTTGTCCGTTGTGTTTGTCCAGATAATTTACTCTGAGAAAAAGATGTTTTTTCTGACACAGCAGAGTTTAATTTTTTTTTTTTAGATCAGCTTTAAAGAAGCAAAGGTTCGCTCACACAGTCTTAAGATGATAATGAAACCCAAGCCACATTATAGTCACTTGGTCATTACAAAATTTGCAGTTGACCATTATAGCTTGCACTAAAGTTCAATCATATCAATAATGCTAGTACCCCCCATTTATTTTGTTTCACATATCCCATAAAAAGGAGGTGTTAACTCTAGACAGATGCTAAGTGAACAAAAAAGCACTATTGACAAGATATGCACATGTAGGTATTTACCATCTCTTCAAATGATTATCCTGTAACATTTCTACACAGCTTGGTTTTCTTATTACCAAAAGTGACTCCAACTAAGGTAATGAGGTAATCATTGTATATAGAAATAAATACTACTGATAAAGGAACTCCTGGTGGCACATGAACATTTATAGATCCACCAACCTTCTGTGTTTCCTTTTGAAATCCATCTCTAGCCTATTTCATGAAAGTGAAAAATGTCAACATTAAAATTTGGATGTAGAGTTGCATTAAATTTCCATAAAGCTTAATGAAAAGCAGTGTTCACATACAGAAAATACACTAATGTTCTGATTTTCATTATGTAGTTCAGCAATGCAAATAATTAAGAGTCTAAAAAAAAATCAGTTGCAGTTCTTAAATACACATCTACTGTTACAGGTTGGTAATGAGAAGCTATTCTAGATCATAAACTACAAATCCCAAAGATATAAGAATGAGAATGTAGAAGTCAAGGTATTACTGACCACCTGACCAGGAAAAAGCTCTTGCATATGGACTAGTGAAGGAAGGTGGGCTATTTCAATATAGTGATGGCTACTGCAGCGATACAGAACAGAAACGTGCAGTATCCAGGCATTATGTCTAAAACCAATTTCTTTGCATTTTAAATTATTTCAGTGATACTCAGCTAGGTTAAAGGCACACAGCTGTGTGGTATTTAGTTGTTGGCTGGAATTAAACCATGACATTTCTTAACACTGAATAAGCAATTCTATAAGAGTACAAAAAGCAACATTATATCTAGAGGCACAGTCTTTCTGTGGCAATACCTGGTAGCATGTTTACGATTACTGCACACGTCCCACGTTTCTCCCTTCCCTGTAAGGAGGCAAATATTCTTCAGAGACAGCAAAGAAAGGAACATGAAGCATTTGCACTTCCTTGTGTCACCTGAGGGTGAACAAGCTACCAGGACTGAACAGGACAACTCCATGGAATTAAAAGTGCACTTAGGAAACAGGACCGGACATCCTAGTGACCCATGTTGAAATTCATCAACTCCTACTACTTTCGGAAAAGAACTAATAGAACACTTAAAGAAAACAACCTTTAGGAAGCATAGGGGAGAGAAGAGGGAAAGAGCTGTCTTGTGCTTGCCTTCTCTTTACAGAAACGTGCCCAGAAATAAGCACTCGGAGATTTCCTCTATCTGCAAAAATTTTACTTTTCTACAATCCGCGTGATGAATAAGGATTGTTGCTTTAGAAATGCTACACCTTAGCTATGAATCACAGTTAACTGATTTAAGGGGAAAAAAAATAGTTATATCTCTACTTAGAGCTGGTTTTAAGAACAAGAGTTAGAGATAGAAACGCGTTTGCTGCCACTTTCTGCCTTCAGAGGAAACTGTGCATAAAGGTTCCACCAACACACCAATATTTAGCAAAAAGTATTTCTGGAAAACTTTATAAAAGCCAGATGATCTCTCACATAGGATATATAGTTTAACCCCTGTAATTCAGCAACCTTGTCAGTAAATTAGATGTAGAGAACGGCATGAAAGAATAATAGAAGTATATAATAAAAGTAATAAAATAATGAAAATCTTATTACTTTCACATCCTTCAATTAAAGAGCAAGTCATTCTTCCAATCTTTTACTTCTAAATCTGATCTTGTTTAGGCTTAAACAAACACACATTCATTTTGGAACAAAGCCATTTGGCCATATAACTCCTCAGTCAGAAATCAGAGAAAGTTTTAATGTATTGACTAAGAGAAAACAAGTTTTCCAGGGGATAATTTAAAATATTCCAAATAATTTAGAGAAAAAAAAAAGTTTAGATTCAGCAGATTGAGAAAAGTCTTTGTGTGGAGGGACCATGCAAAAGGAACCCCAGACTCAAATACTTACTATGCACACAGTGATTATTTAATATTTAAGATGCTTGTGTAGAGCCTGCTTTATCACAGACTCCATCCAATAAGATATGTATAGCAACAACTGTATAACAACTGGAGAACAGTTTCCTGTAGCTGTAGTCACTGTCTGTGTGGGAAGCTAAGTTTTAAAGGAAAAATCTCCAAGATTCACAAGGACTAAATGCAGAGAAAACTTCACTAATGTGGAAAGTTTCCATATATGCTAGAATACTTAAACATCATAGAGCTAAGTTCAAACCCAAAGTGTAGACAAAACATAGCAAATAAAGAAGCAGTTAATGATACTAAATGGTGAAGGAAGAGATGCTGTTCAAATAGGATCTTACGGATTTTTATTCAGGAGATTTACAGCTCATATAGCAGAGAAATCACTTTTTTACTATAAGCAACACTGAATCCAGGAGAAAGAATCTCACACACGAAGAGGGGAAAAATAACCACATTAATCCACAGCCTACTCTACATTTCCATTTTCATAGCCCTTCTTACTTTAAATAGGTGCAAAAATATTAATGAAGACTGAGATGCAAAGCTGCAAGTTCTCAAAGGCTCAAGATTCTGCAAAAGTGTTGACTGGACACACTGCAAAGCTTTTCTTATATATTTTATTAACTGCCTTTAGAAGTATAATCATTCTTAATTCATAATTAAGAACAGAAACGAGAAGAGAAAAGAGTACCTAGAAAAGCCAAGACCAGGACCATAAACTATGGTGGATGCTGGCTTTTCAGAACAGATCTCCATCCTGGAAGAGCTCAGCATCTTCATGTACGAGATTCAATGTTCAACAGAAATCCTTTGCTGTGAGGGTTTTGCTGACTCTTTCTGAATGTTTTCAGCATCAGCATCTTCCTCAGTTTGACTGACATCTATCAGTTAAGACAATGGTGGGAAAAATGGGACAGCAGTTGTGCTGAAGACAAGCAGCTGAAGTGAAGACAAGCATTCACTCCTGAAGCAAATAGTGTGTTCCAAAAGGCCCTCTCTCCTCTGTCTGATGACCTTAGTGATCCCTCCATTCTGTGGCAAACAGTATCCATCTCTAACACAAAATCCCCTTGATTCTCTGTCATTTGTATAACTTTTATGCAACAATCAAATAATTTCCAAACCAGAAATAAAGTCTTTGCCACTCAGTGACAGAGGAAACACCTAGAGGTAGCCTAGGTATTTCCCCCCACACCCTCCACCCTCTTCCCTTCAAGGCCTCTATCACTTCTCACAAGCTGCACAAAAAAGCCTGCTGATTTTTTGCTTCCTTTCAGTGAGCCAGGAATGAGACAATATACTACCAAATACCGTAGGTGTCCTTTACAGCATCTAGTGTTACATCCCTCCAGGTATCCTTAAAGAGATATACACAATGATCCAGCACCATTTATACGTGATCTTTCCAGTGAGATAGTAAAATGTACACAAAGGTGATCGTATCCTGAGTTAGCACCCACTGATTGCCCTAGGGGCTTGGGGGAAACAAACTAAAACCTCCAGCTAATTCCACAGGTCTCACCTGTAAGTATTCAACAATCACTTTATTCACTAACATCACTATACCAGTTCTTAGGCCAGGTGAAACCACCTTATTCACCAAGCAGTAAGGTCAGAGGAATCTTTATGCCATACCATCTTTCCTGGTGATTATTCTCTGAAGTATATTTGCTATCACATTTAGCATACAGCATTTTTAATACATTTTTGACAAGCATGCAAAGGATTTTATATTAGCAAGAGAAGACTAGAAAACCCAAGCAAAGAAGGAGAAAGAAAATAACTGTAGAGACACTAGAAGAGAATTTATTAGTTTTTTGGTGGTTGTAAGTGAAATTCTTTACTATAAACCACAAATTTTGTTGCCTTTCTGAACATAGAAAATATAAATTCTCTATGCCCCTGGCACTGTTACCAATTTGTACCTATTCTATAGCTAATGGTCTGTTTCAAGGGCTTGTTATATTAACTAGCAAGATAACAAATTGTTCTCACAGAATACTTGGTAACACAGTATGGAATCAGAAAATAGATTGAGCTTCACAAGTTGCTGAACAAGCTTTCCACCCCTTCCCTCTAAGCAAGGATAACTATGAAGTACCAAGTAACCAATTATACAAGGGATCTCACAGAGTTCAGAGCACATTTGTAAGTTTTTACTTAATAACCAACCCAAATGAAAAAAAAAAACCAAACCTCAGATACATTCCCATAGTTCTAGATATTTGGTTAAACCAGATTTCTACCTAAATAGCCTGATTTTGCTGTCTAAGATTCAGCTTCTGATAAGCTTAACTTGTCTTTCAGCCTACCTTCCCAGAGTCTGCAGAAAAACATCATCCACTTCAGGATTTGAGAGACACGAGGACCAGTTCCACTGCAGTCAGCCTAACTTGAGGAGCACTAAAGTCAGGAAGTTTATCAGAGAGACTAAATCCCAGCAGTTACCACTTCTGTGTAGTCATTAGCCATGCACTGAAACCCCCTTTCTCAGAGAGCACTGCAAGGCAGCGTAGCTCAGTGCAGCCAGACCAAGGATTGTGAGCCTGCTGGCAGCTGAGCTGAAATGGGCTTCTGGGTCTCTGGGGGTGGGGCGGACCCGGATGAGGCTCAGCTGGGCCATCAAGGTTTATCTCTACCACCTGGCTCTCCCTCCCAGCCAGGTGTGGCTCAGCTTGGCCATCAAGGTTTATCAGTGCCACCTGGCCCTCCGTCCCAGCCTGGTGTGTCTTCCCATGTTTCACAACCCCCGGGTTGCTCAGGAGGTGTTGTGGGGAATATTCTAGCAGACAGAAGCACCAAACTGTAAATGGGACATGGGATGGGAAACCTGGGGTGGGTGGGGGTTCAGTCTGCCCATGAGGGTCCTGGGGAGGACAGGGGATGACAAGGGCACCCTGAAGAACCCTCCGAGGCTGTGTAGGCTGGATAAGAAGGCTCCTGCATGCACCTAAATACTCCCAGGAGGCACATAGCACTGGGAGAGCAGAGCCTGGAATCAGTCAGGGCCACAGGAGAGGTCACAGGGGCCAGCCTGTGACCTCAGGACACCGTTTTTGTCAGAGAGGTAGTGTGAATCATCTTAATCTAAGATGCTAATGCAAAACTTCATCATGCAGGTTTGTTGTCCTGGTTTTAGATATATTTTCAGATAAACTTTTCCAGGTTTTGGATATGCTGGAGGTTGTCTTTTCTTATTTTTTTTTTTTTTTAATTTGCTACTGCTACATATGCTAGATAATAAAAGCACTAATGTTCTTTCCATGTTATGTTTCCAGAGTGACATTTTCCTCTGGCAATCTGATTTTTAGTAATCTAAACTATAGGTCAGCACCATGTTTTTTTATCCATTCCTTTTACGGATAGATTACCTCTAACAAAGTGAATGAATTTGAAGGAATATTTGATCTTACAATTCACCCAATTAAACTGTCTGATGAAGACCAGGGCGTTAAAATGTCACAGCTTTTGGAAAGGGTTACAATCTAAACTTAATTTTTTCATGACCTGTTACTGTTATTTACAATGATGTACTATTCAGAGCAAAATTGGCCCAGAGAAATGAAGTAAAATCTGGGAAACCCCAATATATACATCTCACTTAAACAAAACTTATCCGTGTTAGTAAGAAGTATGCTATAAAATCCCAATAAACATAGACTTTTAAACAAAAACTTTCAAACACAAATAAATGTTGCATGGCCCTGTTTTTCAAACACATTAAAACACAGTACGTTCATTTAAAAAAAATCTGTTCTTATTATAACCATTTTAATAATAGTTAAGGAAAACATTCTATATGGTTTTTATGTATTAGCAGATGCAGCAAGCTTAGGAGAAATATTTCTTTGAACATATAATTTCTGCAAAGGTGTCTAATTAATTATTGTGAGTAGTTTCATTCTTTTGCCAAGGCAGGACAAGCACCAACAGTAGTAAATTTGTGGCCACACAGCTTCAGCTTGTTTTGTAAAACCACAGGCAAAATTTGCAGAATTCAGCCTGAACAGAAATCTGAGCTGCTTTAACTTCCTTTAAAAGATTCCTTTAAAGTTGACTAGAAATACATCCACACTTTGCTTTCTGAACATTTGTTTTAATTTATACATCTTGACTTCCTTCTTCTGATACCCCCATTAGATTGGGATGTTCTGGGCTGATAAAGAAATAGCAAGGATCTGGAATCACTAATCCTAGCAGCAATCTATCCAAATGGAATCACCACAGAGAAAGTGTGTTTGTTTCGTTCCAGGACCATCAGGAACAAGTGTTCCCAATTTGGACTGTGGGCTGGTGATACAAGCAGCAAATCATACACAGGGGATTTGAAGCCAAGCAAGGCAGCCATCTAACATTTATAACTGGGCCTTCCCCTTTTTTGAGAGGCTGGTGGTTTTAGAAGAGATGAGAGCCTGAAGACTAGTTAGAAGATCACACCGTAGCATTATATTTCAGAGCACATTGTTTGAAACACGCTTGATTCCTGTTTACAGCAAATTGGCCTCAATAGTAAGTAACATCCAGAGGCTGGACACAGCTGAAGGAATACACGTCCACAAGGTTTCTAACACAGACTATGACAAACTGCAGAACAGATTCAATCCCTGTGGACAATCAGCCATATCTCAGCTTAAATGACAACCCCTAGATATAGTTGTTCCGGATCAGGGAAAGAAAATGGATTTATTTTCCTTCTTGGGCATCACCAAAACAGTTGCCCAATGAGTTCCGGTCAGCTATACTTCTACAAGCCCAGCAGCATAATTTCTTCTGCAGAACTTTTCCTGCCTCAGTGTAAATGGACAAAAAAAAGAACAAAAACCACACAGCTCTTACAATCTGCCCTGAGTTTTCAGATATGGGATTTATCACGTAACACTTTCAATAGTAAATATACTTGACATTTAGTTGCTGAAGTAAAGTAAATATAGGACCCAATAGTGTCATTTTTATGGAGTAGAACTACAGTTTAGAGTTTATGTCAAAAGTGAAATTAATTTAACTAAACAGAAAAGAACCATCTAAAACTGACAAGGGATATGAAAAAAGGTTGATACAAAACATTTCAAAGCTTCCTTTACTAGGTATCCCTGAGGAGGAGAAATTGTTAGACCATCAAAGAGCATTATCATTCTACCTACAGAGACTCTTTGTGTAAGACATTCAATTTATCCTGCAAAGACTTCAGTGTCCATTAGAATCAATTTGATATTCTTACGTTGTTTCTCCTATGATATTACACGCTTCATACTTGCTCATTAAGTCCCAACACTTGTTTATCAAAAACATGTCAAGCTAACAACAAATCTGGAGTTCAAATTTAGACAATGCATATGATCAAGGAAAAAAAAACCCACCTCATTGAATTCTCTCTCCTGGTGTGAACTCATTACTGTGTATTTACATAATGTTGTTTTGAACGCCAGTGAAATGACTCTCTGTTATTGAACCTCAATGGTTTTCCTACATAAAATCCACAATTATCCTTACCAGGTAAATCAAGTAACCAGTAAGTGAGACAATCCAGCCCAATGAGTGTGATAACACTTTGGGTGTCTTCATAAATGTCTCTGGGGAGTGCCTTCATCTTTTTTTTTGTTTGTTTGTTTTAAACATTTTCTGTAGAAATTTCTTTTGGTAGCAGAAGTTTCATTCATATCCAAAGACTTTTATTTTTTTTCCTATACAAATGAATGTGTTATCATGCAATTTCACAGCTGTTAAGCTTAACGTTATTCAGAACCTCATGTCACAGTTGATCACCTCTCCAGAACCTATTGCATCAAGTGCAGATTAAAAGTTTACTTTCTTTGATGTGAATAATGACTCCCCAGTAAATGAGCAGAATTCATTACATGGTTTTATTCTATGGAGCAACACCACCTTTCTCAGAAAGTTTCCATTCTACACATTTGAACACAACTTGCAGTCAAGTATTTAGCGCTTTACACAAAATACAATGAAATCTAAAATATATTTTGAAAAAATGCCTCATTATGCTTCTGGTAAAGATATGGCAGCCATTCATTTTGAATTAATTGTGAGTTCAAGTCAAATTCAGTATATGCTTCACACACATAAGCCATATAATGGTCATGGAAATAACAGGACCTAAACCACTGTTGAAATTTCAGAAGCAAGGAATCCCCAATACTTCATTCAACAGAAGCCACGGAAGAAAACAGTGGATAGCGTATATCTTTGGCAGACAGTGCCACACAATGCAAAAAGCACCAAGCTAGCCTCAACCTCCCTCGTCCCATGATTTTGCGCATTCCTGACCCGGAGCTGCCCCATGGCACACCACTGCTGGCGTAATTCTGAGTGTCACTGGGATACTTAGACCTGCAACAAAGCCAGACCAAAGGGGAACAAGGATGAAGATTCTGATCTTGTACCACAACAAGAACCACATGTACCTAAATGATTCCTGTAGGAAATATCAGATTAATATTTTCATAAAACAGGACTGTAGGACTTCAGAATACAAGTCAAATAAGCTGGTTCATGTTGTGTAGGGGGAAAAGTTTATCCACTTCTCACCCAGTAGTCTAACAAAAGATGATGTCTCTGTGCACCAAACCTTCCTGATATCCTTAAACCACTATGTCTATAACATTCTAATACTAAAAAAACAAATTCAGCAATAATAAATATATTTTCAAATCAGTTTGCACTTCAAGTATGATTCAACAAACTAAACTAAATACAAGTACCATAATTTAGACATACACTAAACAATCCTGGCAAACACCTCAAACAAATCCCACCCCTAAAAATAAACCACCAAAACCGTTAGTATTTACTCCAGAACTACACTACCAATCAAAAGAATTCTGTTTAAAGACAACAGCTTCTAATATAATTTTAGAGACTGCTTTAGCCGTTACAGTATCATTAGTTGCATCTAATATGTGCAAGCATAATGGAATTGTCTGGAGATACAACACATATCTTTATTCCTATTCCCACTAGAAAATAAAAGTATTTCATTAGGGAAAAAAAATCCCTTTCTTTGTCCTTTTCATATCTGCACATATTCTATTAAAACATAAATTTGGAGCAGTCACTAAGCTATTCCTCAACTGAATGAGTCTTTGTGGACTAAATGTACAAAGAATTCGAACTTGAGTTCCCATCTTTCACTTTCCCTTTTAGATGAGCTTTATAAGTTGAAACTTCTGGGCTAACAATGGTTCTAATTTTTATGTAGAATGCTAAAAGAAACCATATGGGACATTTGGGACTTCACCAATATTGTGATACACTTCTGTGGACTAGCCCAAGACTGTACCCTTTTTTATTTATATATAACTGAAGGAAAAACAAAACACAAAAAGAATTCAGTGGTTACTTTCACTGCCATCTTCCTGGAGAGATACTTTCATGCAGCTTTTGTTCAATACACACTACAGTCCATATGCATCCTGTGTTAACGTGGGAAAGCCATTTTATTTCCCTTTCATTCACCTCCTCATCTGAGAAATAGGGATATAGTTACACATAGTGGAGTCCTAACCTTGGCTGGGGTGATAAGAACCAATTAACAACCCAGTGTCAGATCCAGATTAAAAAAAAAAAAAGAGAGAGAAAAAATAAAAAGAAAGACACACGAGTAGGCTTTAACATGTACTTTTATCTTCAAATGCCACCTCCTTAAGGACAATATGCATGCTTATGTTAAGCATATGTTTCAGTGCTTTACTGATTTTTGGATTAGTCTTCTCTTTGAGAGTTTTTAATCATGCCAAATTGTAACTAAAATCTGTACTTATACATGTGCATACATTATATAGCCTTAAATGCTTTAGGAGAGTGAATTAAAAGCACTTGGATTTGATTTTCTTGTTTGGAATTTGTTTCAACATTTGGAAGCACTCAGTGGTGCTTCAAGAAAATACTTCTGATGGTAAAAACTATCAGATTTCTCAGACTTTACAAGTGTAGCTTGATTTTCCTACTGAATCGATTACCAACAGCATAGCTCATGTGATACACAAATAGAATCAGGAAGTTGGCATATGGGAAGACAGAAGTTAATACTCAAAAAATTGTGCTTCATACCCCATGCAATATATGCTCTTTTGCCAAACTGAATTTGGCCATTCGACCACTGAATATCTTATTCTTACCGTACCGCTCTTCTGAATTGACTTTGAATGACTTCAGCTTCTACTTTGACCAGCTCCTAAGCTAGTTCAGTGTGATGTACCTGCTCCTTCCCTCTCACTGTCACACATCTCAAAGTCACTTGCCCTGACTTCTGCTCATCAGAAATGGTTCACCATATGTCAGCCACCTTTCGCCAGCTCCACTGCCCTGACGAGTTCATGTGACATCCCATACTTCAGGCACTCCTTTTTCCCCACCCCCCAGCTCCCAGTAGCTTATCTGTCAACCACTGAACGTCTCTCCCCCACAATACCTGCTGCTTCTGCCCTTACGCTGCACAGCATTTTTGTCCCAACTCCTTCTGTCCAGCTGGCTTCACCCTTTAGATACTTGCTGTCTTTGTTTCTGCTGCGTTCCTGGCTGAGCAGCTATACTTGTCCCAATTTAAACCGACTCCCACAGCCACAAGCTCTCTCCCAAAAACGCCTCTTCAAATGCACCCTACACTTCTCACTCTGCAAAGGATTTTGCATGTTTCTTCCAAGCATGTATTGATTAAATGTATTAACTGTTTCCTTCACTTCCACTCAGCTTCTGTCCCCTTCTGACACTTTTTTTTCTTCTACCATGTAACAACAAAGTTCTCATTTGCTCTCCTTCTGTAATCCTTCACTTGCCCAGTGAAATTACTCCTATTTATTTGGATTTCTCTTATAACCACTCTCAGTTTCTCTGTCTTTCAGAGAAAGAATTCTTTTATTGTTCTGTCTGTACAACATGACACAATGCCTGGCCCATGATTAGATGTCATTACATCTATGAAAATAATATCTCAAAACTATTAGCTTTGTTTGGAAGAAAGATCTTTATTTTCTCTGAAACAGAGAACAGCTGGATTTAATTACTGTCTAAGTCTCCTACAAAAATATTACAGAAAGCCAAGACAAACTAGGGCAGTTCATTACATGAATTTCTTGGAAGTGTTTAACACAAGCTTTTGCAATTAGAAGTCCCACAGAATGCTACAAATAAATAATTAATAACAACCTGTTATTTTCTTTTAAATGATGGCATTATATAAAGGAATGTCTTTCTGTGATTTTTAAAGACTTGGTTCTTTTTAAAGTCTTGGTAAAAGAATCTGTCATGTTTTGTTTAAGCTGAAACCTGGTCTATCTTTCTATCAGTTTGTGAGTAACATGCCTGGAAAATTACCATGTAAAAAAATATGCCACCAATAAATACCTGAAAATCTACCTTAAAAACATTTTCTATTTAAAAAAGCAACCAAACGCATTTGACTCAAAAATCAGTGAGACTACCAGCTGAGCTCTGATCATCTGGACCATTTAAAGATGATTAATAAGCTCAAGGTTGCTTTAGCAGCTTCATCCATGGCAAGAACAGAGCTACAACACAGCAAGGCAGCCAAAACTGTTTTGTCTTCCAGACTCACCCTAAGTCACCTTAGGGGGCTGCTCTGTCTTCTCTGCATCACGTTGCTATACTAGCAAATTCCAACATACACTATCTCAAATATTCATCTCGTTATTATAAATTTGTTGTAGAAATATCCAAGACACACCAGTGGATCTGGAAAAGTTTTGCAACTCATCAGTTAAAAAGCTCTCTTTTTTTTCCCTTGAAAATATTGATTTATGTATTCCAAAATAGACAAAATAATTATTGTTTCCAAATAATCAGCTATACCTATTTAGAATTCCAGCTACAGTCCAGGAAGAGAGAACTAAATTGATATGTGGCATGAAAATTCACCGTAATTATGTTATGTGGTTCACAAAATGACATATCTTACAAAACAATTTCAGAGTATTTACATTGCCAAACACTAGGCATTCTCTAATTCTGCTATAATATTTCGACCCATTAATAATCATTTTTTTAATTTCTCAGAAAGTAGAAGGCAGTGCACAAGAAGAACTCAACCCAAAAGCCGACATTAAGAAAGGAACATCATATTATACATGATCAATTTATGATTGTCATTGGAAAGTACCTCTGACACAGGTTGGTTTGCTAGATGCATACTGTGCTGTTTCCCCATTTTCCCCAGCCCCTTTCTGTCTGTTTAGACATTAAAGTGCTGTCAAATATCTGCAGAGAATATCTGGTCCAAAGTGAGCATTGCCCAGAGAAGCTGTGGGTGCCCCATCCCTGGCTGTCTTCAAGGCCAGGCTGGATGAGGCTTGGAGCAACCTGGTCTAGTGGAGGGTGTCCCTGCCCATGGCAGGGGGGTTGGAACTAGATGGTCTTTAAGGTCCCTTCCAACCCAAACCATTTTATGAATCTATGATTTTACTAGGGGATTGTAGATCTATTTTGGTATAAGCACCTATTTCACCCCCATCTCCACCCCCTTTTCCAGCGTATAAAAATAAAGCCCTCCCCCACAGACACATGCTTTCTGAATAAAGAAATTTGCTAAACTGCATTATCATTTATTATGCTAAACTTCCTCTCCAACACCTATGTATTAATTATTTTACCAGTCATTTATATGCCTCAACCTAACCCTGGCCCAACGCTTAGAACTGCATGCTTCCTTCCCTCTTCTACAGGCAGTACTTTTAGGATATACTTTTTAGGATGCAGGCTACGGAACTGAAAAACACATTTTATTTCTGAGAGGAAAGCCATTCCCAGGGCTCTTTCTGTGCACCTGGTATTGTATTACCCCACCAGAAGTCAACAGCTGATGGACATACAGGTGCTCTCCTTTGCCTCAAGGCAAAGATCACTCACTGTTATTGCTTGCTCTCTCTCAAGTATGTTTGTGCCTCTGCACAACGACAAATAACTGTAAAGCCTTGCCTACCACTGTATCTCAGACACCTCAAATGACTGTATGGATGCAATTCATTTTAATGATTGGTTTTGTTCTCTCATACTTGCAACGTATTTTTCAGTAAATTAACTTTGCCTCTCTTCCCTTCAAAAGAATGCCACGAACCGCCTTTCACACCACAGAAAACATAACTATTTTTCTTTGACTGCTGTATTGCCATGAGGTGCTGTTTTGCTCTTGTTGTACAGCCTATTAATTAACAGATAGTTCTAGGAGTGCAAAATATTCAAATATGTAGGAGAAATTGACATTCATGTGTCCATAATGAGGTATATGGAGTGAAGCTACACTTTTAGCCTGAGAATCAAAGACGGTATAAGAAAAGTGACCTGAAAGAAAAGGACATGGAGTCTTTAGAGCCAAAGCCTAGCAAAAAAACCCAAAAAACAACCAAACCAAACCCCAACAGAGCAGTACTCATTAAAACAAGCAGTCCAAGTCAGGACATATTGAAGAAAGGAATAAAAACAGAGTCACGTTCACAAATTCCAGCACTGCTATAGCTCGTGTACTGTAGAAAAGGCTAGTACAGGTTTTTCACAAAGGCGATGTACTAAGTTGTGCCAGAAAGATGAACTGTCATCAAAACAACTATGATAAAGATAAAAGATAAACACTTGCAATTGGGAATGTGTTTCTAGGAACAGTTTATAATCTTGTGCTGGTTTTGGCACAAGGTTAATCTCCTCAACAACACCCTGTCACCTAAAATAAAGTTAGTGGATGGTAAATGACTGGAATGGAGGACTCCTGGCAATGTCTAAGTGAACAACCAAGTGGAAAAAAAAGTAGTTTACAGTAATACTATGGAAGACAAAATGCAATCACCGAGTTTAATCTGTCAGGCCCTTGGTTTTACTGGGAGGATGCATACACTGAACAGGGAGAGCACAGACACTGTCAGAGTACAGGACAGAAATAAGAGCGAGTTGACAAGATGGTTCCAAAGTTGTTGAACAATATCAGGATGGAGGCTTCTCGAATGTTTATAGACAAGATGAGCCACATGGATATTTTTAATAGGAATAAGCAGCAAGTTAGCATCTCAGACATTTTCCTTCTCTGTGGAGACCTCCTTTGGCTTTCTCCATTGATACAGCCTTGAAGCAATGCAGCTGTGTAAACTGCAACATCCATCCAAGGAGAATAAACAACCTTTTAATTTCTTTGGTTGTAATTTGACACTTTAAACAAGAACCTAACTTCTATCAGCCTTTTATTTCTCTTTCAGATTTTCTCTCTCAAAATAATTTAGCAATTTTTTTCACACAGTTTTATATAATCTGAGCAAGACTATAGGTAAATATATGGGAAATGAAAATAGCAGGCTGAAGGGAATAATTTGATAAAAATGTATATGAATAAAAGATGTGAAAAAACAGTTATAAATGTGGAAAACAAGTTATAAATGTCATGATCCATTAAGTTTTAGTGCCAAGTGTTTTTTCAGCCATACAGGACTGATCTCCACATCATCTTTCTCTACAGAAGTCATGGTTTAAATTTGGAATATTAGATACGCTTCATAATTGAAAGAAAATTCTATCAACTAAGAAATTGCCCCCTACTTAGTAAGTCAAAAGGATTTCATTCCTCCGGCATCCAAATATTTATTTCATATATGAACAGTGGAAACTATTAGTATGTACATTTCTGGAGTTGTTTGAGCCTGTATACATCATTGAGTAAACATGCTATAATTATAAACTTCTATCTAGTCATGTCAATACTACATGGGTAGACATACAACATTCATAACTAGCATTAACATACGTTATAGACATCGTTTCAGAAAGAATTTACTGTATAATCATGCAAAGTGAATTATTTCAATTTAAATTCATTATTTTAACTCGCAGTGTACAAATTAATCACTACGATAGTTTGAGAGATGAAGAAAATGAAAAATTCAATTGTGGAAAAAAAATAATTCAAAGGTATTAGTTGATAGATATTCTTCCCAAGTTACTGGATTCAGCCAAAACCCAGTAACATTCGACATCTGCCAACATTGAAGCTAAATTTTATCTGTCACTCAGAGATGGGGTTCTGTGTCTGCTTTGTCTCTTTAAAACAGAGTAAATTAGTGAACTTAATCATTTCTGGAAACTACTTGATTCCATTTGTGAAACTGAACTCAGGAATGGTTCAAGTTTTGGCTCCCTTTAGTCAGCCATCCTAGAACCTCAAAGTGGCTCAGCACTGAGTTGACACACACTCTTCCTTTGATTCAGGACCTACTAGGAAGGAAACCAAATCCCATTCTTAAGCAGTACTCAAAACCACAGAGAGCTAAGTCTTCACAGCTGGTGACAGTTTTTGTTTCACAACGGTTTAAAATACTAAAGGTATGCATTTATAAATGTCAGCAAGACTTTAGTGAAGCTGGTAAATCTACAATTGAATGGACAAATTGCCAAAAAGCAGGGCTAAAGATGAAAAGTGAAAGACATTTTATTCACTCAGCCATTTTCTACTGTTTTTGCCACGCAGCCCGTATATCCTGAGTTTACTTTACCTTTTGTAGCTCATGAGATGGCTGATGAACCCTTCCGGAACAATGAAAGAGCATGGCTATGTAGCATATAACCCCTACTACGTTCACTGGCATGAGCTATCCTGAGTAGTACAGGACGGATAACAGAAAAATAGCTGCCAAACATATGTCTACATCAGAGAAAATCGTGAAGAATTTAGAGATTGTTACCATGTTATTCAAGAACAAGTGGTTTCTCCCTACACATTTTACTAATCAGAGGGAAAGTAAGGTGCAACACAGAAAAATGTGTTTATGTCCATGTGACAGATCTGGGGGTCTAGGAGAGGGGGACTTGTATTTATTCTAGAGGCAGGAGCATAGAAAATTAATGCATTTTCTGCTGCCAGCTTCAATTTTTTGTGTTAAAGGCAAGGTCTGTGCATTTACTGTGTCATATGGAATTATCAACCATGCACAAAATTATTTCATAAACTTTAAAACATTATCATCTTTCGAAGATCTATTTTAGAGAAATGGCCCCGATACAAAGATCATGTCCTAGCTGGAAACCAAATGCACTTTTACAAGTCCAAGTCCTTCTTCATAACAATGAAGCACCCATCACAGGTTATATAAAATTTGCATGTAGAACTAATGATTGGGAAATGTAGAAGAAAGAATTTAGGTGACATGGCAATCAAAACATCCAACCTACTCCCCAAAATATCTGCATATCATGTTCCCAAGCCCTGCTACTTTGATGTCAGAAAGCTGAAAAATAGTTGTCTCCATGCACTTTTGTGCTCTTGAATTACCTGATCTGCTAAGGAAATACCATACTGTCTGTCTCTACTTTGGAATTTCTCACTAGAGATTATTGTATTGAATATTTCAGAGGATTTTCTGAAAGTTCATCATCAGAGTGTTTCTATTAATGATACAGGCAGCAAAAGAAGTCTAGTTTTCTAATCAATTATGTTGTAGACTACTGCCTAAGCTAATTATTTTAAAGACATTTTAAAGAGTGCATAGTTATGCTCCAAGCAAGAAACCTTAATGAAATAGAAATTATAATCAAATGGCAAACACAGTGGTATAAAATATTCCTAACAATAAGGAATATGGAGAAAAGGTTCTTCTTTTTGTTTTCCAATTTACTGTCTCCAACCTGCATGAAAGACCTACAAGCCTCTCGGTGCCTTTCTAAGATTAATGTTAGTTTAGGGAAGATCAATGATTCCTTAGCCACCAGCTAAGGGAAAAAAATCTTTCATTTTTATATCCCACTTGCCAGTTTGTCACAGGTAAGAGTGAGTATGCATTTGGGTCTGATAGGCTCATAAATAAAGCAAATAGTGACTAGAGCAATATACTGAGCACTGCTAAAAATGTTTTATTTTTATGCCTGCTTCTTCCCTCGTTCCAACCTCAAAAATACCTTCATAGGATCTATAAATTTCAAAGAGAAGATCTGCAAGACCTCATGTAAGATGATGTCTTCCAGTTGTCATCCCTTGACACAGATTAACCTAGTACACCATTTCCCAAAGTTTTTGGGTGGATTTTAGCAGAGCTGAATATTTATTTTCTATCATTTGCCTTTGAAGAGGGTAATTTATTGAGTTTACCTGACTGTTCCTCACATGAGGAATGAGCAAATTTTTGTTTCATTATAGATTGGTAATATGGGCAACCTTTAGATTTGATTTTAATTAATATTTCACAATAATTAAATATATAAAATTCACAAAACGCTTTTGGTGTAGAGTGATGGTGTATGATGACAGACAACAATTTCAAACAGTCACCAAGAAGAAATGTAAAAAAGTCAAGTCACTTATTCATAAAGGCAATCGCCAAGGAAAAGACAAGAAGAAACATAAGAAAAAGAAGGACAGAAGGAAGGGTGGAAGGACGGAAGATGTTAAAAAAAGGAAGATATATAGGTAATGTCTAGTGACAGAGAGCTCATTGATGACAGTATTGAACAGGACAGCTTTTCAGTCAACCAAGAGGGGGATTAGGGAGCAGACAGCTGTTTGAATTGAAGAAATAAGAGAACAAAGGTAAGACAGGTCCTGATTTCATCTGTATGATTAATTACTCCCTTAAAAATGCACATATGCTCTCCATGCTACCTTTTAGTATCCAGAAAAAAAAAAAAATCTTTGATGATAAATAAAATTTTGAAATAAATGAAGCTTTTGGTGTAAGAATATTTTTCCACAAAAAGCACCAAACAAAAGTTTAAATATTCTACATAAACCAGAAATTTTGACAGAAGTCCATGGGAGGACTGTCTCCCATGGGAGGGATCCCACGCTGGAGCAGGGGCAGAGTGTGAGGATCCTCCTCTGAGGAGGAAGGAGACGCAGAGACAACGTGTGACAGACTGACCACAACCCCCATTCCCTTTCCCCCCCACACGGCTGGTGGGGGAGGAAGCAGAGAAATCAGGAGCAAAGCTGAGCACGGGAGGAAGGGAGGAGTGGGGGAAGGTGTGTTTAAGAAAGATCTGGTTT
Organism: Rhynochetos jubatus; assembly: GCA_027574665.1. Lineage (NCBI taxonomy): Eukaryota > Metazoa > Chordata > Aves > Eurypygiformes > Rhynochetidae > Rhynochetos > Rhynochetos jubatus. Next base: position 13,295,753 of record CM050663.1, read on the forward strand.
TCTCTCTCATTGTTCTACTCTGATTTGATTGGTAACTAATTACATCATTGATTTTTCTTCCTTAAGTCGAGTCTGTTTTGCCCATGACCATAACTGGTGAGTGATCCCTCCCTGTCCTTGCACCAACCCACAAGCCCTTCCTTGTATTTTCTCTTCCCCCTTCCACTGCTGGAGGAGTGAGCGAGTGGCCACATGGTGCTCAGTTGCTGACCAGGCCTAAACCATGACAGTCTTCAAAATACCACTTATTAACAGACGTTCTGACTGTGTATTTTTGAAATACAGCAATTACAAACAAAGCCTTGAGAAAAGACTGGAAAATAGAGGCAATTTCCTTCTAGTTGCTATTCTAATCCACTTTCAACTACAGAAAAACACTAGAAAGCCACTAGAAATCAATGTCTCAAACACACACTTTGGATTCCACAGTTTGAGCTCAGTCCAAATGAAACATATAAGCCAATTTCTGAACAAGAAGATAGAAAAAATATGGAACGTTTCCCATGCACTATCATACAGGCAAAGTCTTTACATAAATTTTTATCATTTCCTGGCTTTGGTTCTACGTCTTATTGGAAGTTATCAAATGTGCATTGCTGTATACTAAATGAAAAAATGGGATACTAGATGTTCAGCAAATATAATCCTTCTGAAAAATGACAGATGTTGAAACCAATTAGTAAAGAGTTCAAGGATTTCCATCAGTAGTATTTTTCTCCTTTTCAAATGCTCTTCTCTCTGCTAGTTTAGGTAGTGTTGCCTTAGCTGGCAAACTGCCACTCCCCTTGATCTTTAACCCTGGTGTAAAAGAAAAATACTGACAAAAGTGAGCTCTAAAGCTTTCCTAACACTTCAGGCCTCCTAAATACATTGCTTAGTAAGCAAGAGGCCACTTGTCCTCTTTTGGTACATAATTTCCTTTACACTAAAGTGAAAAGATGTCACAGGAAAATAAAGTTTCAGGAAGGAGAACAGAAGGGTTTTGAATGCTTCTGAAATCTCGTTTAAAAGTCAACACCTACTCCATGGGCAGAGATTTATTCTCCTGGAGGGAGACCACTTAGCCTTCTAACCTTTTCAGTCATATACAGACAAAAACATGCCCTGCCCTTTCCCCTCAAAAAAGTACCGTTAACATCATTATTTCTTTCTTGTCTTAGAATGAAGATAATTTAGGGGGTTTGATTTGATGCCTCACCTGTGTACCTCATATACTCACCCATATGATTTAATTTTTTTTTTAATTGGAAAGCTTGATGGAATTAGTTGTGAAACAGACACCTGCAAATGCATAAGAAAATTTCAAAGGAGATTTCATGAGATCTTGAGAGGAATGCTTATAAAAATCAAATGGCCATGAGAGAGATCCAGAAAAAAAGCCTAAGATGCAGATGAACTATTGATAAAAACAAATGTTGGAGAAACAAAGGCATTAGTCTGCAAGTGTTTCTGAACAAATACCAATAAATCAATGAGACTGAAAGCAGACACCAACTTGAATAGGGCTTTTCAAATCGGAAAATTGTCCATGCAGTTAAGACAACTAGGACAGTACTTTGTGTTTAAAGGTCAGAGATCTTGATATACTAATTAATAAGCTAATTTCTGTCAGTGTCATTCATTACATTTCCATGCCAGTAAGTAAACATTATATGTTTACAAAGGGCATGCATTCAACTTAGAAAGTGTCCCACCTAAATCCTCAAGTCTTCCCAAAAAGCTAAATCCTAAAAACCAGAAAAGCTAAGCAGCTTCTTATAGACATTCTAGAACCATTCTGAAAGGAAAATGACAGAAGGTGGCAGTTGCTTGTCAGGGCCAAAGAGGAGGATTAGAAATAAACTATGAAGCCTGAAAAGCTAATACATTCTGAAGTTTCTCATTACTGTAGCTCCATTGAACTCAAAGACAGAAGGAAACAGTGGATGGCTTGAAAACAAAGGTCATTAACACTTAGGTTATATCGGCTTTTTTGTTCCCATATTAAACCTTCCATTTTCAAAGATTCAGTATTTTCAGATATAAAATAAAATAGAAACCTAACTGAAACCTAGCTAATTTATTATGTATTTTTATAATAGGTTTTAATCTGAAACAGCTATAAACATAACAAAGGCCTAAGAAGCAGTACTGCAAATCTCAGACTTAGTGCCACATGGCTCGTTAACCTGAGAAAACTAAATCTGTAAGCACACACGTAGGCAGAACCTTATGACTGATGACATCCTGAATTAGTTACAAATATGCTGGTTTAATGAATTTTGAAATTACTTCCTTCCAATAACAAAACCTTCGTGCTTTAATGTATTAAGGATTTTTTCTGAATTGTTTGTTATAAACAATATGCTTCCATTAATGAAATAAAAACTAAAACAAAGGAATAAACTCAGAATTATTTGTTTACAACTGAACGTCTTCATTTTATCTTGTTACTCTTTCGTAGGCTGAACTACAAATATTATGGGAATAGAAAACCTGTTTTTAAAACATTACTATGCATGTGTAATACCCCTTTACTACAGTAAATTTACAGAAAATTATTGGAAGATGGTTGAGAAAGAGGCTACAGACATCTTTAATTGAAAGCAGGGAAATACCAATTGAGTAATATGTTTGTTTTAGCAATAAGGAAGGCAGATAGGAGTTGTTTAGAATGACGTCTTATACTGTTATTCAGTGCTGGCAAGAAACAGAGTAGATATGCTGAGTACAAGGCTTAAATATGCTTAATGTTGATAGCTGGACTTAGACTGGGATGAATCATTCCTAGACTGAACATTAAATCTCAAAATCATAGAATTTTGAGAAGGAATCGTAAGAAATACTTTCTTCACTGGTGTCCATAGACTGTTTTACAATTTTCAGTTAAGAAAGAATTTCAGTCCTTAATGGATAGTTGAACTCATGGTGTATGCTTTGGATTTTCAGTGTTTGGATGGTACTCCATGGGATGCTAAGGAACACTTAATAGGCATAACGTAGGGTGTTTATGTGTTTAAAATATGGTACCTAGTTTGGATTTTTTCCAAGTTTTACTTACCTCCATTCCATAAGCAATACACTTAACAAAACGTGTATTTCAAGAACAGAAACATGGTATTTGATGGGAAATCTGCTTAAGCTATGAGTATCAAGATTTCCAGAATTGTGAAATCAACAAAGAGAATCAGGCACCCATAAAAAATACCATCTGTACTGAGCACACAGGTTCAATAATGTAATGTACTCTTCTCACAAGGTTTTCTATGTAAGTTTGGATTAAGAATGCAAACCTTGTGCTTTGTTTCATATGAGAAAGAGAGATGTAATATTTTGCTTTCCCTATGCCAATCTCATCTACACAGCTGCGAGCACAAATCGCCAACTCATGTCCAGTTTTTCTTCCACCCATAGCCCCAGGTCCTTCTCAGCAGGGCTGCTCTCAACCCCTTCATTCCCCAGCCTGTATTGATACCGGTCTTACCCCGGCCCAGGTGCAGAACCTTGCACTTGGCCTTGTTAAACCTCACAAGGTTGACGTGGACCCACTTCTAAAGCTTGTCCAGGTCCCTCTGGCCTCCTGTCCCTCAGGTGTGCCAACTGTAACACTCAGCTTGGTGTCATCTGCAAATTTGCTGAGGGTGCACTCAATCTTTCTATGTTATTGATGAAGATATTAAACAGTACTGGTCTCAGTACAGGCAAAATCATTTTCACAAAATAGTCCAGTGTTTTTAAACAGAAAATGAGAATTCTGAGCCGCCTCACTGTAAAAAAGTATTTCCATAGAATAACTGTAATACAATATGTCATAGGCTTCTGGGTGATAAGCATGGATACCTGAGGATTGTAACATGAGCAACAACTGTGAACCATAAATTTAAAGTGTGATAAATAAATGCACTATGGTTCAATACTCCTTAAAATTGAAAGTAGATTCCCCCTCTGGCTTCAATGAGCTTTGGATCATGCTTGGGTGTATGGCACTCATTATTCTTTAGGGTATGTTTACAATAGATTTCCTCAGGGGGAAGAATCAGGGATAAAGAATTTTAAGAGTTAAATAATATAAATTCACATCAGAATTCAGAGGAGACAAACAATTTACTGAAAGTATCAAGAGAATTAATGAAGTGGAGGACATTCTCAGGAGCACAATGTCTCAGCAGCATTTCAAAGTAAACAAAGAGTATCCAAATCTCTGGTTTCTTAGGTTGTTTCATAGAATTTTAAATGGCATTGCCCCTCAAGATATCTTTTAATCACTTATGTATTCCGTACCATGTACAGAAAAATGCATATAAAATCAATCCACTGTTATTCTAGCCAGTATTAATCATTGATAGATTGGTGTGAATGTGAATGACCTACTGCCTGCACAGCACAGCTACCGAAGAGGGAAAAAAGGTCATTACAGGACAGAGCAGCTTCCAGAAAGTGAGGAAACCTAAGAGGATGAAAGGTAGTCATAGGTGTCTCCAGCTACACCTTAATTGGCAAGTAGTAAATTAAAACTGGAGGAGAACCATAAAGCAAAGAGGACCGGTGTCCACTTTACACAAACTTTTACATCGGACAAGCTGAGATCTGGTCCTAAGGGCTGAACACAGAGCGACTGGTTGGAGTACACTGGATTTGTTCCTAGAATGTACTTTCCAGTTTAGTTTCACCCAAAAGTAATCTAGGTCAAGCACTCTGAGACTGTTTCTTATTATGTACCAAAGCTCAGTAGAGTGGGGAGAGTTTGGAAATTCTAAAGCATACTCCTGATCAAAAATCAGCACAGGAATAAGACTCACAGAAGGCAACAAAAATATCAGGTCTTTAATCATTGCACCAAGAGATTCCCAAAGAACATATGGAAGTGCCAAATGAAAGTACTAAGTATGGCTTAGTACAAAAAAAAAAAAAAAAAAAAAAAAAAAAAGTCATTTAATCAAGGGAATTGATTGACAGAGATAGAAGATAGTAGAGCTACAATGATCATGTCCTTTACTTTTAAAAAGCTCAATGTCAAATTATCGAATACAAAGTTTCTTCTTTTATACAACAACTTCACACAGCTGGACATCATGAGCAAAATGCTGCTAATACAGAAACAGGATGAGATGGAAAGGGGAATAGTTTTCCTGCCTATGCAAACATCTGAGATGCTACATTAAAGCAAGTTGATATGTTTAAGGCTTTTAGCCAAAAGCTGTTAAGAGAATGACCACCCACATTCTCAAAGCTGAGATAATTTTGTTTAGAGTACTCAGGAAACTGAGGTTTAAAAGCTTATATTCATGCTTAGAATAGGAAGAAGCAGATTCTTGTATGCAAATATCCAAATCTCAGTGAACCACATTAGCCCCTGGCCTACTGTAAATTTTTTGGGTTAAGGGATTACAGTATGATATCTTCCTCTTCCCTTATTTTGATCTAAAATTCTGCCTTAAAAGAATGAATGGCTGCAGCTACGCCAAACTTTTGTTGTTGTTTGAAATGCATCAACATCTTTCAGTCAAACCAGAAAACTCCTGGTCATTTCCAGAGCCTGTGATGTGACAGTAAGAATAAAATTTCCATACTAGAGTGTAATACAAACACAATAGTCTGTTCCTCTGTGTTTACTTATGGATAATATCTGCTACTATTGCTAGACATTACACAAGCATGTGAAAAGACTTCCTTAGAAACCAGGAGGCAGACATGTATTATCCTGAACACCAGTAAATTGCCTGACTTAAAGTGTAAACATTAATATAGGGACAGATTCCTAACAGTCCCGTGTGTGTCGCTCCCCTCTGCACCAATGAAGTTTGATAACCTATTTTGAAATGTAATGCCTTCAGAACAGTCATCACTAGACAATCAACTAAGCCAGTGCCCAGAATATAGCAATTGGTTCAGAGTGCCTTCAAATATTCCCCAGTATTGAGCCAAACATGCTGTTCTCACCAGCAAATCTACTCCAGTTTTTCAGGCTGGAGCACAGCAGCCAACGCAGGTACCACTCTTCCCTTCCCTGGAGCACCAGCAGCGGAGCACTGCATGTGAGGGCTAACACAGCAGTAGCAGGCTCGCTGCACATCTTGTACTTTAAATGCTGGCATTGTTAGCCCACTGCTGTATCCACACACTCATATTACCAATTATCTCCAGCCTAAGCTCTAAAGAGAAGGCTGAATTACTGCATCATCAATTTTACCACCAAGAACTGATCTATTTATAAGTGTTGCTGAAAGATAATCTGTATAATGTGGATTCAGAACTATATGCTAAAGGAAAGAGCCGAGGAGTATAGCGATACATCTTAGATTTCCACTGAACATTTAAATATTGAAAAGAAATTTCTTTTAGCATATTTTAGCTACGTAACATTTTCTTTGTTACCTTTTCAAAGCATCCGCACACCAACAGCTGTCTGAAAGCAGTCCAAGCATATATTGTGTTCTTTCAAAAAAAGAACAAAAGCCTTACAATGTGTTTTCTTTTTTTCTTTTTAAGATTCTTTTAAAGTTTTTTGTCTGTATCTCCACAAAAGTATCAGTGTCCTTCATTTACAAGGTAAGCTGACTTTATTTTACATCTCAGATCTCCTGTTTATGTCCAGCGGTCATTCACTGAGTCCAAAAGATACAAGCCATAGCATACATTCTGGAAAATCAGAACAAAATATGTAGGTTAATGTCCAGGCAAGCAGACTTTCAAAACTGAGAACACTTGCCCATCGCCAGTGCAAAGCTGGTAGCTCTTGAGAACTGTATAATCCAGAAGACATTTGCAGTTGAGCAACTTCTTATTTGCCCAGATTGGTGTACACAGAAGTACTCAATGTACAAGCTTGTACACCAAATGTATCTGCAGATGATACTTATTACCTTACTGCACATGCTACCCTCATATGAAACCAATCCTTTTACCAGATGTTGAAAATTGTATTATTTAAGGCCAAATATAAATTCCTGTGAGGCTGTATGAATTGCTACTGTACCAAGTAGCCCCCTTTTAGTTACAATCTCACTGGAGAGATGGTATTCCTTTTTTGAAAGAAACTAAGCTAAAACATAATGATGCATGCTAATGTTTCAGTGACATAAAAAGAAGAAAGTAGATGCAAAACTCGTAACATCCTGGTTTGACACGTACGATGTTCTCTAATGACTGCCCTATTCAAGTACTGATATGAAGATAAGGCACTTGCGTCCAGACTTCTACACTATAACATAAAGTGGACAAAGATCCCTCTGGCTTGGCACCATGACATTGCAGCAGTTAATAAAAAAGACCCAGGCAACACTGCAAGAACAAGGAAGGTTCACACAGTGTTCCTTCCTCAAAACAAAACCCCCAAACCATAGGAGATTGGAGAAGTATCTTTGGCTACGACAACCTTTCTTTATTATGCTTTAATATATGTACTCAAAATTAAAGGTAGATACTGAATTTCTTTATGAAACAAAATAGTTATACTTGTAAAAATAAATAGTGAATTCTTTTGTTTGGTCTTTGATGCTTTAAATGGCATTTAGCTTCCAGCTGAAGTTTTTAATCTCAGAAACTGGGACAATCTAACTTAAAAACACAGCTAAGGAGATCTCAGCCAGCTGTTACAGCAAACTCCTCCACTCAGGAACATCAATAAAATCAGTAAGTATTGGAGAACCTGTACGTGCAGAATTTGCTCTATGCAGACGTTGAAATCCTCCTCTACTGAAATCAGAAGGAAGAAATGGGTAAGTTAACTGCCACTAGACACAATGGATGGGCCTCAGGCTAAATGTGACCTCAGGCATAATGGTGGTCTTGGAAGGTACTGATACACAGCCTTGCATGCTTCACGAGTTGATGCTTCAATAAAGAAGCAAAAGCAACAGACCCCTTTATCATATCCCACTTCTATCACATTCAAGACTTCCCTCCTTTTTTCTCCAAGCCAGGGGAAAAATAAGAAAAATAGCTAAACAGGTATTTGAAATAGTAAAGGGAAATAAAATTGAGAGACTTATCTTTCCTTTCAGCTGCAACAGTGCAGGATGCATATTAGCAGGTGCATACATAAGCAAAGGAATAAGCAAACAGATAATCAAAAAAGCAAGCTAAAATAATCAATCATGTGGATAATAAACAGAGAAGCACCATAGTACGAGAACAGGTGGACAGAAAAATTAAGTGTAGTTTATTCTTTGCAACAGGCTATATGTATCATTATCTTTGCTAGATTACATTTTAAACTGCTTATTAATAATGCATCATTTAATCTAATACGGTCTTTTGGTAAGAAAAGAAAGGTTAAGGATTAACAGATTTAGTGTTCCTAAAACATGCATATAAGGGAAATGCTGAAATACTGTGTATAGCAAACTGCTGCAGCTATTAATATACTCTCTGAAGGGTTACAGATTCTGTCTTTTAAGCAAAAATATCAGTGACATGTGGAACGGTTTGTTTAAAACTGCAGACTGACAGAATGGGGGCACAAAAACATACCGCTAAAAAGAATAGATGCTGTGATGGTGTAAACATCTACTTGCTTTACTGATGTTTAAAACACATTCCTTCACATGAATATTTTTCTCTATTTTCAGAAGTTATTTTTCTGTAAAGTGCTTGCTTTAATTCAAAAGAATGAAAATTGGACTTACTTTTAACATCAAAAATAAACCCTTTAATGTTTCCTTATAGTGTGGTGTTTTCTTCTTGTAAATTGTAAAGCTATCCGTCAGTTGTTTGAAGTAATTTGAAGTCATTAAAAATTAAAAGTATTTAAAGTTATGAACCTAAGGTAGCTTGACTTCTACATTCCCAAATTTCATCCAGTATGCAGAAAACTGAGAACATCCTACTAGTGAACCGGTAGAAAATAGATGGTCAGTATAAATAATTGACTGTTCTTATACAGTGAAATGACTCAATGCCTGTTATTTACCAAGGTTAGCACTGTTCATGTTACATAGGTAGTTCCTGAAATATGAAGTGTATGATGCCACAGAGATGGATTGTATAATCACACTGCTCTATTTCCTCCCTAAAACCAAGAGGAGCTCAGGGAGATGTGAGGATGGTGTAACCAGTGAATTAGATCATCTCAAGCCACAGGCATTCACAAAGCAGCAGAAACATACAAGTTAACTCTCATAAATCCAATTATTTGACATTTACCATTTTGTCTCAGTATGCTTGCCACTGCTGAAACAAAGATAATCCTTCTACTCAGAACAATAAATATCAGCATGTTGTAATTTTGGCTTAACCATCAGGAAGAAAAACTTAATAATTTTTAAGTCCTAAACCCAAGATTGAACCAAGGGCCTTCTTATTGTCACCAAACAATCAAATGTAGATTTGAATGGAAACCTGCAGCCTGTGGCCATCTTTCCTTTCTCCTCATGATCTTCTGCGTTAAAATTACAGTGGATGATCATATACTGCACTCTCCCTTTACAGTTCTGCATTGTTTCATGGCATCACCACTGCAACACAGCGTCCCTTTCACCATTTAGAAAAAGTTTAGGATGCATTTTGCATTCATTTTTTAGCATTCCCATTTTCTACTTTTTGGAAAGTTTTTTTCTCTAAGATCAATACCTCATAGCTAAGCTCAGAAAACCCTTTACCACAGGATATTTCTTTGAAAGTCGTCGGGGAAACTGGAAGAATGAGAGGAATTTGAGTTGAAGAGAACACAGCTAAGCACTATAACATCAGCTCACTAAAAATAAACCTAAGGAGAAAAGGAGACCAAGGAGAAAAAGCCAGTTGCAATTGTGGTAAAGACCTAAGGAAGAAGGAAGTTGCAAGAAAGTGGTATAGAACTGCATAAAACAACTTCAAAATTTCTTGATTAAAAAATTGAAGGGACAAGCACAGACTCCAAACTATAAGACCAGTGAAGAGAGTCAAAGAATCATCACTGTTCTTCCCTCTGGAGAATTCTACTGTTGTTTCAAGACACCCTTTTTCATAATGAAAATATAAGAACGGTTCCAGCTGTCACGCACTCTCTTCAATAAAAAGCCTAGATTACGGGGAAACTGGAATGTAAGAGAAATACACTTCAAAAGACAATATATATCACCTAGGCACACCTCACTCCACTTTTGGCTGCTGTAGATACTTGACAGCAAACACATCTTAATCCTTGTTATTCAGTGTGTTGTCCAAAGTAAAATCTCCCAGATGAATTGGCTCAATTTACTTGTTTACTGAAATATGCATCTGTAAAATGAGATATCTGGATGAAATGTAATGGACCTTGATATGTAAAAAGTCACATTAGATAAACTTAACGGTTCTTTCTCCTTTTGAACTATAAGTAGAGGAATAGTGTAATCATCACTGTTACAGGGCTTATTTAACAATGCTTTGGCAGCACAGACATAATCCAGACTATTAGCAAAGTGTATACCTGTATAACTACAGGTATTAAAGGTTAAACAAAAGCTAACAAGAAAGAATACTACAAGCTTGGAAGTATGAATGAATCCTGTAGCCTTTCAAACAGGCAGAATAGATACTAGCAGAACTGTCATAATCTGAAAGCAGGAAAACTTGTGTTTTGCTCACTGACCACTGTCTCTTCTTCCCCCTTTCTCACAGGATAACCAGCACCTCCATAAAACCTCTCTTCAGATTTTCAGACCTTTTTTTTTTTTTCTAGTATTCTCATCAGTTTTCTTTCAGATTTCCCTTGACTAATTATCTATAGCAGCCACAGAGGTATATATCAAACAGAATGTCATTTTTACCTTTCTCCTCACATCACCCCACCTGAAGAATTTCTCTCAGGCACAGAATCAGTTTCTGCACATTCATAGAAATGAGACAGACATGGTAAGGATCTGCAATGACGTAAATAAGGTATTCAGCCTACGCCTCAATAATTTATTTAAAACAACAGTTTATTTTGTCTCAGTGATTTTAGCATCAGGACTAAAGCATTTAAGTGGATATATACATATTCTATTAATATACAGATTTTTTTAAAGGTCTACTTTAATTTTCCCATATTTGGTCATCATGTCTGAAACAAGGAAGTATGTAATTATGAAAAGTTAGCATTTGGAGTGACAGTACAACCACTAAGAACAATTAATTGAAGAAAAAGTCCTAGACACTAATTAAGAACTACTTTTTTGAAGTAACTGGCAGTACAAATGCTTTTCTTGAATTTCTGTGAGACTGTTTAAAAATTCATCAAAGCACTTTCACATAAAGTTGGGCTTTGAAATATATAATCAAACACAGCGTTAGTATCGATCTCCCTGCCCACTTTTAGCCTGATTGTCTAAGGAAGAAAAAATAATGTGACCACCCTCCATACCAGCCTCCCTCTTCCAACCCCATGCTTTCAAAACTGTTGACCAGTTTCCTTCAAAGACAGAAAAGTGTTAATAAAAAATAACAGGATTTCCTCAAGTTTGAAGAACTGTTTTCCAAGTGGAGAAAAGATAAATCAGTGGCTCTTCTGAGTGAAACCTGGACTTCATGTATTCTGTTTAATCAGTAGCTAGGGGACAATCAGCTTCCACAACGCTGCAGCACACACTGCAATGTGTGCGGGTTTCCTAGAAGGATTAAAGGTTCCCAGTGCTCTAGTTTAGAAAGACACACTTATTAGATCAGCACCACTTAGTTTAACAGCTCAGGCAAATAAACACTGCATAGATCACTTTCAGTGAAAAGTCCAAGCCAAAACATCCGAGACCTTCAGCAGTTGTTGAGAAACCCAGTGTTGAGTCAGGTTTTGAACTTCATAAAAGCGTCAGTTAATGCTGCAGTCTAAATAACATCCTGAGATGCAAATATCTTTTATCTCTGGTTGTCTGCATCTGAAGTCTGTGGAGTGAGTGTATCTTTGTCTCTGCTATCTTCCTATTTGTTTTTTTAGATATTTATGTGAAAACATAAATATGCACAGAAAAAAGAAGCAGCTCACTTTCTGCATGGCACTTCTGCAAAGACAGCCAACAGAACAAGTTTTAGAACTGTCTCTTCCCTAGAAATAATGCTACATTTAAAAAGTACTGAAAAAATATTAAATTCTGCAGGACAAAAAAAAAAAAAAAAAACAACAAAAAAATCTGCTTCCACATCTCAATATAATGTAAAAACTTCTCATCTCATAGATGAAACTCCTGCAAACCATGAAATTCAGCTATCACACATCAGATTTGCTGTGCCTGTGTACCCTGAAGCATACACTTGAAGGCAAGCGCAGCTGCCTTGGATGTTTGATAAACAATTTTTATATCAGGATGGGGGGAAAGGTATATTTTAAAATATAAGTGACAGTTGCTTTACTTTAGAGGAGTTCTCAAGATCTGGGCAAAATCTTTCTAATTTTTGCAGAGAAGAAAGATGACCAAATAATCTTTTAAATCCGTGTCTACTGAAAATTCAACAACAGTAATAACCTGTGGCTCAAACTGAAAATAAAGAGCACTGTCCACTATAATGGAGTGGAAGAACTGAAGATAGTCTTATACTGTCCAATATTTAGCAGAGCTGTAATACTTAATAAAACATCAACTGCTTGATGCAGTTAATTACATCCACATTTTCACAAGTAAAGTCTTCACTGAGTTCAGAGCTGCTTGGGTTCTACCATAAATATTTAGTCACTGCTAATTTAAAACCCAATTCTCTAACCTGCAAAAAACTTAGGAATTTGCTTTTGGTAGAAAATTACATTGGTTGGATTTTTATACAATTTGTGTTCCACAGAAGTTGGATTCCCACAAAAGCCGCCTGAAACTATTTGCAAGGTGACTCGCGTACGTGGTGTGCATTAGGACTGGTGCATATCAGCTGCCTTAGCTGGTACACAGCTGCAGCAATGAAGAAGATAAGCAAATGAAAGAAAGGCACAATGGAGGAACTTCTATGGCTCTGACATTCTTCCTTGAATTCCCTGCATTAAGAGGCCAAATCTTATGAAAACAAAACCCACCCAATTAATAAAATCTGTCCGCATTTAACTTCAATTTACTACACAGCTGTGTCGATGAACATCCCACAGACTACACAGTCTGTGCTACAGACAAAGCTTTTTATCCAAACAGATTTCCTCAGCACATTTGTTGAGGTAGGCACTGCCGATCACAAAACTTTCTCCAGACGTTGCGCTACTGACAAGAACATGGGAAAATTTTTCACCCTCAGGAATTTGCCTGTGACTGACAGCTAATGAAAGACTGAGAATCACTGAAGCAACATATCCTCCATGTGTCAGGCTTCCCCCTTCATGTTGTACTGAAATAAAACAGGCACCCAGGTTTTCACTGAACTTACTATGCTTTATCTTTTATTATTATTATTTTAAGCTTAGATTCTTCAGCTACAGGCTTACACAACTTCCCTGTCAATAATCTTTGCAAAGTTAAAGAGCAATACACTTTCATGCCCAAGGTCCTGAAGTGACAATAAAATGATGTACTACTTTTTCTCACCTCCTCCTGAAAAGCATATGCTTTGACTTGGTAGAACAACTGTAGCAAACTGATTGCTGACATACAAAATGAGAGCATTTGTTCCGCGAACAAAAGGAAAACAGAGAACCCTGCAAGTTCACTGCTCTGCTGAGCTATTCGCTGGGTACAACACAGAAAAAGTAACATGACTTATCAGCAGCCTTTTAAATTAACAGTTTTTGGTTTAAATAACATAATCTATTTCTGTCAGTCAGTAATTTACGATTTTCACAGCCAGCCTTAGGGTAGCTCCAGTTCTGAAGACCCTACCCTGACAAAACAGGATTCTGTTTCCATATGGACTTTATCTTCCACCCTGAAACATCGAGTCCCACCACTACAGCCACTGTGTATCATTATTACATGGAACATATATCCTATAGTACTAGACCGTCTCGTTGTCTACTATGATTAGAGCTGCAGGTCTAGGCCACTTGTATTTTGCCTTGCCCTGCTTCAAAATATTTCAATCAGAACTTGAATATTGCCTTCTGATACAAACATGGAAAAATGCCTAAAGCTATCTGAATTAAATTTGGCACAAAACATTGCTCTGAAAGTATTATTTAACTAGTTTTAGCCTACAGCAAGATTTTACAACCAAGCTATAAACTCCTTAATAATAAGATTCCTAATAAAAATGCTGACAGACCATTCACAGCTTTAGCAGTGCTCATTAAAATGCACTTCAATAGAACATTCTCAGGATGACGGATTCTCAACATGAAGGAACACCTGACATCTTGATAAACACGTGCATTTCTCGGCATGTGCAGTACATGCTCACTTTTACTCTCCGGACAGCACATAATTACATTACTTTCTGCAAAAAATAATGACTATGACACTGAATATTAATGACCTGTTTAGTAACTAACATAAAATCATAACCTACCTCTATGGAAGAACATGCAATTTTAACCAACATTTCCATAAAAATTAACTTCAAAGGAATACTTTTACTGAAAGATTTAATAATGGATTGCTTTGCCCCAGGGCTTTATTTTTTTCTGGGTGTCCTAACTCTTCCTTTTTCTCATAAATTTGTTTAATTCTGAAAATATGCCCATATGCTACAGGATTTCCTTTTAATCATATAAGCCATTCCCCTGAAATAGTGGAAAAGGACAAAAGTATTAGGCTCTTGTCTAAATGTCACACATTCAAGCATTTGGGATACACAAAAGAGCTTTGGCACTTGGTCCCAGGAATGGCAGGACAGCATCCAGACTTGGATTAGTCATCTGCAAACATAAAGGCTGGAGGATTTTAGTTCCTATGGAGGGGATTCCCAAAAAGCAGCAAACAGCAAACTCCTAGATACTTACGAGATTTATGATATTATTATGAACTTATAAAAACATAGCATAATTTATGCTTTTGCTTAGGCCAATCTCCTCAGTGCAGGGCTAACTTCAAGGGTAAGTCAGCTTTCTTAGGGCCTTGTCCTGTCAAATTTTGAGTGTCTTAAAGAAGGAGACCCTTCTTTGGGCAACTATGTGGGAGATTCAGACTCATACTTTCCCCCTCAAACCACTTGAAAATAGCTCTGACATACATGGAATCACTAAACATTTACTGGGCTCTAGTGTAAAGGTTAAATTGGACTAAGCAAACCACTCACATGAGAGAACAGGCCCAGCTATACTCCCCTTGTTCCACTGCCTGTGAACAGTTTGTATTACACCACAGTTTAATAAAATGCAAAAGAATTACTGGAGCAAGAACTGGAATCCCAACCTAACTCCTGGAATTAATGGCTGAAACACCACCTCCTAGAAGCATGCCTAATCCTTCATACTGGTAAGTGCTCTCTGGTTCAGAGCAGAACATAACACAGAGGAAGCCCACAGACTCCTGACTATCATTTCCTTTAGTCACAAACCCCTCCTATGTACCTTAATACAGAGATGGAAGTTTGATACAAAGCCTTGCTGGCGGAACACTGTCCAGAAAAGTGCTTCAATCCAATAACATGAAAGATACAAAGAACAAAACAAAAAAACTGACTGAAGAGCACACACAGATAAGAATTTGCAACTCAAATCTGAACAGAGTTAAATGAATTATTTAATAAAAATTAAGAAAAATGCTATAATTCTTTCCCAATTTCTAAAAAGCTTTTTTAATTTTTTAATTGCCTACGAAGCATCTGTTCTCCAGCATGAAAACATAAATTGTTCTACCAATTATTGATCTCTACAGAACCTCTAAAGGGACTGGAGTCACAGAACCACACAATTTTCAACATCCATAATGCAGCTGCAGGAAATAATTCTGCTTTTACAAGGCACTCTAGCCTGAAGTAGCTGGTTATTTGAAATACCATTTCTTAATGGGAAATAGGTGTAACATATAAGGATCTGTAGTTATCAATCAGGGTTTTTTTTCCTTGAAGAACTAAGTGACATGTTGAAGTTTTTTTTTAAAGTAAACCAGTCATCTTTGCTGCTCAGGGATGGCTTGTAGGGCCCTGCATCAACTACTGCACAGTGCCCATGCTACCACTTTTCTGTAGATCAGCAAGCTCTCCCTATGTTAACTGCTCCTCTCTTATAGCAACTCTACTTAATTAGACCATGTATCAGACGAGAAAAATTACAGAAACATTACAGAAAATTACAAAATGTTATAAACAGATATGTTACAGAATAGTCAGAGAAATCACACCCTCATACCATACCAATGAAGAAAATCCAAGGATGCCAGTGGTCTCAAAACAGATCTTCAGGCATTATTTTGGGTTTTCTTGCTTTACACATTTCTTCTCAGTCTTAGGTTCTTGGATGTTTCTAAGAAGACCTATAGAGGCCTTATGTACCCTTTGCTAATGTCCAGGAAAGTACTTTATGCCCTTCCTCCACCCTGTGATGTAGTTCATGAATTCTCTCATATTCCTGACCATTTCTACAATTCTTTGTTAGAAACCAGAACAAATTTTCCTGCAGAACTCCAGGAACCCTAAGGATTTAGCCCCTTATTACCCTATTACAGGATTTAGTTACACTTAGCATAATTACCGAAACCCTTCCCACTATTTAACAGAGGTCCTTTGCTAGGAGAAAAAAAGTCAACAACAAAACTCTGCACTGGTGAGGCCTCCCCTGGAGTGCTGTGTCCAGTTCTGGGCTCCTCAGCTCCAGAAGGACAAGGAGCTACTGGAGAGGGTCCAGCGCAGGGCCACTGAGATGATGAAGGGCCTGGAGCACCTTCCATCTGAGGAAAGGCTGAGAGGGCTGGGTCTGTTTAGCTTGGCAAAGAGGAGGCTGAGGGGGGATCTTAGCAATGCTTATCAATATCTAAAGGGTGGGTGTCAGGAGGATGGGGCCAGGCTCTTCCCAGTGGTGTCCAGTGACAGGACTAGGGGCAGTGGCCATAAACTGGTAAACAGAAGGTTCAACCTGAATGTGAGGAAACCCTTCTTCCCTGTGAGGGTGACAGAGCCCTGGGACAGGCTGCACAGAGAGGTGGGGCAGTCTCCTTCCCTGGAGACTTCCAAAGCCGCCTGGACTTGTTCCTGTGTGATCTGCTCTGGGTGATCCTCCTCTGGCAGGGGGGTTGGACTAGATGATCTCTAGAGGTCCCTTCCAACCCCTACCCCTCTGTGAATCTGTAAAAACCCAAGACTTCTGCTGGACTGTCTGCTTTTTGCAGCCTGGGTTCTTAACCATAAAGGATTCAACATTCATCAGACTCAGCTATGTGCTATCAGGTGTTGATTGTTCTCTGGTCCCAGCAATTCTTTCAGGTTTTACTCTGAACCAGAATCACCTATTCAAGATCAGAAGTCTTTCTGTCACACATTTGAAACACAGATGAAAATTATTCTGGGCGCAGCTGAACAAGACTATATAAACAATAGTCTTGCGTCCCTTGGGAAAATGGTGGATAAAGGAAGCAAAACCTCAGGCTGCTTATTTATGCCATAAATAAAATTCATTGAAGTCTTAAACTCCCAACACAAAGGATCATCTCTGTAACTCACACAGACCAAAGCCTAACAATCTACTTTTTTAAAATACATTTCCAACTGCAGTTCAGCCAGCTTTGTCCTTCATTATGAATTTTTGATCTTAACACACTTTTTAATGACAGAGGCCCACCTCTTCTGTTAAAAATGAAGACAGTAAGAAAACAGAAATCTGTGGCATACAGTGGACCACAGGAAGCTGGAATTTTCCCCCTATCTGCAACAGACACAGTTTACCATGTGGCACATTCACAAAGAGCAACTGCTCAATTTATCTGACACATCTCCAGTCAGCAAGGAAAAAAAAAATGCTGCTGCAATTCAATTTCCAGTTGATGCAGCGCTGTTCTATCTGACCCAGTGTTTCAGAGCATCAGATAATAAACCAAAGCCATAGCACAAAATCTCTTTATTGGTCTAGTAAAAAGGAGCTGTAAATTAGTATGCCTTAGGGACAGATAAAACTGTAGCACAGCAAATAAAAGCAGCAAAGAAAGGCAGATGAGTATGATCAGCTGAACAGGTCTGCTTACAGTTTTCTAAGACTGGAGAGGCCCCCACTTTTATAGAACTTAGGTTAAGGTTAGAGGAGAAAAGACCATAGAAACTTGGAGACAACTTGTCAACTATAAGGGTGCATCGTGTAGAAAATTAACAAATTCAGAAATTACATTTTAGTACTGAAACTTATGGGACTTCTGAAAAATCTTATTTTTGGTAACTTGAGAATCCCCTCCAGAACACTTGTTTCAGGGGTATCAACATTTTAGTGGATCCAGAGACACATGTCCGTTATTATAAGATGTCAGTTAGATTCTAATAGTCATATATCTAGTGTGTGGTACTTCTCATATGAGAATTCCAAAATTCTCCAGTTACCCGTAACACAATGGCATATGGTCCCTAAGATGTCTCCTCTACTATTGTTTGGCTGCATGCCAAATATACACTGGCTATTGTTTGATTACAAGAAAATGTCTTTTCCACAATAATCCTTTGTATTACCGGCTACAAAAATATTCCATCTAGCTTAACTGTAATGTGTCTTGTATCTCAAGTGTCATGTTTTGGGGTACTGTGGACAGTAAGCGTAAAGCAGCAAGCCTGTACGTAGGATCACTGTGACTGTGGGAATAGAATATCTGTTGATTTGCCAATGCACAGTCCCACTTAGATTCACACAATTTACCTAAAAGTTTTTTATCATTCCTTTCTTGATCCATATCTAATCTCCTGAAGAATTATTGAATACTGGATTTCTGCTGCACATGTCAGGTTGAAACCATCTCACTTGAAAGACTATCCTATTTTACTTATCAAAAACCAAAACATTAATCCAGTTGAAATTAGAATCACCTTCCGAATCCTAGGGTTCATACATTGGTACATAATTTTTAATATACCGAAGCTTAAAAAGACAGGAACATCAGGATATCCCTGTTGGGTTGGAGCATTGTGCTACCTGTAGCAGCATCCTGTTTCTATCAGTGGCACAGACAGATGTTACCTGGCATCAATCACACAAGTCCTGTCTTTGTATTCCACTTCTTCCATGTTTATTAGATGAAGGATATTAGAAAGTACATGCCTGTCTCTTCACTTGGTATCTCTCTAAGGACTTGCTGTCCATGAATTAGAACCTCACTCCACATCCTCCTTTGACGATAAATTTCAGAAGTCTAAGAAGTGTTTTCTTCTCTATTTTAAACTACACTCCTAATAGTTTCATCAATACACTGTAGCTCAAACATTGCAGGATTTGAGAAATAACAGCTCTGTATTCATTTCACCCATGACCTTTGTGGTTCTGTGAACATTGATCATATCAACTCTCAACCTTATCTCCCAGCAGCCTTGTCTCTTCCTCATAAGGCAACTGCTCTGTTCCATTAATAATTTTGTTTCCCATACAAAAATATGTTGTGAAAATGATTCTCTTTACAGACAGACATAAATAATGTATGAGTTTCCTCAATAGCTCTTCATCAAGGCTCAACTTCAACGCTTGGTAAAGATGGAGATGAATACTGCTAAACCTAGCCTTGATCTTGTGGCAGGATTATATCATTGATTTACCATGTAAGGCATAACAATTAGTATGACAGCATCATACCACAGGTCAGGAGAACCCTAGAAATTTTAGGTCTGATGTTCACCTTTGCCACTGTTTTCAGCAGGAAAAATTTAAAACTACCTTATGACAAATGCTATCTGGTTCTTGCCTTAATCATTATGCAATTCTTTTGTTAGTTCCCCAAACAACCATATTTTGACCAACAATTTTCCATTTAACAATAAATATTTTACAAAAAAATATTTGCCTTCACATTTCCCTTGTTCAGAATGTGTTTTAGGAAAGAAAGACACAAGGTCAGTCTTACACAAACTACCCTGTTGTAAGTGTACGTTGCTTTCTAGTTCGCTTCCCTTTCCTTTATGAAAGTCTTTGATTATTCTTTCTTTTAAAATTTCTCTAAAAATACTCCATGTCATTAAGATCACATTAGAGAGCCACTCTAGAAAGTGCTACCTGTTGCCATGAGACTCAAAGATGCTTATTCAGTACAGCCCCAGCCCCCCCTGCTACATGCATTTTGCCAGTGGGCAGCAGGACAGGGCTGCTAGGTCTGCAGCATCTGAGGCCGAGCTGGGAGGCCAGGAAAGGTGAGGATCTGCAAGGTAAAAGGCTGGGCACAGGCTTTGCCCATTGCAGGGAGCTCTTGCAGTCCCAGTAAAGACAGGGCAGGAGAATACAGGAGAGTGTAAATGCTTTACTACCAATATCATCTCAATTCTAAACTTGAGAACATCACAATGTTTCTTATAGTAAGAATGGTGGTTAAAGAATTTAGGATAATATATACTGAGGGCCTAGCATGTTTGATTTGTTAAATTTGAGAAGAAGACTCAACCTTTTCCACAAATAGTAGTGACACCTTTAGAATTGCGAGAATTTTATCTTCTGGTTTCCTTTATAAAAAGGAGTTCCCCATTCTAAATGCCATGATTATGGATCTGTTTGACGCAAGGCTTCTCCTCAGTGCGTGTAATTATAGCTTCAGAGAAAAGATATAATATATTTTTCCATTTTCCCGGTTCTATTAATTTCATTTTTTAATATTTGATTTTCTTGTGCCTTCACAACACATTACTACAACTTAAAGCTAATTTGAAATGTCTAAAACCAAATCTGGTGGTTCGGTCAATGGCCACCAATAAATCCTCTGTTTCATATCATTTTCAGAAAATATTCCCCTTATATACTATAATTTGTGTGTGTGAGGAACTCATATAAATAGAAGATTTACTGGTGTTAAGACACTTATGTAAGGAGGCTTCATTGTCTTATCAGGTGTTTCCTGCTCTCCTTTTATGACATTTTCCCCATTCACTGTCCTAAAAGAATCCAAAATGGCAGTGGATATTTTGGAAGCGTTAAGTGATTTACTTCTCAGAACTCCATTTAACTGAGAATCATTTCTAAATAAAAGTGAGGTTAACAATAGTTCAGATCATTGAGAAAAATAGAGTCCAATCCCCGAAGTGTCAATGCAAAAACTTTGTGCAGAGGAGATGTAAGGAAATCAATGCCCCTCTGGGATTTGTAGTGTTGGAATTTATAGGATTGCAATTTCCTTGTGTTTCGTCAAAACTTTTAGATCTATTTTAAGTACAGAATGGTGTTATATAAGACAGTGTCCCTGTACAATTTCTCCATATTTCAAAAGAAGGGGTTTGCTTTGCCCTTTATCACCACAACTCCTCTTCAAAAAAAAAAAAAAGAAATTGAAAATTCTTGTCTTGCAGAATCTGAATTTCACTAGACCATCTTTCTTATATATATATATTTTTTTAATATAAAACTTACTACTTTAAAGACCAAAAATCTGGATACTAGCTATTCCTCACTTTAAAATAAGTAAGTGTTCATTTGAACTGCTAAAAACAAAATGTCAGAATGTTAATTGCTGCTTTGGGTTTGCATGGCAAGGTTTTGGTAGCAGAGTGGGGCTACAGGGGTGAATTCTGTGAGAAGATGCCAGAAACTTGCCCCATGTCTGACAGAGCCAGTTCCAGACGATTCCAAGACAGGTCCGCTGCTGGCCAAGGCTGAGCCCATCAGCAACCATGGTAGTGCCTCTGGGGAAACGTATTTAAGAAAGGGAAAAAGTTGCTGCACAACAGCAACTGTAGCTGGAGAGAGGAGTGAGGGAAACAACTCTGCAGAAGCTAAGGTCAGTGGAGAATCCAAAGTCCCTGGCAGCCTGTGGTGCAGCCCATGGTGAGGCAGGTTGTGCCCTGTAGCCATGGAGGGTCACAGGGGGGCAGAGACTGCCCTGCAGCCTGGGGAGGATCCCACGCCAGAGCAGGGGGATGCCTGAAAGAGGCTGTGACCCCATGGGAAGCCCACGCTGGAACAGGCTCCTGGCAGATGTTTATTCAAGCAAAAGTCCCAGTGAGAATTCTACTCGATTGAGGACTGATTAAGGACTGCAAGTTAACACCCAGAAGCTAAAATTTTCAAAAGGTGCAGAGAATTTAGCTACGCTTTTTCCATCAATTTTAATCAATGTACTACTTTGAAAGCCTCAGTCCTATGGTGTACTAGATTAAAACAGAAGACCCAGCGACTGAGGCAGTTTATAACTGCACCTACAGATTTAAACAATACCGAATGGATGAGGAACTGGCCTAAAGGGACAGGGCTTTCAGGAGTGTCTACTTATGTTCCTCATTGAATTTGATCACAGAATTTCCATTAATTTTAATAGAGCTGAGTTCAGACAACATTTACTATGCTTTTACAATATTAGCTGATTTATAATGGATATCCTTTGCAGGATACATCTATACGTTCATAGACAAATACATATTACCCTTTAAAATTATTACTAGCAAAGCAGTATAAACCCCTATTCAATTATTGCCTTGATCAAAGATGGTTTTGGTGCAAAGCCATTGATTGCTTATCCCTACATAGTCATCATGAGCCGAACACCAATAACAATCTGAAAACATTTAAGTTTGGCAAGAGTTTTTATGGTACCCTATACAGTCATCTAGACCTCTGCTACACTAGAAGCAGCACAGTACTCCAATTCCTGATTTGAATCTACCTTAATGCATTCTGTCAAACAACTGAACTAACACAAGTTAAACCAAGATTTTAATTCCAAGTGTAGTCCTGGTAAACTAACAGCACTTCTCTCTTTCATTTTGTACCCTAGAGGCAAAATCCCTCTAACCAGATGGATTTAAAGAAATGTTACTTCCTAGCATTCTCAGTTCACATAGGTTAAATAAACACAAATTTTCAGTTCAGGTTATCAATAGCTGAAGAAAACTCCTTAGTAAAATTTGCTTTTCCAGAAAGTATTATCATACTTTCCTTCTATAAGAATCTTGTTATTCTAAGATGGATCGTAAGATTTTTGCATGCAAACTTTAAACACTTACATGCTAAACAGCAGCAAAGCATATAATCCCACTCAGCTGTTTATGAAAGACAATGCACACTTCTCCAACCATCCAACGGTGGAGAATTGCAAGCTCATTTCTTACTGCCTTCCTAAATGCATATGCATTTTTCATCTGGACTACTTGGGCCTCAACGCTGTGTCATTTGTACCTAGTTTACACGCACATGTATGTACACATGTGTCCTGAAGCCAGAGGTGTTATTGATAAACATACATTTGTGAAGATGTGGGTTGAACATGCTACTTCTTTCCCGAGTTGTTCTCAGAATAATGGAACAGAGTTATAAAAAGCTGAGAGGATGTATAAAATGCTCTATCAAAAGTAACACACAAGTAAACCTAAAGACTAGATAAATATTTCCTCATTTTCTACTAAACATAACCAGTTGTTGGGACAACAATTTTCCCCACCTTGAAATCTTTCCACACTCTGGATGAATGTGATTACTATTAAATACTTTTGCTTTTGGGATTGCAATTACAGCATATGTTTATATATATATATATATTTTTAATCATCACCTTGCAGAGAGACAATGCATTGGTTCTCTTACTGGCGCATATTAAAATTAGCTTCTGGAACAAATTTCTGAATGAAGAGCCCTTGAAGGGAAAATAAATAAATAAATTAAGGGGGGGGTGGGGGGAAGGGCTTAGTGACTAGTTTACAATTCTAAAAATCAAGCAAGTCTGAAAAGCCTTCTGTAAAATATTTCATATTTCTAAGCCCTGAGACATCAGCTTCAACTCGAGATTACAGGTCCTGGCTCACTTGAGTGCAGTTTTAAACAAAAGTTCTTTCAGTGACTTCATCAGTTTTTGGTCAGTCATTCCATAGCCACTTGAGAGGCTAAACCTTAAACCATGGCCAAAAGTCTCTGAATATAGCCTGGGGATACAGGCACAGAGATAGAAATTCCTTTCACCAGTGTACCTCCTAACACAGAGCTTCATATATCCTCACAGATAGCTTTCAGAGAGGCATAGAGCTTTACATAATTTACAGATACCTCTGCCTTCTGGGAATTTTCCTTGACTTAGCAAAAGTGGCTTGAAGTAGCATTCATTCATGCACAGTTACACAAAATCAAGCTTGGCTACTAAAATTATGTATTTTTCAATGAAGAGTGCCTTTTTTGAATCATCATCAGTGATTTTAGTTTCTCTCAGAAGCACATCAATTTCACTGGTTTTATATCAGCAATTTCGTTTCAAAATAAGTTTCTTTCAACCTTGCTGAGAATTTGAAATATCTGTACAGTATCAAGCAACTCTAGTCAGTGACAAAATAATACAATTTCCTTTTTGTCTGCTCTAGCCTATTTAAGGATTTTTCATTAATCACTCTGTGTTTACATATAAACAATTATTTACTCCATCATCCTTTTCTCCCTTCTTGCAATTGTACCACCACGTGTACTATCATCAAAGAGGAAAGACTGTGGCTTCTCTCACAGAAAGTTTAAACGTACTCAGTCATGAAGCTTGCATCTCACATAAGGTTTAATATAAGTCTAGAAAGCAAGACTCTGTGGGTTTAAGAATAAAAACTCAGCAAAGGAGACTAACTGTACCCTACACTTCTGGGAAAAAATACCACATTTCTCTGATCTGATCTCCCTGCCCCATCCCTCTCTGACTGTCCGTAGCAAGTTCACCCCTTATTGGGGTCAGTGGAGTCTAAAATATTGAGCAGCTCAGAATGCTAGAAGAGTCTCTTACTGACATAAAACCAGGCTCTCTCTTATAAGTAATCCACCAACACCTTACCTTTGAAACAGCTTTACTGTACAAAACACATTAAATCAGTGATTTGTTAGTGAATGGACTTTTTGTTTGGTTAAATGCAGAATCTAAAATCTTGACTCAAATCAATTTTTGGCTACCTGGAAGCCACCTTTCTTATACTTCCCATGAACTGCCATTACAAATGAGGTCAAAATCCTTCTGTTAAAGCTCTACTCTTCAAGTTCTTAGTGTTTCCTTTTTGTAATGCATGTATTCTAATGCACATGCTCCCTTTGTGTCTTAAGTTGAAAATACAACATATTAAATCAAACTCCCAACCGTGGAACTCGATAATGTCCCCAATTCACTATTTGTCCTGAACTGCTCCCTCCAAGCAAAACAAACCTCACCTGAATAATCTATTTTTTCTAATCTTGCCTGCCATAATAGCATCCATTGCTTTATACGCTGCTACCCAGACAGGCTTGCAAGAGCATTTGCGTGACAACCCCCCTAAAGCACTTGCAAAGCAATACTTTACAAGAAGATATTTCAGCTGTACTTTTGCTTGTGATTCTGACATTCCTGTTAACACCTAAGTGTTCCTGGAGCAGATTATCTATGAGCAATTGGAAAATTGGAGACTCAAGGTTTTTTTACTTATCTGCTGTTTTTCGCATTTGGGCTCAAGGATACAAAACACTGGATACTTTTGTAATATTGTATTTATGAAGACAAGAGAGGATCTGCATATATGATGGACTTTTTAAAAAACAGCGAACATCCCTCAACAGTGACTTTTAAACCAAAACCAGGACACATTAACAATCATCCCAGCTTTTACAAAAACTTTAAAGTGAAGTCTTGTAAATTCAAAGTAGGTAAGAACTCTTGCCTTGCCTTAAACCTTTCTCAAACTCTATGTTAGCAATATCTCTGAAGAAGTGGTTCTTCATGTTACAGACACAAATGCATCAAAGGAAAAAAGTTAAGAATAGGTAGTTTTCAAACACAGGGAAAACACATTCAAATTAAGTTGTGAACACTTCAGTTCAAGCACACTAGGAAAGCACTCAGAGAGACATGGAGCCAGCACACAGATTTTCTTTCACGTTTGAAGCTGATCAAAGCGAACTGTACAAAGCTATACGTAAGCTAAGTGGCAGAAGATTAAAACACATCCGGAACAAAAGGAAACATCATTTTCCTGAACTGCTTTGTCTGACCAGAACATTATTTCATTAAGCCTTTTTCCATTTTCCAGTTCAATCACATCACTGCCAGAGTAACTAACTGAAGCTGTGCCTTCAGTGCACTCTGAGGAGACTGATGCCATCGTTACAGCTCACCTGCAAATCAGAGGATTTGCAAAGACAGCCTTATGATTGGGTATAAGGAAACGATGAGGAAAGACAGCTGATATATCCATATTTTAATATGTATCTGTGGTACCTAATGATAACAACATGTTGATTTGAACAGCTACTCACTTCAATCTTCTAATTTACTGGCTGATGGAAGAACTAATTTATTTTATGTAAAATTCACGAGAAAGTTCAAGAAGACATCCTGAGAAGTATTCTATAAAAAGATACCGACTTTCAACTGACTGACACTACCGCAGCTGTCTGTAAAGCTTCTCAAACAAGTATCAATTTTGCTGACATAAGAGCAATTCATGGATAAATGCTGCTCCACAGAACACTCTGTTGACAGAATTTCCATGAGACTCAGAAAAGAAAACTTTTTGATAAAGTAAATGACTTCGTAACAAATGTTGCTTTGGAAAAACAGACAGAATGTTTTTCCTAGGATTGCCTGTTTAATTGAAACATGGAACTGATAAATTCAAACTAAATAAAGTAAATGCTTATTCACAGAAAGTGAAGATCGACGGTGAATTTTTTTGCCATGGAATATGAAAGCAAAGACTTCCCAAAATTTGGGGGGGGGGGGGGAAATACGAATTTAAATAAGGGGTTTGTTTGTTTGTCTGTGGGTTTTGTTTGTTTAAGATTAAACACTTATTCCCCCCACCCCTCTCCAACAAGGGTACAGGCCCCAAAGGTTCAAGGCTTACACAGATCTCTCCAAGCAGTTCCTGTCAGAGGAAGAGAGAGTTGAAGCACAGAGGCCTCTGTTCAATCCCAAATATGCAATTCCAAAGTTTGTAAGGTCACAACTCCATAACTGCTTAGTTCAAGTAGCACAGAAAATGAAGAAATAAATTTTAGTAGTTTTAGAACAAGGCCTAAACCATGAAATTCCAGAAACTTATAGAAATAGGTGTAGATACAATACGGTTTTTTAGCATGTACCTCTAAACGTAGGAGAGCACCAGGATGTACCCTCTTGTGAGATAATCACACATTTTCTCTGAGAAATTATTAGTAATTAGCTGAGTTGGCTGAGTAGATAGCTGAGTTTGTTAATCAGTCCACGTAGTGTACAGGCACAGGTGTCCAGGTGCTGGCTGCGGGGCCACTGCTCTGGGGAGGCCGGGGCTGCCCCAAGCCAGACAGCCAGCTCCTGCGAGCCCACGCGGCCTAGTTGCGGGGCCTGGTCCAGCCCCTCAGCACAGGCGGTGGCGCCTCACAGAAAACATATTGAAGGACAAAACACTGCGTCACACCAAGGGGTGAGGGAAAAAACTGTGAGAAACAGCCCTGTGACACTGAGGTCACAGGAGACAGAGGGGAGGACATGCTCCAAACACCTGAGCAATGATTCCCCTGCAGCCCAGGGAGGAGATCACACAGTAGCAGGGGAAAAGCATGAAGAAGGAAAACCAGAGACAAGCTATCATGGACTGATCCCATTCCCCATCCCTGTGCTGCTTGGGAGGAAGTTGTGACTTTAATTTGTCTTTGTTTCTCACCATGCAGATCTATTTTAGTTGAAAATAATTTCATTTCCCCAAGTCGAGTCTGCTTACCCCATGACAGTACCTGGTAAATTATCTCCCTGTCCTTATTTTGGCACACAAGCTTTTTCATTTTATTTTCTTCCCCTGTTCAGTTGAGGAGAAGGGTGAGAGAGCAGCTGGGTGGGTGCCCAGCAGCCAGCCAAGGACTAGACACCACAGTCAGATTGCTCTTGTTGATTCAGATAATAAAGAACCTTAGATCTATGAAAACAAAATTAGCAGAAGAGAGCTTGAAATCTAAGAACAACAACGGGAGAGCTTCCTACCTGCACAGGTGTGTGATGTAACCTTAACAGCACACTGCTCTGAGGCATGTCTAATTTAGATGTCCGTCTCACGTATTGCTTGAAAGTGTTGCTGCTATTCCAGCAGCAGTACTTCAAAAAAGCCTTGTTTCTTTTACAAAAGACTACGTTCAGATGTCAGAAAGTTTATAAAATCACATCATCTAGAAATAAAGAGTATGAAATCTTCCTCTTGAACAAACTTCATTTCAACATGAGTATTATGTCTTTTAAAAATGGAAATTTAATCATCACTCACAATAATGTTCTGTGGATCATAATTTGTGGAGCTGTAGGTAAAAGCAGTGATTTACATTTTACTTATTCTGGTTTTTTGTTGGTTTTTTTTTTTTTTTTGGTTGGTTGGTTGTGGGGTTTTTTTTTCTCCTTTTTTTTCCCCTGTCTGGTAACCATTTTAGGTAACAACTAAATGGAGCCATGTTAATGGTAGAGTCCCAGTATCTCCTTTTGGTCAGTTTGCTTCCCTAAGGGTGTTTAAGGAATATTTTATATAAGATTATAGTTCTTGTCATTTACATAAGTACTCTTTAATGTGAATTTCAAAGCACTTCATATTAATCTTGTTTTAAAATTTAACAATAAAACTCCCACTGATATCAGTATCACCAGACCTAAGACAAGGATAGCTGAGGTTTAAAATGTCTATTCTTACTTACCCAAAAGTCATTTTCCTACCACAGCATACAGCAATTCAAGACAAAATAAATATCTATTGTAATGGGTAAATGGGTGTCTACTAGCCCTGATTTACTTGCAGTGAGAATGACCACAATCTTCCACCTTTGAAATGCAAGAACAAGTTGGCACAGAAGGTAGAAATGCCTCATCCAAATGTATTAACACCAAACACGGAGAGAGAGGGGCAAACTCCAGAGGTGCCTGTCTGGGGAAAACTTTAACACGCACCAAAACCAATGAAGAACAATTTGAAGTGAAAATCACTGATCCTGAAAGTCTGGCCCATGATTAATTTTATCATCAGTAACTGCATTTTAAAGCAGTGCTATTAAGATGAAATTGTACCTAAAATCTAGACACATGTACAATGCTTTAAAACCTGGATGATCCCCAGAAGTGAGAAGTATTTTTCCTTTGTTCCTCACCATACATAATTCAGACAAAAAAATCAATCGTTCTGAGGGGAAAAAAAAAAAAATTAAAAAGTCCAGCAGTCTGTATAAGCACAGTCCTTTATTAAAAATGTAGATTGCAATTCAACTGCCCATGTAACCTTTGCCTCTCACTACTAAAGTATCTGTTAAGCTACTGTCTGATGGAATAAGCAAAAGGCTTGCTTCTCATTTACTGGGTGACTGACTAGCAGTGCATACACTTTCATTCATTATAACTGCAGTGTTGGGGGGGGGGTGTGTTGTTTTGTGGGTTTGTTTTTTCCTTTTTTTTTTTTTTTGTTTGTAGACTACACAGAATGATAGATGGGTGAGCCACGTTAGAGAGCACATTCTCTTAAAGGAATACTTGCATGACTGTACCAAACTTACTTTAATTAATTGTCTACATTAGAGTTCCATAAGATGACAGTACGCATAAAATACAAAGCATTCACATGCAATTCTTGATCAGGGAAGTGTCACACAGCAACGGAAATGTCAAGCTTCAGAGTCAGGCTCAAAGCTTGGAATATTTCACTTGGAGATAGCATGGTCTTCAGGAGTTTATTCCGTAGCTATACAATGCAGACTCAGGAAATAAAGCACATCGTGTCTGTTCTTTGGCTTACATATTTCAGCTTGAGGTTATGCTGTTTCTGGGCAAAAATCATGTTACATTCTTCACAGAGTCTGGCAAAGTAACAGGAGCTTTTGTATTTGATTTTGTGTTTTAATGGATAATTAATCCAGATCAGGTGTTTTAAAGCAAGAAACACATTTCAGCAATGTACTTATCTTTTTACAAGTGACTGTTCCAGCTAGACCTGCTTGGGAAAAAAAAAAAATCAGCCTGCTGTGCTGACGTAAAAACAAATCCAAACTTTCTGTCTATGAAGTTGCATTTTAGCTTTCAGTGTTTAAATGAGCTCTAAAGTGGTGTTATACAGAAGAACATAATTGCTAAAGTTGTTCATCAAACAAAGTTTACAAACACTAAAAAACTTGAAATATACAGTTAGCATGAAGATGCCAGGAAAATGACAATGCATCTTTGAAAGGAAAATTCCATTTGCAATACAATACAGCTGTACGGAGCAGACTGAGGCTGAAAAGCTGTGAAACAGACTTTTTTTTTTTTCTTTTTAAAATCAATAGCTGGTATAAACTGATGCTGGAAATATTTAAGGGGTGGTCATAATGGAAGTGAAGATGTGTTGATTAAAAAGCTTGGGATCTATTTCACTGGATATATGCAAAACTAACACTAGCTGTATAGGCCACTTTACATGACAAGTTATTAGAAGGGGGTAAAACAGTGAGAAAAGGCAAAGCAATTAATTTGCAGGCAACTGCTCTTTGCTAATATGCTAATACGTGAAAGGAAAGAACACAAAGGAAGAGCACAGACATTCAGAGACAGATACTGCGTGTGAAAATGTCCTGGGAAACAGACTCTCTTCATTGTAAGTAGAGTTCCTACTACAAGAGAACTTTCCTCCTTGGCTGGGATCCTCTAGACGAAAATGTGACAAGTAGATAAACATATATAAATGCTGTTTGACATTACTGAATTGCGAGTCATTCTCTGCAGGATATCAAGGACGGGGAAAAAAATCCACAGTGTTTATCCATTTTAGAAGTAGGACACTGTGACCTATTCAAACAATAAAACAAGAGCAGAGAGGGTAAATTGCCTAGTTTGTCCATATAAAGTAAATGTCAACTTAGATTCAGAATCACTAATAGCCAATGCTGTAGGGGTGTTTCTTGAAATAAAAAGCAAAATCATATTAGTGCTTTTGAAATAAATATTTTTGATATTCTAATGTCATTGTTACTCCCCTGTTCATCTAGCAGGTTTTAATTTAGTTATCAAATCATCTTCCTTAGTATTGTCAAAGTTATTAGAATTTAAAGTTCAAAAGCAGCAAGATGCTTTCTGAGAAATTTTGACTTTTTATTCCACATTTGGAACTCTGTGTCTTAAATGAGGTCGCTTACCTAAAAGTCTTGCACAGCCTAAAAGGACTTCTGCACATAAACTGGTATTCAGAAAACACTGAAATTGAAACAAATTCCTTGAAACCACAAACAAAAACAACCCCTCCAAGAAGTCATGAAAGCACCTTTTTTTCCCTCCTGTTAACCACCTGCAAGAGCTCAAGAATTCAGTATTTAGAACTATACAAATAGACAAAGCAGTAACTACTCTTGTATGTGTTTTTAAAAGGTCAATTTTCAAATGGTAAAACAAACAAACAAGAAAAAAAACTCAAGGACTTGATAAATACTGATTTTAGCTCCTCAAATGTTTCTATAACATCTGATTTCATACAGTTTTACCCCATAGATTTTTTTTTACCCCATAGATTTTTTTTTTTTTGAGATGTCATGAATCATCATCACCGAGTTTGTTTTACTTATTTGGATATATTCATTCTACATGTAATAACTGATACTTCAGGAAATTTATTCCAGGATTGCTCTACAAAACCAGATAATTCTGATTTCTCCTTCTTTCAGTCAGTAATATTTTGTTAAAATAGTTTTCTGTAAAAAACTGTTTTCTGTGTAAGAATGATGAGATTTTGGGTTAGCTAGTTCTGCCTCCAGGAAAACACAGTGTATTAGAAAACACATTAAGCATCGCTTAACGTTCTTGTGTCAAGGAAAGTCACTTAGAATTTTGAAATAGCGTTTGCAGTGTTACACTGAAACATGCAAAACTCAAATCTCAAAGGCTTGTAAATTTTGTTTCCCCGTTACAATAAATGCAACTTCACATCTAGCATCTTGTTCGTTAGCATGCTGTCTGATGGGATATGTTTTTCCTGCATAAACTTGCTCAGGTATGTTCCTTCAACATATGCCCTACACAAAGAACACCCTTGTGGAGAAAGGTGTAATCTGAAAGCCATCCCCATTGCCTCTTAGGAAAGCCTGGTAGAGCATCCTGTCTTTCATACTTATACACCATGCTCTGCTATTTTTTATCCCTCTTTGTAATACATCAGAATCTTTTAGGTTGGAAAAGTCCAACCGTTCAGCTACAACTGCGAAATCCATCACAAAAACATGTCCCTAAGCACCACATCTATGCATCTTTTAAATACCCCCAGGGATGGTGACTCCACCACTTCCCTGGGCAGCCTGTTCCAATGCCTGACAGCCCTTTCAGTGAAGACATTTTTCCTAACAGCCAATCTAAACCTTGGCCTTGTTGAACCTCATATAGTGTCCTTGGCCCATTGATCCAGCCTGTCCAGATCCCTCTGAAGACCCTTCCTGCCCTCAGGCAGAACTTCCTCACCAGCTTGGTGTTGTCTGCAAACTGACTGAGGGTGCACTCGATCCCCTTGTCCAGATCATTGATAAAGATGTTGAAGAGAAGTGGCCCCAGTGCTGAGCCCTGGGGAACACCCCTTGTGACCAGCTGCCAACTGGATTTAATCCCATTCACCACAACTCTTTGAGCTCAGCCATCCAGACAGGTTTTTTTATCCACCAAAGCCTGCACCTGTCCAAGCCCTGAGCAGCCCGTTTCTCCAGGAGAATGCTGTGGGAAACGGTGTCAAAGGCTTTACTACAGTCCAGGTAGACAACACCCACGGTCTTTCCCTTGTCCACTGAGTGGGTCACCTTGTCCCAGAAGATGGGGTTAGTCAAGCAGGACCTGCTTTTCATAAACCCAGGGTGACTGGGTGTGATCACCAGGTTGTCCTGTACGTGCTGCATGATGGCACCAAGATGATCTGCTCCATAAACTTCCCTGGTACTGAGGTGAGACTGACAGGCCTGTAGTTCTCTGGATCCTCCTTCGGGCCCTTCCTGTAGAAAGGCATCACATTTGCTAACTTCGAGTAAACCAGGACCTCCCCAGTTAGCCAGGACTGCTGATAAATGATGGAAAGGCTTGCACAAGCACTTCCACCAGCTCCCTCAGCATGCTTGGGTGGATCCCATCCGGCACCATAGACTTCTGTGTCTAAGCAGTGTAGCAGGTTACTAACCATTTCCTCTTGGATTGTGGGGCTTCATTCTGCTCCCCATCACAGGGGACTCTGCAGCTGAGGAACTACTGGTCTTTAACAGTAAGACTGAGTCAAAGCGAGCATTAAGTACCTCAGCCTTCTCCTCATCCTTTCTCACTATGTTTTTCCCCATGTTCAGTAAAGGACAAAGATTCTCCTCATTCTGTTGTGACTGTATTTATAGAAACATTTTTAATTGCTTTTTATGGCAGTAAAATGTTCTGTTTGGGCTTTGGTCCTTCTAATTTTCTCCCTCCAAAACCTCACAACATCCTTGTAGTCTTCCTGAGTGGTGTCCCTCTTCTTCCAGAGCTTGTAAACCCTCATTTTTTTCCTGAGTTCCATCCAAACCGCTCTGTTCAGCCAGGCTGGTAGTCTTCCCCACCAGCTTGTCTTTCAGCACATAGGGACAGACTGTTCCTGCACCTTTAAGACTTCCTCTGTGAAGAATGCCCAGCCTTCCTGGACTTCTTTGCCCTTCAGGACTTCCTCCCAAGGGACTCTGTGAACCAGGCTCCTAAAGAGGCCAAAGTCTGCCCTCTGGAAGCACAAGGTAGCAGTTCTGCTGACCCCCCTCCTTACTTCGAAATTATTTAGGAATGAGTACATGGAAATAATGCCATAGGGGTTTCAATGTATATTAGGAAGAAGAGGGCTAATTGTTCACAGGTAAAAAAGCAACTAGCTGCAGGCATGCAAACTAGCCTTTTTTTCATCTATGGAAATATGCTCAACTACTGTTTCTAAACCCTCGTAAGAGTTTCTACAAATATACTGAACTGCAGAGTCAATCTCAGTTTGCTATCAATATTTCTTGCCATTTCACTGCCAATGTTGTCTTAATGCCAGTACAAAAATTAATAGAGAAAAATACAGCGATGGCAGGGGCAGTCCTGGTTATGAACTTCACTAGAAATGCCTGGTAACAAATGGTCAGAAGCAGTTACATTTTTGCAGAGGAACATAAGGATGAAAGTAGCCCAGAACTGCAAAAGAGAAATAAAAAGGAACTCAGCCATGGCAGCTGTGAGGACTGCAGTACTGTCAATATTTAGCCTCTAAGGTGGAAGTCTGAATCTTAGCCCTCCCACTATAGAACAACTTAACAGCTATTTGGGAGACAGCCCTAGCAAATTAAGACGTTAGTCCCTACTAACTTCCTCACAGTTAAACTACTGTAAGAGATTAAAATAACCTGATTGTCTTCAATGTGAACTGCCACTCAAGGTATTCCATACTGGTTTTTTAATCAATACAGATTAGGAACACTCAACCAATTTGTTGACAGTAACTTGGCTGCTCTGAGAGCAGCATACAGCTCAGTATCAGAAATTAAAAATTGTTCCAACCATACTCCAAAAATAATTTTTGTAAGCCTTCAGAAATGGTTCCACAAAACCTAATATGCCAAGAGGAAATTTTCCTGACAACAGTACGCTGAGAAGGAGGTGTGTAGTCTTACTGAGAAGGAAAATACACAGTAAAAAGGATGCTGACTTCGTATACTTTGCTTAGTGATGGTGGAGGTGCCTCTATCAGTCTGGGATTGCATACTGGAAATCTGTCCTAAATCAGACCACCTTAGACCTTCTTTTCATTAAGTGAGAACAGGGCCACTCTTTTACTAAAAACATTGACAGAGAAAAATCTGTTGACTCTCTCTTTTAAATACAGTAGCTTGAAGAGTAGAGAGCTATTCAAGATGTGAACTATATGCATCCAATTGCCTCTGTTCCCCAGGTGGAATAGGAACGTAGGATAACTCAGGTTGGAAACAAGACCTGAGGAGGTCTCGCCAAACAAAGTCAGCTAGGAGACCAGGTCAGGCTGCTCAGGACTTTATCCGCTTGGATCTTGAACAGTTCTAGCGATGAAGAGCACACAACCCCCCTGTACAACCTATTTCCCTGCTTTACTGGACTCACTGTGAAAAAGCGATATTCTTATATTCAAGGCCTGTACTCACAGAGAAGGGGGAAACAGGGTACAAAGATAATTTTGCCTTATGCTACACCTGATGTAGATTTGTGGGTAGAAACATTAGTTAGGTTGCTTAAAATATGGAGTTTAAGAGAAAGCATACCATATGAGAGTCTTTCTTGTATCAAGTTTCTCAGCAATTTCTCTGAATAGAATAGATTTTCTCCTTTTAAGTTGATGCTCCTCTCATAGACCTTCTTTGATACAGAGAACACTGACGAGGATGGTAAATGATAATATTTTATTTGCTCGCGGTACAAAGTGAGAAAAAGCTTCCAAGATTGATATGTACTATTCACATTTTACAAGTAAAATCTTTAAATCTTTGGAGAGATTACATGAATTCCCAAAGTCTCATAGTGAGATAATGGTTGAAACAAGAACAGACCTACATTACCTCATACAGTATCCCCAGTTCTAACCTCTATTCTGATTTAACTCTTCATCATCTAATATTAGATATTAAAAGTTAACAGGCTCAGAGAGTAGTGACCAAGTTATGGAACAGAATCCAATGGAGATGACTTAAGACATAGAAACCATTTCTGGAGAGGGAAGTGCTTCGGAGACAAGGAGAGGTCTTAGGCAAAGTATCAACCAGTATTTACATTCTTTCCTACCCTCCCCCTTTTGGATGTTGGTGGATAAAAGACACTGAGCAAGACGGATCTTTGGCCCAATCAGTACAGCCAGTTATAATTTACCTTCAGAATGTATGTGTAAGAAGCATAGAGAACCTGCTAACAGAGATCGCTAAATCACTAACAAAGGAGATAGCAGTGTAGAAATAACACAATGGGAACATTTGGCTATTGGGAAATTGCGAGAGGCCAACTGTTTAAAGTATTTTGCCTCAGATGCCTAGACTTTTGAAGTTACTATAACAACACACTACCACCACCTAAAAATGTTTTCTTTCTTTCTTATACATGCACAAGAGTAAAATGTTTTAGAAAATCTGATCTGATTGCAGAACCTCTGAGTACAGAATAATGTTGACCAAGCTGGCACAAGCTGGCAGTCTCACAGAGACAAGGCTGTATTGCACTGCTCGGTCACTTAATTTTCATTAAAGGGTTTTAGCCCTGCCTTCTATTTCCCAGGATCCTCAACAGCAGTGGAGATTTCTACCTAGACACAGATGAATTCACTGATAGACAGGCTTTGGACAGTATAGAAATAGTATCTTCACTCAGTAGCAGGGAAAGCTTGGAGCTAAGAATGGACCAGAATAACAACTCCATATGGACAGGATTTGCATATTAACAAGCGTGTAAGTGGTTGCAGCCGTCTCGCCTTCAGAGAGGCCAGTTTCAGCCTCAGAGGAATAGGATGTAACTCTACAAATCTGATTACATGTGGGTTGTATCAATATGCCATAGATGGCAATGTTTTGCTGTCTAGGGAAATCAAGATGCTATTGAATATTTAATCTGATTATCTTATGGTGTTTTAAATAGAACACCACTCTTCCAATAAATAGCCTGGCTGATCTACTGGAAATGGGAGACGGAAAGAGATGACAGGTTACCCACATTAATAAACTGTTCATAGGAGCTGCAAAGAATTGCCAAGATACATATAGTATTCGCCCTCTTCCTAGCCCTTTTCTAATATCCAGTCTCAGCTGCATATTTGTTTAAGCTCCATAGCTTCACTATAACAACAAGCATATAACTCAGAAAGATGGACGAGTAGCAAAGCCACTAGACACAATGCTGACCTTTTCATTTGATAGTTAGTTATTATACCTGTGACAGTCTTACTTTTTATAATGTAATATCTTAAACCATTGACCATAAAGAACTTCACATAGTGTACACAAATAAATCAACTGAAGCTTTAAAGGAGGTTTTGCTACAATATTTTTGATAACAAAAACCTCTAACTGCACATAGTACAGTTTACCATTGAGGCTAATCTGTTAAAAAACAGAGAAGGGAAGCAGTAGGCTATAAAACAGGATACAGTACTAACACACTCATTGTAAAGTTCTTGTGTTTATTTAAAGAAAAACATACTGCACTTGTCTCCTGCTCAGATACTAATCTGCCCTCAGAATTGAAAAAATATATTTTTAAGACATCTTATTTGATGTCTTACTGGTTGTGTTATATATTCAGAGCAGGTAGTCTAAAGCAAAGAACAAAGGCTGTGTAATTTGAACTTTAACTCATACTTCACAGGTCGATGCCTCACTCAGCCTGCAAGAAAAAGCAATTATTGCACTTGAGCTAACACAAGGAACAATATTATAAAAGGGGGTCAGTGACACACCATTTCATTGGAGAAAAGATGTGCAGTAAAAAATAGGCTAAACATAATTAATTTTCTTAAAGGCACTATAATTTCACCTCCCTGACTTAAGAACTGTACAAAAGCAAAAAGGAACACACAGACATGACATTAGCTGCTTGAAATCTTACCCTGAAGTAATTCTGGAATACATCTATAACAAATCTATTGTTTTTTAACTTAAATGCCTCATTTTCCCCTATATGTTCTTAATTAAATGCTTTTTTAACACAGACTTCAATCTTCACTTCAAAACAGATAGGAAGGGTGACACGCTCCTAAGCAATGTTACAGTAGTCCTACACAGTTTTGGTAGCTTCTGTTTTTAACAGTGGTTGCTTTCATTCTTTGAAACAATTGCTGTTCCTTTTGGAACAGGTAAATTGCTCCAGTGAGTGACGAGTCAGTCCTGTTGCTGTGAGACTGGAAGCTGTTCCTTCAATCAAAAGTAAGCTGATTGGAAACAACTGATTTTTTGCCTCACTGAGTTTGGTCTTGCCTGAATACAACAGGACATTATCTTACTGCTGCCACAGCTAAGGGAAAAGGCCTTATGTGACTGACGTACAAAGTGCTTAGGCAGATCCGGTGCCTGCTGTTTAATGAGGGGAACAGGGAAAGGGACAGAAATCTCCTTTCAGCAGCCCATGCATGCTGTGGGGGCAACGACTCCAAAGTTTGGTTCTTCGTATAAGTCAGCATCCCCAGTTGCTCCCACGTGATGTTCTCTACTTCAAAGTTCCTGAATCGAAGCATGCACTGGAAACATTTATGGATTATGGAAATATTTAAAATAATAGAAGATGGAAAACAAAGTCTCACTCAACTCCCCAGCTTGCTCTTATTCTGCATTTTCACCTGTTAAACAAAGCGAGGCTCAAAACATTCAATTGAGCCCTTTGAAAGCTCAACTTGTAACCTCAGACATTTGCTTATGCTTCCCCAGGTCTGCCCCTCTCTCCCATAAAGCACTGCTTTATTTATCATGACAGACTAATTAGTTTCTAACTTGTGCTGTGTTCAGCTTTGAGTGAAGCAAAGAAGCCGGAGAACTGCTAGAGACATGTTCCAGCTAGCAGAAAAGCAGCTGGGGCAGTTCTTACACAAATTCAGCCACTGTGGGAAAAGCAGTGTTTAAGCCAGTAAACGCAGCATCAGACAGTGCTTGACCTTTGAAACCGTGTGTCAGCCTTGGTGGGAAAACAAATATACCACTTGTCATTAATGGGCATCTCTTCTACATAGGAACAACAGGCTATTGTACTGCAGAAGAAAGCGATGTCCTCAACATCTTACACTAATCCTTGGGGGGAACACACACACACACAAAGCCCTCACAAGACCAATGCTGTAATTGTTTTATTTTTAAAAAAATAAATTCACTGTAACAACTTAAGTTTTAGCTTCTAGATTCCAGGAGACTCTAAAAGCGTGTGTCCTTGCAATACACAAGCTTCCTAATATAGGCACATAATCATCTAAACATTATGAGGGTGAAACAAGGATAGCTAGGAACAGAGCATTGCAATAGAACAGCCTGTGCAAGAATAGTATAGAAAAAACATCTAAAAAACCAATTTTGTCCTCCAATTTCTTCCCTCCCACATTTTAATTATTTGTACCTAATGATCAACATTACAAATAATAATTTGATTTGCAATATTGGTTCAGAAGTTCAAAGACTGCACACAGATAGCTGAAGACGAAATAGCCTAAGAATGAGAACGTTATTCCAACTGTAACGCATTGGCTGAAGCATGCTTAGACACTAAATTTGCTCTTCTCCTTTTTAGAGGACACCTAACTCTTTGCTAAGGTCAGGATAACTAATTATGTTGTATTAGTAATCCAGCATTTTAAATATTTTTTTCTTATCGAGATGCAGGTAAAAAAACTACTTAAAAAATCATTTTAATCATATGCCCCTGTTGACTTATCATAGGAAATAAAACATAAAATGTAACCATCTCAAATGATTAGTTGCCTGTATACATAATGGAATGCATGTCTAGTTAGACTACCTGATTGGTTATATTTATGCACTGGAGTAACCATATTAAGGGAAAAAAACCCCAGACAACCACAAACAGAAAGTGACA
This sequence comes from Rhynochetos jubatus, assembly GCA_027574665.1. Taxonomy (NCBI): domain Eukaryota; kingdom Metazoa; phylum Chordata; class Aves; order Eurypygiformes; family Rhynochetidae; genus Rhynochetos; species Rhynochetos jubatus. The sequence continues at coordinate 13,335,112 of CM050663.1, forward strand.
GCTCTGCAACTGATCTTATCTCACACTTCCTAACTGCAGACAGGCCAATCTGCCTAATCCCAAACAATCCCAAGTGACAGTCTTTCTTAGATCCCTCTAAGTTAGGTGATGATGATACCCTTGCAGAAGCGCTGTTTCTGCAATAAAACACAGGGGGAAAATGAACCTTACGTCCAGTTTTTGCAACAGTTGGAAAGAGCATGATAGAGATAAAAGTCTGCCTCGCTATACAGATGTCATCCACTTAGCGTTCTGTTTTGTGCAAGTACAGTATCTGCAGCATTTTGTGTCAGGGGGTTCTTTGCCTGGCAACGTTCATTAAGAGACTTTATATCAAGGCACTGATGTGCTCCATCTGTTCTGAGCATATTGCCAGTGTAAATCAGCTTAAAGCAAGTTTATACACCCCTCACAAGATTAGAAAAATTCTCATTTGGCATAAAACCATCAATTCTCATATGGTCCATTTTCAGGGATGCAAAGCAACTTAGAAAAAATGAGAACAAATGACTTCAGAGTGCCAATGAGTTGCCTTCTGTACGCAATTCTCTAGTAACTGGTAGGTCAGTGGATCTACACATCTGAGCTGCTAGCAAAGGTGATGTTAAGATAGTTTTATTCTTTGTCCCCAGAGACCTGTGATTTCTGAACTACTGCCCCCTGTGAAGCCAAATTATATAACGCACCTATGAGATAGATGTTGCCTGCTAAGATTTCATAGCTATAATACATCTAATTTTTGTCCATTTATGAATCTAGTTAAATCACACCACACCAAATACAAACCAAAACTTAGCATAAAAATACATCAACAAGAAAAGGCTCAATTTTAAATTAATTACCAGAATTAATCTTCTACCTTTACCTTTTATGTTGATTTTAAACTGACACTTAACGCAAAGCATGAAGAAAGAAAATGCACATGGAATTGCATGTTTTCACTCATGTTTGCTAAAGAAACCACATTGAGCACTCTAAAGAGTGCTCAGAGTCTACAAAGGACAAACACTACACCTTCAACAGGTACGGTAAATTATTTATGCCCACTTTTAATTGAGTTGGCTCTAACACCTCATTTTAAGAACTATTTTACCTTTTTTAAAGAATGAAGAATTATTAAGGACTAGCTAAATTGCTATTGGAGTTTTAGGAACTGAAAACATGAACACTTTTTTCTCATATATTAAAATTTAAGGCCAATCAACATGTATGTTTGTTCATCAATTCAGAAAAATATTCACTGTGTCTTCAGAAAAGCATATTGAAATAAAATATGCCTAATATTAATTCTCCATTAGATTGGTGGGTTGGGCATGTGGGTCAGAAAATAGTCCAAATCCTTCTTTCCAGATGTCTGCATGTAAGCATAGGGTTTATTTTCTAAGTTACAAGATTAGTAAGGAGGAAGGTGTCCTGTCCAACTCCAATATTTCTGCCTCATACCAGACATACTACAAATCCTTTTGAGGTATATATAAAAGTAAGCTAGAAAGATGTATTATTTTATTCAAGCCGAAAATACCAAGAATCGTTTAAAGGGAAAGAAAAAGGCAAACACAGCTAAGCATCTGCTTCGCATAGTCAAACAGAGCAGTGGTGTATGTTCTACCTTCTCCCACCCGCTGCAGAGAGAGAAGGCAAACACTCGTTTCTCAAATCACCAGTCCATGTGGATACAAAGGGGAATACTGTAGCTTGCATTTCTAATAGCATGACCATGCCCTGTTTCCCAAATAAGCAACTTTACTTATTTCAAGCATCTACTAATTAAAATCTCTAATACAGATTTTCCTTCAAGGAAAAACTTCATACACCTACTACACTGCTGCTAGCAGAATTCCAATTTATACTTCAGCACCAGACTACAAAGCATATTAATCTATTTTTTAAAAAATTCCAGTTGTCAGTTCATCCTCCTTTTGTAAATGAGCTCTTATTAGATTTTTTTAAACAAATTTTTAATTATTCCTTTTAAATTATCCAGGTTTGTATATTTCTTAATACGATTCATGTTGTTAATACAATTAATAACCTACAACACTTCTCATCTCTGATGGAAGGAATTAACAGCAAAGCAGAGATTCAACAAGAGGCATTCTTAGTTTCTTTGTGAGACCTCAAATTTGAGTTCAAACATTACTTGAGCACTGAGCTGTCTGCTCCGGGATAAATTCCAGTGTAGGCAGACTTCATTCTTGCACTATTTTTTTTTCCTCAGATTTCTAGATTTACATTTTCCCTGCTTTCTCATACACTCTTTTCTGTAGAATATCTTGCAAAAGACCTCAGTGGAGACCTTCAGTTTATACCCACATCTGAAGCAAACTCCAATACTCTAAGACCTTGAAGAATATTTTCATAAAGTGTTTTATGCTCATTGATATCCCATAAACAACACTGGTTCCTGTTATTAAGTTAGAATAAATCAGTATGAACTTACTGTTTACAGAACTATACTGGCTTGCATTTGCTGTAAATTTGGCCAACCCTTTCTTTGGTTTTATACAAAACTGAATCCAGCTGCTGAAACCTGGACCTGCATACAAATGCAGTGACCATGCAGAGATTCAACACTTCTCACACTTCTGATTGCTGTAGTTTAAACTTCTGAGTTTCAGGTCTGAAGGGATCCCAAAAAATTCAGTGAAAACCTGGCAAAAAAAAAGTCTTTCTGCAAAAACTACACAGAATTTTGAGCTTAATACAAGGTCAACATAAAAATGTGATCCAGTGAATTTTCACCAACCTAATTATCCTTGATCCTGGTTAAAAGAGAGAGGAAGGGAAGACCAAGGACACAGAAAGCATCCATGATAACCCCACACAACAGGGGACTGCCTTGGGTACAGAGCCCTTTGCATCAGACAACCGTGATCCACTATGCCTGGAAATCTGAAGAAAAAGGAGTGGTGGTGGCTCTTCCCTGGGGCTGATACCTCAGAGGAGTAACAAGGCAGGGTAGGCTGTTCTGTACTCAGCAAAAGAACTCGCATCAGAAAGAGCCATCCAGTACACAAGAGATGTTCATCTTTTAATGTTGATGACAAATGCAGTAACAAACCTGCTTAGCAGAAGTGACCACAGAAAGCTCTGGATTCCCTCAATCTACCCAGAACACCAAAGAGCTCAAACACGAGTCCCTCAGAGTAGCAGCATCTGCAAGCAAAGTGACCAGGTTTGTAAGGATCAGTTGAAGCTCTTGCCGCTTCTTCTCATTTGCCTTATCATCTGTGGGACTTTAATGCTTGTTGCTCTGATTAGCCCTGAGCCAGGAATCAGCATTAAAATTCACACACGCAGAAAGACCAAATGGAGAACGGATAAACGAGCAAAGTGGTGCTTGTATCCCGGCTTTTAGTGTGCACAGACATACCAGCACTCCAGCTGTTACACATATTTCACCCACCTTGTTTAGGCCACTACCATTTGTCAGATCAGAAGTAGTACCTTCAAAGCATACTTCTGGCCTGAGGTAATACTGAGCGGGACTCATGCCTGAGTTCAAGTCTTATCGTCTTTTGCAGTTTCATAGTTTCTTTAGCAGGGTCAGAGTAAATCAAGCAGAAAGTGGAGTCACATTTTAAGATTAGAATAAATATGCCAGTTATGATTCCCCTGGCTTGATTCCCCACCCTCCCTCTTTGATGTGGATAAGCAGTTGTAAATAAAGGTTTCTGCTTTGAGCAAGTTGGACTCAAAACCTTGCTGAAGTATGTTTCTCTGAGCTCGGCAGTTCGTACAAGGAGTTACAGGCTAGCAGCACAGTTTTATTCAGGTGCCACGTGTCTCAGATCAGCAAAATACACGAGATGAAACTAGGATATACTGCACAGAGGACAAACAGAAAACAAGTGAAAATCTAAAAGGAAATAACTCTTCCAAGTATGACACTGATGAAATAGATATATAGACCCACTATATTTCTTCACTCAGCTATTCTGTGAACAATTTCACTTTTTTTTTTTTAACTTTGGAAAGAGGCATGGAATCACTTTATGTTTTTCATGAATAGTGGTCATTTATATTATACAAACAGAGAAACATTGATGCATCTGCCACCAACTTGTAGAAAAAAGGACTACCTGTTTCTTTGTCTTTTTTATTCTAACTCACCACTAATTATGCTCAGAGTTTTTCAACAGCTGATATCATCAACTAGTGACATACTTCGCTACTAAGTTATCAAAGGGTTCTGTTATTGTTTCTTAGCTACAATTTCTTCAAAATCATTCACAGTGGGTTTTTTGAATCACGTTTAATTATGGTTGATTAGTACAATATAAAGTCCATTTGTGCCAGATCAGTTCCTAAAAAGGTCTAGCAAGCCACCACAGGTCAGAAGAAACCTTCTCAAGAAGGCTCCTATTAAAATCAGAATACAATCCTATGTCTTGTACTTATATGAAATTACATTTTAGCTTATAAAAACACCATGACTTTGCAGATCAATTACTACAATGGTTCCATTCTCAAAGATTGTGCCATTAAATGTACCGCTGCTACCAAACAATCAATAAAATCCTTGTCCCTTATAATTGAACTAAAAAATCCTCTGCAGAAATGTGATCTTTTTATACCTTGTTCTCAAGTGGACTACAAATCAACCTGCCTTAGGTACCAGTTTGGGTTCAATCAAACTAAAACTTCAAGGACTGTATTTAAGCAGTACTGTGATTTAAAAGCTCATGGAAAAAGAGCATCAAAATCATCTCCAGCATTTGCAATTCTCCTGACATTACAACTTGCAGACATGTACAGGCCTAAAAGCTGGAACATCATTTATTTAAACTCTAGAAATGAAATTCTAAGCTTTCTTGTGAGATAAATTTGATCCAATACATTTTCTTCTAGTATGAATGAAAGTTTGAAAATCAGTTTATTCAAAGGATGTAAGACCAGTGGGGTAAATGAAGTGCATTTCACTGTTTTTTTGCAGGCTTAAGAGAATGGATAGATTATTTTTTCAGCAGAACGTGGACCTCTTCTTCACAAAGAAGTGCAAAAGTATCTTGGCTGCTCTAACACATAAGCAATCTTATTCTTCCTTATCGACAATTCAGCAGCACAGAAAACGTCTTGCCAATAAGAAACAACCTGCCTCTGGAATTGAGGAAAAAAACAAAGGGGAAGACAACAAACAACCACAGCATTAGTTTCTGGTGTCTTTCATTCCACAAGAAAATTCTTTTCAATACAAAGCTCTTTAACTCAATCTGAAAAAGACAAGGAAAACTGCTTCCTTAAAATCTGGCTATCCACTTTGTTATCTACTCAGTTTTTTACAATTCATTTGAAATTTTGTCCTACTCAAAGGAAGAAAACGTTTCTGGCAACAGCCTGTCTTCTTACAACTCTGCAGAGACCTAAACTCATCCTGTCTTGCCACAGTAATGACAAAGCATAACAGTTTGATGCTGATGGGAAGGGACAAATTCTGTCTACAGAAATATAACTAACTGCCCTATTTTCTGCTCCAGGCACCAGGGCAGAGATTCCCCAGCAGCCCATGGAGAAGACCATGGTGATGCTGGCTGTGCCCTACAGTCAGGGAGGGTCACAGGGGAGCAAAGACTCCCCTTGCAGCCTGGGGAGGGATCCCACACTGGAGCAGGGGCATATTGCCCTCAAGGAAGCTGCAGCCCACGGAGATCCCACACAGGAGCAGGCTCTTAGCAAGAACTGCAGCCAGTAGAGAGGAGCCTAGGCAGGAACAGGTACTCTGGCAGGAACTGCAGCCCGTGGGGTACTTGTGCAGAAGCAGTTCTTGGACTGTACCCAGTGAAAAAGGATCCACGCTGGAGCAGTTCTTGAAGGACTGCAGCCCGTGGGAAGGACACAAGTTGAAGGAGGGGGAAAGTGTGAGAAAGGAGAAACAGAAACAAAGTGTTATGAATGGACTGCAATCTCCATTTTCCATCCCACGTGCACTGCTTGATGCTGGGGAAGGAGGAAGTAGAGAGTCAGAAAGAAAGGAGTGAAGTTGAGCCTGGGTCACCAAACATGTTTATGTTCATAGGAGAAACATAAGATGTGCAAATCTTTCCACTCATAGGTGTTCTGGCACCTATAGCATAGACACAGTGTGCAGTCCGTGACACTCATCTCAGATTAACAACTGCCAGTACATCGTGGCAGTACTTAAAATACTGACACACTGTGCATTTTGGTTGCAAAGAGCTGAATAAACACAAACTGAGCCCGATTTCCTATGGAAAAGGTGGTTTGGCTGCTCATTAAGATGGGCACATTACTAGATATACTTTTTTGTTTCTAGTAAACAATTAACAGTATTTTCTGGGAAAGAGAATGTGAATGATGATTTTTTTCAAGAGTGATTGAAGCTCTTCTCATCATGCTTTATGTTTGCAAAAGAAGTCATGGCATTTGCACTTCTCACTGGTACAGCCAGAAGTCCTGACTTGCAGCAGGAGACTACAAAAGGTAGGTTTATTTTTATAAACAGGAAGATTAATACACACTTTGATGGTAACAAGCAAATATGTAGCCATACAAAAAAATTCAGACATGCTGGCCTTTCTAATGACAGAAAAAATCCCCAAACCTACAGCATATCTTGATTGCAGCTGAGGCCCGCATTTTAACTCCTGCGGCCTTCTTTCTTTAAATGATTTCCTGTAAAGCTTTTTGCTGAAGAGCAGCTAAAACTGTGTATGTAGCTAGTTTTCATCAGCATAACAGTCTGTGGACTTCAAGCTCTTTAGGGAAAAAGCACATCTCTCTGTGGTCTGTACACCTTGGTATAGACTACATAAATGAATGAACACCTTCTGCACTTCAGAAGAAGTATTAGCAGATTAACATCCCTGTATTTCAGAAAAGTTATTTTCCTGGTTAAGTTCCTGTCAACGGTCAGTGTGGTACAAAATGAAAAACAAGCCTTTGGAGGTTCAAAATGTTAACTCAGGAAAACTGTAGAAAGAAGAGTGACATCGGTGAAAGTAGTGCAGATTTTCAAAGGAGAAAGACGGCCAGAGCCTAGCACAGTTTTATAAAAAAAATTATATATACACACATACAGTTTCTACCATCTCACAAAATCGCGTATTTTCATTCTATTCAGCAACAATGACCACAAATCTTTGCATCCTTCCTGCCACATTAGTAGTATGGAAGCAGCTCTGAGGAGGTAGTGACAGATGCGTCATTAAAAACTGGAGTGCTGGCCCCAAGCTGTCGCTGGGTTGTGGCGCTGAGGGTTCCTCTAATTGGGGATGCGGCTGCATTCACATCACTAGGAGTGCATCTGCAGCAAGGCAGGTGGGGAAATCACTCACATCACTCCGAGCAGCCGTTGTTCCAGGTTGCATATTTATAGCAAGACTCTCCCTCTGCACTGACAAAACAAAACACACAAAAAAACCAACCCACCACACCACATAAAACAACACTCACACACAACACCCACCACGAAATCAAAAGCACTGAATCCAGTCTGGAACCTTAGTTTTATTTTAGTGTTATCTTGTTTGATTAGTCAAAACTCAGGCATACTTGATTTCTTTTACAAAAACCCCAAGATGATCTACTGCCAGTGGATAGTTCCCTGGGCACATGGGCTGGAATCAGATGTTTGTTTGATTGCTTTGATTTATTTACTTTTGCCTCAGTTAAGTTTCAGGAATTGCGCTGCTTGTAGCCCTACCGTGGGGAGATGAACACAATGACTCACTTTGTTCAATGCAGTGCACTCAAAGTCAATACCATGCCGTTAGTGCTGGGGGCGGGTTGGGGTGTGGTGGTGAGAAATCAACCATTTTAACCGGTTGAACTGTCTAAAAGGTATTTTATACTTGTTCGGCTAGTCTCAGTCTCCTGAAAACAATACCATAGTTCTAGTCTTGCTGTTCTGCCACTGCACATGCCCCTAGTGAAATTCAAATAAGAAAAACCTATATCACTAACCATTTTTCATTGTATATTCATATTTTTCCAGAAAATATATGGTTATATCTGAAATTAATTCTTCTCCAACTTCCCCTGAACACTTAAATTCTTCAGATGATTTATTTGACTACAGATTGGAGTTTAGATATGGGTTCAGGTACTGCACAGCTCTTTCCAGATTTAGAAAATATGACTAGAAGCTGCAATAAATAGGCTTCTCTGTATTTCCCCGCCTTTTTTCTTTTTATTCTAAGTATGTGTAAAATTACTATGGGATCCATCTCTCTTTTTTGTGTTAATATGAGCTTGGGGTGGGAAAGGGAAAGCTAGGAGTAATGCAGAAAAGGATGAGACAAAACTCCTAACAGTAGGGACCTCCATAAATATCCTAAATGCATATCCAGAGCTGTAACTGTTCTTACTCTATTTTCTAAGCCTTTAAAAGTAAGAGCAAAATCTCAGGTCTTAAGCCATTCTTCATGCTTAAGAATGCTTTATTTCAGCTTTGTGACAGAAACTAGTAAAAATTAATAGCACTTTTTGCTCTTTTTTTTTTTTTAAATTTATTATTTTATGAGAAAATTTGTTCTTAATCATTTTCTCAGTGGGGGACAGGAAAACATTTGTTTCTATAAGGAGCATTTTTTTTCCTGGGGATCCCAATAGCTAATAAAAATGAAAAAAAAAAAAAAAAAGAAGAGTTTTAAAAGAATATAAAAAGTTTTAAAAGAAGATGTATAAATTTCTCTCACTGTGAAATACTGTCTTTTTTCCCAAGTACTGACAGCCAATTGGTTCTTTCAATTCCCCAGCATTGCAAGAACAGCATGAGATTTGCAGAGGCAAGAGAAAACAATACAGAGTGAAAAGTACTGATTAACTTGTGGTGGCTCATTGAGTCAGAATGTGGTTCCCTACTGCGCCGTCTCTAAAAACCTTAACTCATGTCTCCCTCCCAGAAGCACCAAGAATAATTTGATCTCTCAAGGTAACAAAGTTAATTCCTTTAATCCAAAGTAAAAAGCTTAAAAAGATTCTTATGGATGGCAGATCTCAATACACTGCATTTTAAATTGTAAAATCTAATTAGATTTTACACCTGTACTTTACTGAACAGTTAAATTTTTTTCCTCTTCAAGACAATCAGGCCCAGGTATATATTACAAAATAGCTCCACAGATTTATGCTAACAAAACGTTTTCTACCTGTTCCTACTTTACTGCTGGTTCCAGTTTTATTTGCTAATTGGTATCTAAATCGCAGTGGTCTGATCGTTTTACTTCCCACTCCCCCTCTTTTATTATTGATCTAATTCCTTAAATGAATACATATATGTACACCACACATACATATACTAGATCTGTTCACCAGAAAAGGGACAATGAAGAAACATTCACAACACATGAATGGGTTTCAGGAGATAAGGGTACCATGTAATCATGCTAAGTTTATGCACTTTAAGGCAGAGATGTAAATATCTAAATTGCTCACCAGTGCCATTAATTCAGAGAAATCTCTAATATCCTAAGACTCTAGGTCCAACAACTATCCTAGGTATAAAAATGGGGAGCTGGGCCAACGATTAAGTTATTCTAAGGCTTAGCTATATCAGAAAAGAGAAACAACTAGCTGTTGGAGTGGGTATATGACATTACAGCCCATGTTTCAAACCTGCTCACATTAGAAGCTGTCATAGTCGGGACCCTTGAAACATCACCACAAAGAAACAATGTTCCCTACCAACTGGGAGCTCTCAGCATTTTCAGTATTTATTGCCCTCTTGCAGTAGTTGTTTAAATTTCCATCAATTTCTGGACATCTTTATTCCTTCCAAAAAGGTATTACTATTTTAATTACTTTATTACTAGTATCTTTCATGCATTTTACCTTGCTTGGTTTTTCCTTTCTTTCTTTGTTTCTTGGTAACACGTTATGTATTCCTGTTTGGAAACTACCATCATAGTGACTGCATCTCCAAATCATCTGCATTCAGTGGTTTATCTTCCATATCAGTCCCTCCCTTTTCCCCACTTTTATTCTTTCCTTCCCACAAAGTTTCTTCTCTTCATACACTGTGGTTGTATTTAGCCTCTTTTCCAAGCATTTGAGTTTTGAGAAGCTTAATGCCAGCTCCTTCCTTGTTTTATCTAGTAGATGCACGTGATCTGTTATTTTTAAGCTTGTCACTACATCTCTTTACATTTATTAGTTGTTCAAATCCTGTCTTTTTGCTACCAGCTGATTCTAAATTATTCAGCTGATGTATAAATTCATTCCTAAGGTTCTCTTTACGTTCCCTACAGGATGAACAAAGGAGAACGAAAACCAGAAAAGGTAATAAAAATCTCTGTGCATATCTCCTGCTACTTTCCTGCCAGTTAGAGAGGACCTTGCATAGATTTTTCCATTTTTAATTCTTCACCCATTCAGCCTCCATGCCCTTTCCATTTGAAGCTGTAAACAAAACCTTGCAAGCACTTTTCAGTCCATCCTGAAACACACTCCCAGCTCAAGAACATCCTCCTCCACTTCCAAATGCCCCCACTCCAGAGCTGGGTTCATCCACAGGAAGGACCAAAAGCTAGGTATCATCCTGATTGCTCTGCAGTAAGAAGAGTTACAGACCTTAGTGATCAAATCCTGCCATTTCCATGTGCACCCCTCATTGTCATCATTCTCCAACAACGGTAAGACCTTGTCCCACACCCAGTTTTGTCAAAGAAGAACAGCTACTCACTTTTCTCTAGGGTCGGCCAAATGGATACTGTAGCACAGCCCAACCTTGGTTTGAAATGTCTTTCCATAACAACACTGCAGGGCCATGTATCTGGTGTCCTTGCTTTCTCAAGGGGCGACTTGCACAGCTACATCTCTTTGAAGGTAATGTTGTTGGCCTCTTAGTTCAATCAACTTCTCATTAAAGATAAGTTCCAGATGGGGGAACCTTAGAAAATAATTTGATATGTATGCTGCCTTATTTTCGTAAATTCTATTAGCAAAAACTAATAAGGCAAATCACACAAACTTGCTTTAAGCCTCAAAATGTGTGCTTGAATACACACATACATGTACAAACATATATAAAGATATGTGTATACAAACATATATAAATACATAGTGATCCTATACTGTCTCATTATTCTTGTAACATAAATGCCCTGCCCTGCATCTCCCTCATATGTCAAGTATCATCTCTTACAGTGTACCCAGCCTTACTAATTTCCATAGGTGTGCTGGCTGTATAATACTTCACAAATAAAGGTCTAGAAATCAGGCCCCCAAATAACATGACACTAATAATGCCCAAATTCCGAAGAATGAAAAAGGTTTCTGAAGTTAGCTGTCATTAGCTGTATTAGGAAATTAGAAACAACAAACCGTTTTCTTGGGAATATGACATTAAAGTGCAAAAATATTAAATTAAATGTTGTTGTGCTTTGGTAAATGTCAACAACTACCTCAGTGGGAGAGTGACAGGCCTCTGGCAGAGGAATTCAGTATAAAAGAACAGATTTCAAAAAGAATCTGTTTTATTCTTTAAAAGGAACTGTCAACACAAGTCACAAAGGATGACAGACAAATGAGATTAGGAACAGCCTTTTAAAAAACCTGTCATCCTAGGAAATCAATAGGAAATTATTAACTAATAAATGATAGCATCTGCTATTATGGGATTTCGTGTTGTTATATAACCTTCTTTCCTGATTTCATTAAAAACAATACAGATATTTAGCACTTCGGGAAGACATGGAAGCAATATTACTAATTATGTATCACCTTCCATAAGTAAAAAAATAACTTTCTATACAGACACATCCCTAAACTTGGGATCATCTCAAAGAAAAAGACAATCCTAAAGCCTGTTATGTTATTACTATCAGGGCAGTCAGTTTGGGTCTTGTTCTGTGTCAGATTCTGTACAAACACTATAAATAAAAAAATTATATATATACACACACACACATCAGAAATGGATACATGTGGTGGGCAATGTACTTTATCTAGTTCAGATATCTTTTGTACAAGTAGCACTTCACTTCATAAAATAACCCAGAATGATAAGCAGAAATTCTGTTATCTAACTTATTCCATTAGTTCAAATCAGAACTCGCAGCTAATCCCTTTAAGATATTGAAGCCTCAACAGAACATCACATTTCTGGACCTTGTTATCATCTTTTCCATACTGTATATCTACAGTGACATCCATAAATCTATAAAAGCTACTGAGCTTGAATCTAATAACCCAAAACTACATAATGAATTTCTAGCTTGTCATTTTACTCTGCATTTACTCCAAGACTGCCTATGCCTAACTTGCTGAACTATGCTGAACGGAGTTATATAAACCTATTACTAGGGCTGAGGAACAAAGACTGCTTAGCCAAAAGTAACTTCTTAAGAGGTATGTCTTAATAGTGCTTATAGTTAGCCCCTGTTTACCAGACACACCTGGTGTGTCATACATTTTTGTGACAGTACTGTTCAGATCACATGCAGATCAGAAACCAGCACAATAAAAAGACGGAGAAAATTAATAAATTTAAGTGCTTGTAAACAAGAATAAGTTCTCTTCTATCACTACAGTGGTCAGTGGTTTTGTACACCTACATACCCACCAAAACACAGTAACACCAGCTAGAAAAATAAACTTAAAAAAAAAAAGATTCAGTGTGGATGCATCTAAAAGTTGTTGTAATTTACAAAAGCCTTTTACCACTTACATACTATCTTGAATAACAACTTTTTTTTTTCCAACTTATACTTGAGATACCAAATAATGTCCTATTAAAATACATAGAAATTTATTATTTTCATGACACTGAACCAAGACTGGTTTTGCAGTGATACTAAATTAGGTGTTCATTTTTCAGATTAGCTTGCAGATCTTTCAAACATGCAAGCTGAAGATGAAATGAAGAATGTTTGGCGTAACATACACAAATGTTAGCTTTCACCCATGGAGTAATAGTTACCAAGTAGAAGTTCTGCCAGTGCAAGGCATTGTTATGGGTTTTCATTAACAGCATGGATTTATTGAGGGATTTTTCCTTTCATTGTATTAGGAAGAAGTCCCATGATCATTCCCACTGTGGTATCTGTAGGAACAGTGTCAGAAGAGGTGACAGAGAGCAGTAAGCACAGCACTATCAATATTATCAACCTATGCAGCTGTTTCTATATGCCACCTCATGTAACAGCAAATGGCCTGTTTTATTCGGCTTAACCTAGACTATATATGGAAATACGTTTTGCTTTTATTTGCTCAGGCTATTTACACTGGTGGCAAGTACAAAAGATGAACTGGGACAGATGAAAAGGGCCAATCTCTAGTGGCAGCCCATTATATTGCAAAATACATGTCTCATACACAAGACCTCATAAAAGGATTGTCAGTCTAAATGCAAGATATAGTCAGCTAAATAGCATTGTAATTGCTAATTTGGCAGACATATGCTTTTAATGAAGCTGGAAGAAAAATCCTTATCTACTGGTGTAGCTGAAAACTATGAGCTGAGAAACAATTACTTAATCTGAAATGAGATTTGTTACATAAATCCATATAAAGCAATTGCTAAAGGGTTTCTACTTCTTTACCCTCTATTAGTTCTCTTACATGAGCCGCCTTAGTGACCCTTTATAACAGAAAAATCATAATGTCAGTGTAATGATCAAATGCTAAGGCCTTGGAAAATATCCTGCTTCCTATGATACTGTGGATTTTAGCTGTAATTCTGTTTTGTTTCTTTTTCTCACGAACAATCATCAGTTTTACCTTTGCCAGTTCCAAAGCCTTTTTGCTAATTACAACATTCACCATGATGAGCAATGAATGTGCACTCTCCAGACCACTGTCATGTGTTCTCAGTGGAAAGGATCAAAAGTTAGCTCCAGCTCATTACCTAACTAGAAGTTCAATCTAGAACAAGAGGAAACAGGAAAAGAGAAGGGGGGGAGGGAGGAAAAAAGAAAAAATTTCAACATTGCTAGCTCAGAGCACTGGACCAAGACAGAATACTCTAGCAGAAGGCTTTGTGAGAAATGCTTCCCCCCAGTGTGCATGCTGAGCAAGCCCCTGATGATAATAAAGTTCTCAGATCCACACAAACTCAAAAAGCTTAGGCTGGCTCTCTTTGATCCACACATCTGACAAAATCAGCAGCATGTCTCAAGTAAAATTTTTGCAAATAATGGAACATTTCTGCTTCTACAGTTCTTGTACTCTGAGTAATGCAACCTGAACCACTCCTTCTTGTCTTTGAATGCTACTGTCAATGAAGTGTCATCCCTTTTTACAGTATATCAGATCATAAGATAAAAAAATGAAATGTACTTGTGGATAAAAATAACATCTTCAAAGGCTGGTGTCAGTAAGCACGAGGTTGTATCCTGATTTTTTTTTGATAAATCCTATGAGAAGATAGGAAAGGGATTTAAAGGTTCAGTGGCAATGATTCAAGGATGTTCAGATCTGAAAGTCAGTTAAATTATCTCAGGTGGTCACTTTCATTATAGGTTACAAAGAGACTTTTTTCATTGATATCCCTAACACACATATGTCAGAATGCTAATAATTCTGTGGAAGATAATAGTTTCATATGTTAAAAAGTAAATTCATGATGCTACACCACCACAGGTGTTGCAGCAGCTGTACCACGTGTCTTTTGTAAGACTTTGAAGGCCCCACACATTTCTGCTGTTACAGATGCATGTTATTTAGAATGTTTCTATGGATTTTATTTGCAGAGCTCCAGCTCAAAGCTCTTCTTGGACTTTAATATTATACTTTCCTATACAAACCCAGGGGAAATGAAGAACTCTTCCTTTGGGCTCTTTTATCATGTACAAGCATACTCCAGTAACTACATCATCATCATCTTTGGAAAACATTTTGGTAGTTTTGCCAACTTTTACCAGCAGTCTTATCCAACAAATGGATACTCCTGCTGAGGGAATTCATAGGATGTCATCTCCCAGACTGAATGAGACAATCCCAGGGCCTACGGATTATTTTTCATGAAAGTATGATACTTTTTTTTCTCCCTTGTCAGAAAGCTGTCCTAAAGATAAGAGTTTAGGGGCAGAAAGTGGAGAGAAGTGTCAACTGCATGTGAATTCATAGGCTGTAGAAAAGATCTACTTAATTTTTTACAAAGTCCAGTGGGTAACTTTACCATAGTCTCCTTAGGCACAGTCTAAAGGAAGCAGTGTACCTGTTCCACAAACAAAGTTGAGTCTGCCATTTCACTATCTTTGCCCCAAAGTAATTTTCTGCTTTGTTTTATTCAAGTTGCCTTTTTGAGGGGCAATTTTTCAATGTGACTTTCCAAAAGAAGAAAAACAGTCTCATATGTATATCTGTTCTCTCTTTTTCTACACTGTTTTTCTCTACTGTGATAAGAAAACTAGTTAAAATAGCTGATTTCTTCAAAAGGAAGAAATGGAAAGTTCTAAATACACTGAAGCCTTGATGTCAAAAACATTTTTCAAACGCATTCAAAGGAGAACAACAGTTGATTTTAGTTCTTGAGCCAATATAAAGCAGCAGGATGGAAAATGGTGAATAGAACATCTAGTATGGCCCTGAGCCTACACAACATTGTCCACTGGGCTATATAAAAAACCTGACTTGAGTGAGAAAGCAGTTTTCTGCGGTTCCAAAACGCTTGGAGTACAGTATTATAATGAAAGAGCAATGTGCCAAGCAAACTCAAAGATGGAATAATACACAGATTTTTGAACTTAAAAACCCAATAAAAAAGTTTACACACATAATTCAGTTCTCTTCCTGATGTTTCATTTCTTGGTTTGGTTTTTTTTTTTTTTTTTAATCCTTTCTATGCCGAAACATGCAGTTATTTTCTCAGCATATTTTAATCAAGAACAATAGCATACAGCCTATGGAATAGGGTATCAGGTATCACTCAAGAACACAGTAGGGCGCAGTTCTACTGCCTTTATACAGATAAACTTTCAGTGAAGTCAGAGAGGATGTTTTTTTCTATATTAGCACGGGGTACCGAAGCAGTAAACTGATTATAATAACTGGGAAAAACTTTAAAGTTATTCTTGAAGCAAGTTTATTTAGAAAAATGGAAAATTATAGTCAGACGTTGTATGCAATAAATACTAAAATGCTCCTTAACAAAAGAAATCTGGAAAGGAATTTCACCAAAAAGTGAGGCAACCTGTTGTGGTCCATGCACAGTCCAACATACACATTTGCTAATGACTTGTGAGTGGTTCCATATTCTCACTAATTCTTTGCTAGTATCAAAGAAATTACTGAACTGAAAAGAAAGAGATTAAACCAAAAATTAAGTTCATCCATCACTCTTTATGAGCCATGAAAAAATTCTTCAGAGGGAATAAATCTTTGTGTGCGAGACTATTGCTGTTGAAAACTCTTCATGCTTGAAATGCATGAATACCTTAGAGCTTGTAAGCTGCTCTGTTGACATTTTGCAGTTTTGATTAAATTTCCTATGCTGCTGCATATAATGTGAAGTGATAGTATGTCGCTGTTATATTCCAAAAGAACCTTTGCTGTATAAACACAAAAGTAGTCTACTTAAATTCTTAGATATATTATTACTGGCCTGGAGCTCTTGTGAGTAGCACTAATAGGACTTAAGAAGCATGTTCATTAGCACTACTAACATACAGCAGTAATTAGTAATTACAGCACTCTCTTTGGGTTCAAAATGTTCTAGGAGTTTCAAGGAAATTTCTTTTTCTCCCTCAAAACCAAGAGAGGAGCTTGATCTTTTTCTAATTTGAAAAACAAACAAACAAAAAACCCCAACCATGCCACACAATATGCCTGTGAGTTAGGTAAACAGAGGTATTTTACAAACATGAGTTGAAATGACTGGCGAAGGCCAAAGCTGGAATCACTGTAAGAGTGAGATCTGATTTCAGGCTTCCTAGTTTTCTGTTCCTGTGGCAGGCAGACGTTGCCTGCATACTGGTGTTAAAACAAAAAAGCAAGCATTCTTTTTCCTAACAACTTGATCAGAAATCTGCATGTGGTTAAACATTCTTCTCACTTTAGATGATCTGTAAAGCTGCTGTTGCTGACCATTATAGGGTATATTATGAATCTTTACCTGTATTCAGAAGCTTTGTTCTCAGTTAAAAGCCATGTACTTTTAAACGTCCGTGATTCATGATAGAAAAGGCACCTAAAGATATATTTCCACAGTGGCAATAATTTCCAAAGCAGACAGGCAAGTTTCTTAAGAAAAACACAACGCTCATTTCAGAAGAGCAATTCACACCCCCATTTTGGCGAACCTTCATTGGCATACATTTTAGTCTAGCAACACGGGCTGAACTCACTTCAGTGACTGCAGATCCTGCCCTGTAATACACTGTGCATCCCCAGCTCTGACTAAGGTCACTAGCAGCCCAGATTCTTTCAAGTGTTGCTGAGCATCTGTCAGGGTTGTGCCCAGTGAGAGGAAGAGTTTCAGAGAGTATCACCATCTACAGCTTCAGTAAGACTGATACTGTTTGTGTGAAAGTCTTAGATGAATACTATCACTTCCATGGAAACACTGAAGTAAACTTTTCTGAACTGAAACACAAAATTTAGAGACCTTTCGTCTCTTTCCAAGCAAAACCCCCACTCTTTTTACACAAAGACAAAGGAAAACAGTAACCTAAAAAGACATGATTTGTTTATTAAGACTGTAAGATAAAACACTGATTTTCCTAAAAAAAGGTGTGGGTTTTGGGCACTTACCATCAAAAAAGAAGTGGAGAGATGTTCGACCTCAATAGGTTGTTTTGCTTATAGATCTAAGTTAACTTCTGCCAAAGCAATTTACCTTTCTAATAGCATTTGGCTCCAACAAGTGCCTCACATACAAAACCAGATGAAGAACCACTACAGTGCTGCTCCTGGCTTGTCTACAAACCAGAACAAATAAAGATAGATGTGCCCTTATATTTCACTGGCCTCTGCTCAGGTTTTCCCAAGCTAATGTATCCTAGCACCAGCTGTAGGATAACTTCAGATTCTTCAAGTTTTAAGGGCCTCAAGACTGTGATCACACAACATAAAAGCCTGATTACATCACTCAGATTATGCATAAACCTGAAGGAAACCATTATTTTACTAAGATAACAACACACACTGTGTCAGTGCTCAAAAGAAGCTAAGCACCCTGCTTTAGAATTATATCTAGCAGAAAATGCACTGAAACAAAACTACCGCTCACTGCACATCCTGATGGAAGGCTGAAATAAGGTCTCCCCGAAGCCTTGTTCAGCCTGGAGAAGAGAAGGCTCTGGGGAGACCTTACTGCAGCCTTCCATTACCTGAAGGGGCCTACAAGGAAGATGGGAGAGGACTTTTTACAAGGGCTTGTAGCGACAGGACAAGGGATAAGGGGTTTAAACAAAGCAGGGAGATTTAGATTAGATATCAAGAAGTTCTTCCCGGAGAGGGTGGTGAGGTACTGGAACAGGTTGCCAAAAAAAGCTGTGGATGC
Organism: Rhynochetos jubatus; assembly: GCA_027574665.1. Taxonomy (NCBI): domain Eukaryota; kingdom Metazoa; phylum Chordata; class Aves; order Eurypygiformes; family Rhynochetidae; genus Rhynochetos; species Rhynochetos jubatus. Next base: position 13,353,515 of record CM050663.1, read on the forward strand.
CCCATCCCTGGAAGTGTCCAAGGCCAGGCTGGATGGGGCTTTGAGCAACCTGGTCTAGCGGAGGGTGTCCCTGCCCATGGCAGTGGGGTTGGAACTGGATGGTCTTTAAGGTCCCTTCCAACCCAAACATTGTATGATTCTATGGAAGAAGTGTACATGTGGACTAAGGTATGGCCATTGTGGACTCATATTTAAGAAAAGTATACGTCAAACAGAAGCATCTGAATAAGGTTATTTGATTCAACATTTTGAACCCAAATCCTAGAACTAAGAATCCCACGTGGCATGGGAGTTGGCAAATGAGGGAATTATTCTGCTAAGAAATGATAAAGATTTTAAAAAGTCTATTTCCACAAAATACAGTAGTAAATTACAGATATTTACAGCAATTTATCCCCACCACCCAGTTTCAACAATTAAGTTTGAACAGGGAACACAAACATACCTTAAAAACTACAAAATTCCTGAATCAGCACTTGGTGACACTGTTTGCAACTGTCCCTCCCTTAATATACTACGTGGCTTTGTAGTGCCCCATTTCAGACATTTTCAGCAATCAAGAAGAAAGGAAAACATGCTGCCACCAGCAGCCCTTTGTGAGCTTTCAATGGATGACTTAGAATTCTAAGAAGTGACCTTTAGCTCATGCTGTCTGACACAGCAACTCTCCAACTTGGTGTGGAGATGGTGTGAGACTCATTCCTGTCAAATACAGAGGAGTAAGAATAAGAGAGAAACAGGCTACATTTTATCAGCTTTAGAGTCCTTTCCACCTTTAAATGGTGGCTAAAGAGATTTTAAGTATGTTTGCCAGCAGTTCCAGTCAGAAGCGTTCTTTAGAGGAAGCACTAAAATCTGAGCCTGCACAGTCATGACGTAACTCCACTGCAGAACAGCGCAACCAGTTTAAGAGACTGAACAGAGTCTACTGGAGTGAGCCAGGTCCACCCAGGAATTTGTCTTCTTTCTCCCAAAATATAACATAGCACCCATCTGACAGATGTTACAGGAAGGGGCAATTGCACATTCATCAAAATATTGGGAGTTGATGATTTTGCTATATTTGAATTCAGTAATTTCTGCCACAACCTTCAGTGCAATAAAAGCAGCAGATGAAAAGAGTTAATTATAGAAGACCTTCACAAAAAATAGTAGAATAAGGCATGTTAGGTGCAATTTTTCCACAAGACACCGTAAAATATTCTGATTCCAACATCTTATTCCCTCGCCACTCTCGCAAATGGTTCTAGTTTCACAGGAACAGATAACAATTTTTTCCAGTATTTTAATTAAAAATAAGTTCTCATGAAAAAAAAATCACACTTAGCATTTAAGTCTTTTTAAGTGTGTCCTTGTATAGATGTCAGTGATGATTGTTCTTAAATCCATGATCTTGGTTTTATACAACATTCAATAAACCTCTTCTCAACAGCAGAAACAGAGAGAAGGGGTGGAGTATATGACAAAGAGGTCAGAGAAAGAAAAAGACAGAAAAGAGGAAAAAAAACCCCCTCAAAAATCTAAGGGATAACTTGCAGTCACCAATTATTACATCTATATAACGCAGAATGCTCATGGTCTGCTTTCCAGAATAAATCTGTACTTTGTGTCACCCTATTTAGCTCACTGCAAGCCACATAAAGACCAAATTATGTCTTTTTCTTCATCAATAAGCAGCAGAGAATAAGTACAAGCTTATTAGCACTGGTTCAGTCATACCAGAAGTAAAACTGGTGACCATGCTCTGCACAGGTGTTTTTTGTTTCACAGTGGTAAAAGTTACACACATAACTGCAGGGTTTGTGCCTAGTTCCAACAGTGCATCTGCCATATTAACTTGGCTTCAGTTGTACCAGAATAAATTGAAGAACAGAATGCTTGGAAAGCAACTTCTCAGGGGAAAAAAAAAAATCTGATCAGAGAGTACTGTAGCTTTCTACAAGAAAATAGAAATTATTAATCTGAATAGCTAACGTTTTGGCAGTAAAACATAAGGTTAAATTTTTGCCTTTATTATATGTTGCCTAGCTGATTTGCAATTTTTATAAAGACTTTCTGAAAGTTATCCTTGTGCAAAAACCTTCTCATCAATCTAGTTGTTAGATATTCGATCTTTTATAGTATATGAAAAAAATGTTGTGCTGGAATTACTCTAGTAGGTGGTAACTGTGCAAGCTGCTTATCCTCTAAAGAAGTTTATGCAGAGAACATTCCTGGACAAATATGGAGTCACAGCTGGTAGACAATGTTGCACTACTTAACCTAACCTAAAGGGAACAGGAGTGGTCTTGGAAATGTTTCTAGCTCCTGTGAAAAATTATGCAAAAAATAATTTCCATTTCCTGTTAATATCTCCCTGCACCGCTCTGTACAAAGGCACCTCAATGTAATAACCTATCTGCTTTGACTGGCCATATTAAAGAATAGCTTCAATGTTGGCCTGCTAGATGAGACCGTTCTCTTACAGTCCCTAGCCCCCGCCCCAAAATGAGCAAAAAGCAGTCACGGTTATATTACCTAGTGTCATAAAAATATATGCCTAGTTTTCACATCACATAACAATAGACTGGATGTAATTCTGCGATTCACAACACTATGAACCAAAAGTGTCCGACTACAGATACGGGAAATTGCCTACAAGCGTAAATCTATTGAGAAATTCATTGTCCTCTCTTTTGGTCACTGATCCATCACATTAAAGCAAAACAGTATAGGAACACCTGACAAACCTTCCTATGGAACTGTGAACCAATGCTTTCCTTCCAGTTTTGGGAAATGTCTATCTCCCTCAAATGAAGAAGAAGAAAGCATCAAAAGAAGGTTGCCATAGTAAAATTTAAATGGTCTTCACTTCCAGATTTAACTGCACAATTGGGATTGTCCAACTGTGAGATGACTCAGTTTTTTCAGGAAGCTCTTTCTGAGGCTGCATACAAGAATCAAAATCCCAGCTACAGCTGACCAAGCTATAGGACTCTCAGCTCTAGTTCTTTATAGAAACTCCATCCAGCATGGCAGGGGTGTAAGACGCAGGACAATATACAGCATTATATGAATGCTTTCTTACAGTATTTTCATGGAACATCAAATATATTTGGAACATAGGAACGAAATTAGCATTGAGCAGCAGCTATAAACAAAAATGTAATTGTGGAAATGTTTCCAGAATAAAAGAGAAATCCATGAAAATACTTAAAAGAAAAAAAAAAAGATATTGGGACAAAGCCAGCACTGCAAAGCCAAATAAGCCAATACTCATACGCTTTGTCATGAGAGTAGTTGAATTTTTGAGTTCCAATTGAATCAACACAGAGTTTTGGAAACTTTTTTCTAGCTTAAGAGAAAAAGAAAAAAAAAAAAGGCAGAGAAAAATCCGCCAGTGTTGACTTTTTTTTTAATCCATCAGCAAAAATACATAAAGTTTTCCAGAAAAAGAGCGAAACCTTTAATAAATGTTTTCTCTAATGCCGCACCAGGAACCTGAAAGCTGTGAAATCCTGATAGTTCTATCTAAAGCTAAGATGCTCAATTAAAAAGGTAGTGACAGCACAAGAAAAAGCAGGTACCGACAGTTTATTGTACATTTCCTCGTGACAATGTACACTTTTTAACTAAGAAGAATGTGCACCGTGTCTTATTCCAGATTTCATTTTTTAAAAGTCACCTTTGCCATCTTCTTTACAGAATGGTGAAAATTTTAGCAGTTGGAAACAATTAGGTTTAGCAATTTGAAATCAGGTACTAGTTTCGCTTAGTTCTTTGAACCATGCACAGCCACGCTGAGCTAAGTGGGCTTACAGGCACAGAAAAGACTGGGACACAAGTGACGATTCAAACTGTCTGCTTAAGGGACTGTCTTCAAGACTGAAGAGAACCTGCATACACTGGTTATTAGGAGCCCCTACAAGTCCAGAAGATACACAATGCTTGCAGAACGCATCCCTACATCACAAATGGAGGGAGTGCCTCATGCAAGCATGCTAGTTTATCATCAACATGGAGCCACTGAAGCTCAGGGAAAGCAAGGTAGTTTCCCTATTGCATTTGTGCTGGGACAAACTTAATTTTCTTCACAGTAGCTAATATGAGACTATGTTTTGGTTGTGCTGAGAAGAAAATTGATAACAATGTTTTTAGTTGTTCCTAAGCAATGTTTATATCAAGTCAAGAGATTTTTCAGGTTCTGATACTGCACCCGTGTTTCCAGCTTCTTCTCTGCAAGAAGCTGGGAGTGGACACAAGTCAGGACAGCTGACCCAAGCAGACAAAAGGGGTATTTCATTCCATAAAACATCATGCTCAGTATACAAGATGGGGGTGGACCAGTGGTGCTTCTCTCGGGCTTAGTCTGGCTCTCTGGCTTTGATTCTCGTTACCTGGGGACTGGCTGGGCACCGATCAGCAAGTGGTGAGCTGTTGTACCATTTGCTTTCTATTCCCTTATTTTCATAATATATAAATAGTAGAAATATGAATATTATTAGCATTGTTACTATTATTAATCTCTTATTTAATTTAATTTCAACCCACGAGTTCTCTTGTCTTTTTCTCCAATTCTCTCACCAGTGGGATGGGGATGAAAGGGGGAGGCAGTGAGCGAGGGGCTGTGTGGTGCTTGGTTGTTCCCTGGTGTTAAATCACAACACCATTTCTTACACCAACATATTTTACATTCAGGTCCAATTTCTGCCCCATTAAAGAGTACAATTCCTGAGTATTTATTATTTTACTAACTTTTGAAGTATTTGTGTTTTAATGTGGCCTTTTATTATTTTCAGTTTCAATATAGTCTACCAATTTAAAGATGGAAAAAGAAAATCCTGTGTGCTTCTGTTGCTTTAGTACCAGCTCACTCTGGTTCCATGTTAGTTTTAGGTTTTAAATAGACATTTATACAGAAAGTCCAAGTAACAATAAATTCTTTGTGCCACTGGAGAGTTTTATCAGACGAGATTTTCCAACCCATTGTATTAAAACAAGTTCTGAGCTGAAGATTTTAAGTTATGTGAAAATAAAAATACGTGAAATATCATATACTTAATTGGAAAGCAATTGAAATTTTGAAAACAAAGAAAACCAAATTTCTTCCAGAACAGGCCTTTGTGGGTTATTCATGTTTGTGAGAATCAAGCCTAGAGCTATGTTATTATTTGTGTCCAAATTCTGGTTAGAGACAGCAGAAATCAAATTTGGCCACTTAATGCTCTACTGTTCAATTCCAGCATTAATTGGAAATCAGAGAGAAACCTTTAATTTATTCCACTTCCATAAATTCCTTCAGTTACTTTTTGCCAGAAAAAAGTTAAGTGTGGTGAGCTTCATTTCCCATACCATCACCTACTGTTCCTCTTCCTGTGTTTAGAGGTGGGCAGAAGCTTGGTCAAAGAGATAATTTACACTTCTCCAGTCAGATTTTTGATGGCTATTAGAGGCAAGAAAAAAAAAATGAAAATTTCAGCCATTCCAACTGCAACAGTTTAAGATTTTAGGGGAAAATAAAGCACCCAAACAGAAAACAAATACCTTAATTTGTTCTCTGATAAAGTTCAGGACACAATTGAGTATTGATCTTTGGAACGTTGAGTTATCCTGTTCATATTGTGTCTTTGTTTTAAAAGCATCCTAATTATTTTGCACTATTTAATATGCTAGCCTTGTATTAGAAGGCCCCTATTTCACATATATTAGGACCATTTCAGTCTGAGACTGAGAGAGAGCTTCTCAGAGACATGAACAAACTATTTCCAGTATGGAAATAACAGGCTTATGTCATTTAATTAGGCAAATTTAAGCCCAAATTCAGCCAAAGGTTCCAAAACTAGGCTGTATATACTTTACTTTTCTCCAAGGCCTCCATACTTCCTTGCAATTTCTTTTTTGTTGGCAATTTGCATTATAAAGTCTTCAAGCCAATAACTGACTCTTAACATTCCAAACTGGAACGTTTTGTTGTGGTTTGGGTTTTTTCTTTTTTTAAAACAACATGTTAAAGTAAGATTTTGGGGCCAGATGCAATACATCTTCAAGTGAAAGGACTCTTTTCGTGGCCTCAGAGGATTCTGAATAAGATCCTCTGTCCTCAGAAAACCTCAAGCAGCAAACAGAGCAGAACAAAAGGGAAAAGAAGTCTCATCCCTCCCCCACCCCCCCCCGATATTAGAAAAACCCCAACAACCAAACAAAACCCCACCACTTATCATGCAAGGCACAATGAGAAAAATCTCTGCAGACAACCCTAATTCTGTAAAAGCACTTTTGCATTATTGAAAATCTATGTTGTAACAAATTGATCTGACTGAAAAGGTAGAATTATAGGCTGAGGCAAGAGAGGTGACTCTCCCCCCTCCTCAAATGAGCAAACAACTTTATTGTTTTACTAAAAATGACTTCTCATGACAAACACTCACAGTGTAAGATTTTAAATCTATCCAATCTATACAATGAAAAGACGGCCCCATTAACATTATTCAAGGGAAACAGCTATTGGTCTTCACTGTTTCATATAGCACTCCAGCAATTGCTGCATTCCATCAACTTCGGCTATTTCAGAAATTTAGTCAATAACAATAAAAGAGGCCTTAGCAGAAAATATTTTTCAACTAGAAAAAATATCAAGGTCTTATGATCATTCACCTGCAAACAGAAAAAATGCCTTGTTCTTCTGCATAATGCATCTGGACGAGCTACTGTATCAGCACTAAAATTAACAATTACAAGAACGAGGGCAGCACACATGGGAATGCATGGGGAGGCAGGTCATGAGATCATCAGAAAAAAAACATCTGTTGCTCTTATTTAAGATTTAGGATTCACACCTGCCCCTTTACTCAAGAGCTAGGATTCTTTTCCACTCCTTTAGAATATATTAATGTAAAAGACAGTTATTCCTCTTTGCACAAACTAAATAACTGAGACTACTATGAGTACAATTGAAGAGACTGCAAGATTCTGCTCCAGGTTCCCCCCATGCCTCTTACAGGGCCAAAGCCCTGGCAAAGTGCTTTACATAGTCCTGTGCTTAGAAAGTGTGTCTACTTTTCTAAATGAAACTCAGTAGACAATAACAGAGAAAAAAGCCTCAAAGCAGCATAGCATCAGCCCAGCCTCTTCACAGTAGTACATGGTGGGATGACAACAGATAACTGGCACAAGTTGAAACAAAAGACATTCAGACTGGCTATAGGGAAACACTTCAGTATTTTACCACACAAACATGGCACTGAAGAAAGAATAATTGATTTCCTTAAGGGTTTTTAAATTATATCCTTGCTTCAGCATTCGTGTGTTATACATTAACCTATTTTTATTTTCCTATACTTGACAGATGGATGCACAGAAAGATTAAAATAAACTCTAAATAATTTGAAATATCTGATCACATTACAATAAGACCTAATTTAATTAGGACAAAACTGTGTGTTTGAAGCACATCTATTCTTTTACTGTAACTACAGCAGCAAGTCCAGAATGGATCTGGAGGGTCACAAAGAAAGTATGCACAAAAGGAAGACCAGACAATCAGCAGCTAACTGTGAAAACAATGGTTTTGGTACCACATAAAGGTGATACAGAAAATCTTGAAGAAATGTAGAATTTTCACTTGGAAACCAATTTGTTATGCAGCCTGCCTTTGAAAGTCTCGGTATGTTTAATAAAATGCCAAGCTTGGCATTCTGTCACAAGCTAGCCTTAGCAATCACTGGGCAAAATCCAACCCACCACATTTTACCACACAGCCACATTTAACCTTGCAAATACTTGCTTCATTTACTACACTTCCCACTCCTTCGTTAACTTTATTATCTCACAGATGACGGTTTTCTTCACCATTCTTGATTTAAATACAAGGCATGTTCCCAGCTCTGATTTATCTGCAAAGCACCACAGTAGACAGCAATTCTGTGGAAACCACAGTACATGCTTATTTAATTGTAGACGGCATCATAATGCATATGTATATGGACAAGGGAGCTAATTTGACATTGAACAAACAACAGGGAAGGAGAAGCCTGTGCATAATTTTCTGTGTTTTAAAGTCTACGAATAACAGGAGTTTAATTATATCATGTCACATCTATATGCATGTAGATCATCAACAAGTCTGCTCCAGACAGCACTCTGCCAGTTACACCAAAGAGGTACTTTCATCTCATGCAATAAAAGCAGTAAGGTGTCATTTTACTCATGGAATAACCCTGCCAAGAATGGCATATTCTAGCTAGAGAGTGTCATAGGTATTTCCTCACAGAGTGGAAAGGTGAGATACAGGAATCTTACGTTAATTCCATCTCTCAAACAAGCTTTCTTTAATATGTACAGCTTTTCACACTGGCACAATCATTTCTGTCTTTGCAGCCAACATCCTTAATACACTTCTACATCTCTCTCTTCTTTGGTTCTTTTTCCTAATCTCATTTTCTTAGTCTCCAGCTCTCATTCTTTTCATTCCAGTTCCACACTCCTTATCCAAGCACTAGTAAACTGATCTCTTCAGGACATTCAGTACCTCAGTTACCTGCTCACTGCCAGGCCCATTCTTTAGTAGTCTCCTATTTAAATCAGTCAGCATATATGTCCCTTATTTCTGCCAGTTTCATATTTTCTAGTCCCTCTGCTTCTTCCAGTCTATCACAGTTTTTAGAATTCCCACCAATGATAAGAATTTTGCATCTATATGCACAAATTACCTCTAATGTGGAAATGAGACAGCAACAGCATGGAATGAGCTGTAGAAGCACACAAGGGATCAGCATTCTGAAATATTTTCTCTCATGAATATTTAGGTTTTGTTGCCTGTTTACCATAATTTAAAGTTAGGGTGGGTTTTTGTTTTGTTTTTGGTGTTGTTGGTTTTAATGTTTACCTACGAAATTAACTGTATTATCTATGGCTGCTCTAAAGCACAATTTAAGGAAAAGCAAGAAACATTATGTACCTGACAAAGCAGAACTTTTTCTTAATTAATTCATGCTTACAAATTTAAGAGTTCTCTTACTTATCTACAATCCAGATGGTCTTTTAAATAAGTAAAGGCTTTGGATGCTGTTTTTAGAAAAAAGTTGTATGAAAGATGCAAAGTAGAAAGTGTACTGAGATTGACAAGATAATTTATTGACAGTGCTGTAGAGGACCTTTCGTGAGGCTAGTCACAAGCTAACCTACATTATTTCCAATACGCTTACTCTCTAATCCTGTGGTATTTGAACAAAAAAAAGATACATGCCATCCAGAGCTGTCAAGACAATTAAATATATAAGGAATATTAAGCATGAATGTATTTGACCTAATTAAAACAAAATATTATGAATATGATATAGGGGTTTTTATATGGGAAAACTCGTTGTTGTGGGATTAAACCATGACTGACTTTTCGCACACAGGCCACAGTTTAGGCCTGCTCAATTCAGATGGACTTTTCTTCCTGGGAGAACTATTAGAAGAAAAAATTTCTATGGTTTCTTACGTAATAAAGGATTTAAAACTTAATATTGTTATGTAAACAAGAACCAGCAATGCAAAGTTATTACAGAAACCATTACATGGAGGGCTGGGGTGGGGTGTGGGGAGGGAAGGCATAGAGAGAAAAAACTTAAACTGGACAAAATAAATTTTCAAAAATGGCAATTTGTTTGAAAAATCTCTAATTTACTGATGTTGTACCTTACAAGTCAAATAAAAGTTAGAACATTTTGGATGCTTGTTCAAAGAGCTGCCTTCCAACAATCCATGCATTCCACAGTGAGGGTAGAATTTTTCTCGTTAAACAAACCAACAAAATAAATCTTTTCACACAGCAGTGACCTCTGCTTACTTACATTACAGATGTTTTCCCCACACACACACTGAGCTTGCAAAAATCAAACCGTAAGATTCAAAATAGTTGCAAAGTAACTTAAGTAATTTCTTTCATTATATACAGAACATCTTATTATGGACAAGGCTGTCATAACACATAAGGGAATCTGTATTTCAAATCGTTAAATGGCTCTGCTTTGAGATTTCCTGTTTCTAGTGGAGCTTAACCTTTGCTTAACATAAAAATGCATTTGTTATTTGAAGGGTGAGATTTAATCCTTCCTGAAAATCAGTTGTTATGCTTTTCTCCTCATGGTAGTACATCTGAATGTGCATTAGGAACACATTAATGAAGTGATGAACATTTACCACCTATCAGTTTTTGTTTTACTCTTTAGAAGGGACTGATATTAAACAGACAAATACATGAAGGGGATACAGTGTATGAGAAGAAAAACATGAGAGAAATCATCCATTTCCTACAGTCATGCAATAGTAAGGAAGCTCTTGGACAGGAATGCTCAGGTGATAATTGGGGAACAGGCACAGGAAATATGTTAAAAATTCTTCCTGTCCCATACACATACTTCATTGGGTGTGACTGGATACTGAAATCCCCAGGGCTTTGGAAAAGAGACTATCACCTTGGCACGCATTTCTACAGAGACCGACACAAGCGGATCAAACGCACTACTTGGCAATGTTACTACAAGACTATTAGACTGGCCAAATGTGAATGTTACTGTGAATATCTGAAATTATCACTTGATGTCCTGCATCTCAAAGGGTACTTTGTAGGGAGATAGCACTGGTTTTTCAGTAGCAGAAACAGCATAGTAATGGTACCTATGACAGCACATGAGATTTGGAAATGCAATCTTTAGTTTACTCTCTCTGGGGTTATTTTTAATACGCAGCAAGCTACTGTCTGGAGGGAGAAGGAAATGGAGAGAGAGTCTCTAGATAAAAGCACCAACTTTTCTACCAACTACTTATTCAAAGGTATAAAAAAAATTAGTTTTATTACTGTAAAGTCAGCTACCTTTTTCTTTGGTTTATAGTATTAAAAACTCCAACACTCAAAGGCTGCAGCAACCAACATTATCATAATACAGGGAGCAGTATGTAAGATTTTGCTTGTCCGGAATAGTTTCAGATGCATAGCTGTCACTTCTTCAGCCAATAAATATTCTTACTAGTTTTGCTCTACTGCAGTTTAAGAATCACTTGTATAATCATGCTTGTACATACATGCAGTGGATGACCTAAAGAGCCCAAATTCATTAATTCATAAAGAGAAGCGTATGAAATAATTAATTTTGCCTCATTTTCTTTTTCCAGTATTTTGCTCTTCTTCAAATATTAATAAATTCACCTCTTTTAGGCAGGCACATTAGCTCAGTGTGCTTCAAAAATACTGATGTCAAATCAAATCAAACTACATATTTAGATGGTTTCTTCACCAATGATGCTATGTTATACTGGAGTCCTTTGTCAAATCAAAATCTCAAAACCACACAAAACATCACAAAAACGTGATGAACACATTGCATCCATGCCTTCTTACCAATGTGTCTATTTAAGTTTTGTCCAAGAGAAGAATGACTGAACTTTGGTAACCACCTAGCATCAGTGACAAGCAAAATTGTGATGTTCCTCTTGCCAAAACAGTGGAAAGATGTACTGGCAATTACAGCTTTTAGGACCTTCAGCAAGATACTGCTTGAAGCACTGATGTTGCTTCATATGGGTGTTTACAGACAAAACGAACTGAGCCTTTTTCCTTGAAATTGAGAGATGAATAGTAAGTGTACACAGTGATAATAGGAATTACATAGAAATCCAGGCCTCACTATTAAGACTTACACTGAGGAAAAATGGTCAGATAAAATGGGAAGGGGGGCGGGGGGAAATCAAGGTGTCTGTTTATTCAGGTGCAAGGTTTATACACCCACAGGAAAATCTGAAGATTAGTGTATTGTTAAGCAAGGGGTAGACTAGATTCTTTTCAACTAAGTGTGAAATGTGGCAAAAATATTTGAGAAAGGTAAGGCTTGTGGTTAAAATGCGAGTTAAATAATAGTAATCATCCTATGGTCAAAAGATTTACTCAATACATTAAGGCCACTATAATTCAGAGGTCATTTATGCAGGAAAATTATTGTGTAATGAGGTAGGATATTAATTTACAGAACACTGACTTCCTCACATACCTCTTCATAGACCCTGATAGAGTACGCTAAATTCAAAGTGATGTAATCCATTTGCTAAATGGCACACAGTGCAACAGCCACACTGATGAAGACTTGGTCACCAACGCAAGATGTACAGCTCTTAGGCCAAAAAATGGAAAATTGTCCAAATTACTCCTGCTTGGGACTGACCCCTAGCACCGTAGCACATAGCACTCAGCCCAAAATTTCCTCTGACCTTCCCACACAGGTGCTTATGGCACTGCAACCTTAGTAGGAATCGTAAGGTACATTTTCAAGTTCATAGCAAAGCAATAGTGGCAGGGCTGCCGTCACGCAAACATGAAACGGTTTGATATAAATTTACAGTTCAGCTTCCTGATTTTCAAGTTCACCATGCAAACCTACTTTCAATCTCTTTTAATCAAAGCCTGGCATTTATAGAATATATAAATATAAATAAATCACGACTACCTTGGAGGAGTATCCCTTTCTCTGTTTCAGTATTCTTCTTTCTATCATTCATGTAATCTATCATACTATGTGTTCAGAATAAAACATCAATTTTGTTTACTTTATCTTCCAAGGAGATATTAATTTAATTCCAAAATACTAACTTTCTAACAATGACAAAAAAGTTAACCATCTTGGTAATAGCTTATGAACACACTAAAGAAGCATCCCTTGTGGTTAGTATTTCAGATGCCTTGAAATCTGTTCTTCAAAAATGTTTGTCCTTCAATTCGTTAGGTAATTCTTTAGCTGCAAGTCTACCTGAAGACATGCTTTTTCAAGACCGTGTTGTCCCCCACTTCACTATTTTTTCTCCTGAAAGAGGATTAAAGCAGGGCACCAGCCCTTAGCATAGAGGTTTTTCAGGCTTGGGTTTGTTTTTTTCTTTTTTTTTTTTTTTTTCCAGACTGCAATCTCACTTCTACCTTTTCCTACATTATCTGATCACATAGAAGAATGCAAGAGGTACCCTTCTCTATTACAAAGCAAGCAGCAGCTCATCCCCAAAATAAAGAGAAAGGTGTTCAATATGTCAGGAGAAAGATTCAAGCTTTATGAACAGCTTCATTTATCTATTTTAATCTAATTATAATGAGGTCATCTTATTTTAAGAAACACTCCTTTTACCAGAAAAGACTCCACAAGCAGCAGCTTCAATCTGTATTGACAGGTGCTCTTCTAAATAAAATGGTTCTTGTCACTTGACATAAAGCTCTTGCAAATACATTACTCAACAGCCAAATATTTAGGGTCATCAGGATAATCATCACTTACTATTTTTAAGGTAATTTAAGCAGTGACACATTTCAAATGTGAATCAAGAATGGGTATCACCTATGACGATTGGTAGTTACAATACCAATGGGGTGTCGTACTGAATTTCTGTAATCATCCATCTCTCAATAACGCCAGAGCCATGCGTCCATTGCACTTACACTTACTAGCTAATCAAAACCAAACTATTATCTTAAAAATTACTTTCAAACTAGAAAAGCATATGGTATGTGTCCCATTGAATGTATGATAACAATTTCAGGACAGTAATACATGCACAGCTAGATCGGGCTCTATTTCCATCTTTCCATGTCCCCAGTTAGACTAGCAATTTAATTAAGAAGCATAACAAAAAAACCCACCACACACACACCCCCCCTCTAAAGTTGGTTGGCAAATGAAAGTGACCTGTCACAGAAGCCCAGAAACTGATCTAACCCTGTCCATGTTTGACATAATGCGTTCAAAATACAGCTTTTATTTCAGACTGAACGCCAGTTGTGATTTCCACATTATGCTATTTTTAGCCTGTAAAACTCAAAAAAAGTATATGCAACTAGTTTTGAAATAATTTTAAAATAAAGGAACCTCTAATACATTTTTATATCTGTCAAGCAAAGCCAATTAAAGTATCCCTGTGGTGAACATATCTTTAAAGTCTATGAGTTTTCTCCTGGATTACACAGTGAGCTACCTTCTCAGACTGATTCATCATAATCCTCATTATTTCCAGCTTCCAATTTCCTTGTGCTTGGCTGGGTTATCCCAGCAAATGACCGCTCTTTTGCAAATAATGCAAGTTATACATTGGCATAAGGAGACCATGTGTGGGTTTCCCAAGCTCTAATAGGTCTCCCAAATCTAAGGATGCTTCCTAAAGCAGTAAAAATCTAAGTTTATCTCTAGTCTGGCTTTAAGAAAAGCATATAGTTTTCCTTTTAGTTTTGCTAGAGCTACTACTATACACCTTGGATTCCACAATATTCTTCAATATAAGATAAATGCATTGTGATTGGAATGGATGGTTGAGTTATTAGAAAGTACTGTCTTGAAAAAAAAAGCTTACAATAGGAACAACACATTTTCACGGCTTGATGCTTCTTGAGCACACCTGCAAAGATTTACACTATTGATAGAGTTAGTAAATTGCCATTCTGTCTTAATAAAGATGCAATGGTTTTATTTTCTTCCCCTCAACTTCAATACTCCTTTGTCCTTTCCACAGTCGGGAGAGTTTACAGAAAGCTTTATACAGCCTGATAATTAGACCATCACATATAACCCAAGAAACAGCAGTTTCACTGAGTCTCAGATAAAGTTTCAGGAAATGGGTAATAACAGAGATTAAAGACATAGTTGTCACACATGCAGTTCTTCTTTATTATATTTTAAAAGGATATTTCTTAAGAAATATCATAACTTCCATAAATATTTTGTATAAATTTATTGTATTGAATGCCTGCTGCAAAGTTCTCCAAAACGGCGAAACGCATAATCTCTAACTAGATCTTATTAACCTTAAAGATAATTTAATCAGCACTCCTTGGTTTCAGATCTCAATACCCTGAAACTGCTGAACACACATCCACCCACTCCAGTTTCTTCCCCCACCCCAACTCCAGTTCATACCTGCCTAACATAATTTCTTGAAGATCCAACTTATATACACAGACAAAAATAACTGTCTTCCACATGAAGGTTGGTGATTATATTTTATGAAGCACTAGGAGATGCTGATTACCTTACAAGTGTTATATGAGTCAGAACAACATACTTTTCTAACTTGATTTTTCATTTCTTAACACATCTCAGGGTTTGTACAAGGTGGCATTTAACAGCATTCCCAGGAAAGTTACACTAACAGATAGTAATGCCTCGTTCCAATCAGAATGCCTGCTCACCTGAATGTCATAGCCAGTATATTTTTCAGTACACTAACCGCACATCACTTTGGCACTGGTGAGTTCATGGTGTTCTCAACTATAAACATTTTATGGTTTTGAATAAAGGTCTCCTTTTTCTGAAGATAGAATCAGTTTATAATTCACAATATTTGCTTCGCACAGTGCATGCGATTTCAGGCTTAGTAAAGCTTGGTTTCTTCACCTGTGTATTTTCTTTGTGAAGCAGCCTCAACACCACTGATATCAGCGCAGAAAGCAACTGTGCTGCCTCATAGCGCCAGTAAGCACACCAGCACGCCAACTAACATAAAATAGCGTTTGCAATACTGGAATCTAAACAGCATTAACAAGACTTCTCATTATTATAATTCAGACCAGGAATAGGATTCATGTTATATGTTTAAACCGATTTTCAGTAAGACTTTGGGAGAAACGCTGTCTCATGAATTCCCTTTCATCAATTAGTCTACACAGTCAGGTTGGATTTGGTTTGGTCTGACAGAACAATGGAATCAGTTCTCTGGTTCTTAGTCTTGGGATTTCTGGGGGGTTTCCATCCATTCCTGTGTCTCTAGTCTAAATACTCTCACACACTTAGCACACAGCCATATGACAGAACTAATACCTCAAAATTTCTAGTGTCTTTCAAGTACTTTTCCACAATTGCCAGTGCTCCCTGCTCAACTTATTTTCCCCTTCCCACTCTATACTGAATTTTCATAGTGATCAAAAGGAAAATTTCCCCTTTAATTGAAGAACCTCTCAAGATTAACATAATCTATTACCATGTCACTAAAGGGAAATCAGAAGTATGGGAATAAACAGAAACTTGGCTAGTGTAGTCTTAATTTTAGAAGCTGGGAAGGTGTCATTGTGAATATGTGGCCTGATGCCTTACATAATCTGATGGATCGGTATCTATGTTAAGACAATAAATTCTAATTAAGAGTTGGCCAGAAAGCTCTCCACATTTAAAGAATCCCTTGCTTTGGTTTTGTTTCTGTTTTCAGTTGGGTTTGTTTGGTTTTTTTTAAAAAAAAAAAAAAAAAAAAAGCTATGTCACACAACATAATCAAAGCACAGCACTAGCAGCCACACACAAAAAAAAAAAAAACCCAACAAAAACCAAAACCAAACACACCAAAAAACACCACACCACTATATAAAACACCCAAAAAACCTAAAAAAAAAAAAAAAAAAAAAAAGGAAATCTACTCTACTTTATATTCTGTCATTTCACATCTCTGCAGCCTATTCCTTCATAGGGTATACAGTCAGGATTTTCTGAATACATCAGGATGCCACAATTGCACTCATCACCCAAAAGAAAAGCACAGAAACCAGACACTACTAGTTACACAATTAATTTAGTATTAACTTCAGGAAATTAAATGTTGAGCATGTGGAGATATTAAAACAAATATGTATTTTAGAATATCTCACGTAAGCTGAGACAAAAAAAGGAAAAGTCTCTGGCATGTGTCTAATAATGAGCAACACAAGACAATACTGTATGTTCTAGCAAACACATGTTACCTGATGATGAAATAATTCTGTTCATGTCTACACAACACATGCCTGAATATCCTTTAACTGAAAAAAAACATTGCTTCAGAAACAAGGAGATATAATAGATGACCATCATATGTCCTCAAACTGAAGCTATTCCATGTCTTTGAAAGAGTCATCTGGTGTAAACAGTTACCAAAATAAACCAGCTTACACAATGACACAATAAGCAGGGTCATAATTGGTGTGACATTAAAGAACCATGAATATTTTCAAATGGTGCATTTTGAAGCTCATACGTGTGAACCGGACTAACAACAACATATCCAGAGGCAACAGCAAAATCAGTGGAATTCAGAGAAAAGTCAGAAACTCAGATGTCAAACTGTAAATTCAACCCATCTCAAAGACTCAACTTTTACAGACCGTTTTTAGTTTACAAAGTCATTATGCCACTGGCTTAAAAGACAACCAGAACAACACACTCAACATGGAATTAAATTTTAACACCCCCTGGACATCTTGACTACTACCAAATGTGACATGATGTTATATAGCAACCGTGCAATATCTGATCACAAAGACAGTTCATCTGTGCCCTTGAAACAAGGGCCCAGTTCAATAAAATATTAATTAGGCGTTGACTGTTCATGTTCCTAAAGGAAGTGCTCACACATTTTGGTGTTGTGGGTTTTGGGGTTTTTTTCCCCCCTTGGCTTTTGGTTTTTTTTCCTTCCCCCTCTCCTGGAGTCAAGATCTAATTGCCTAATATTACTTTAGGTCAGCAATAGAGTTTTCATTTGTTCTGCGTTAAGTAACTGGCTTGGATGAGACAGTTTCAAGGACTTCATGTATTCTATACCACTCTACTAACCCTGACTACAACGCAAGTTCTAGAACTGGAACAACTTTTCACAAAAAAGTAGGAAAGTATTGACGACCTGTCCTGTAGAAAAAAATCTCAACTTTAAAGTTCACCCTCTACCTTTGGCACAGATAGGTGGTATCTGCAAAGGCTGGGATCACAACAAACTTAGATTGGATAGTAACAAAAATTTCTTCAGCAAAAGGTTTGTCAGGCATTGGAACAGGCTGCCCAGGGAGGTGGTTGAGTCACCATCCCTGGAGGTGTTTAAAAGACGTGTAGATGTGGCACTTAGGGACATGGTTTAGTGGTGGACTTGGCAGTGTTAGATTTACAGTTGAACCTGATCACCTTAAAGGTCTTTTCTGACCTAAATGATTCTATGATATTAAAAGTGAAAGCCTTTATTCAGCAAGGCAAGTATAAACAGCTGGCAAGAGCACCTCAGCTTTTCCATTTTGAATTGGTTTAGTTACTACATGATATGATACGATAAATTATTCTAGCCAGCTCTGTCATCCTGTACTGGACAAATAATATTTTGGCAGTATGAGATATATAAAACCCATAACAATTGTGCTAGTATATGGAATCTGTCTGGAAAAAGAAACTGTTTCTGATAAACTTTGTAATTTAAGAAAAAATATAACTGGAAATTTCCATAAATAAATGATCAATTTAATAGTCAGTTGGCTTCTAGCTGGCAATAAGCCAGTCTCTCTGGATGATTTTTTTTTTTTTGTAATTATTGAAAATATCTCTTCATTAACTTCTCAGTGACAATGCCTTTCTCTGTTATTTCTCCCTGTTACAGAGCAGTGAAGACATGACTACTTTGCATTCCCTGGGCAAGAGGTTTTGATTTGATTTTATTTAAGTTTATGAAGATTCAAGTGACAGAAAAACCACCTGAATATAACTTTGAGAAGGGCATAGAACAACTAACGAAAAAGCCACAACCTCACATTAGGTGGCAACTTTCCCTGCTGCAATTGGACTGCAACTGAACACTAGATAGTATTTGTTTTCTTTTTTTTTTTAATATCTCCTCCATATATTGCTACACTGCGTGCATTGCAAGAATCACTAGGACAAAGTTAAACCGTAAGCTCATTATTTGAGATGCTAGAAATTATTTGAACACATTTTTTTTTTGTTGTTGTTCTTTTAGTTTAGTAACCTTGAAAAATATCTTCTAGGAAGTAAAAAGCTAATGACAAAATCCAACAAGCCCTGGTCTTTATTATCTGCTAAATATGAGTAACTTGGGTTTCATTTAAAATAGATGCATGTCATATACCCTGCATATTTTATATCCTTTGTTCTATGCTTTGATTCCATTTATTTGTTCTTGTACTTTAAGCCCTTAGGACACATCATCTTTTCTAGTTAGGAAACATGTCAGAACAATGGAGGAATTCATAAGTTTCCTTTCTGCCTCCCAGAGAGAGACACAACTGGTCAGACAAATTAAACTCTCCTCCTCTGCTTTTACTTTCTTATTCAGTTCATCCAAAATAGGGAGGAGCTGCTTTGTCTCTGTTTTCTGCAGGGATTTGAAAGAACAGGAGGAAGATTTAAGTTCCTGGGGGGAGGAAGGAATCAACATACCATCCTCACAAAAGAGATTATATTTTGCCAGAGACCTGGCAATTAACTACCAGAAACACTTAATATTTCAGAATTACTTAAACCATTGTAATTATTTTTCATGAGCTAAGGACCCATCAGTCAGTTAAGGGTCATGTGTGCTTATTATGCATTTTTATTTCTAGAGCATGCATATATTATTATAAATATATTGTTAAGAATATATAATTTCTGCTCTGATAATGGAAACTATTTTCAAGAAATACCTTGACTAGATAATTTGCAAAAAAAAAAAAAAGTTCATTGTATGCTGTCATTTTATAATGGCAAAACCTTTTGAGCACTTTTTAACAGTACGAATTTTTTTTTACTATGAGAGTCGTGAAACCCTGGAACAGGTTGCCCAGAGAAGCTGTGGATGCCCCATCGCTGGAAGTGCTGAAGGTCAGGCTGGACAGGGCTTGGAGCAACCTGGTCTAGTGGAGGGTGTCCCTGCCCATGGCAGGGGGGTTGGACTATATGATCTTTAAGGTCCCTTCCAACCCAAACCATTCTGTGATTCTATG
The DNA here is from genome assembly GCA_027574665.1 of Rhynochetos jubatus. Lineage (NCBI taxonomy): Eukaryota > Metazoa > Chordata > Aves > Eurypygiformes > Rhynochetidae > Rhynochetos > Rhynochetos jubatus. The sequence goes on from CM050663.1 coordinate 13,373,223, forward strand.
AATTTCATTAGTTTCAGAAACAAATACTGCTTCAAAGCTATCTGTGGTTTATTTACTTACTGATCTGCTTTCAAATATCAATTTGTTCCTTCTTCTCTGGGTTCATCATATTGTGGAAAAGAGACAAATTATGAATTTTTGCTTAAAACACAATGTAGTATGAACTCTTGTGCACTTCTCTGCTGAACTTACTAGAAGATGAATATGACCTACAAGATATACTACTTGAATAAGCAATAATGAGAACAAGAGCACTTTTTACAGGTTTTTGTTTGTTTGGTGTTTGTTTGTGAGGGGTTGGGTTGGTTTTGGTTGGTTGGTTGGGTTTTGTTTTGGGGTTTTTGTTTGTTTTTTTTTTTACAGAAACATCTGTTTGCCCGTGTGTATGTGTGTTTTTAAGCAAACAAACAAAAAGTATCAATGGCATACTTTGTTTACAGATTACAAGTTAGTTTTCCCTTGGAGGATAACATTATTTTAATATAAATAGGGAGTCAATGAGCATATAGAAATTTGACTGAAATAAATACACTCTTCACAAAACTAAGTGCATTGCAGAGCATCACTATAGACAGGATCTGGCATGTAGTTTAGGAAAGATAATGAAACAAAACAAAGTTTTGTTGTGGGTTTTTGGCAGGGGGAGAAAGAGGTTGGGTATTTTTAAGAAATAATTAAAAATTATTTTAAGTAATTATTGTTATATTTTCAAGTGTTATGAAATTAGAGAGTTTCAAAGTCATGGCTGAATAACCCTCATGTACACAATCCAGTGTGACTGACACTTTAAGCTCTCGATTGTGGTTATACAGCCTACACGTCTCCATGTTGATGCCATTCAAAAGCGTCTGCCTAATCATTAAGGTAAATTTCATTTAGGCAAAACAGGACAGCTGAGCTGCCTGGCAAAGACGGAAGGAATTTTTCCGCTCCAGCACAGGATTAGACTAATCTTTGCTCTTTCCAAAACATACTACTGAATTAAATGAGTGGAAACATCTGAACTGGAAAGTCTCCAGTACAAGAGATAGCTGTCAGCATTGCATTCACACATGCTCCAATGAAATCCAGATTTTTTTCCAGTCTCCTTCATAGACTGAAAATAAGTCTGTTTTCCCAGACTTTTGAGAAGTGGATGCTCTGAGATTTGTTTTCTTTTTTATTATTATCAACATTACATTTTATGGCAAACACTACTTCGAGGCCTCAAGGGAGAATAAGCTCTCTCTTCCAATAGTGCTGGATTGTTTCGCTATATATTTTACTCCTCTACAACAACCACACAGATCGAAACATACAGGTTTACACACCAAAATAAAAAAAATTAAGGAGTACTTTGTGTCTTCCTTCTCTTGTACCTCCCTTTATTGTCACTGCACACAATGTGTTCTGTTAATGGCCAATTACCTCTAGTAGTAACCCCCATGTGAATGCCTGAAGAGGCATGCATGGCTTTTTGTCTTTAGTCTTTACGTAAGATTGAAATAAAGATTCAGCGTAACAGATCCAGTATAGTCCATTAAGAATTATTTCTATAAGAACCAGACTGAAAATCATCATCTATCCTTCCAAATAAATTTATCACTTTAAATTCATTTGTCCAATTCATTAGCATGACTAAAGGCTATACAGTTGTTAAATTATTTGTACATCAATTACAGTTTCATCTGCCTGACTCAGAGAGGAATTAAACACTTTAACTTATAATTTGAAATCCCTTTTTTATTAATAATAAACAGGGGATAATCCTAATTCACCACACACTTCCCGCCCCCCCCCCCCCCCCCCCCCCCCAATGCCTTTGTTTACTTGAGTTGAGGGAAATCAAAGGCAGAAGATATGAAAATACTTAGTAAGGTGTACAGAAAGCTGTTCCCGAATCTCTAAGTTTGTGGCCACAAACAGAGTTTTTATTCCATAACATTTGCTAAACGTAACAGTGAAAGAAGTCATCCTATTGAGGCTTTTACAAAGATTATTTCTCAGCATTACCTATGATACATATTCTGGTTGAAAACCTTCCATTGTAGAGATAAATAAGCAAGATCTGCAGGACCCTGTCCACAGGCCTTTAAATTCAGTGGAAAGATTGCTGGAACTGTCAAGAGTGGAAAGGAAAAAAATCATCTGATTTTACAGTGACGGCTAGTTATCTTTTCTTCATGGATACATGTATAGCCATCACTGCCATCCAGGGCCTGATTGCTTTTTCTGTTTTCTCTTACTGAATTTCATGGCCCATTTATAATATATGAAGATTACAAAAACAGCGTACAGCAATTTTACAAGCAATAACGCAGCCTTTCAAACACTGGCACGAGAAATCAAGAGACAGAGTTAAGCCATGTTTACTACAAAGAGAAAATGACAAATTTGAAGATACCATGTTTCACTTGTGCTTTTATGCACTGGTTTGATTTGAACATATTCAGCTCTCACTTCTATGCCTCATTTATTCAGCTGTTGATAATATACAGATTCAGCTTGCTAATGCAGCAAAAACAACCTTATCCACAGAGGACATCAGCATGAGAATTAACCTTGAGTGACAGAAGCTGATCTGTACTTAGTAACTACTAAATAGCCTGATTTTCTCAGGAAATGCAACTGGAATACTTACTGTTCTTTAAAAAAAAATTAAAATAAAATGAAAACCCCAAACTGAGAAGGTCACCTGCATGAAAGGAAATGGTAGGTAGTTTGTGGTAGTGGTTTTCATTTACCACACAATGACAGGAACTCAGTATTCACAAAGCAGATCAGAAGAGGCAGAATTTGATTCAGACTATTCATTTAGCAGTCCACAACATGAATAACAGTTGAGTTGCTGGCACTTGCCAATGCTCTCCTAAACCACTCATTGTATTTCACTTGAGAGTTCAATTACACAGGAAGTTTAAGTCATTTCTGAGTGTGAATGAAGTGAAAAAAACCTCTACTATGCTTGTTTAGCACTCTTCCAGAATGTAAGTATTTCTACAGAAAAGTAGTAAGGTATGACTGTTCTAGAACATCCACTAGCATCAGGCCACACAACATCTTGCTTAATGTCAGAACAAAGCAAGTCTATATAGCAATTTGTTTAGAAACCATTATTTAGTACATAGAAATTCAGATGATACAAAAAGGAGATAACATTTTCTCATCCAGTGCTAGATTATCATACTTAAAAGTTAAGGTAAATCACACCACGTGAGTTCTCAGGTCAACACTTCAGTTTTCTCAAGAATATCCTAAGAGCATACAAACTATAAAGACATATATCCAATATGCAACATTTATATGGGAGAGTCATCCTGTTTAGTTGGAGGTATTCAGGTTTAGAGTGACTAGAAAATTATTCAGTCACCTCAACATATAACCCCCATAAAAAGAATAATTTCTCTTTATAATACACTATCATTCCTCTCCAATACAGTTTAAACAGTAATAAAGAATGCATAATAAATACTTATAAAAATTGACCATTAAAAAAAAAATTAAGCATATGATGAACAGTAAGAGAAAATGAAAAGGCTCCAGACACATACTCGGAAAAATACTTAGATACTTAGCACATATACTCCAAATAAGAATATACGACACCAGTAGTTCACAGCTTTATCCAAACTTTTAAAAACACAGCTTTAGGACTGACCTTTACTGGAACTTCTTTCACCTCAACCCTATTTCTTTGACTTTGTAGTGAAGGTACAACCACAGTCAGAAAAAAAGGAGACACTTCAGCCACCAGCCCACAGTAGCTGAATGCTTGCCACACTTGATAAGACCATGACTTACCCAGCTGAAGCTCATTAAACCACTCTGACACTTGCTACAAACCAAATAAAGCCCAGGTAGAGCACCTAAGGAGACTTCCCCCAAAGGGTTAATGGTGGTGCTGTGCCAGCAAAGGAATACATTGCAGTTTGATGCCCTGCAATGTATGGGAGGGCAGGAGGCTGTGGGTGAGCCAGACAGCAGTCCCAGGCGGTTACAGAAAGTCCCTCCACATCATTCCACTCCCAAATTTATCTCCACGACCAGGAAAACAGGCCCTAAGAACCAGAAGTGACTGCTCCCCTACCCCACCAATTAAATAACACCTAAAATTTGTGTTCTGGATTGGTTCACTCCTGCTCTTGCTGCTGCGTTACCCTGAAACATTTCTTTCTTGGACTACGTAATCTTACATCTTGTTTTATGCACTGGTACCTTCAAAATGGGGACATGTCATAGGAATTCTGCAGCTGGCAAAAGAAAATTTGTAATACTATCTTATCTATCCTAACTAATTGATATTGACACTGGAATTAAACAAAAAAGTAAAAAAAAAAAAAAAAAAAGGTAAATAGTCAAAACAGTTGCCCAGACCTTATGAGAAGAATAAATGCACACTACTGCATCAGTGAATTATGAAGCAAAAATAAAATCTGTTTATATAACCAACACGAGTCATGGTAGCTCATTCTAAGTCTTGGTGTTAAAAGTTCAAGGGTTGGAAAGATATTTGTCAATTAGTTAGAATAATAGTTAACAATAGCGAGTTAGTAATATTAATTAGCACTTAGTTAGAAATTTGTAAACTAGAAGCACATCTACAATGGATTCTCTTTGCATAATACAGCTTTTATTTCCCAGAAAATGTTGTTTCTCTTACATTAACATAGAAAGAAGAAAGCTTACAACTAATATAGTTAAGAGAAAATAATGATTCATCTCGTCTCTTTAATGACAATAGACTACCACTTAATAAACTGAAACCTACCTTCACTCTCAGACTGTTGATAAGAAACTGTGCTAAACTTTTATGTAAGCATTTACTAGAAAAAATGCCAGGCAAAGGCTGTTTATTTGGAGAAACAAACAAAAAGGTTTTGAACTATTTCAACAAGCTGCGGAAGAGACATAAGAATATTTTTTAAAGTAGGTAACAATACAAAAATGAAAATCTGTTAAAAAGGAAGCAAATACTAAAGCTTTACCAAAAAACCAACTCTCTAAAATGAGTTAATGATCAGCTGAAATTTTGTGAAAGATCTACTAAGCTTTTGCCTTGTACACAAATCAGGTGAAAAAGTGCTCAAATACAGGGCTATAAAAAGTGAGGGATATATATGAAAGATGCTGGCTGTTATAAAATTGTATTGTTATGCTAGACAACAGCAGTCAAACATGGGAAAATTCACTTCATGCGCGAATAACACCAAGGAAGGCACCTCTGAAACTCCTGGTATAGATGACCAATACTGAGAGAACAGCCAAGTCAGAACGGCACAGCAAGCTACATCAAATTCCACTATCTACCAAGTTCCACAGCAAGGTGTGTTTCAGGCACCTACATAAGAGTGTATTTTGAGAGCTAAAAATTAATTCACTCAATAACTCTTTGGCTAATGAATTATCCCATTAGCACCATGTTTAAAAATATATGCTTCATAAAGCACTGTCATGGAACAAGAATGAAATTAACGTATTTCACATAAAAATAATTTCACTTTAAGACATCAGCAAACTACTTGTACACAAGAGCTAATATTTTTCTTTCAGCTAGTGACAGGAGGAGTATAATTTTAATGAGCTAACTCATTAAAAATATTTTTTAATTCATTTTTCATTCAACTTTTGAAATTCTATATTTTAGGTTGCTTTAGGTTTGTTCACCAACATATTTAGTAGAATAAACCTCTCATGTGCCAATAACTTTTCTTCTCTCCATCTAACTTATATTGTTTGAAATGTTAAGGAGGCTGGATACATTAAACATAACCAAACCCCGTTAAATAGTATGTAAGGTGACATGAATAAAGGATCACAGAAAAATGTTACTACTTGAAATAAAGTCTACTAATGACCACTTCATTTCTTAGTTAGAAAATAAAAAAGGCCTAGACAGTAATAAACTAGCATTTCCAATGCTGTCAACTCTGAAAGTTCCAAATTCCTAAGAGTTTTGAGCCATACAATTGCTAATTTCTTCCTTCTTGTTTTCAAAGCTCTTGCTTGGCAAAAACACCGAAGAGCAAACCATAAAAGCATTGCCAGTATTTGTGACAGATATTTTTTTCTTGTTATTGAAGAATACAATATTTATCTTACTGTCTGAAGATCAAAAAATGAGAAAATATTTTGATAACTGAGGAAAACAAGTTTTCATATTGTACAGTCAGCATTGAAGTCACACTATGAATTCACAGCTTTCATCACGTTAGTGAAAAGAACCTCTCAGCAGTTTCAGATCAAGATTTTGATCTCACTTACATTGGTGTGTCATGGTTTAACCCCAGACAGCAACTAAACACCACCGCTTGCTCACCTTCCTCCTCCCCCAGTGGGATGGGGGAGAGAATTGGATAAAAAAGGTAGAAAACTCATGTGTTAAGAACATTTTAATAACTGAAATAAAATAATGCTAGTAAAATCTGTGTGGATCAGGCAAAAAAAACCTAAAACATCCCTACACCACCCCCTTCAATAAAAAACAACCCTTCAGTATTAATCGGCAGCTTTGCCTTCTGGGAAACCACAACCATTTCCCTCCAAAGATGGCACAACCTTGATTCAGCCGCTTTCCTTTTACGATCAAGTTCTGGTAAGATTTTTTTAAAACAGCATCTCTCTCCCAGATTAATCAAGGAGGATTGCTTCTTAAAACAAGTATCCTGAGAACCAGCCTGCAATATTAAAGGAAAATTTATGTAATGCAACGTGTTCTGACATCTGCTATGGTACTTGATGGAAGATGACAGAGGAAGAAAAATACTGTTTTAATTCATCATTTTTCCTGTTAGAAGAGATATTACTTGAATTGTTATTATTTAAGTTATATTTTTATTAATCTGCCTTTGTAATAATTAATATTACAGGAAGAAGAGCAATTTTTTCTTCCATTTAAACTATGAACTGTGGCGCTTGCACATGCTTGTTTTTTAAAAAATAGAAAGTCATAGTAACAAGAAACACAGGCATATTTGCATATTAAATACACATCATTTAATTGGCTTTGATGGGAAGACGACTTTTCTTTCCCATATTGGAAACACGGAAGTTAGAAGAATGGTTACTTAAAGTGATTAGAGCTGTGTGCTGGATTTAAGACTATCTCCTGAAGCTGGTGTCATGTACTTGGTTTTATTACACGTGTCCCTGGTGCTCAGTTTTCCATACAAAAACCACTGACAGCACCAAAATCTCTTTTCAGATTATTTAATTTTTCCTCCTTGAATATACAGAGGAAGGGGCAATTACTCAACAGTTCTGCCCACCAGTTTCACCTGCTTTTTCTCCCCTCTCATTCCCATCAGCAGGACCAGCTTGGAATTGGTTACTCCCTGTAATGGTTAGTTAGGGTGACATTACACTTCAAAATATAGCTGCAAATCCCTCTTCTGAGCAGTACCATTCTGGGAAAGGTGTGATCTTACAGGTGCAAAAGCAGAAGAGTTTCTGGCAGAACCACCGAGCACTATAGAGATGCAGAGAGGCAAAACCAATGTTTTTTTCATGTGTCAGAGCCCGAAGAAGTCACTCTTTGCCAGTTACCTGTCACCTCTGGGACAATATGAAGAGCATGGGTTTTGTCAATCAGCTTTTACTTCTTCATGTACAATTGCTGAAGTAGAAACAAAACCAAGTTTCTGATCAAAGTTCTTTCTTGTGGAAGACAACTATCTAAACTGATGAACACAGAAGTGCAACAGAAATTCATAGTCACCAGAAATTCCCATGAGAGTCCTCCACAATTTTACAAGGATCATTAGGAAGAGGGGGAAATAGAAATCATTAGTACAGACCAATAACCAAGATACTCCAAGGAACTACTGTCTTTCCAAAGGAATTTCCCTCTCCTCGCTCTTCATCTTTCCCTATCTTAAAGCCCTGGTTTCCGTGTTGATTCAGAATTTTGAGATCCTGCTAATGGGAATTTTATCAGACTAAGCATTTAATTGATTTTTTACCTTCAGTATCGTGTAGCACAGCCTCCACATGAGGGGAATTAACAACTGACAATGCCATGTGCTGTTCTACTTATCTATTATATTCTTTGCTCTTCTGCTTCATTCTTTCACAGAATGTATTTATTACTCTGCTCAAAACACAAAGCCTTTGCCCAGCTACATCAGAGAAAGCTAACAGAACAAATACTGTTTAAGCCCCCAAAAGTCTGTTAAAACTGTAGGAATAATGGTGAGTCTTATTATATGAAGATGAAAGAAGGAAGAACTAAGGGCTTGAACAATCAGTAACTTGAGCCGAAGCTATTCTGCTAAGACCTTGCAAGAGCCTTAGCTCCTTAACGGATGCGAGGAAATAAATTCATTCTGATACTTGCACTCACAATTCTGTATGAGAATTCAAGCCATTTTAGAATAAAAGCACGATCTCAATGCATAGCAGGATTGTGAGAGGTTTCTGTCCTCTCTTACAGGCCAGAATGTCACAGTTAATTGCTGCTCATAAAAAGTGTACTATCTTAATGCTTTCATCAAAAAGGTGGTCTTGGAAATTAAAATTCAGAACAATTTTATATACACCAAAGACACCTTTGTTTATGGAATACGTTAACAAAGAGCCAGTGTATGCAGAGGTTTATTGTACAGTTCATAAAGAAAACACCTGACTCTCTAACAAACCCTTTCTATTGATGTGTTGCTATCAGATTAAAACCTGTGAAGTACAAAGCAAAAAAATATTAATATTAAAGCTTCTCCAGCACTTGGGAATACTTTGCATAAGAAAGTAACCACACTAATTACAAACACTTTTCATTTGAATTGAGTGCACTGCAGCATGCTATCAAGCAAAGAGCTTGAAGATATCTGAAGTACCGTCCAGGAAAAATGAAGAGTCCAGTTAGTTGATATACTTTAATTGTAATCTAAATTTTCCTCTCAGTGAAAACCTTTGAACAACTCAATTTGATTTATACTCAGTTGATATGCTGAACTGTGTGTTGATTCATTTTCAAACCACAGAAACTAGGACAGAACTCACTGTAAAATGGACACGGATATTCATTTTTAGAATACTGGAAAGGTCACTTGAAAATAAGACCAGGCTGTATGTTCAGACTGTTTCTCCACAGGCATTCTGCGATATTTTAGAGGTCTTTGGAGCTTTTAAGGAGTTTATTTTTATGGTAGAGATGTGGCAAATGGTACATTGCTGATTTAATTAATGTCATAAATATGCTTTGCTAAGCTGCACATGAGTGGAAAGAAGAGGCATTAATCACCTATCTTTATTTAAATAACTCCAAAGGTTTTTGAGCCAGGTTTTTTTGTTTTGAACTTATGTAACTGATCCTAACAAGAATGTAATTAATACTATTAATAATTAATTTATTAAAATGTGAAATTCAGAATAAAAACCAAAACAGTCTCTTGTTTGTTGTTATATATAGATATGTCATGACATTATTTAATTATCCTGAAAAATAAGGAAAAATTCACTCAAAGAAGTATTAAGCCTCAAATTAATAGCAATAATATTCTTAATATACATAAATGTTTAACAGAAAAACTTTATAATGTTTTTACCCCAGTTGAGAAATAACATTACAGGTTTCTATGGGTTATAAAACAGGAATTCTAATTGATCTATGTGTAGTTGTCATGCTAAAAAAAGAAAACACCTAACACCACATTGAGGGAAAGCTGTGCTCACCCTCTGCAACCTCCTTTCAGATAGCTGTAGAGAGGGATAAGGTCTCCCCTGAGCCTTCTTTTCTCCAGGCTGAACACCCCCAGCTCTCTCAGCTGCTCCTGCAGGACTTGCGCTCCAGACCTTTCCAAACCTAAGCCCATGCAGAAACATCCACAGGAGATGAAAACAGACTTTAAGAGTTTTTTCCTGTTCCCTGAAACACATATGCTGTCTGTTTCTGGTAGCTAGCACTTCCAGTAGCACACCATAGATTCAAATAAATTGGCTGTTAATGGGCAGAAAAATCTGTTGAATAGAAAACATATAACCTCAAGGTTTTCTAGACTTTGAAGTAGGAGCTGCTGCAGCCAGCTATGCTGAACAGGGTTCCCATGCCTCACTTTACCTCTGAAACTCTTTTCCCAACAGATCAAAGTATTCCCAGCTCAAAGAGTTAACTTGTCTACAGTTTGTAAATGCAAATAGACAAGTTCTCATATAAGTCATGTACCTAAATACAGATGATTGAATACACAGATATGAACACTAAGAAACAACATTCCAGCATTATACAGAGTAAAAAGAAAATTTTGTTCCCTTAATGTTCACAAACGTCACAATATTTAAAAAGCAAGCATGCTTTTCTGTACTCCCATTACCCCTCCTCACTCTAACACTCTTAGACACTACTTTTTTCAGTTAATTTTTTTAAAAGGCAAGGCAAAGATTTGCTATATGGGAGGTAAAGAAGTCTGGAGTTTACTCTTCTATGACTATGTTCAATTATAGAACACAGCAACAAACCACAAAAATACCCCAGGGAAATTAGCCTGATTGTCTTAGATCTGAATTATTTATGAATATTTCTAAACTGGAATGATTAGTGAAAGGATAATTAGCCAGCACATTTATGGACCTTAAGCTTCCATATGAAGGTCAGTGCACTATTTAAAGAAAACTGTGACCTAATTGTTTTGAAGAAGTCATCATCAGGCAATTAACTAAATCTTACTGATATGCATCTCAGAAATCTTGTCATTGTGCTTCTGCACTTCATAATATTCAAGAGACAAAATGACAATCAAAGTGTGTTTTAAGCAAGTGCTTTAAAAACTGTAATCTCTCTGGTGCATGGTGTGTAAGATGACATCGTTAGGTTTTTACACCCATTAGCCCAGGTGGAAAGGACAACAAGGAGTCCAAAAAAATGGAAAAAAAATCCATCTCTGAGTTTCGTGTGCAGAGACTTATGAACATAAAGAGCTGAGAAGTCCATTTTAAACACAGTATATCTCAGTAAAGGTAAAAGGCTACGTGGTAACTTCACCAGGCTCAACACTTCAGATGTTCAGACTGTTAACAACTGTTAACCCAGTTAACAAGGGCTGGGAAGAGCATTTCAGAGAAAGAATACATTTTTCTTCCTCAGATTTCTCCAGAGAAGATGGGAAAATAGTGAGATAAATTTAGCTGAACGGAAGTGAGAAAGACAAGCATTAATTCACTACAGAAAAATACAGGGAGGTTTCATTTACCTGCAGGACCACAATCATCAAGCTTTTATACTGAACCGCAGATAGGATCTAGAAACACTGATCCATGCTAATGATCTTTAAACCATTAAACCATAATTGCGCTTGCAATACTAACAAGCGCTCTAATACACAACTTGCCTTCCCTAACTTCAAAGTGTTAAGGTTAAGCTTCACCAAATCTTCTACGGTGTTACAAGTATAAATTATTTGTGAATGCAAATGCTGACCAGGGATAGATGGCAAAATATAGACCAGATCCCAGAAACTGTGGTTGCCAGTCTTCTGCTTTAAGGGAACAAAAAATACTACAGCTTTTGGGTATAGAACATCCAGCTCACCAACACAAACTCACTATTAGGAGAGAGATGAGAATTCCTCATTAGGGCTGCCCAATTTAGCATACCACTCTACTGGGGCTGCGCTGTCCCTACTATTTCTGAAAAGGTTACATATCATCAAGGTTAAGAATCCAATAGATTTCATGCCATCAGCTAAAAATGCCTAAGAAAAGGCAAACAAGGGCAGGTGTAAATAGTTTCAGATATTGAGTCTGATTTTCCATTACCTTACATCTTTTATCATTTACATCCTTGAAAAACGGTATCAGATCAATACAGACTCTTTGGAAGTAGTCATGCTGTTTTAGTCACACTTTGGAAGGTTCTAAGGTATCAGAGACCATCTCACGGACCTCAGAATTCCATAAAAGAGGCATCAGGAGACATTTTAAACTAAAAACCAGCGTGCTTCTATTTGGACATTTCTTCTTTAAGAACGTGTTCACAAGGAGAGAAAAAAGCATTAATGTGCTCCAAGAGAGGGAATATACACTTCAGAAGTAAACCATCTTGTTGAAATGATGTCCCCATCCAAAATACACTTTCAACTATAAACTGGGCATTCTTGGTTCTTTTGAATAGGATTTTTGTTAGATTTTCCTTTATTCTTCGAAGAATGCACTTAACTAACTTGAAAGTCAAAGGAGATAAAAGTCTTAGAAAATGGAAAAGTACCGATTTTCCAACATGCAAGACACTAACAGGAAGAAATGCCCAGAGAGTTGTTTATATCTGAATATAACTCTCTGTATACAGGTATATACACACAACCAGCTAATGCCAAACTACAGATGACATGAAGATTTGGGTAGGTTTTTGATTAACACCTCCCACTCAATTTTCCCAAATGTTATTTTTTGATACTCAGCTATTTATTTTTTCAAGAGTTAGCCCTCTTGCCTCTATCTTTCTATTGTACCACAGGACAGGAAAAAAACCCTATGGACAGCTTTGGCAGAAAACTAGCCATGAGGAAATAAAAAGTTACTGAAAAACACGTGAATGTTTTATTCTATGTTTTTGTGATTACACTTGGAACTTTCACCAGTATTTTCTTGTATTTAATCTCCCTTCTTAATTTTACACGTGGAAGGTATTATTTGGCACTTGAATAGCCCCCCTGTAGTTTTGAATGCATACAATGGAGAGATGAACAGATAAAACTCCCATGTCTCCTGCTCCTGATGCTTGGCTAGGGACAGTTTTCAGTAGCAGGTTAGAAGGCAACAGCACATCAGTCCATAATGAAAGAATTATAGTCTCAGAATAAAACAAGAAGTCTTACTTTTACCACAAGCACTAAAATGTTTTCAAGTTTTCAACACATCAGTAAGTATTTAATTCTGGTATTTTTTGAAAAAGGGGACTTTGGGGGAAAAAACAAAACAAAACAAAACAAAACACACAAAACCAGTAAAGAGCAGCATGAAACTACTGGTCCTTTCCCTTGTATCTGAACCTGCAGCAATTATGACTCTCATATGGGGTGTGGGCTAACTCTTGTTCATATGCACCTCGTATCTAATGTCTCCATGCTGAACTTCATTCTCCCTCTTCTACATGGCAGGAAGAACGTTTTTCCCGTGCTGCAACAGATCTCTCAAAGTCAGTCTTCTTCATGCTGTTCAATTTTACATGATACACTGAAATATTCATTGGAACAAATAGAGAGCATGAAAACGAGTCTATAGCTTTGGGGTTAGGGCACTCAGCTGGCAGGGGCAACCCCTGAGTGCCAATACCTTCTCAGATGAATATTTAATTATTTATACAAAATTGAACAGCTGCAATAAGAGGAGAGATCTCCTGCCAAATGGGTTAGAACACTTTCCAGAGACAATTTGAAGTAAATGATTCTAGAAAAAGCACCAGACTTATTCAACCAAATCCAGCAGCTGAAGGAAAGTATGGTAAACCTAGGCCTGAAATGAGGTTTAATAAAATAGTATTATAATATCGATAACGATTATAATGCTGATTAAAGATTTTTGTTTAAATGCCCATTATATTCTATGATTTCTCTCTTCTATAACCTTCGATAAGTTTTTTATTACCATAAATCTGAATTTCTATGTAAGTTGTTTGAAGCTATGAAAAACCTAAAAAAAACAGTGACTGAAGTTTTCATTTTACCTATTCGTCTACTCTTTCCTATTACTGCTACAGTAATCCATAATACTTTAAATAGATAGCTTAGCTTTTCCTCATTTTAATTATTGTTTAATTATCTTTCTAATTAAAATTGTAAGTCTCCTTTGGCAAAATAATGCCTGTGTTTCCTTCAAAACCCATGATGGTGTAAGTTAGACTAGATATGGTCTTGTGTTCTTCTAAAATCAAATAAAATCACATTGAGCTTTTGACCAGAGCTTGAAAAACTTTCGTACCCCAGTCAATATTCTAACAAATAAAGGTCAGGTGTGTCGGGCACAAAACTATTTCAGTGAAATGAGACTGCAATTGCTGACAGCTGCAGTTATCTACATTTTTGCAGGTCCACACCAATTTTACCACGTTTTTAGCAGTGTCCATGAGGTTGTGTATAGTTTCTCTGGCTGCAGAACTATTCACAGACAGAAATTGAAACAAAATCTATTTTCCAGAGCTCAGGACAAACTTTAGGAATCCCATCCCTAATTAATTTACTTAATCCCTTCTTGAACCCATTGATGCTTTTTGATCTCTACAGTCTCATGTTGCAAAGACAACAATTACAATGCAATTGAATTAACTGCCTGGGATTTTACTGGCCTCTTTTCGTTTCATTGTGCTCTCTCAACATAAAATCTGTACGTCAGATCAATTGCTTTGAAAGAGTATCTTTGTATAATATTCCTTAAGCAATTTCGGTTCTGCTTTTTAATACTAAAATCAATATTTAGCCTATTCACAAAAATGAAAATAATGAATAATCTCAAAATTCTCTCAAGCGCCACAAACAGCTAAGAGAATTAATTGAAAAAACTAAAACTAGATTGAACAAGCATGGGAAAATAAACCACAAGTGAGTGTACCACGACTTTAAACTAATTAAGGTAATGCATGAATTTATAGCATATATAATGGATGACAGCATATACTTTACAGTTTACTGAGCCCTATCGATAAAACCATCAACATTTTTCACCCAGACAAGGTTTCACGTTCCAGTTAAACAGCGAGATAAACAAAGTCCATCTTCCTCTCCAGAACGAACTCATAGCCATCAGTACAATTCTAAAGCTACGTTGTACCCTAAATGCCAGCCACGTACAATGGAGTACCTGCTCACTTGTTTGCTTTTCCATTTAAAGCAAGCAGCAAAAGTCTTGTGTCTTCATAGCAAACAGACTAGAAACAATTCTTCAGTTTTTGCAGTTAAACACGCAGTACGGACCCTTTACTGTGCACTTGGTGAAAGAGCACATTCTGGTCAATCCACCAACATCCAAGACATTTCAGTATTATGAAAAGCAATTTAGGAAAGCCAGATCCCACGAAGCTTTGTTCTTCCTACTGATCTAAAATGAGCATAAAAATTACAAACATCTTTTTCATTTATAACTTAATCCTCTCCACCCTCCACCACAAACTTTTATTCTCACACACACACATTTACACCCCTTTTTACCCCTTTTGTCTTTAACTGAGTTTCATGCAGAATGAATAAAGCTGTGAAACTTTTGGCTATGAACAGACTAATGGAACCAGAGACAGAACAAAGTCAAATTTGTGTAAACACTTTAAATAGAGTATGTCTCCATCAAGCCACTAGTTTGGGGGGGTTTTATTAAAAAACAGTATGAAAATCCTGAGGTGAAGAATGGACAAGTCAAAGGTGCCAGCAGAGATAAAACTTGGCATGTATATAGAAAATTACAGGAGATTTCAGTACGGTTTCTCTGTCTGCAGACAGAGGACACCTTTTTATTGGTACCCAGTTTCTATCAACAGTCAATTCAACAGCAGCTGTTATGCTGAAGTATTTTCTTAACTATTTTCCATTGCATGAATTAACTGAAGACTGCACTGAAGAAATCTGAGGACTACAGGCCTTGATAAAAACATGAGAGACGAGAAAGATGTTTTCCAATAAAACATAAAGCAAAGGCGAAATTCAAGAGAGTTTTGTGACTAATCTCAGAAACTGGCACCACCCGCTCAGACCAATCACTGACTGCAGCAACAGAATGCTGTTGCAGCTCTAACAGTGGTATGAAAGTCTACACATTACCTAACCTGTGGTAACTCTGACTACTGATTACAAAAGTCACAGACTGCAGATGACAAATGAGGACATGCAGAAGAAAATTATCGTTACTAGAGAATATGCAAATACCACAACGAGGTGAACTCACTGCAGCTAATACAATTCGACAGTACGATAGAAAAGCACTCAAGTTCATCATGAGGTTTCACTAACAGCAGAGAACTGAAAGAAGTTAAGAAAGAGTTTGAGAGTGTCGTCTGAAGAACAGCCAAGTGCCAAAAAAGTGAAGCTAACCCAAAACTTGTGACCTCTTAGAAATATTTTATTTCTTTTGTAGCAAAGACTAAAAGAGTTTTTGAGCAAAACTCCTAAAAGTTAGGAATTTTGTTCTGGAAATCCCAAAATAAAGAGAAGAGACGGAACTATAACTAACATTAGCCGTTATAAAAGACAAACATGTACTAATGCTTGAATCCTCCCAGAATAAAATGGCTGAGAGAAACACTGCAGTCCCTTGAAGGGGAAAAACGCTTACCGTACTGAAGTGTTTTAAGCTGCTGAGAATACTACTGTGCAAACATAAGCAGCTAGTGTGAGAAAGCGCAAACCACAGATGATCCCCAACAAAAGGACTATCACAGTTTTACTTTTAAATAAAAATACCACTACCATTGTATCAGTGGCTGATGCACCATGATTTCCTTAAATGCATAGTCAGCTTTTGCTTTAGAACCTGGTTTTGGAGTTTTGTTCTTTAATATTCTTCAAGTATTCATTCTGTAATTACACCGAGGAAAGTTTAGCTATTGGAAAGGATTTGTCCCTTAGGTATATGAAATATGATCATTCAAAATGTACTGGACATCAGTCAGCAGTTCAGAGATTTTGTGAACATGTAGCAATCAATTTAAACCACATTATACGCCCCCAGTGTTTCTTTAAAGGCAAAACACCTTGCCATGAAGTCTTTTCTAAAACTGAACATTTGTGTATGTGATGACTGATGCTGAGCCACAGCTGGTCACAACATTCAGGTTTCAAAAACAATCGCCAAGATTATTTAGCCATCTTTCACAGAACTCATACTGTGCAAGAAGCAAAAGAAATTTTATGCATACAATTTTCCATGTTTCTTTTAAATTCTTATCTTTAGGAATTTAGGATCCAGGAGGAAAATCTATAAAATATTTGGGTGGGTTTTCTTGGATGGAAATATAGAAAGAATTGTTGTGTAGTGTTATTAAGCTAATGCTTTCATTATAGCTGTAAAAAGTGAAATACATATAATTTGTCAAATATTGAAAGAACTGTCATTATGATGATGTTTTTCATTTGTATTCTTAAAAAGCAATTGTTGTTTCTTTAGTAAGAGCAGGAAAATTGTATCTGGCAAAGCATTTCCACCCCCACTACAGAGCAATGGATTATTTCCACCAATGTAAAACAAAGTTAGATACTCCATTACCATAGGCAAAGCAGCTATGCATCTTCATTTTGAGTTCATGGCCAAAAGGAAACTTCTACTGTGTGCAATTTGATGAGTAACATAATCTACTACGTGACTTTATCAATTGCCTAATTTAGATTTGTGAAGGAGTTCCTGGTAGCTTAAACAAGGACAGAAAAGGATAGTAACTTAAACGCGAACTGCAAAGAGAGAATAAGAAAGAAAATCAAGTAGTCCTGAGGAGAAGGACCTGGAGGTACTGGTGGATGAAAAGCTGAACGTGAGCAGGCAGTGCGCGCTGGCAGCCCAGAAAGCCAACCTGATCCTGGGCTGTATCCAGAGCAGTGTGGCCAGCAGGTTGAGGATTCTCCCCCTCTAGTCTGTTGTTGTGAAACCCCATCTGGAGTTCTGCGTCCAGCTGTGGAACCCTCAACAGAAGGATCTAGACCGGTTGGAACGAGTTCAGAGGAGGCCACAAAGATCATCAGAGGGCTGGAGCACCTCTCCTATGAAGAAAGGCTGAGAGAGTTGGGCTTGTTCAGCCTGGAGAAGAGAAGGCTCTGGGGAGACCTTATAGCACATTTCAGTGCCTGAAGGATGTACAAGGAAGCTGGGAGGGCCGGGGGGGAGGCTTTTTATAAGGGCCTGTAGTGACATGACAAGGGGTAACAGGTTTAAATTGAAAGAGGGAAGATTTAGAACAGATATCAGGAAGAAATTCTTCGCAGAGAGGGTGGTGAGGCACTGGGACAGGTTGCCCAGAGAAGCTGTGGGTGCTCCATCCCTGGAAGTGTCCAAGGCCAGGCTGGATGAGGCTTGGAGCAACCTGGTCTAGTGGAGGGTGTCCCTGCCCATGGCAGGGGAGTGGAACTAGAAGATCTTTAAGGTACTTTCCTACCCAAACCATACTGTGGTTCCATGATTCTAGTTTGATGGAGAACAGATATCTCCACAAAATTAGTATAACTGAGACATAGCAACACCGAGCTACACCAAATTAAACCAAAATTGTGAAACCTGGAAATTGTGTCCAAATGAATGTTGATGGAATTTCTTAAGCTATCTTAATTTATTACTTTTTTCCAGTAGCTAACCCATTCTCACAGTGTGAAAAATTTTTAACAGTCAAGTTTTTTAAAACATTAGGTCTGAAAGCAAAATCTCTGAATTACTAAACGGAGAAACAAACACAAGTAATAGAGATACTTCATATATTGCATCTGTTCTGATTAAGTGATTCCCCTCACTGACTGCATTGTCAGATGTAATAATGTTCCTGGGGAGAAAAACCAAACCAAACCAAACCCCACAACAACAAACAGACAAGCAAAAAAACCAACAACGAATAAGCAATAATTTTTCCTCAATAAGTGCTAATAAGTGCTCATGTTGGCATCTCCAATTTAACAATCAGACTCAAAATGTAAGATTAGTGTTCGCTATTAATCAATGTTTTGTTTGCAAAGTTCCCTTTTTCCCCTCTAATTCCAATGATCTGACAAGAGCTGTATAGTCTATTACTCACGATATCTCAAAAATGTAGCTCATGAGGCCCAAGTAGCAAACACTATATTGTTCGATCTGAACAAAAGTCCAGTAACACAACACCAGCAATAACATAATTCACAGACATTACAAAACTAACAGTGAAATTCTGTAATGATGTTAAAGTGTTTTTCTCTCATAGAGATATGGAACATTGATTTGTTTTTCCCTTGATCCCAAGGAAATGAGGATGATAACTTCACGCTGTTTATCTCCTCCAATAGGTTTGAACACATTCCTCAATTTTAACAAAATCTGACAGCAGGATATGGCCTCAGAGGTATCATGTTCCCACAAGTTTTGTGACACTAAACAGATGGGAAGAGGAGAGAAATCTTTATGTAATCACATTACATATCCCACTGAGAGAAAGGTTTAGAGTATACATATGCTTTCTTAAAAAGTATTTCCAGGAAAGAGAAGTTATACCCCAAATTAAACAAAAAACTTACACAAAGCATGTAAGCAGATATAAAACATAGATACACGGGCAACCAGCTTCCTAGTTCTGATGCTTATGAAGTTAACCTCTTATGAAGGAGAGGCAGCAGTGGAGACACCGTGTTTATTTGTTATGTCCTACCTGACTTCGGAGATTTCCAGGTCCTAGCAAGTCTGATGACTTCAGTGGTCTTTTTCTGCAACACTTCTGTGTAAACAGAAACAGATCAGAGTAGGATTCTTTTCTATTTCAGATTAGGTTTTTCTACAACTTATAACTCTATTCCTATATCTTTTAAATTGTTTTTCTCTAATACTGTAGGCCTTCAGCGGCAGATGACGATTTCCAATGTTTACGGTATACTGTAAGAAACCGTCAACTTTGCATACTTTCACCCTCTTCTTTCTGAGCTTACTGACTAATAGTGCTAGTCATAATTTCTGTGAAGCGATTCTCATATACGCTATTTTTAAACAAACATGTAGGAGTCAACGCCAATGGAAAGCATGAGGAGCAATGTATTTCAGATATACACTGTTCCACTGTGGAGAACGATCTCGTGACTATGTGGGGAGTTCATAGCTGCCATTAGCTGCCTACTACAATTTATTAAAAAAAAAAAAAAATGACTTCTTATTCAACATTAGACTGTGGAAAATTGGATGATGTGTAGGCTAAGGCCAGCATACAGCTGCATCTCCTCAAGGCTATACAATCAGAGATGGATGGAACAAGATTTCATAATAAACATTTTGCTTCCAAGTAAGCTGCATCGTGTCAACTTTAATTTCAAAGCAAACCAACTGAAAATAACCAAAAGATTTTTAAAAGTACAAAAGCAGAACTGAAAGCTGCATTTACACTAAGTACCAATATTCTCAAATTCAAGCATATTTAAATTATAGGAGATAGTTTTCATGCACAGACAGATCGCATTAAGGTAAGTTACTATCTGGATTTTTCTATAACTACTCCAGTGAAATTTGATGCTGCCACAACAAATTTAAAAGGAATGTCTCTCAGGTTCCACATAGAGTGCAGAATGTTGTTAATAAGTTGTTGATTATTAGTAGTTTACATGCTTTTCAAACTTCTCAAACCATCAAGCCTTTCTTATAAAGGCTTCTTTCTAAATGGGAAGCTTTATCATTTACATCGGAGTAAGTTCCTGAAATAAAAGTAGTTTTCTCCAGTTTATCTGAGACTTTTCATACGCTAGATAACCAAAGCTAAACCATAACTGGAATTCTTAACAGTGTCTGCATGAAGAATAACAGTACAGAGTTACAAGGCTCCAAATTCATACCACAGCTGATAGATGTATAATTTTCTTTGTAGGCAGTTAGAAGGCAGCATCACCTAGGACGATAGGTGATTTTGTCTAAACAGACAAATGTGAATTTATCTAACAGACAAATAATATAAAATGTTTGGGGAAAATCAGGCAAAGTAATCTGTGTAAAATATGATTCTGCTGAGTTAGACAAAGAATTTTCAGTGTTGCTAATAACTTTCATATTGTATACAGGGAGGTTATTCTCATGATCTTCCGAGCAACTCGCTAACTTGAATATTAGGCCTGTCTTCAAAATTCAGTTGTACCCTGTGCCCCCCAAAACTTTTGGAAAGAAGTGTCAGTGTTCTTCAAATCCAATTTCATTTTCTCTTTGATGTTGTGTTGAAGTGTGTTTCACCCCTGAATCATCTGTTAAGGAAAACTTAAATTATGTTCTCATTCTTGTCTTTCCAGTCGAACGACAATTTAGAATGACTGATCCTGGACTCAAGATGAGGAAAAAATGTTTCATGGCCTAAAGATATAAAGCTAACTTTGAGAGTTGCAAATACAGGAGCTGGAAAACTGTAAACAAACTGAATACTTTGAATACGGAAAAAGATCTGCATTTCTTAATAAATGCCCTCAGACAGCTACTATGTCTATACTGCATATGAGTAACTAAAGTATAATGAGATGTGCAAGCTAATTTTAAACTGCTTAATCTGGATACCATTTATAAATTCATTATAAATCTCTGAGCTCCCTAAGTTTTCCCGCCCAAAAGCACCTCATTTGCTCTTTGGTGAGGATTCCACTTGCAATACGAGGTATGTCTTAAAGCCTCTCAGACTGAGCACCTCCTGTCCCTTCCGCTTATTGTGTATAACATCTACGATGTTTAGAAAAGCTGTAGGGCAGTAGTTCAATACAACTGACATTCTAACTTTGAAATGCAGAATTCTGAGTGCTTAATATGTGGAAAGCATACACAGAGAATGAAACAACCAGACTTACTTCATTTTCAGTTTGACAGTTAATATTTTTTCAATTCTGTCTAGATATCTTGACTCTATCAAGGTTTAGGTCTTTCTCTTTTAACATTCAGACTCTTGCATGTCATCCTACCTGCTCTCATCTCAAGGTTTTGCATACCAAAGATTTAGTAGGTCTCAGTCTTCAACCTCTCTCATACCTAAACGCATGTCTTTGAAAGACAGTTTCATAAATGTCCTCAGTTGGGTAGTCTCTGCTCAGGATTAATGTTGTTTCAAAAGCAAGTGCAGCACTTCTGCCAGCAGAAGACAAATTTGCTCTCTATTTTGAGCTTCAGATAAATCTTAAACACAGCTGAAGGCATTCAAGTCATGAAATGAGAGCACATAAAGCACTTGCATAATGTCTATCAGCATATGGCTAGCAGAGCCTGCTTAGGTCACCAGGGTGGATCTTCACAAAGTGAATGAGCACAGTTTGTTCAGATTTTTAGGCTTGTTTAAAAAGAGATCTGTTTCAATTCCATGACCAGTTATTTTCCTGTGTGAAGTCCTGGCAGCATACCATTTTCTTAGAAGCTGTAATTTGGAACAGTGGCTCTTTTCCACTGATGGGAAAATCTCAAAGGCTTTGGGAATTTAGATTATATATGCACTTAAAAACTGAGAGAGTCGTTTCAACTGCCTGAGCTACCTGAGCTTGAACCATTTCTTCTTAGTTTTCTCAAAACCAACTGGTAGTCATGGTTGTAGATTATTTTTTAAATTAGGTATCTCTTACTGCTGGCTACATTTTCATGAGCCTTTTTTCTTTTTATTCAGGTTCTGTAACAGGAAGTAGATTTGTAATTCTTTTCTCTATAACCATATCCTTGCCTGAAACACTAAGTGAAAAAAAAAAAAACCACCATGCTTATTTGCTTTGCTAGACAATGTGATTATTCCTAGATATTTCAAAAACATGCATTTGCACAATTTTGTGTCCTCCCTTACAATCTGAATTCAGTCCACAAGCAAAACAACCCATAAAAGAATCACTGGACCAGAGAGATCTTGAAGCCTGTACAGAAATACATTAAGAAACAGGCCACAATTTGGATAATCTGTTTGTAGGCAAGCCAGACAAATGAATATGGCAGATCTGGCCTTCGAAAGTATGCCAACCATCTGATTCAAAAATTGAGAAAATAGGACTATTATAATATATAGCATGTTATTTTGTTCTTCTGTGAAAAAAGAACAATTCTTACTCAGTAAATCTGGTTTTGTATGGATTTGGAATAACATTTTTCATTTTGTCTAATTGATTGTAACTATGTGACTGCAGGAAAGGACTGTCTTTAAAAGCATATCCTTGAAATTACTGTTATGAATAAGTACCATGCTAATTAATTATGCTCCTAAATCCTTCCAGGAGCTTTCAAACTTGCTCTCAAAATATTTTGCTAAGTATTGACTTCCCAGCTTTCCTAGTTGCCTCTGGGAAGCGCGTATATTTTTGAGGAAGAACATGCTCTACCCAACTGTAAATAAAAAACGAGCATTTGAGGAAATACGGAGGGCAGCAAGACAACTACAGGCTTTCTCATGAAAGTTTGTGGCTCTTTCACGAAGCTGAAGACCTGCTGCCTCGGTTGCTGTCATAACCTAAGACATCTCAAATTGGTGGAGACATTTCTGACAATACATATACATTTTGTAGTATAAAACTTTATATTTAAATCTCTCTCCTGGTTATGAAGCATGCTGGAAGTTAAAATCTCATACTGTTTCTGTGGGACACCTCTCAGATGATAAGGGATAGTTCCCACACCACAGCCTAGTTAGACACAGGGAGTTCTGACAGGTCTGACTGCATCTGTAATCATATCCCGTTTTTCCTGACCACATGAGTTCTGTACAGCCAACTGCTTTTGGCAAAGAAGGGCTTTTTGCTTCTTGGAAAAGCGGTGTTTCTTAGAGGGGTGAAGATACTTGGTTAGGATAATGGACTAAATTAAAGAAAATTCGGTTTCTCTCTTATTTAAAGCACACATCCTCCCATAAATGCTTCAAATAGCTCCAGCTTACTGCAGAAACTTCTTTTCTCACAGGTGTGGATATTTCCCCCTGAAATCCTCTTTTTATGTGTGTACTATACAAGGTAATGCCCTACTGAGATTTTCAAGCTAGCTGAAATTATAGAGAAGAACTGGGAAAAAAGCCACTGAGATACCAAGCTAAGCAGACCTAGAAGCTTATAGAAACAAACTGCTGTCAGTACTTGAGCTGATCCATTTGTAAGGCAAGCATACATAAGGTAGCTGATGTACCCTCCGCTACACACAAAATTAAAAGCATTTTACTAAAGGATTCCTGTTGTTTAATTTTAAAGCATCAAATAAAACTCAATAAACCTCTAATTATGTTTCTTTATCATGTATTATTTAAAAGACATTTCACATATTCCACAGTAAACTGAAATCCATCACTTCTTTGGAACACAAATAGATCGTTTCAAATATTTACTAAGGAACATTCCAGAAACCTACTGCAAAGAATTTTTAACAAATCAGAAATTTTCCTAAAATATAACCTCTAACATATGGTTCCTTTAGCTCATGCATTTTCTAAGCTCCATCTGAAATTCATAGCTAATTAAGAATGAACAGAAAAAGCTACAAGTTTAATATCAAAATTAAATACTCTATGAAAAGATCAAGTTTCATTTCCATTAAGGTAGAAATTTGTGTTTAGCTCCAGCAGAAGCTGGATTGGCTTCCAAATGTTGCCAGATTCCACTGATGTAGCGTTTGATACTAGAGATACAGCGAGGAAGATACAGTGCACCATAGAACATAAGATTTAGAATGTGCTTTCTATTTGCCATTCATTTTTAACAGTCACCTTGCATCCAAACCTAGTAAGATCTCTTAAAACTTGAGAGCTAAAAGAAACAAAGTAATCTGTGGTTTTAGAAGAAAGTTTGATAATATTTAAACCTATGCTTAGTCTTTTCCTTACTTTTTTTTTCGGTTGGAAAAGTCAGATCTCCTTAGCGTCAGCTGTTACAGTACTACGTTATTCAAATGCAAAGGTTTCCTCTTTACTCTGCCTTGCTTCTTTATGCCCAACAGTGCTTTCAACTCATCATTCAGTGTCAGAACACATACTAACATGTGTAACAGCACATCATCTCTAAAGGAAGTTACATTTTCTTGCAGCATCAATCACTTCATACTCCTTGTAGCCATACTTGAAGCTGATAACTGCACTGGATTAAAAATGTGTTCTGAATAAATGTTCAAAATGATGGCTCCCTATAACCTTTACCACCTATTCTGAAATAATTTTTTTTTTCCGGTCCAAATTCAGAAACGACGCAAACCTACACTAAAGAATCTTCCCCAACTTGTAGTGTTTCACTTTATTCTACCAAAGCAAGGAACATGTTCGTGTTACAGCAGCACAAGAGCTACTTTATAATAGGTAATCCAAAATAGCACCTTTTTCCTTCATCCCATCACCAGCTGTGCTCAGAGAGGTCTGCTTCTGGAGCAAGCTTGTTATTTTCACGTTATTTATTTCACAACAGGAGTAGTCCTGTTTCATAATTTCTGTGAAGGCTTAATGAAATATATGCCTATCAACTGATACTTGTTGCTCCCAAAAGCCAGCATGATAATGCAGTTACATTTGTGAGCTCTGTAGTAGTCACATGGATCTTATCCTCCTAATCCCAAACCTGGACTAAAGATGATGCAAGTGTATGGTACAAAGAAATTAAACAGACTACATTCATACACAATGTACATTAAGAGGCCCAAACAGGTTATCTGTTGCAAATAGCAGCTCTGGCAGCCACGTGCAGGTGAAAATATGTTAGTGAGTGGTAAGTGGGTTTCTGAGCACACAATATTCATGCCACTGCTATGCGTATTATATACGGCAAATGGCTATACTTATTTCCATTTTAGCATACCTTCAGTTTTATAGAATGTCTTGACTATTAAAATCTATACCTAGTTTTATAACTCTAAAATTTGTAAAACATGTCTGACCTTTCTGGACTGAACTGTAATCTTGTAAGCTCTGCTAAATATAGCAGTGAGCAGTTCAAATTGTCAGCCTAAGTACCATTTGTCCAATTTATGTCAGCTCATAGGTATTTTTGTGATATTCAGGGATTCACTCACATCGGACAATACCGTTCAACTAACCCAGCTTCAATAAAAGAATGCCATCTTTCACTTTTAGGATGCTCTTGCATGAGACTTGTTTTCAAGAAAGCAGTTAGATTAAATCTCTAGAGAAGTTAGTTATGAAATCATTTATTAAGTCTAATCACACTTGGTCCAGGTACAGAAAAGATATTTTAAAATGTTGGTAAATAAGTTATAATCTCAACAAGAAAACTTGATTAACAATCTCACAATTTTTGGTGAAGATGTAGAATACCTTAGAGATGAAAACCAGGTGCCTGACCTGTCAGAGAAACACCAGTAATACAAGTTAGAGAATCCACATAACATGCACTGCAGATCTGACACAGTACATTGTTTAATTAGAGAGTCTGATGGGATGAGAAGTAACACCAGCAGCTCTCACAGATTCCTTCCCATTATTAGCAGGGAAGACTTTTACCAGAGTGGAGTAGGCATACCCTATTCCCAAAGTGAGTGCAGCATCCTAATGAAGAGATTTTATCAGGGCCACAACCCAAAATATCAAAGGAACTGCTCCTAAAGGATTACACTCCAGCTCAGCTGCGCAGGTAAGAAATTAAGAGCGGTGTTCACATAGGACTGGAGGTCAGGGCCTCTGATAAACACAGTGCTAAGATTTAAAAGTATTCCAGACGTAAATTGTTCTGTGGTCTCTGTTAACAAGAAATTTAAATATATAGCATATATTTCAGATGTATGATACAGTCATCATTCTTCACATAGTTATCCTTTTCCAGGGGTTTTGGACAGAGGAGGAAATGAGCAGAAATCCACTATTTGTCTAGATGCTTAAAACACGTATTCTGCGTCTTGGTAGTAGTCCCTATGAAACCAAGCCATAAAACTGGAAAACTCTCCAGTTTTTCTACAGCTCAGAAGCCTCTTCCTCCCTGAATGCAAGATATCTTTTCATTCATAAAGATAACTGCCAGCAAACAACATTCTTTGACTGTGCCTACTTAAAGGACATTTATACTTTCACTAGCCCCATACTGACAACACATTTCTGTCTGAATGACAGTAAAGTTCAGGTAAAGGAGAAAAAACTCAGATTTTCAACAGATTGATCTACTTAATAATCTGAGCATAAATTGTTACGATATTGATAATCAATATCCATAAAAATCTCAAAATACAAATTATAAACTGATGGTAAGAGATGAAGGCAAAATTATAAGACTCAAAAGGCAAGACAATTCTAAAATGTAAGATAGACAGTTAGTGACAACTTCTCAGTTATGACACTGCACTACATATCAAAAACAAGGCTTAAAAAGGCAGCCTTTCTGATTATGATATGAACTCTAGTTATATGCCTCCACTGTACCCTCTCCTCCCCACTACTTTTTCAGGTGTATCAAGAGATCCGAGTACTTTAACCAAAGTAACGTGCAACAGGCATTACAGAATCCTCTGAAGGAACACATTGAAAATATAATCCCAGGATGGCAGAGAGGAGCAGTGATCAGAGATTCATACTGGCTAAGTATTTGGCCTAGATTTGTCCCATAGCCTTTCTTTGCCTGTTCCACTTGTTTTAACACACTTTAAAAAGTTCAGATGAGGAATATTTTTAAAATGTTACTATTTTTCCACAGCTTTTATTCTATACATTCAAGATGTTGATAGGAATCTTAATATGGAATATCTTGACTTCAATAGCTTGTTGAATTGATATTTCCTATTGGACTGACCATTTTGAGAAAAAGTATGTTTGTCTTCATGATTTCCCTGCTTTATCTGTAAAGCTGAAGCTATGTGAAAAAGAGAGGCTGCAAGAACAAAGCATGTATTAAATTGCAGAACATAGCTCTGCAGGAGCCAGAGAAAACTACCCAATTTATAGTCATTTGCTACTGATAAAGTCTCTTTTTTTTTTTTTTTTAATTAAACCTATCTCCTTACCGTCTTTGTATCTTTTCTCCTCCTCCCCTCACTTGATTGACAGGAGTGCATTACAAACTCTGTGCTACTCAACTCATTGCTTCATTCAACTCCACATACTCAGGATGAATCCCTGAATCCCTGATCTTACTACCACCACTTTCCATGACCCATGGTCACAAAAATCCCTTAGTTAGCAGGAAAACCAAGATTGCAGTACATGTAGAAGAGAAAGAGGTGCTAGTCTTCTACAGTAAGACACAACAGGAAAAAAAATAATCTTCCATACAGGCAAGGTGCTTCTGAAAATGACAGCTATTGGTAGGGCTACTGGTTCCTACTTTCTCAGCCTCCTGGGAGACAAGTAAGGTTTGCCTTACATCATATGTCACTGAACTGTGCTTTGTCCTTCCTGAAATATAACATCAAGCTCTTCCTATTTACAATAAGCATAAAGATCATACCTATAACTAAAGTAAAACTAGATACTGAATCTCAATAAGGCACAGTTTCCCAGAAATAATATATTTTGAGTCATCTGTATAAATCCAGCAACTACCTAAATTTAGCTTTAGCTTCAGATGAATTACACCAATACTAAATTTAATCATATTATTGTCTCTGCATTACTTTACCATGCCCGTGGTAGAAACTGCAGTATTTGTTAGAGCATACCTCATTAAAAAAAATAGCTTCCAGCTACTGAAACTCACATTTGCATTATTCCCAAAACTGCATTCCATCATAATGACATTTGAAGTGAATTCAAAAAGAATTGCTATTGTTTGAATGAATTACCTCTTCTTATAAAGAAAAGATTGCCACAAGCATAATTAATCTAAAAGTACATCAGACAATATTTCTAGTACTTACTGGTAGTATTAATGAGATTTACTGTAGATTAAATTGGTAAAATTGGGAATAGCAGGTTCACAAAGCATTGTATTCATGTGTTCCAGGAGATTTCAACAGACTGAACAACAACAATCTCTAGAATATAATTATGCGAATACTTCATTATTTTCAATTAGTTTAAGTTAATTCTATATGAAGCATGCTCTCAAGAGCATGAAGCTGCATGTGAACTGTAACTTTTTTTTTATATGAATATTGTAATCTTTGAATCTTTTTTAAACAGCAAGACACAATTATTTTACACTTGTTTGTTTGCCATCTTTTAAGTCCTTTTGCTTCTGTTTGAGGAAAAAAAGCAAGCTGTCCAGTCACTTTAGCAATAGAAGACACAGTATCATTGCCAGTCATGTCACTGTGATGTACTGTTGGCTAAAGGTTAACTACTTCTCTGTCATCCAGTAAACTGGAATTAAGGAGATGATGACTGAGGAGTTTCATATATATGGTGACAAAGGTAGGGAAAATAACAGAACATGGTGGATCTTCTGTTCAAGGGTTACTGACTTAGCTGCTACATATCAGTGGAGCTCCCACTGAATTCTGAGTGATAGAAAACATGTCTGAAACAGGTCTTGAGAAGTCATTTATGACTTCAGTCCTGTTTCAAGGCAAATACGGGTCATATCCAAGTCTTTCCTAACTGATATTTATCTACCCTGACTTTAAAACCATTGAGAATTAAGATTTTTAAATTTACTTTGCTGTCTTACCATTAAGAAGTTGTTAATATTTACCTGCATCTATCTTGCTGCAGTTTAAGCTTAATAATTCTTGTTCTGTCTATCATAGACATGGAGCACAAATTATGTCCTTCTGCTAAATAATCTCAAAACATCAAGCTCTAAGATGCTTTGTCTGCATTTCTAACCTTTTGTTGCTTCCTATTTAGCTCTCTTCAGATGGTTCATATTTTGCTTCAAATACACCAAGCTAGACATAACTGTGGCCTTATTAATGATGTGCAAAGCAGAGACATTATTTTACGCATCATCTAAGCTATAGTCATTTTCAAATACAACCCAGCATGGCTCCTGTCCTTCTTGCAATAATTTAAAACTGTAGAGTCACATTCAATTTACAAACCATTCTAACACCAAAATCCCTTCCTAAAGAACCGTTACAAATAAATTTATTTTCCCATCCTTGCTTGTGCTGTGACACTCCCATTCATGGCATTTTGCACATGCTATTGACAAAATGAATTCTAATTTTAAAATTACTTCTCAAATTTGCAAATACTGTTTTTATATTCAAACGCTATTCTCCTGCACATCTGTACACCCTCTGAACATTCAGAATGAGAAATTATTTTAAACAAAAATTCCACTCTGCTGCAAGCAAATTAAGCCATATGAAATAGAGGAGATTTGGACTTACAGTTGAACAGGTCTAGGAACAGGCCTAGGGTTAGGAATCAGTTCTCAGTTCTTCCTCCCTCCAGCTCTGTCACACACTCAGCAAGCAATGGTGAGCAAAATTCATTCTACAAATGCTTGATGCCATCTGTGAAAATAGAGATAAACAATTCATGTTTATTTTTAGACACCTTTCTGATATAGATGCAAAACTATACACTTCAGACAATATTTATAAATCATATGCCATGCAATTATTGTGTTTATATAATAAAGCACAAAATTATTTTAATACCATCTGGATTGAGCGAGAGGGGAATAAAGTTATGATGGAAATAGCCTAAGATCTTAAAATAATTCCAGAAAATTCAGGCTACAGGCCCTGATCCAGGATTTGGATCAGAAAACCACATTGCTGCCAGGTATCCTCACTCCAGATTTTGAGAGTGGTTTAAGACTGTGTTCAAGTTCAGGAAAACACTGCATTAGAAGTTTAAATCCATCTCTGCATAGCTGAGTATACAACATCAGTGTGACCACTGGATTTAAGTGCTTCTGAATTAGTGTGATTTAAAGGGGTTTCCATAGCAGAGATCCATACAAATAGAAGGGAAAAGGAATCAAGGTACAATGACTTTCCTGCTGTCTTAAGAACCACAGAATTAGAGAACGATTATCTGCCAAATACTGAACATATGAAGACAACTCAGTTGCTAGTTTTCCTTCGCAGTATGACATGACCTAAGGATCTTTCAGTGCTTTTTCTTTGGACTGTTATTTTCCCAATAAATTACGTGAACTTGGTTCTTCTCACCACCTAAGCAATCATTTATGACAATTCAGTTGGAATGATGTGTTGGTGTTATCTAGTTTCTCTATAGGAGATGTGCTGGAACATCTTTATCTCACTGACTCATACGGATATAGTCTGTCATGTACAAAAAGGTACAAAATTGAACCAGGGCACAAGCACTTTCCAATTGTCTGCAGCATTTGTTCTGTCAGTGAAGTTCTGGAAACTCACACATCAATTATGACAGCAATTGCAAGATTCAGGGATATTTGAAAACTTTTCATATTGTTTTCTCATAGTTCTAACTTTCTAATTGTATGTTTGTTTCTTGATTCTTATCCATTATTTCCCCTCTCTGCTGTGCAATTTTTAAGCTCTTCTTAACTAACTAGTGCTAGGGTTATGCTTGCCCATGTTTTATTTCCTGGAAATGTCTGTCTGTGACTCCAAAACCCCTAGACTGTCCTTCCTCATCCACCACTCAGTCATATTTTGTGGATATCAGCTATCTTCAGGCAGCCAGCACCCAGGATTGAGTACAATTAACAAGGTAAGTTTTTAAGTTCAGGCATTTGCAGTGAGATGGCTTTAAATGAAGTATTGTTAAATATTAAAAAGGTGAAAAAAATATGAAAGCCATCTCAGGCTGAAGCAAAGGATGACTATTCTTACATCTACGGTGGGTTGGCATTTGCAGCTGCCAGACGCCCACCCAGCCGCTCTCTCACTCTCCCTCCTCAGCTGGACTGAGGAAGAAAATAAGCTGAGATCAAGATTAGGGGCAGGAAGATCACTTAGCAATTACCATCACAGGCAAAACAAAATTCACTTGGGGGAAATGTAATGTATTGCCAATTAAAACAGAGTGGGACAGTGAGAAACAGAGACAAACCATAATACCCCTTCCCTTTACCTCTCCATGTTCCTTGACTCAGCTTCACTCCTTTGTTACCAACTCTACCTCCATCCCTTGAGCAGCACAGAGGTATGGGGGGGTTGCAGTCAATCCAAAACAGTCCCCAGCTCCAGAGTGGGCCCTCTCCCAGGCTGTGGTCCTTCAGGATAAACCTGCTCCAGCACAGCTTCTCCACAGGCCACACACAGCTCCTGACAGGAGAACTTGCTGCAGCATGGGCCTCCCGTGGGTCACTGTTTTCTTCAGGGAACACCTGCTGCAGCATGGTCTCCTCCCCAGGCACAGGGGAATCCTGAAGCACCTCCTCCACTCCGTCTCCTCTGACCTCGGTGTCACAGGGCTGTTTCTCGCACTGTTTTCTTCACCCCTCAGCGCCACATGGTGTTTTGCTCTCTCCTCAATGTTTTCCCCAGGGTGCCACGCCTGTGGCTGGGGGGCTGAGCTGGGCCCTGTGGCCGGGCCGCTGAAGCTGTCTGGAACCAGCCATGCTCGGCATGGGACACCCCCGCTTCCCCCACAGCAGCCACCCTGCAGCCCCCACTGCCAGCACCTGATGGGACATTGCGTTCTGTAACTGCCACATTACCTACTGGAAGTAGGACCACAAGCTCCTGATGTAGAAATAGTTTATAATGTAGTCAGTTAACAGCCATCCTCCAAAAAGGCGGGAGTTCACCCTTTTGAATGCAGGTTACCTGCAACGGGGAGTTGACCAGGCCGCATGGCCTTGCTCTGAAGACAGAGCACTAATATTACCTGTCAGAGGAGGTAATACTGTAGAGCTAGAAGTGGAAATCTGGCCTAAAAGAAGATATTAAGCTGTTAGCTACCACTAGGAGTTTGTTTCTTTTCCCTCTCTCAAAATATTTTAGACTCTTGAAATACGTTGCTAAAAATGGAAGCATAGAGCAAACCATTAGTGTGTAGGACACACCAATGGGCACAAAGGGCTACACTCCACAATTCATACATCCTGCCGCCTGCTATACATTTGATTTTAAAAAGTGGGGGGTTTTCTCATTAGTGGAGAAAGAAACAAGAATCACTTCAGCTGCAGAATAGTTAAATTAGGAAAAAAATTCCTTCTATGACTACCTTGTTAAAAAAGCTTCTGGTCTTCCTCTGAGAGCGTTCATTACTACTGCAGCCTTTTAATAACAACCTGCGAGACCAGACAGAAAAAATTATTGTTGATGTTCAGAACAAGTCATAACTGATCCATTATTTAATTACCTAAAGATGAGGACATCGCTAACAACAGTGCTTCAGTGGCAACTAGTTGCCTTCTATTTGTTGTGTTTTAGTTGTGAAACTGCAAATGGCAGCGAGTTAATTTTAAAAAAGACAATTACCACTGTGATAAATTGTTCTGTAAATATAGCTTGCTAAAATAATACATGATGAGCACCTCTTGTTTTGTGCAGGTTTGGATAATTGTGAACAGTCGCAAAAGAATTTACATGGACATTTCTATCTGATGAATATTTTTAGATCATTAATATTATTTGCTTTGAAATCACTTCTGTCCTCTTTTGCACTGAAGAAGAAATTTACTTAATTTCTCTGGCTTCTTGGGGAGGTAAATTTAGCAGGATATTTCGGCATAAGAACGTTTTCCTGCCTTATTCTGATTTTCTGCAGGTTACTGCCACACCATTATAATTGTGTAACTGCTATGCACAGCTGAATTTGCTGTGACATTCACCATGAGATGTACTGACCAGTTAAAAGATGTTCCCCATTCTGCCACATCCGAGAATAGAAAGGGCAACCATTCTTCCTGGTCCTACAGATTAACCATTGTCTAAATGCCATTATGTTCAGTAGGGACAGCTCTAGTTTTAAAGTTGCTGGGCTGTTCTTACACACAATGCACTCATTTCTGTCCTTTATACTACACAGACTCAGCCCCTAAAATCCCTGCTACATAATAAAATTGTCTACATACAAATCAACCACAGAGTAATATGAAAATCAGTTCTAGTGGCTGTAAATCTAGCAGAAAAAAAAATGCTCCTCAGAGCACTTGTGCTCATTTCCTACAAGTAAATGGGAAGATTGAAGGAGTTACATGTTGTTTGAAAGACATTGTAAGATTTGCATATATTGCTCTTCAGAGAATACTTCCCCCAAAAATACAACAGTGGAGGAAGGCTTTATCCCTCTCTATAAAAGACATGTTGCTACAGCAGGCAGCCCATTTCCAGGACAGAACAAGGGATGTGTCAGTGTCTCTTCTATTAGGTGCCTAACCACAGGTCAGAGACAGGAAGTAGACCACTCAGATATATGACATCTTCTGTATATACATCACTTGTTTTCCATAAAATATGAAAATGTGGGACAGACCTAAGAAAGCTAAGGGAACTGTGAATAACTATAGAAGTCACTGCACTTGCCAAAGCTGTCAATGATGAGTGGCTGGGCCAAGGTTTGTTACTTGGATTGAAAGATCAGTTCAGCTACATTTCAGACAGCTGTGTTCCTTTTCTGGAATACTGAACTATAAAACAAACTTTATTGAAATGGAACATAGCACATAATGAAAAGAAAAAATAATTTTTACAGTAACTAACTAGTAAGTATTCTTCACAGAGACCAAGTTGAATAAGACAACTGTATTTAAGAACTCGGGTTAAACAGAACTCTTCTTTCCCACAAAATTCTCCATTAATTCCTTTATCTACCATTAAAGTACTGTGCTTGATAAAGCAAACCAGATCCTGAGCATATCTAAACAGAGAAAGCCGCCAGCAACTGCAAGAATTCTGGCTTACAAGGTTTACTCTTGTACAGTGTTACCCAAGTAACACGCTGCAGCTAAAAATTAGAATTTAGAAAGCTGGGATTAGCAAAACACTGACATCTTCAGACTTCTGCAGTATGAACCAGAAGACCACAGTTATTTCTATTCTTAAAAATGAAAACTTTGAGATGCTAATATGTATTTACAAATTGGTCTACCAAGAACAACAAAACATGTAGAAATCTTTTAAAATTAACACCTAGAGGAACAATCCTTCATTTTTTAATGGAAAAAAATGTAGTAATTATAACCTCTAACTGTGTTTTGCTCACATTTTTTCAACTAGACAAAATGACTTAATCTTTAGATAAACTTATATGTAGTGGGGGAGGAACAATATTTGCTTTCTGTCTCATCTTATGTTCCCCCCCAAAAAAAGACAAATAACCAAAAAATATAGTATTTTTTGGCAGGAAATCCTTCTTTTTTTTTATTTTTGGATCTGTTTCTAACACAAAACATTTATCTTGTCTAGTATTACATATTCTATGAAAAAAGCAGCATTCAAATCTTTAACTGCATATTATCCAATAATAGATAATTTTGTGTTGACGTCAGTCCACTGAGACTAGAAAAATTTAATTTAGCATATTGCAGGAAAGCAATACTTTCTTTCTTAAGGTCATATCATGCCCACAGGATATATGCTTATGTTGAGACAATGCGAAGTTCTACTGAGTAGCACTACAGAGCTAAGCTTCTCCCTAGGTATATTTCAGCTGGATTTTGGCTTAGGGTGAGGGGTAAGTAGTCAATAAAAAATACCCAGAAAATGCAGTAGAAACTGTATCAAGTTTTTTGTACCAATAGGGATACAAAGGTGAGAATGTTGTCTACTCAGGTGAGGAACTGATAACATATTACTATAAATTTTTTAACAGTAACACATCCAGTAAAATATAAGAGAGCTATATTCAAAAAGGCTCTCTTTATTGCATGGCTACTAGCCCTAGGCCTGTGTTTTAACCAAAGGGGACAGACAACACAGAGATGAACTCCAAGTGTCAAAGTTAGTCTTTGGAGAGATCTCCCCTCAACCATTGGATAAACTACTCACCCAAGCACACATAAACGGCCTATACACACTCAAAATAATACAACAACTTGCACATGTCCCAGAGTTACCTTCTTGAAAAAGACCCCAATTTAGCAGTTTGTCTATCCATATTAGGAATTATATATTGTAAATGCACAGTAAGTTAAGTTACTCCTTATGTAAAAGAAGAAATGTTATTTCAGTTACAATAAAACTTCTAGCTGTGCTCTAGAAAAACCTCTGAAGGACTGGACTAGCAAATAAGTGGTATTTGTATGAAAACACAGGAGTTATTTGCTAGAAATGAACAGCATATTGAGATTGGTTGGGCAGACTGGATGAACCTAATAGGGAGAGGAAGGCAGGAGAAAAAACACCTGGACTCGAATGACATCCAGACAGCCCTACCTGTACCTCATCTGCCTACACAAACACTCTGCTACTTATTTCTGCTTCAGAAGTTTGAACCTCAAAAGAGAAACCTCGTGTCTTTAAGCCACCCTGTAGCTATCCAATCTAGGTCTGCTCTACTTTTATTAGTGGATTATGCCTGTTCATCAATTGACTTTGTTCTATCTTGGGAGACATCAGTTCAGAGAAGTTTCTCTCCTTGGAGACTAAGCTGGAAATTGCCCTATGTTCTAACTAGGACAGTAGAAGCAGGAAGAGAAACAGGATTCAGGATAATCTTCCATCCTGCAGTGACTACTGCAGCTTGGCTTTTACACAGTTTGTGGCACAGAGCCTGACCAACAGGGATTTTATTCAATCCAAGCTTGGTGAGTGCTGAAGCTGAGACCCACTACAAGAATCTAAAACACTACAGGGCTTGCTCTCCCCGCCTCATGGTGCACATTGTTCCTACCAAGCTCTGCAGACATTACTTTAAGCTTTTAAGAAGGGGGAAAAGGTGAGAATTGGGTCCCCCAGTCACAATAAATTCAGCTTTCTCTGCAGTCTGTTCCAAGGGAAACAGTCAGCAAAATCCACATTCTGACTATTGAGAGATATTTTAAAAAAAATCAATCCACAAATCAGAAGGAGAATTTAGCAAGAGGCTATGACATAGGAAATAAGGCCCGAGAAGAATAATGAAGTTAAATAAACACACAGAAAAATTAGGATCATTGAAAAGCAGCACAGTAACAGAGTAAGGATTTACGGATTCACATTACCCATAAGCCTCACTCATCTTTTACCTGAAAGTAGTCACTGAAGTCAAGGTTTCATGGGCAACAGGTACAGACAACTCTAAAGTATGAGAGTACATGAGAAAAGTGAGACCTTACTTTGAAACAAGCAGGAACCCATGACTGAAATAAGTAAATTTATCTCAGTATTATTCCCCCAGAGTAACTCAATTTTTTTCTTTCTTTCTTTCCAACAGTACCAGCTTTTAATAAACAGGGAGTGCTCACACACACATACATACAAATGGAGGCAGGCGGCTTCATTGGGAGCCTTTTCAGACCAGTTTGTACGCGTTCTGCCTATTAACTTTGGCTATTCTGATTTTACTCACACAGCAGGGATGTGGTCATTAATATTAACAACAGCACAGGGCAAGCTGGGGTTCAAGTCCTGTTCAGAAGAGACTGACAAGGGGACACTGTCAGTCTCACGCAAGTGGCAGTAAGTCTAAATATGTAATGAAAAATACTATCCAAGTAAAAACCACAAGACAGAATCCAGCCTATACAACAAAATACACTTAAAAAATCCACACTCTGTTCTTTCTCTCACCTCCCTTCCTCTTCCAAAAAGCCAGCAGTTTTCTTATGCCTTAACACAATATCACTTCTACTGCTGTCCTTAAAACTGCTTTACCGTCAAGCACCTATGTGCCATTTTCATTGAGCTGAAATCATGAATAACTGATTCACTTTGCCTGTGAAGGGTAAGAAGAAAACGCATTTCTTGCAATTGTACACAAATAAACTTTCAAATTCCTTCTCATGACACTGTAACTACAGCACCACCATACATTGATCTCTGTTTGAGTGGGTTCACTGTTTTCATTGTGGGAAGTGCTATGTGTAATTAATTGGATTTATTTTGCACAGAACACTTTAGAGCACTAGAACAGTGGAAAGTGCTTAAGTAACTGACCGGGCACTTTGTCTGCACTTGGTGAAAGAGAAAAGCAGAGATTCCTTCCCACCATCAATTTCCCTGACAGCCCATCTTCTTTCTGTGTTATCTCTTTCAGCCTTTTATGAGGAAGGCTTCAGTAAAAGACATGTTTCAGTTAAAGGTTTGCTGTCACTGCAAGACTATCGAAAAGAAAACCATCACCTGGGACCAGTATAAAAACCTAGATATATTACTGGAAGCTTTTGGGGGCTTTTTTTGTGTAGATATGAGGGAAATGCATATATACAGACCCTTTTTTTCCCCTTTCATAATTCAGTCTAGTCCGATAAATATATTTTCATATTGTATTGATCAATTATACTAAATGAACATCTATGCAGCAAGCAGACTTGGCTTGCAGCAATAAGGACAGCTTTAATAGACTCCTGATAGAATTCCTATTCATTTCTTGCTCTCTTATTTGCAAAACCAAAATAAGCTCTGTCTCTGATGATCTGAAACTTGGTTTTATGTACATGAGCCATCTTACATAGCATGCTCACGTTACTAACTTTACAGAACAGTGTGTTTAATCCAGCACAACAGGGAATTTGGGCCTCTACCTTTAAAGCTAAAGGTATTGCCTGAAGCTAAGGTGACATTTCAGCACACAATAGACTATACCATTGTTATCAAGAACAGACATTTAACCCAAAAATTCTATTCTACATGATCAGAATTTGTGATGGATGGCAAGACTTGGGGGATATGTTTTCATATTTGCTAGTAGGAAAATAGAAGAAACATGTTTTCTGTCTTCTTTATTCTGATACATATGGAAGGCAAGAGTGTTGGGACTTTTTTTTTTCTAATAGGTTACTTCTTAAAAATGTAGGTATTTCTCAAGTTTGTAATTTTTTCACTCTTTGTTCCATGATACTGAAGTTATTGAAGTATTCAGATTTGTGCCCCAAGTCATTTGTGGAAGAGTAGAGATCTGAAACCTTTGACAATGGTTTCTCCTTCTCATTTGAGTAAACTATCAGCCAAAACCAAACAATAATTATTTGAAATTATGACTAAAAATCTTCACGGCTCAAGTGGATTTCAGTGACAACGTTTCACTGATACTTTCATCACATTATTTCTTTTGACACCAAGGCTTCCAAAAAAAGCTGAGTAGGCAGCACCCATATACTAACAATAAGCACCTTATATTCTAGATAGTAAAACCCTCACTTTTTCAGCCCTTTTGTATACCAGGAAGGAACAAAATCCACAAATCAGAATGAGTAAATTTAAAAGAAACAAAAAGAGAAAAGCACATTTATTCTTCCCTTTGTGGATCACTTCTTTAAGAGAATATATGTAAGATCACAGTGAATTGCACATAGAACTTCTGTTACATTCAGAAGGGATACAGAGAAAATTAAAAGGACCACAGGACTTCTCAGTATACCCTTAGTCCTTTAAGATATGTTCCAAGATTCTTGATCTAAAACAACATCCTGCAATATCCCTCTTCTTCACTCCCAACAGACAGCTTCAATTATAAAACCTGCTGAGATAAGGTCTCTGCTTCATGTGACTAACAAACATTTGAAATTATGTACTGAACTAATCGATATTGAACACAAGAGCTATTTGTTGGGTGATTTCATCACCTCTTACTCCGTGGAAGTTGTTGTCAAAATGCAGTAGTTTGTAATGGAAACATTGATATGATAAAATTTTTATCTCTCTAAAAACCAACTCATTTCAATGGAGGTTTGGTTTGCACTGGTCTAATGAAACAGGGATATTCCCATAACACAAAGACATTAGATACAACTAGGGATGCTTTTTGTTGTTTGGGTTTTGGTCTATTAAAAATAGGATGTAAGACCTCCACTATATTCTGCTCATTTCCCTGTGTTAATTTGATGATGCCTTGGTCATATAATTGTAGCTTCTCTTTTCCAAACTACAATTCAAAACAAAAATTGAACGGCATCTGTGGATTAATTGGGGATCAATGTGATTCCCAGCCAGCCATTGTTTTCCTAATATATTATCTCAAGAGCAATATTTACACAGTTTGAACATAAGCTAAACAAAATAGCCT
This sequence comes from Rhynochetos jubatus, assembly GCA_027574665.1. NCBI lineage: Eukaryota > Metazoa > Chordata > Aves > Eurypygiformes > Rhynochetidae > Rhynochetos > Rhynochetos jubatus. The sequence continues at coordinate 13,412,701 of CM050663.1, forward strand.
CGGTGTCAGTTTTAATATAGAATATTGCAGGATATTAAACTATGAGGAAAACTGCAAGTTAATTGACATGTTGCTAGAAAAGCATTATATCTGAAGAAATGACTTTGGAATGTCAATTTGAGATTCAGATTACATCCATATAAAAATGTTTTGGAATAAAATACAACTGCGTTTTTAGTAATTTATTGCCAAAATAAAGCACTGCAGGAGGAGGACAGTACCTCAAAACAAAATGGGTATAAATAACATTGATTGGAAATGCCCTGTTTAATGTTCTAATGGCAAAAATAGCGAACTGTCATTAAGCATAGATAATGCAAATACTGGATATATAATTCTACATGGACTGGAAGAATCATTTTAAGTAGTAATTTTGGAATTATGCTTTAAAAGTGCAATCTGTATCATGAGTGGGCGTATCCCCAAGCACTAACTCGGAGCCTTTAAATGGACATTTATTTCCATATTTTCTGAAGTCTCTTTTTAATAACTAGTATTTATCAGTTGGTGCTCTTCCTGGCTATTTCAAATTTAAGTAAATCTAACAAGCTGAGCAAATATCTGAGGTGCTGACTGCCCTTTCTCTGGAAAAAGGATTTGTCATTTTGTGTATCACTCACAAATCACTGCAGCGCTCACACAAAGTCAAAACACAGGCTTGTCACAGTGAAGGTGAAGCAGATTTGTTTTTGATTAGAAGTTAGATATGGACACCACCTTCAGTGCGCTGGGTTAATAACAGCTAAGTCATGCCTTCAAAAGTTAGGAGATTATAGAGCACCTTCAACTTCTGTTTGGATCCAAAGCAATTTAAAGGTATAAAGCACATTGCTCTATTGGATCACACAGGAAAAAAAGCAGTAAAGAATTGCATGGTATTGAGAGACATTCCCTGATTTAACTGATTCAATTTCTGTACAAGTTGCTACATGCTCAGAAAACTTAATACTTTGGCTATCAAACACAAGTAGGTTAATAAACATTTCAAAGTAGCCATTGCTATTAATTGCTGTCAGTGGAAGTTTCTTCACTTCTCACCCAAAAGAGTAGTCTTGGTTTGGGTCATCACTACAGGCCCCAGCTTTACCACACGTGCTCCCCAAGATTATTATGACAGGAGTGGGAAAAGTAGTTTTTAAAAATAGTTTTATTAAATTTAAAGGGACCTTCGTGATGTTTCAGATTTATCCATAAAACTATTCTATATTTTCCAAAACATTAGAGATCATTTTCATACACACGTAAGTTTTAATTTTTGTTCTTTTAATAGCACAGACAGATCTAAAAATCTAGTTACTCTGTTTATACAACTTTGTATGATTCCACTGTGAAATAGTTTAGAATGACCTGAAATATTTTTCTTAAAAAAGAAGTCATTTAATTGCAAGACACCCTAACTTACAAGCTAAGGAAAAATAGACGTGTCACAAGCTGAGAAAATGTAAGTCAATAGTAAAAAAAAAAAAAACCACCACCACAATTATTTAGGAAGCATTTCCATTCATTCCCAAACCAGCACTTTGGTTCTTCTAGTATATTGAACAAATATGTGTTATATTTTGTATCAAAGAGACAGAAAATTATGGTCATATGATATTCCTGAGCCACAGTGATAATAACAGAAGGTGTTCCACCACAATCAGAGGAATAGCAGAGTCACAGGATACTGACATAGTAAAGGCAAAAGAAATAGAAAATAACAGATAAGAGAAACAAAAAAAGTCCTCCAAATTGTTCTCATTTGTATGTTTACAGGGACACCTATGCAATCATAACAGATGAATGATTTCACAGAAACATACAAATTACAGCACTGTATCTTAGTTACCAGCATGACAATTTATAAGCAGGCTGTCTTACACACATAAAGAATGTGCTTTTCGCTCACCAATAAAGGCAAAATCCATAATTGCACTGCATTGCAGTATCCATCTTCTTAAACGGAGTCTCTAAAACCTGCATTTTTAAATTGAAAAAATGAAACTGTTGATTATGAAGAAGCTATCGTACGCTCCCTGTGCTAAAGCCATTTTTATTGTGAATGCATCATTCATAGTAAATCATAGGGTCATGACAAGTAAGTGGCATTACAAACAAAGGAAAATAAAAGCAATTGTTTCAATTTGTTTATAATCATAGCTTATTATGCAGAAAACTACTGAATTTAGAAAGAGATAGTTGTATGAAAATATAAATGAGCCATTTGGAAGTAATTATTGACTTGCATGAAAAGATTTTCTTCAAATAGTTAAACAGTGTATCACTTTAAATAAACTGCTCCGTAGGGTTGAACCATTAACAAGTTGTCCTTTTTTCTGAATTCTACATGGATAACTTTCCTACTCTTGAAACACCAACCAAACAAAACCAACATCCTACAGGAAAGATGGAAACTCAGGACAAAACTTCATTCATTGTGTTCCCAGAATTTTATCTGTATGATCAAGACTACACAATATAAAGACCATAGCAAGGACCACTGCTATCTTTTTTCAAGCTAATTTACACTCCACACTTAGATCTTATCCCATTCATCCCTAGTTCTGTCACATTAAACATTTAGGTTGCAATTATGAGAAACTGTTCCATGTGACAGAGATGGTAAGGAATAATATATTGTAGCTTGAAGAGATTGATAGAACTGTGATGATAGCGGGCATTCCCTCACAACTACAATATAAAACTTTCATATGAAAGAAGGATATAATAGTACAAAGAGCTAGATGTACATAAATATTGAAGAGAATAAATTTCAGCTGAATGTGTTTATAGCTATATTGGGGCATTTAAAGACATCATATATATTTAATGGGTAGCGAACAGGAGTCACAGAGTGTAGAGTCCTTAAAGGCAGGCAGTTTGACTTGCGTATTCATTTATCATGGGAACTTTGCCATCCTTCGAAATGGTTCAGTGTGCTCTCCCATCTATTTTATGGACAGGTTTAATTCTAGTAGCATAAGAAGGATGAATGTTGCCATGATCACACTACCCTTGAAATATGCCTGCAAAGGAAAAATTAGTACATTATAAGTATACTGGCCAAAACATTTTTATTTGCATCACTTAGAACCTACCCAAAAATATTTGGGTTTACAGAAATTTTAATAGCTCTATACTAATGCAGAGGCTGTATTTGGTTCTAGAAATGCTGAAAAGAATGCACAATTTTTATCCTGTATTATTTAATATATTTTTACTCCTTCAAAGATCCTCAACTGGATCTCATTAAAAATACACAGGAAAAATACAGGTACCTCTCATTATTTTTCATTCTTTGTTACCTATTTGCTTTGTTTCAGTGTAAATATTGTTTCAGTATAAACTTGTTCAAGGTCTAGAAATATTCTTCAAAAGGAGCCTTTCAAACTATTTGGCCCTGCTTTCTTATTCTTTAGCCACCAAATGTGATATCTGCTTGAGATCATTCACTGGTTTTCATCTTAAATTAATTCCTTTTTCATTCTTCACCCTTATTTTTCAAAACCTGCTAAACCAAAGAAAAGCAAGAGTCGAAAAGCATCAATCTGTCACATTTAATTACTAATGTTTCTGAACCATTGATATTGAGAAAAGCCAAAATGAAAAAGAAGAAAAAAGGGAAACTCCCTTAGATACTCAGTTTATTGTCTTCCTAAGAAAACAAAGTATAAAAGATAAAAACTTAAAACTCTGAGTTCCTCTGAGGGAAGAAATCAAAACTCTTGGAAAATAACATTTCTGCTTCTAATCTAAAATTTATCTCAAAATTGCTTTTTCATTTCTGATTTTTCCTATTATCTTTCCTATTGTGATTTTTCTACTAGAAGCAAAAGAAATTTCCAAGAGTCTCATAAGGTGATAAACAAGCAGAGGTGTCTGACTTGAATAGCTGTGATATTTTTATGGGAATCAGAGGCATTCTAGCAGATGGGGGTCCCAAGAGTGTTGCAATAATTTTGCCACATCCCCTTCTCTGAAAACAGTAAGTACGCAGGTACGGTCTCCAAAGGAGTACCAAAATGGGTAATAAGAAGCTGCTTAAATTAGTTCTTTACCAACAGAGGAATCAATATGCAGAGAACACTGTCAGCAGAACAGATCAGCAGATCTGGGCGTCCAAGTGAGCTCAAAACATAGTTACAGGGTGTCATCATCTGTCCATTACGTTTGTTAAGGCAGCAATTAAGTTTTCCAAACAACATTTTCATTCTTTGGAACATGTTGAAGGCTCTGGTGACAGTAAGATCAAGAACTGAAGCCAGGGATCATTAGTACTGTCTAAAAATTCTGAGTGAAAACAAAAGTTCAGAATGCTAAGAGACTTGATCATTCATTTATTGAACAACAAATAATACTGGTCCCTAAAAATATTCCTTGCATATGTCCTAAGAGATGAAATTAGAGTAGATTACTTTTGAGTAAATTGCTAGTGGACAATGCCTTGCCTTTCAAATTATTTATATAGGTAAGTCTCCTCAAGTGAATAATCAAATTTACAAACATGCAGGCATATCTCTATAAATATGCAAGAACAAGCCCTTGTACAAAATCAAAGTCCTGCTCTGATAGTTATTAAACGATCACCCAAAAACAATGCTAGAAGAATACTGAAATGGCAAACGTCAATCACTGAAAACTAGCAAGCCCCAGCATAGAACCTGTTTGTGTTTATGTACTGTAATATTGTTATGATCATATTTCCCACTGAATCACTGCCTAGTTCCATTTACAGATGGATTGTTCTCATTAAGCAAGAAGCCATTAAGTATTTTCAGTATGTTTTTTACTACTAAGGAGCTCCATAATCTACTTAGTAAACACTATTCAAGCTTCGATGACAAAATTATTCATTTCCTCATGGGATTTTATAAGATACTTTTCACAAACACTAATGTAGTTTCACAGCTACTAGGAGGTAAAGGAATAGTAGAGCCATTTTGCAAAGTGGGAGCTGACACCTGCAGAAGTTATGATCAAAAGTGCCTTTTAATTAGTGGGTCCAATTTAAATGCCTCTCACTGGATTTTTCAGAGTAACTCTCATTATAAAAAACACCATATTGAATGTTCAATGCACAGTTTCCTCTGCTTCTGTCACTACTAGGAATGCTTACCACTTTGCAAATCAGATCTCTAAACCTCACAGAATGCAATTAGGAAGTTCTAGTAACACAAAGTTGTAATTTCTTTGTAAATAGCTTTTTGTAAGCTATCAAAGATATACTATAGAATGGATTTTCAATTTTGTTTTAGTTAGCTTAATTTGGTAAGTTTTGACAGGCATCTACTTCAGGCTAGAAATGGCCAAATTCGATGTTCCAAAGTCATCCCCTCCGTTAGACAGCATCGTGGCACCCCTGCGATGCTAAGGCACCAGTAGCGGGAACGTGGACAGTGGGCATCTCCTCATCCACAGTTCCCACCATCTGGGACCGATTGAGGGAAACTCCTGCTCGGGTTCTGCCACTCTGGCCTCGAACATGCCCGGCACAGATGAAAAGGCTTAAAAGATTTAAGCTGCCAACCTGACACACCTTTATGGCACATGTGCAAACTGCAATTTTTTCAAGCCTTATAAGTTGGTTAAATTTAGGTTATTTTCAGCAAACGTCACATTCCTGATTCTCTGCCAACATTCAATCCCTGCTCCAAATTATGAACGTACCAAAATTCTCCACACCTTGTTACAAAAGATTTTTTTTTTTTTTTTAATAAGTACAAAAGAATGCCCAGGCCAATTCTTAAAAATATTTGAGTCATTTTACCCAGAAATTTCTATGTCATTCCTAAGAAAACATCTTGGGAAAGGGGAAAAAAAATATCTGCCCCAAACAATTGCAGTCTGACAAGGCTATGAGTGTGATGCTATCTTGACCATAAGCACCACCAGCAGTTCCATCTATAACACGTAAGTGAACAATGTGGGGAAAGACTTAAACAGGGTCTTAAAAAAGCAATCCAAATGAACCAAGACAGAGCGGTGTAAGGATCTCAGCATTATTATTGCAGAGTTACTGTGGGTTGCTCATCTGTTTCCAATTTGTTTTGATGAAGCTAATTTTATAGTTTTTTGGTCCAATTTCCTCTTTTTCAAGCCATCTAATTAAGTACAAAAGAATTCCAGTTTTATGGCATGGCTTAAAGTGGTTCATTAGTTTTTATACAGTGATAGTAAATCTGCTAACAGGTCACGTTTCTGAAGGTGATCAGAAACACTGAGGCTGGTTCCAGATTCACTGCCCTTTACATCAGAGGAAGCTTCAAAGAATCTTAACAACCAAATACAATAATAGATCTGCATTGCAACAAAATATTAGTTGATCTGCAAGTACCAATATTAAATACTTTAGTACTGAAATTACAGCTACATGCCGTAGTCTAATGGAGTGCAAAGGTACTTAAATTGTTCATTATAATTGCTAATTGTGTATTTTAACAGGAAGAGTAATAAGAGCCATCTTGATCCAGCCACAGCCCAATGATGCTCAGGTCAGGAGTGCTTCTGTGGCTTAAGTAAACAAACTCCAGGAGCCTGCTAAATGACCTCATCCTCATTTCTCTCCTGTTACTAAACATACATTTGAAATGGCACATGTAGAGATTTAACAAAATACGTATTTTTTCCCTGTTCCTTAAATTACAATAATCAGTATGTGAGAAGTACTGTAAAATTACTCTTTCTTGAAAACCAACAAGATGTTCTGCTCAGCAGTGATAAAGCATAGGCCATCTTTGCCCGTAGAGGACCCCATTCAAATTAACCAAGAGTAGCATAACGTCAGACAACATGCACACTTCGGTGGTGTATTATGGACTGCACTGTACACCCAGATCTTGATCTTCGATCAAGATAATAATCTACACACACTACCCAGACATTGTTTCTATGGAGAATAAAAGCCAGTTTGTACATGTAGTAATATTAAAGGAAATAAACTAATAGATCTTTTTGAGAAATTAATGTCGTAAAATGACTCAAATAATAGAGCATATTGTATCTTTAAGAAATGCTTAAAATAAAGATATTTGGGTAGTACTGCCTTTCTGTCATACCAGTATACAACTGACTTTATAACTGGAGTGGAGAGAGGCTCATGTATTACCTGAGCAAGGTAAATATTAGAATTAAACCAAAGGCAAAGAAACACATTAAAATGGGGTTACAGCACATACAGGCATTGCTAGGCACCGCTGCAAACAGAAGAAAATTATTATGCTGTGATGGCAAAACACACACCTACACATCTGGACAAGATTGCAAGAGATCTTCAAAAGCACAATGAGAGATATTTTCTTTCCCTAGGCAGGTTAATGGAACTACTCCAGTAGGTGAGCCCGAGTGGGTGGAGGTGACAGCTGTGGAGCATGCACACACTTGTGTGCTCAGTCACTTAAATGTCACATTAATAGCTCACTCTGTGTGTTAGTGGCCCCACAAAACCACCACTCATCGCAAGTAAACTGATAATTCAGAAGTGGAATACATCTTCTTGAAGTGATGGAGAAACTGTTCTCTGCTTGCTGATACTGCCAAAATCATATGGTGCAAATAAAAGTGTTCCTTTTCTAACAAATATTGTCATGCATAGAACAGTAAACAATGCTCCTGTCTGACCTCAGACCTAACGACAATACTGTCCTCCTAAGCTTTGTTCTCGTAGAAACAGATCTCTCATTCTTAGAAGAGCTTAGTGCTCTTTCTATAAAGCTTTTACTTCAGAACCTGGCTTGTTTGTGCACCGGACATTTTGAGAGTGAATTTATGACTGTCTCAAACAGAATGAAAGTTTGCTTACCTACTGTCAGCAGCATTGTCAGACTACGCAGTCACCGATGAGACAATGTGAACGAAGTTCATGTGCTACAATAAAAATCTAGATTGAGGCTAGAGTCGTGCACTTTCATTGAGATATATTTTAAGAGCAAACCACACTAGTTGTCATAATCTATTTTATAATACTCACACCAGGAATGCTTTTAAATAGTTGAGTTACTCTTAGAATGATGTCCAGAATTTGTCCAGAAGTGTCACAAAACTACATGGCAAATTCCATTCAGGGTATTCAGCTATGACATGGCTGAACAACGCTATTCAACGAGAAAGGGAATTCATTGTAATATCCCACTTTTTTATATTTCAGGCTAATCCTCCTACTAAAGACTTATACAAGTAAATACACACATAAAATGCACTTCAGTCTTTAACCTTTACCCTTTTATTTTATTATTCATTAATTTACATAACATTAACTTATAACATACAAGTATTTATAAACCAAGGAGTGTATAGATTTGATACTCCACCACCACATAATGGGATAGAAATTGTGTTCAGCATATTCTACAGTTTCTTTCAGTAAGGTGCTATTGCATGTGAAAAAATAAAAATGTTGAATGCAAATAAGTCTGTTTACAGCATTCAAGCATTCACCAAGCCTAAAATTTCAGGACATTGCAGCTTATAGGCTGTCATGAATCATTCATGAATGAACACCACAAACTGCAGAAATATTTCATACCTGTAAGTATGCAGCAACTAAAAAGGACAAGTAGTTATCAGACATTGTTTCCTTTTCCAGTAGCTTTCTGTGACATGTGATTGCTTACTGTGCTGGTTTGGTTGGGATCAAATTAATTTTCTTCATAGTGGCCAGTATGAGGCTATGTTTTGGATTTGTGCTGAGAAGAACAAATAACACACTGATGGTTTTAGTTGTTGCCAAGCAATGTTTCTATCAAGCCAAGGACATTTTCAGTTTCTCATACTGCACCCGTGTTCCCAGCTTCTTCTCTACAAGAGGCTGGGAGGACACAGAGCCAGGACAGCTGACCAAACTGATCAAAGGGATATTTCATGCCGTGAAATGTCAAGCTCAGTATCTAAGGTGGAGGGTGTTGCCCAGCGAGGATTGCTGTTCAGGGACTGGTTGGGCATTGATCAGCAGGCAACGAACAGTTGTATCACTTGGGGTGTTTTCCCCCCCGGGTTTCATCTCTCTCTTTTTTTGTTGTTTTCCTTTTCATTACATGTTGGTATCATTATTAGTAGTAGTATTTTATTTCAATTATTAAACTGTTTTTATCTCAACCCAGGAGTTTTCTTTCCTTTTTGTTCCTAATTCTCCCCCCACCCCATCCCTCCAGTGGAGGAGGGAGGTGAGTGAGTGGCTGTGTGGTGCTTAGTTGCTGACTGGGGTTAAACCATGACACTTACATAAATACATTTTGATCTCTGAATTTCTAAAATATAACTTCTTATATCGGTTTTCAGGATATGCCACTATCTTCAGGAGTAATCAAGAGCTACCCAGTTATTCACAATCACAAACTGTGTGACCTTTACATAGTACTGCAAGTTCTATTTTTCTCAGTTCAGGATTTAATGCAACCTCTAGCTAAGTGATGGAGCTGAGCACTAAATGTCACAGAAGGGTACACCATAATGACCGAAACAGACGAGGGGGTGGCACAGCACCTTCTGTTCTTGTTTCTTCTTTTCCCAATATATTCACGCCCACCATTGCTTGATAAAAGCATCGATTTAATCCTATCTCTGTTTTACGTTCTTTAGTTTGAAGTACCTCTAGCATGACCCAAATCTAAAAAAAAAAAAAAAAAAAGGGAAAAACTTGATATTAACTATCCTCCCATTTCAGAAATCCCAGAAAGAAAAGCATATTCATAACACAAACTGACTGACATACAAAGCTAGAACCCATTCCTTCTTAGCAGTTCATAACTGGCAATTTCTAACTACTCCTTTTATATATGCATGATACACAGGAATTGAACATTTTTCTTTGTGCTTATTATCACCATGTTCACAACATATTATATTTTAGGTGTAAACAATGTGAATACGTATTTTCACAGATCAAAGAATAAAGCCAATGGACATTTTTATATTGAAAATTAAATTAATTAAAATACTTAACTATGGCTCAACAAAATAGTAAAATGAGTGGGAAATTCTGAAACAGTATTCTTTTCAAAACATAATTTTACATTTTGTAACTGATACTCTTTTATATAAATTTCTTTCCTCCCATCTCTTGAAAAATTAGGACATAGGGTTATTTTAGGAAACCCTAGAAACCATGACTGCTAGGTCTGCTTGCAGCACCAGTGTTCTTGCAAATCAATATAAATACAGGGTGCAGCATTCTACATAGTAAATAATCCCAACCCCATGTTTTCAGACACCGTATATTTCAACTTCTATTTTATTTTTCATTTATCTAGGAATAACAGGTCTGAATTGTTTTATACTGCTATAAAATTGCACTTTTTGAAGCCTTTCATTTCCCCACATTGCTTCTGATGACTGTGATGGCATTTGTGGATCACCACCTGTCACCATCATATGGTGATGTGATGCTAATAATAAACATTATGCCTTCTGTACTGTTTGTTGAACTTGGTTATGTTATATGACTTCCTGTTCTGGAACATTAAATGTAGCATTTTAAAAAAAAGTTATTGATGCTTCAGTTGGAAGACTGCAATTATTCTAATTGCAATCTGAGGTTCCTGCTCAGCAAAGATGTTTAATTCTACTCAGGAGAAATGTAGACACTTCACAAAATGTCATGCAACAACGGTGAAGAATCCCTTTATTCTAAGAAGTGAGGATAGAAGTAGAAGAAATACGAAATTCTGTTTGCTCTTGGATGCTCTTTGAGCCTAGTCTGGTGTTTCTAAGTAGGTATGTCTCTGCTTTCTACTTAGTGCCTTCATAAAATAGATTTAAGCACAAAACCGTAAGGAAACCACAGAGCAAAGGTATCCAGCTGGTTCATAGCTAATAATTTACAATGGACACCACCAGTGTTGTCCCCATCAAAGTCATAGATGTGGAATTCTACTATACCACTAAATATAACTGATAGATATTATTGCTTCAGGAATGGATATAGAGTCTTTTAAAACTAGGATTGAAATATGCTGATCTTTCACAACGTTATTACTGTGTGTGCAATTTAAATATGAAATATAGCTATTAATGGTAAGAGACAAGGAGTAGCAATTCATCACTTCCAGCCTGTAAAAGACAATCTCCTTGGGGAATGAGAATTATTGAGAGTTGAGACTTAAAGAAATACAACATTTATCACAATACTGTAAACATAATAATCTAATATGTTTCAGAATCTATCCTTATATTTCAAAAACAAATTCAGGTATGCAACTAATTCAAAACTAATCAGACCTGTAAGTTTAACAGAGATATCCAAAAGATCAAATAGCATAAAATGCCAACATTTTTCTGCTGTCAATTCACTAACTGATAAAAGTAAAACACTGCTCTTTAAATCATGGAAATGCTATAAATCACGTTTCATGGGATATTGCATGCTTGCAACAGTTCCCAGGTTTTTTTATTAATAAGCCAATTTAAAAAATAAATGTAGATATTAATCTGTTGCACTTAAGGGAACTTTCTAGCTTACTTTTGTAACAGTTAAAGATCATTGTCACTTTTTAATGCAGATGCTTTGCATTCATTTAAAATTCTAGTGAAGTCTCCTCAGAGTCTCCCCCATCCGTTCCCACCCGTAATACGGTGTTAAAAGCACCCAGAAGCTCCACTGGCTTAGGTCTGCTTAAAGTTCTCAGTGTCTCAGTTTATGCTGTGATCACTTTTAGAGGAAGAGACACTTCACTATAGCTCAGAGATGTGATGTTCTCACAGGACCCCAACTCGCCCAGCTTTGCGAGGGTCTGTCTAGAACTTTTCCACATGGCAAGGCACCCAACAAAGCCTCAAATGCAGAAGAGCCAGGTTTGGTTAGAATAAAAACCTAGAGAAATTGAAACAGAGAAAGCTCAGAGAGTCTGAAAACACAGAGCAGAAATAATGAGAAGGGTTTATTCATAACTGTCCCCTGCCCACTGTATCCCTGGTCCTTGCATCCAGGCAGCACAAGCACTGTGAGTTATAACAAGCTCCGCTCAGTGCCCTCCATTCCCCAGGACCTCATTTCTTCCAAGAGACGCCCAGGCAGATACAATTTCCCCCTACATCCAGAGGGACCTGCCTCGGCCAGTAACACTGATGTTTTGCAGAATATTTTGCTCTGTGGACTATAGTTCCTGTGGACAACGATCAGCGTATGAATTCCCAACTGGAATTCTCCCTGAACTCACTAAAACCATTAGCCTTCACTTGCCAGATTTTTTCAGAGGCAGGTATTGCCTCATACATATTTACATATGTTAGCTGCAGTATTAATTCAGAATTGCAGGCCAGATCAAAAAGAGTTTCTAAGTTGATGTATCACTGAGATCAAGATATTAACAAAGATAATATCAGCACTGAACGGTCTATTCTTTTGACTAATTTCTGCAAAAGCGTAGGTATGAAATACCAACAGGAAATACTCAAATACCTTATTCGCTGGTGATAGAATTCTTTGAAAGAACTTATCCACTGAATGAATAATTCATCAGATATGAACATTACTGAAGCCTAAAATTTCCTCTCAAAATTAAAAAAAAAAAAAACACAGATATCTCGGTATCACGCTTGCCTTTCACTTTGAGATTCACCTGGGCAACTGTGGACATCTACAGAATGAAAATAATAATAAGAAAATTTTAAAAATTAAAAAAAAAAACACAACCAAAAAAAACCAACAAACCAACCCACATTTTCAAAAAGGTCTACATCTCAGCTCATCATCTTAAGTTCCATTGATAGGCAGCAGACAGAAATAAGCACTTAAATTAACCATACCCTAAGGATGTTTCTTTCTTTTCCTTATCTTCAAAGGGAGCTCGAGGCGAGTAGCTCAGACTAGATATCAGACACAGATATTGCACAGTAGACATCAAAAGTGAGGTGAGAGAAAACACAGTCAGAGATCTTGTTCCAGAATTTGCCTCAGCAAGGTGGACAGGATTTTTCACATTACCCATGTCTTTAAAAAGAACAGTGATGTTCCTATATTATGTTACAGAACCGATAGAGTGTATGGACTAGGTCTGGCAACAGACACCTTGCCACGAGCTCCCATCACTGTGATGGAAGTGTACATCCAAAGTGGGCACAACAGACAAGATGTGAGCCTGAACTCTACACATATTTCCCTTTAAAATAAAAAAAAAACCATGCTGAAAAAAAGGATGTTAACTTCTAAGTCTGAAATGCTAATGCTGCAACCAATACAACTGAGTAACATCCAACTACGGAACAGTTCCGTCAGCACTCCTCCACTTGGTACGCTTCGGGGCTTCTGCAAACCAAGCTCCTCATCATGGCATAGCCATGCTGTGTCCCAGTATGGTTGTTCTGCTATTTATAACTAAAGGCATACATAAAACATGTACCCAGGAGTCATCTGAACTGTCAGACAGAACAGCAGTCTAGCTCCTACTGCTGAAGCTCTTTGTCCCATCCCTTTCACGCTCTCTCTCATTTTCTCTCATTAGCAGGTTTAGTTATTTAGTGCTGCAGCCTACACAGCGTCCACATTACCTGAGAAAACGTCTCTGTTCTTTGCACAAAGAAGTAGAGCCATTTCTTCCTTTTCCAAGGCTCAGTTTGAGCTGCACTCTTTCTTTATATTTTTAACCGATGTTGTCCAACAGCATAGCACACAGTACTATTTGTATAAAGGCAAGAAGAATTACAATTTGTTCTTGTTTTCATTTGTTCTGTGTACTCACTTCAGTGCTTGTAAGGGCACAAAAGAGCCAGCTGACAAACGCATAGCAATACTTCATGTATTTCCTTGAATGGGCATGATAAACAATATCAATCCTGCCTACTTTCAGACACCCAGAAATTACTCTGGGAAGTAAGTACACACATTATTTTGTACGTCTGCTTTTTCCACTTTCACTCATTTCCATCCCATTCTAACTAATAAATTAATAGTGGTTTAGGTGTGCTTATCCCAAACCCGAGTTAAACACGTTCTTGGCATTGCAGTGAAAAGGAGCAGCATCCTATCCAGGAATGTATGCCTATCTCACCATCATATTTCACATTTGTATTCTTCCTGAAAGTTGTCAGATATATTATGTTGTGTCCAGTAAGTACTTTATAAACATCATCTCATTTTAACAATAGCAATCTTTCCCTATGTCTGCATAAGGTGATATATCTCAGCAAATAAAATTTCCGATTGAAAGATTATCTCCGTGTCTGCTTTGTTTTCCTTATGATATTAGTTCTTGAAATATTGAATTTCTGCCTTTGTGTCTCTACAGTACTTCAACCCTACTGACAGCACAGAGCAAATTCCACGCAAACATTTTACTCTTATCTTGAAATTAACTTTCTGAAGGCAATTTCATTCTTTTTCATTTAAATACATCTAGGCAATTTTAGTCTTCATCTGGATAAGATGAAAGGAGGATTTTTGTATCATTGCTGAGTTGAAGCCTATAACACAAATTGTCATAAAATCATGTCACAAAGACAGTATAAGTGTGACTTCCATTTCCAGATGTCAGCCAAAACATTTCCCCCCAACTCTGACTTACACAGGTAGCATTAAAACACAGCATGGTTTCCCCAAATTAAGATTTAATATAATTTTATGATTTAATATAATTTGATTAATATAATTTCCACTAGGATAGCTCCATACCCATTATCCAGTAAAAATTCACTTTAATGTTGAACTGTTTGTGGCATGCCTTGCAAATTTTTACTTTTTTTTTTTTTTTTTTTTTTGAGGAACTTGGATTAAGCCTGGGCTAACAAAATAATTTTAATATATATATATATCTTTATAATTTAAATAAATAATTTTTACTGGTATTCTAAAACTTTTCACCTTTTTATTCCTTGCATGGAAATGATCAGATGATGCCTGCTATTTTATCTCATTTGAACCAAAACAGTCGATTAAATTTCATACAAGCCACTAATGCAGGAGCAGTTAATTTACAATATCTAGAAAGAAAGTTGGCAAACATACTGCTCCTTGAGGTGCCATTCCTTTATGTGCAAGTAAGACTTGAGGCTTACTTTGAGTCCTCCTTCAGTCAGAGGACTTCTTTAAAGAATTTCCAAGATGCCCAAGTTTCTGCATAGACCAGAAAATGAAACCTCAATGTTTATTCAGTGTCTGCAGAAAAGGAATACTGCATTTTACTTTAGTATAATGAATCAATTTATCATTTTGAGAAAAATATGAGTTTTCATATCCTTTTTTTCTACAACATTTATATCTCAGAAAAGCACAATAAGAAATTGGAGAGTAAATTTGTCAAACACATATCTGAAATATTAATCTTTGATTTAAAAAAAGATATTTCTCTAAGCAACTCATCTGTAAAAGCCAGCTAATTAGGGGCTTGCATTCCAGCTAATGAGGAACCACTTGAAATAGGGACAGGTTTTGACTGAACATGAAAATTTCTAGCTATCCTGGCATACGTGTTTCTGTTTAAAATATTCACTGGCTTTTTATTTCTTTGAAATTCATTGGTGAAGACAAGATAATTTGATAGCAGTTGTCAAAAATTATTTCATCCAGGAACTAAAGCAGTATGACTACTAATGGACCAAACTAAAATAACACATACTGTGCATGTTTTGTGCTGATTTAACGCCAGAAAATATAGTTAAAACAGGTCCATAGTCTCACAACAGTTCCAAAAATTTCAGCTCAAACTGGCAGGATAAATGCTACTGAGTCCCTAACTGGGTGAATAATAGGTACAAAACTGGCTTTCAGGCAACTTCCCTGATGTCAGCTATGATGGTATTATATCATTCTTCTCCATTTTGCAAATGGTCCCTAAGTACCTTGCGATACATTCAGCAAATGTAAAAAAGAAAAAACTCCCTCAGACCTGTTCCAATTTTATCTGTTCCCCTTTTTTGGCCATATGCTATTGCAAAACTTATCCAGTGTCGGTGATAAGTTTCAGTTGCTTCAAAAATCCATTTCTCATGGACAAATAGTTTCTCAGAAAGTTTATATTTTGTTGTCAATCTCTGTTATTATTATGCTGATTCCATGCTGCTAAAAAACAGTAGTCTGCAGCACATCAAAACACATGTATTAAACCCCCAGCATAATTGTTAACTGGTAACTAAACCAAATTCAGAGGGGTGAGACAAATGCCTCAGAGGCATTTGGGGGGTGGGTGGGGAGGGAGCGGAGAATGAAGGGAAGATGATAGAATTAATATCAGCTTGTACAGATGTTTTTCTAACAACAACAAGATAACATGATTTTTTTCTTTCCTTGTGGCACACCTACACTCTAGCAAATCACTAAAGTACCATGAATATACTGACAACCTCAGCGTTTTAAAGCCACCAACTGGTTTGACTGACGTATGAACAAAAAGTGCCAGCGGAAAACAAAGGAAAAAAATAAACCCAAACACATTCGAATACTTGAAACACCAGCACCAGACACTGCTGGGCATACTGTACTGCTAACAGACTGAATGCATATGGAACTCAGTGGGAGACAGCCATATTGCTACAGTGATATTATCGAAGTGCGCTCAAAAAGGGATTAGATAAATTTATGGAAAAGAGATCTCCTCCCTCAGTGGCTGTTAAACATGATGATTCAGATGAGCCCACTAAACTGATAATTAGATCATAATTATTTAAAACAAACAAAACACAGCACTTTTGCAGTCTTTCTTACACTCTTTTTATCTCCCTCTATTGGCAACGATTTGGCATAGGACACCAAGTGTCCTTTGGGGTCAATCTTATCTTCAGATATAGTCTTCCTCCATAGGATGTTTCATCTACAACTGTCAACTTAAAAGAGTATCTTCATAATGTAATGTGCCTTATCTTAATTTTCCATACCAGTTCCATAAGTAAATAGCCACTTTCAGGATGATGACTTTTTAAAAGTATTTAGGGGCAGACCTGAACAGATAGTAAGGAATTAATTCATCAAAGTGTGGAATATCTATTGAATTTTAGTTTGTTAGGTACATAATTTTTACTTAAATGCCCATATAGGATCATATTAATGCCAATTCAGCTGTTAACATATCTAATGTAACTGAAAATCTGGTCCAAATCCTCGGCCACTATAAACTGATAGTAGCCATATATGCATAGTGTCTGCATTCTTATGTTAAAGAAAACCATAAATTATTTGATTCAAAATACTTTGGGCATGAGTCACAGAGACAATGCTTTCAAATCTCAATACACAAAGCAACACAGCACATCACATGTACCTGTTGTTAAATTCTCCTTGATTAAAAATGTATTCAGCCTGCAATGGCATCAGCACAGACTATGAACTATACCATTGCAATTTATACACCATAATTATTACAAAAATACCATATTTCTCATTTCCAAACACTTCTACAGAAAGAAAGACACAAAACTGAATTTCCCTTTCTATATGCTATTTCCATTACAGCTGAATTCAGTGAATGAGTTGGATCCTGTAGTAGTGAATCCCTACTGTGGATTTCTGTATAAATAATATTTAGAAGGACTGCTCATCTTTGCACTGGAATGACTGGGCCCCTGCATCATGTTTAGAAATTATGATGTGATTCAGATCTCTTAGTTATTTTGCAATCTGATTCACAGTGGGTATTTTTTCTCCAGATTAAGAAAGCCTTTGTTTATCCAGGAGATTTCTTAACTCCTGAGACTATGAAGTTTTAGCCTGGCGAAGAAGAGGCTCAGGGGAGACCTCATCGCTCTCTACAGCTCCCTGAAAGGAAGGTACAGAAGGCTGGAGGTTGGTCTCTTCTCCCAAGTGACAAGTGATGGGACAAGAGGAAACAGCCTCAAGTTGCACCAGGGGAGGTTTAGATTGGATATTAGGAAAAACTTCTGCTCCAAAGGGGCTGTCAAGCATTGGAAGGGGCTGCCCAGGGAGGTGGTGGAGTCACCATCCCTGGGGGTATTTGAGACATGAGGACAAGATGCTTAGGGACATAGTTTAGTGGTGGACTTGGCAGTGTTAGATTAACAGTTGGGCTGGATTATTTTAATGGTCTTTTCCAATTTAAAAGATTCTATGATTCTATGTGGAAATTGACATCCATTTTACACCTTGTTGCTAACTGTTATTTGCAAAGGATTAGTGCTCTATACCAGCAGTTGCTTTAGTTACTATATGAATATTCATTAGGATTTCATACATAGCACCCTCAGTATTTACAGCTTAATTTTGATATTTTGTGGCTTTGTTTTCCACCTTTACCTATCTGTACAAGTAACTGCTATTATCTCAATCACATAACTATCTATGTTTTAATCAAAAGAACTGTTTTGTCACTACTCCTACACAATCCTCTGCAGGTGCCAATACAAATTACAGTCTTCACAGCTTCTCCTACATTTTATCCAAAGACACAGAAGTACTTCTGGTGATCTCAATAATGCATGAGTAACTTCACAACAATGGAAAAATAAAAGCATCTACATGCAGTTTTGATGTAACTATCCGCAGTATTCCTCCCAACACTAAAACAGATTGGCTTGTTTAAGACATGGGTATGAAAAACACCAATGCCAGGATGCACCAGGCAGGCAATCATATTGGAAGTGAGCAGTGCATTTTCCAGGAGTGATCAGGTTCTAACATCCTATGGTGATGTAAAAACACAAAACTAAGTTTAAGGTTGGAATATTTCCAACCTTGCTTTATAACAGAAGTATATTTGCTTATATGTATGTTTTACTGTCAGCAGTTACACGTTAAGAACAATAGAAACCCAGATCTAGAGTACTTCACGATATTGGGATCCTTGATTCGGCACATGTATTATTAACAGACTCCTCACATCATAGTAATTTCAAATTTGATCTTAATTCATTCTTTATTTTCAAATATTGGTTCTTGGAACTATTAATCTTTCATAAAGTGTTTGTTTTCTAAGAATTAGATTTATGCTTTTGTATGTTTTCCTTAGCCATTCCTTTTTTTCCCCTAATAATAAACTTTGGTATTCCCAATAGCTTTTCTTCTGTTAGCTTTGAGTTTACTCTTTCCTAGTCATCTGGTTTTTTCCAACAATATATTTATAATTTCTATTATTGCTTTGTCCTACAACCTCTGTTTCAAAAACTTTTATGAAAGCCTGATTTATTGATACAAATATTGATGACAATTGTTTTATATTGTTATCCTTCTTACAAGGATAAACAACAAGGATAACAAGGATAAACAACAGGCAATGCAGTTGTGGAAAGCTGAGCACATCTGATAACAGCGCTTCTTGACATAAACCAAAAGTTACTTACAGAAATAACAGATCTGTAGCATATGCTACCACCATAGATGGAGAAGTCAACTATTCAAGAAGAAACCTACCCAAACCTGTCTAGGTTGAAGCAAAGTAGGTATTTAACTACTGCAATTGGCTGCACAATGTGTTAATTCTACTTAATCACCAAGTATTACCAAAGGCACAGCAAGTAACCTTTTTAATCATATCTCTACAGGAAACAGCTATGTTTTTTACACAATAAAATCCCACAATACCATTTCTGTATGATTTTAACTAGTAAAATGAAATCCTCCCTGATTGGGTACACAGCTGATTTTGACAGGCTACCATGACTAAAAGCCATTGTTACCTTGATAGAAGTAGTTTACACTTCTATCCAGTCAGTAACCAGTAACATCTGTGTTCAGAGTTCAGGTACCTGCTCTTTGCCTGTGCAACATCGTGAGCTCTGTTTCCTTTCATCTTGAAGCTGCAGCTGTTGGTGGTTTTGAGCAGTTATGATCAAATGTAAGGTGAATAAAACTAATTTCTGTGGTCCCTGCTACAGCTTATAGATGCTATAATGAATCTTTTCAAAACTTGTGAAGTTACTTTCAAAGTTATATAGGAAGCATTGGTGACATTGCAATTCATATACTACCTCTTAAAACAGTTTTTGATGTGTGGTTTCCTGTGTCTTCTGAAATGGATGATGACTATAACAACATGTCTCTCTTCCTTTCTCTAGCTGACAGCCCCATAGCTTCAGGAGTGGAAGCTGACAGCCCTAATAGTTTATTCTTCCAGGTATTTAGTGATGTGGTAATTGCACCTGTAGAGAATTACGTCTACCATGCCATGTTGTCTTTTAAAAGCTGGCGCTGCAGAAAATCCATAAAGTAGCTGAGAAAATTCCCATACATAGCACAAGATGCTGTAAATGTTCATAAGAACTTTTCTCTAGAACTACAACACAGGTTTTTCCAAACACAACAAATCTGTCATCTAGTTAGCACTGCACACAAGTTACTGTTTATGTGCAACACACAACAGTATGTGAAGGAACATGTACATTATAGGAACATTATATGCTATAATCTAGCACCTTGTCTTATGACATGTGCAAAAGATTGCATTTCAGTTCACCACTCAGGATAAAACATCTTGTAAAAAAAAGAGTATATATTCAAATGTGTTACATAAAGATGAAGGCATACTCTTCTAGCCTAGCAAATTATTTTGCTATTCAATGACAGAGAAAATTGTCATGGCAGAGGGACCTCATCCCAGAGGTAAAGTAGAGGAAGGGAACTCTGTTCGTAAATGAAAATATATGAGATCCTTTCACGGGACAGGGTGGGTGGAGCAGACCAGCTACAGGATACACTGAGACACAAACCTTCCTAAAATGCTGTTATCATCCCACTGTGGTGACCCTTTTAGATGTGTCCTATTTCTATCAGACTGAAGAAGAGGCATGTCATTGAGAATTAACATTAGAGGAAGATACAATGAAATAGCCTGAGGAGTTTGAGTAAGGACCGGGAATGAATCCTGGCAAATGAGTCTTTGGGACAGAGAAATCAAAGTGGTTGGAAGCTGTGTTGGGGACAAAGCAGTGTCTCCTGTTTGATAACTTTCCCTTACAGTGTAAGCATTTGGTCATTTCCTGTGACTAAAGAGGATCACACCATAAAAGCTCTGGAGCCAATTACTTATTTCTAAGCCAAGATAGAGTCAGATGGAAGAATTTTATAATTATAGGTCAATCTAAATAATTTGGAAGCTTGCCTAAATATCAGTAATTTAAGTGGGGAAAAAAGTCTTCAGTTTCTCATATCTGCATTTTTGTTTCTGCTTTTGGAAACTCCTGAGTCATATTTTCAACTTTTCTCAGCAGTCAATTAAGCCTGAAAGGGCAATACTTTTTAAAATGAAAGCTGCGATTCTGACATCGTCAAGCGCCTCCAGCAAGTGGAGAAATATTGCAAGAGTCCCTCCAAAAAAGAAAAAAAACATCCTGCAGAGTCATTTTATATTAAATCCAAAGGGATGTGAGATTTCTATAAATTATATTCACAGGCTCACTTGTATTCCTATTCTTCCAAAAGTCACAATTTTCTAGAGGGGATTTACTTAGAAAGTAGCAGCCTCACTGATATTTTCAAGACAGTTTCCATTACCATGAACCTTTTTTATCTATTTAGTGACACATCACAACAAGACTGATTTATTTCCTACCTCAACTGATATAGGAATCCTAAACAATATTTTAGCAGTACTGAAGAACAAAGAAAAGTCACAAAGGTTAATTTATTCATCTGTGTTACAGCAAGACAGGGAAAATTTAAAAAGACAAAATTCAGCACACACTTGTTCATTTAGTTGTGTGTATTTCCTGAATTTCCTAATAAGAAAAAAGCAAAAATCTTCAAAAGGAAAGAAAGATTTAGAAAGCAGTAAACCTGAGAAAAAGAAACTTAGAAGAAGAGGGCATCTGCAGTTCAACTTAAACGGCATCGTGGCAGGGCAACAAGAATAGAGCTGGTGCACCTATGGACAGCTCCATGAGTGGTGTGAGCACACCCATCTGTAAGGTTCTGTAACGCACGACACATGATGCTATTGCTCAGTAGCTGTCAAAAACGTGCCATTCACAAATGAAGGGGGGAAGGGGAAGAGGGAAAAAAAAAAAAGAAAAATGTGAAAAAAACTCAACCACAAGAAACCCTAAGGGGACTGAGCATAAATCTATAGAGAAATGTTACGATTACATACCCACCAAGCAACAGCTGAACTAAGTGTGAACGTAGTTGTCTAGAAATACTTGACAAGCTACCCACTTAGGAAGAAGGGGAATTGTTTAGTGTGATACCTAGGGCTATAACAGCAAACAATGGGATGAAATTAGGAGGGAAGATTTAGGCCAGATATCAGCAAAACATCTCAGCCGAGTTATTGTACTGTGAAATAATCTCCCAGGGGATGTAGCTGAAACCCCATTGTATGGGAAATTGAAAACGAGCTCCAATTAGAGCGAAAAACTTCAACGTGGCAAACAATACTGTCGCCGTGGAATGATGGCCTGGATTGACTTAATAGGGTTTTTTTCCAATTTCTATTATATTCCATTGCAGAATGCACAATGTAAGACATTTTTAGAGGAAGAATGTTTTTCTCAACAAAAGATATTGTTTTAGCTAAGTATGCTTAACAGTTTAAACATCTATCCCTCCTCCAGTCATTACTACAGTATCTGAATACGCCATATGGTCAAGGGTTTTTTTAAAAAAGTGATCCTAGCCTTCAAAATTCTGTTTGATCTCCCATTTTAATAGCTGAAGCAGATCAAGTTGAAACTCCATCTGAAGAGACGATTAGGAACATTCATAATACACAGCAGCATATCAAACACGAAACAATATTACTGCCAATTAAAAAAATGGATGCAATGTTTCTCACACAAAAGCTTAAAACCTTTTAGAAAGGTGAGACTAATTGTCTCACCCTACAGAGAATATACTTTTCAAACCTATGTATGCACAAATAGCTTGCACGAAACAGCTTGTATTTGGTTTGTATTTTCTTTGTCATCGTGTGCTTCCGTTTCCTGCAATGTCTTGCTTTCTATCCCCGTGGAGATCCTTGGGTGACACTACGAGTGGTAAAGCCACGTAGAAAACACTCCAAGGGGCATAATCCTTCCACACAACACGCCCAAGTCACTGGTATGATTGCTGGATGTAGTATTTCCACAACAAGCCAAAACATTTCACCAAGCATGAAATGGGAAGCAGCAATAAGACTCAGGACACACAGAATTTTTCCTACATATATGTGTGTTTCTGAGAATATAATTTTCTGCTACTGCTCACATTTGCCATCTCCTCATTCAATATTTTCTGCACAGAACTGCCTCTGGTCAAACTGATGTGACCACAACACAATGAGATACAGGCAGATTTCAGGTATTACTAATTATTTTACACTGTGCATGAACAACTGGGGAAAAAAAAGAAAATTTCATCAAAATTACGTGAACGACTACACTTCCTTTGGCTTATGGATAAAAGGACATTTTGTTTGATCTAACAACTGATGCAGATTCCTGATAATAGCTGCAATATTAACGAACAAAACCAAACCTCCCTGAGAACAGAAAACAGTCTAGTGTCTTGACAGCCGGCCATACTCAGTAACTGGTATGGTTATAAGCAGTATCACAGAGAACCTGAAGTGACTTAAACATTTTTTTAATAGACATTTGAACTAATCTAAAGAAACACCACCTCTTTTGAAAGTACATAAGGCAGTACATCAGTATATAGTGTGCATATTGCAAATCAAAATTCAGTGTAAAAAAAAAAAAACAACTATAATATTGTGCCTTAATTTTCATTGATTTTCACTTGCTTACACCACATATATGTTGTTACAAAACCACTAAATGATAACCAAGACCAATCCACCTGATACTCTGAATATATTTCATTCCCATTCTAGCAACAGCTTCAGTAGGCTGTTGCACGTGCACAAGAATAAATTGGTCTATGAAGCAACACAGTATTTACCTGCTACTAAATGGCCTCAGAAGGTTCCAGGCTTAATTAAATGCTGGCCACATATTGTCCAGATTTCAAATCTTTAAGAGACACACTAAGACAGAAATTTGACACTTAAGGTATGATTTAATAGCTCCCTTACAACCTACAGGGTGTGATGTAGGCAGGAGCTGTTACAGTGCCAAGGATGGAACTCTAAGCACATTTTCCATGTGTGGCAGCCGTTCAGCCTGGAACAGCATCAGAAGGCACAGAATATTATAGCAATATCAGGACCTCAGCTCCCATTAGCTACTTGTTGAAAAGCCACAAAAGCTATGTGGATTTGTATCCCCAGTTTCCAGGGAAACTTTACTCTGTCACCCTGGCTGTTCCAAGGTATCTTGGAAGTATGCAGCTGCAGAAAGTGTTTTGGAGCTGATGAGCTGTGACCAGTGCTGTCAGTCTCCCCAAAATCCTCCCTGTGTCTGGAAACATGAGTGATTTCAGGGGGAACGGTCATGAGGTCCAGCCCCAGTAGTTACTGCAGTCTACCAAATGCATCTACATTATTGATAGCAAACATGTGGCACTGGGGCTGGTACAAGGCTAATATCCATTTCTTGACATAAATAACTCACTCTGGAAAATCTCGCAGCTCTCCTGGTCTAAAGGTGAGTTTTCACTGTCCCCAGTAGCTATAGTTTGAGGATCCACAGCGACCTGGCAGCAGCATTGTAATATTGAAAGACGATTACATTTTTTTGGGCTTCTAGAAAGTGAATCCCATCATCTTCCCAGAAACAGAGAAAAATTAAATCCATGGAAACTGCTGACACATGCAAGAATTTGCAGAAGAGTTGTTTTCTGTTTTAAATAGAAAACCACACAGGAAGTCTGAATCCAGCAGGTAAACAACCAGTTTTCAGAGCAATGATGCTTTTGCATGTATATAGCAGCTTTCAACCAAACAGAGCTCAAATTAACAATGTGGTTCCATAGATTTCATACAGTTACAGTTTCAGGTGTTTTTAACCAGAAATCTAGGATTAGACTTATAGCTGTAGGAGAAAAATTCTAAGACATTTTTGATGGACACAAGCAGGAAGAATTTTGGTTTCATGGAACACCCAAAATGCCAGAAATACCGTATTAGTGTACTCTACCACCACATTCAAAAGGGAGAGTCCCCCTCACAGATCAAGGTTTCTTGTAGTAGGTAGTTCTCAACCAACTTTCAGCCAACCATTATTCTGCCTTATCCCTCCTCAATAGAATTTGTGAAGAAAAATAGGACTATTTTTATTAAAAAATATTTGATTTAGTAGGATTTGAGGTAGTAGACCAGTTTTGATATCCATCCATATACAAAAATGTGCAGCTTTATGTTTCTAAGACTGTATATTTATCACAATTATTCCCATTAGAATCTGGGTTCCCACAACTAGATACTACCTTAGCACTTGTGAAGTTAATGAGCTAACCCAATAGGAGCAAAACTCACACTGCTTTTTCTGTCATTAAAATGTGTGGCACCTTCAGCACAGGGTCTAGGTACCTTTATTCACAGTGTCACAGGATGGTTGAGGTTGGAAGGGACTCCTGGAGGTCACTTGGTCCAATGTCCCTGTTCAAGCAGGGCCACCTACAGCCAGTTGCTGAGAACCATGACCAGATACTCATGTTTGAGTATCTTCAAGAAGGAAGACTCCACACCCTCTCTGGGCAACGTGTTTCAGTGTTTGACCACTCTAAAAGAAAAAAAAAAGGTGGTTTTTTCTTATATTTAGAGAGGAAAAATTTAGATGAGAAATAAGGAAGAGATCCTTCCTGGAGAGGGTGGTGAGGCACTGGAACAGGTTGCCCAGAGAAGCTGTGGATGCCCCATCCCTGGAAGTGTCCAAGGCCAGGCTGGATGAGGCTTTGAGCAACCTGGTCTGTGGAGGGTATCCCTGTCCATGGCAGGGAGGTTGGAACTGGATGGTCTTTAAGGTCCCTTCCAACCCAAACCATTCCATGATTCAACAGAATTCCCTGCATTTCAGTTTGTGATCATTAGCACAAATTATTTGGTTTCTGGCAAATTAATCAGTCACCAAGCTCTACTAAGGCACATGTGAATAAGACACTTTGCCCCCTTTTTAAAAAAATAATCATCCTCAACCCCTTTATTTCTTGGGTTTTGTCTTTAAAATGCAGACAATAGAACTCACCCCTACCTGACAAGTGGGTTATGAAAAAGAATGATGAACTCACAGATTCACAGAATCTGAACTCAAAACCTAATATAATAAAGACCAGATCAGCACCTCAGAAAGACAATATGGTTTGGACTATCCACACTAAACATTACTTTCAATGCTTACTTAGGAGAACTTCTCAAAATACAGCAGAAGTAATAATGGACTGAAATTCTTTAAATACATCTCCATACATCGGGATCGGCATGCTAATCCATGAGACTGATGAGTATGCCAGCATACCTGCTCCTAGCTTTGAGGCACACAATAGCGGCCTTTGATATTTCTGGTACCAGACTTACTTGATATCAGAAAAAAGAAAGAAGCTTGGAGGGAAAGTGTCATCCCAATGTTTGCCGTAACTATAGCTCCATCCCAATTAAACTTCCCTAAATACACAGGGGAATTTCAAAACAGTTTGCAGTGATTTAACTGTGCGGCTTGCACTGACATTTCTGGGAGTCAGGATGATAAATCCCTTCACATTGCTCTGAAAGTTCCTCAGCATGTTGGAGGCATGTGTCAAAGTCAAGAGAGTCCTCCTAATGAGCCCTGCTCCCTTTGATGTTTCCACTGGATAGCGTTTCAGGCACTGAATGAATATTTTAGATGTCTTATGCAAAAGAAGTCAAACAGTTTTCACCTTTGATAAGCATACATCTTACTCTAAAGGCCTTAACTTCTAAATACTGGAGATGAAAGGTGATTCTTTTATGTCCTTTTTGCCATTGAGAAGTAAGGCATTTGTTATTAAAAATGAATAATGTTTCACATTTTGTAACCTTCGGATACATTAGCCAACCAATGGCGCTGAGGTTAGAAATCAATATATAAAGTTAAGCAGTGTTAATGTAGTGTACATCCCATTTCGCAATTAAGAGTGTTTTAAAGCTGAGCACATTCATTTTCCCGTAGTCATTTGAAAACGCCTACGGAGAAAATATCTGGAATTTTAAGGAGATTTACCTGAGATTTTATTGAGTTAAACTTCTGAATGCAAAGTTCAATCGACGTGTCTGGTTTTAGTGTCCTTAAGTACAGTGTTTGCAGTTCATGGCAGACAGTAACATTTAAAGAGAAAGAGCTAACATTAGCACTATTGAAAAATCAGTGCTTGATGGGCTTCATCAGAATACACTTGCACAGATTAGAGGAGAAAATACTCTACCACTTCTATGCAATTAGGGAGACATAAGAAATTCATAGTAAGGGCAAAAGGTTGAATATATATACATTTAAAAGCCCTAAAGAGCAGGAAAATTACTTCTCTTATTGCTGGTTTTGCCCCATATTTGTAAACCTTCCCTTACTTTTAGGGGAATGAATGACAGCAAACCTTCCCTTAGTTTTAGGAAAGAGTGTCAGCCCCCGAGGTTTTGAGATGGTCAATTCAAACCTCTTTGCTGGTCTAAAAGGGTCTTATGCCTTTGGTCATCAGATCTTGAACCCATTCTATCAGAGTCAGCTTCAGAAAAATCCTAAGCAGCTTGTGGGTATGTTACAATAGGAAAGCAAAACCTAAGAAGTTAGAAAGCACATGATAGAGCACATCAGGGGAGGATTTTCTGATACTTTTAAAGTACAAAAAGCTGATATAGCACTATGATCCTCTATCTCTAGGGGCAAATCTCCTTGCCTAGCTAGAGAACCAGAGCCTCTGGAGACACAGCCAGCCATGCCAACACTGAACGGCACAACAGTGTAACAGCATCGCTAGCCTCCGACTTCTGCCCTGGTACCTATGTCAGTAAATCACATCCTAATTCTCAGTCCTATTCAAGAAACACAACCACTAATCTAAGGGAAATTTGATGAAACAGCACATGCAGGTATTGACCTGGTGCTTTATAGTGAGGTACCAAAATCCCTGCAGCTACGACAGAGGCTGGCTAAGGAAATGGAAACCTTCTAGGACGATTTCTTTGCACTTTTTGTTCTGCTCCAGCGTAGGGTAGAGTTCTCAAAGAAGGTTTCTTTGCCCATTTTCCACAGCCAGGTGTAAGGATCATCTCACTATGGTACATGCATGAGTTTTATCCAGTCTCATGGACACTTCCCATGAGAAGGCTTCCACAGTTACAGCTGAACCTAAGGAAACCTAGAAATAATAGCTGTCCACATTGTTTGTCATCTTCAGCCCTGCTTGGAGCATTACCAGTATCATCCCAACAGCTCACTGGTGTAGGCCAAACTTCCTAAAAACACAGTCAAGGACATGACTCTGTCACTGCTGCCCAGTCGTATGTTCAGTAAAAGCTACTGAGGCTCATTCATTCTTGCTGATTTTATTTCAGATGTTACATTCGCAGAGATACACCAAATACAGGAGCTCACTGAGGCTCTCCATTGTGTTTGGAAAGTACAGAAAAATGTTAGAAGACAGTAATTTTGATTTTTTATTATAAGGTTAAGTTGTGAATGTCAGACTATCCAGCACTGATGAGATATTAGGAGAGTTAGATTTCATAATGAGGTGTGGGGTGTATTCTATGAGTAATTAGGGTCATATGTTACAGACAAGCAGAGGAGAAAATTGTTCTTCTCCATCACTCTGACATATATTGCTAGATATACCTTTCAATGTCTTAGGTACCATCTGAAACAAGCATCATTATCTACATAAGCAACCTACTACTTTCTATTCTACATCCCCAAGCTCATGTTTCAGTGTCCTACTGCATCTGCCTACCTAACGAGGAGGAGGAAATGATCCAGAACGCATTTAATGTCTTCCTCTCATGAAGAACGACGACTGCTTGCAAACACCAACTGTAAACTGCATTTACATTTGGCAGGTTTCCAGCAATGCACTGCACTGCCAACAAACAGCAAGAAAAAAAAGCTGTACTCAGCAGAAACTACAAGGGAAGGTTACTGTAAAAAGCAACTTAATGCTATTATGCAACCTGGAGTCTGACAAGGACACAGGAGTCCCAAATTAAACAGAATTTCAAACAAATTCTCTATCTCCTGGCGTCTGAAACAAGAAGCTTAAGCACTGCAGCACCAGTGCAGTGCAATCACAAGACTAAGGCACTGAGTAATAATGAATTTTAGTATTTCTGCAGTAACAAACAGTTGAACAGCAGCAAATAAACATATGAACGGAACAGATTCCCTGCAAGGTATCGCAACTACTGCCTTGCATTCTAATACATTTCAAGACATTAGAAATTTAAATGAAATTTAAATACATATCTTTCTCAGGGCCCCATGTAGTAACAAATGTAGACATTTAAGCAGAATTCCTTCATGACACATTTAGAAGAAATTAGCTTTGAATGAGAGCAATTAGGAATTCTTTGCATTGCAATATCTGTAGTGGGAAAGTCCCCTCACCCAGGATGACCCTTCAGTATTGCATCAAAAGCCCTGGCTTTCCTCTGTATGCTGTATGCACAAGACACACACAAACTGTGAAAACATAAAGCTCGTACAGCTAAAGTCAAGAGCTTCGAAACAGTAACACTATGATTTTCAGCACAGATTAAATGAAAAAACTATGATTGTCAGCATACATTTTATTTGCCACTCATTCCCTCCTTTCAGCCATCCATTCCGATGCAGTCTCTAAATACACGGTCTGCTATTTTTCCCACAAGGTTTTGATTCATTCCATACACAAACACCTGCTGAAGGAAAATTCAGCCTTAGCAGTTAACATTTGGCAACATTTTACACAACTGACAACAGGGTTGAGCTGAAAATAGAGCAGCAGTTCAGCCTGAAATCCATTAAAATTATTGCATTGCAATTAGCATCAAGAAGACAGTAAGCTTTTAAAAACAGTCAGAAACAAAGCTGCATATGCAACAGATAATCTACATGAAGTCATACTGCTTATCACAATAAAGGCTTTTTCTACTGAAACCCACAAGGTTCATTAAGGCGGTGACTGTCACGGTACCAAAAAACGAACCAACAAAAAAGTGATATATTAGAAACAATCTGAGAAACTACAGTAAACAAAAGTCCCATTGTTGTCATCCTCCACCTGTAATCATGTTAGCCTATGAACATACAGCTGAGTGGACTGACAAAGTCCGAGTAGGTTGTGAGAGTGTGACTGTTGCTCTCTACATCAAAGGTTTTAGCTCAGTGAGCGAGAGCAGTGGATGCTGCTGACCAGTGGATCCTCACTGTCAAACTGGTGATGGATCAAGTAAATGGACATTGCGCTGGACTGGCAACAGGCCAGACCCCGGGCTCAAAGTATTGTCACCAGGGGCACAAAGTCCAGATGGAGACCAGACACTGGTGGGGCACTCAATGGGATTGATTTTGAGCCTGGTGCTGGTTAACATCTCCATTAACAGCCCTGTCAGTACATCTTGGAAAATGTTTTGCCTGGAGACAAAGTGGTTTTCTGCTATTCTCTTAAAAAAAAAAAAAAAAAAAGTCAATGGCACTTTTGGAAGAAGGAAGCGCTGAGCTGAGAAAATCTTTAATTAATCAAGCACAGCTTCACATTATAAATTTTCTAACATTCTTAAGACTAAAAATCTCTTCTCATTATTACATCATTTGCATCATTATTGTTTTTAGCAAAAGGTTTAAAACATCAAATGTATCTGAATTTTCAGTTCTAGTTTGCAGTCACATTTTACTGTAAATCAGCTCCTGAAACACTAATTTTAGTTTTGCTTAAAAAGGTATGGCTAGATTTAAATTCTCCATGAATTCACTTAACTGTTAAAATCTGTTAAACCTCCTAAACACAGGATTTAATCAAAGTTGCACCTTGGATGCTCTTTGCCTCTAAGTAAGAATAGCTGTTAGAAAATCGCCAAAACAGTATTTATTAAATCCCTTGCTACAAGGAGTTGTCCTCTTAGTTTACCTTGCTACAGATAAGGACAAGGTCACATGCTTTAGTCCTCTAAAGTTCCTTTTAGTCTGCTGATTTTGACACCGCAGTTGTTCGGCTGATTCGGGATTACAGCCTAGTTAATCTCTGCTGCACTACAGCGTGGGGTTCTTTTTCCTTCTCAGTCCATCCTCCCACATCCTTACAGCAACACCTTACCCTAGCAGAGCCAAGTTCCTGCCATAGTGCATGGTGTTGGTCAGCTTCATCAAACATAAATGCTTTAATAAGCCAAAGGAAAGAATTTCATCGTCATGTCATGTTTCTCTACTGCAGGCTGTTCTCAGTATTTTCACGAAAGGCCACCTATGCCCTTTTAAACACAGAATATATTTTGGTGTGTTTTAGGGTGGTTTACCTCAAGGGGAGATTTGAGTACAAGGCACGAAAGTGCCAGGCATCAGTAGTTGCTCTCTTACCTCAGTTTTAGTTATGGTTAGAGCTCCTTTGAAAGCTATCAAAGTCATGTAATTATCTACTTTTGCTATATCCCATGACTTCAGCACCTTCCAAACTACCATTGCCATATTTTGGGATAACACACATCAAGAGAAAGAAGACTGAAGTCACATTTCGAGAAAGACTCACTAGTGCTATGGACTGCATGCTAAAGATACCAAGCCTAAATATTCTACTCTGGTACTGCAGCTGATTATCACCTGCACCTATTTTAATCAAACACAAAGACCTTTACAGCACCCATTAGAATTAATGATGTAGAATAAATATGAAAGAGCATAGTCTCACCAGTACTAAGACAGATGTCAGACACATGTTACAAGTACCTCAAGGTAATACAAAAGTGGCTATTAGTTGTTATTTCAATAGCAAGACTGCTTTCTTGGCTGTGGAAAACATGCGTTTGCACAGAACGCAACAATCTTCTATTCTAAATCTGATTTTTAAAAGTACTTTACAACTCCTGCAGAGACAGATCATTAAGCTACAATGCCTTTCACAGACTGTGTAATGATTAAAGCTTTAAAAAAAAAAAACCTCCTTTGCCATTTCAAGAAACTTTCCCATCACCACTCAGATGAAACGGAAACCTCCTAAAATTTTCAAGCACCAAGAAACGCAAAAGCAGAAACAAAACCAAATCCCAACAGGAAGAGATGTATTATTCCTTCACAAGCAAAAGGATATTTGTGTGTGACTGAGCGACCTGGCTCATGTCCTCACCATGCCATTTTCCCACATCACAAGTAAAATGCCTTAGGTTCAGACCTTCCATTGCATAAGGAGGGTCTTTTACTTCTCTTCTGCCTGTTTTCTCTTTGACCACAAAATCTGGTCCACAGATATCTTTTTTGATTACATTTTCCACCGCCTCCCCCCATAACTGGAACATTTCCAAGAAAAGCTGTTTTCAATAATTCAAACATTTCTGACAAAGTATGTTTCATACAAAATAATAAATGCTGAGCAGCTCTAGTAATGTGCGATGTAAAAAGAAACACATAAACAGACTGAAAACTTAATTAGAGAATCTCCCTGGGAGAAATGGTTTCCTTCTTAGAGTGGGCAGGGGCCATGACTGTAAAACACAGGGGACTGCAGAGAACTTCTGTCATAATGGCTGGGGGGTCACAGTCACAGCGAATAGTTGCAAATACATTTTTAAAACAGAACAAAAACATATGCAAAAAGAACAAGAAAAATCAAACCAATGCCTTAAAAAGGTTTTATTCAAAGTTGTTTCTAAAAGCGGAGAAAACCATGCAAAAAACTTAAGGGTTTCTTAGGTGATGATATAGGTAAAGAACTTGATTAGCCTGTGGTATAAAGAGTGTGTCAAGCAGGGTCATAATTTGAACACCAGTAAAAGTAATTACTGAAATATGTAAAACAACATCTTTCATCGACTCATTTTTTAATGCTCCCTTAGGACCTTTATGGACTCTGATATTTTCTCCAGGACCTCGTTATGTGTGAGAGAATTGCCTGACTAGCACTGGCCACAGGAAGATGCTTCTTCCAGAAAAACACCTGGCAATGTAAGGTCCCCAGGATGGCCCTGGTTGCTCTTTGGCTCCAT
This sequence comes from Rhynochetos jubatus, assembly GCA_027574665.1. Taxonomy (NCBI): domain Eukaryota; kingdom Metazoa; phylum Chordata; class Aves; order Eurypygiformes; family Rhynochetidae; genus Rhynochetos; species Rhynochetos jubatus. Next base: position 13,445,544 of record CM050663.1, read on the forward strand.
CTGTGCCAATAAATTAAAAATACCCTGAGCGGTTCTCTGTCACTGGGGCCAAATCCTCTGGAATGATCCACACAGAAATTAGTAAATCTCCAGTACTGAGCTGGCCACATCTAATACGCCCACTGGGGATCCTCACATTAATTCTCAAAACATGCCCAGGGATAGCTTGGGAGGGTGAAGCCAAAGCTTCACCAGGGACTGAAGAACCATTTAACAATACCTTTAAACAATGGTGTTCCTGTACATGTGCCTGCAACCTGCCACTGTTTAATGTAACACACTATGAACTATAGGGTTGGCTTTTGCATATTCTTGAATTATTTGAAGTGCCACGTGATTGAGTCAGTGTCACAGTTTAATGGGTCCCACACATATAGCAACGGAGGTGTTTACTGATTGACGGATTTCTGTGGTTCAGCCTTATCACTAGGTAAAATTTCAATTAATGCATTTTTTCAAAACATAGAGCTGTGAAAATTGAATAAATCTGCAATAAAACCAACATAGTATTAAAATTACTTTTTACATCAGCGATGGACTCTTCTTCTCAAATGGATCCTACGGTAGGACAAACATCTACAACATACCCCTGACTATTCTCGGTATTGAAAGACCCACTGGTGTGACCTTCAACATCTTTATGAGCTTATATATTGCAATCAGTCTACGATTCCTAAATATTTTCCAAATTCCCTCAAAAAAAGCATTTCCTTTCCCATGAAGAAGACACAAACAAGAGAGATAATGGGAAGAAACTGCACTCTTTCCTCTACACCCAATATACATAACCATGCTAACCATGCAGAATTAGGAAATACCTAACTTCTGCTGTTGCTGATATCCCAGTTACACGAGGAAGACTGGAGATGCTCTGACATAACTTGTCTTGAAACTTCTGCCCACACTTTTCCATTCCTCGCCTTGAATTATTTGTATGCGTGCTCTGAGCTATAGAAAACCTAAATTCCTTTTCCCAGGATCACCATGAGAGCTTGCAGAACTGTCACTTATTTCACAGAATTTGTTAATTGTTTGTTTAGGCTAGGGGGAAGAAGATTTTTATAACCCTTTGCTTTAAAGAAGGGTTCCAGGAGCACGATTCCTTATTATGATAGTGGCTATATCACAGCTTATTGTATTTCTTATCACCTCCTTTGATAAAAGAAAATAGCTTATTTTAGAATAAACCTTCTGTGGCATTGAATGGAATGTATAATCCCTGCTTCAGGGTTTGCAGAGGCTCTAGAGATCAGCAGGAATATTATTCATTGTCACAGACTGATATGAATGCAGCATTCTGTTTGAGAATTTCAATGCCCAAAAGACAAAAGACATTCTTCAGTCCCCTGGGGAGGGGAAGGTTATATACTGGTGTCTGTTCTACATTTAGCACTTCACAGTTAACATGGTTCTGTCAGGCTTGTTCAGAATAGGAGCAATCAAAATGACTACATCAAAACCTATGCTTGAAGTTGTACTTTGCAGTGCGAGAGGAACAAACTTTGCCGCAACATTAGATTCCTATCAGTTCAAAATATTAGTTCAGATTTTGCCCTGTCTTCACTTACAGATCTATCCTGGACGATGGAAGAGCTTAATTGGTATCTTCCAGTTAATGGAGATTTGTTCTTAGCAGAAGGTTTACTGAGCCCACATGCAAAACCAAAGCCCAGTGGCAGGACAAAAAGAAGAAAAAGTTCTCTGCAGGGGAGAAATTTGACCACTGTGAGGATTGCTGTGCTCCTGCTGCTTTAATAACTGCCAGAGCTGACTCCACTACCCTGACCAGCCTATAAAAGGAAAATCCTCATTACCTGTTAAAGAGTCATTCTTTTATATAAACAGATTACTCAGGATGTATTTTGATAGTTGTATGTGTCCCTAGTGGAGAAAACAGTATGTTTAAATGTTGAGAAAGTATATTCTACCCGCCTGCCTTCTTGTGATGGTTAACGAAATAGGAATCAGAATAATGACCAGTGCGAGCATCTCCAGTGTCACTTACCCATAAGCTTTTCAGACCTTGGGAAAAGTTTTATAACCTGTAAGATAAAAGATGCCTGAATTCCACCATTGGATGATTTTAAAAATATAATCACTTGCAAAATCCTCAAAGTACAACAATTAGTTCTTATGGAGGTTCTTTCCCAATAAATTTGTAATACATTTATTTAGTCACTTAATACATCAGAAACAGACTGCTTCATCGCCCCAACACTCGAATGCACAGGAAGCAGCAGTGCTTCATAACCACCACAAACAAAAGTCAGTGCTCTTCTGAAAAGAACATGGGCTTTGACTTTTATGAAATCCTAAAATCACTTTTATTCATTTTTTTATTTTGAAATCATACCAGAAACACATTAATCTAACTATAGAAGACAACAGACTTTGCTTGAATGAGGGAAAAATCTGTTTAAGGGTTGTTCTTTTTCCTCAGAAGAAAATGGAAGCAAATAATACTGTTTGAGACCAATTTACAGTTGATGGAAATATTGGAATTCCTTGTATCCCCTCCTGTGAGTTACATGGGCTTCTAGTAAATTACATCGTGTGCAGCACAGCCTCCCAATAGACTGGGAATTACAAACAATTCACCAAAAGCCTCCAGCTATCAGGTTTATAATATAATTGCGACAGATTCCATTTTTCTAAAATTATTTTTAGCTAAAGAATGATGTATGCATAGTCTTTCTTTCACTTTCCTTACTTTATAGAGTATGACAAAAGTCAAACAAATGCTTCACAGAGGAAATGAAGTATATATAAAATGGCAACAAACATTTATCTGCAACAGTGTCTTCGAAAATAACACATTTGCTAATTTTGGCAGTTCCTGCTGAATACAAAATGTCTCAATATTTAACCGTGCTACGTCAGCCACATTTTCTGACCAGGTATTTTCTAGACAGGTCCCTGAAAGGATAATTGTTCTTTTTCTTTTCCACGGACTGCCAGGCTGGAATAATGTTTACAAGCTTTGACAGACACCTTACACAATAAAATTAATGTTTGCAGGAAGTAGATGCAGCACAACTTGAAAGTGACTGAGAAGTCTTTTTCTATATCTTATCTTCAAATTAGGGCTCAGACACCTATGGAAGGTAATTGTTTTTACAGGACAGCTTAAGCACTAAAGATTGAAAACTGATGAACATATTTACTTCTGTGAATAAGAATATTTTTTTTTCCTAAAAGGACACTTTCACCAGTAAACAGTGTAAGAGAGATGGCATTTTAATATCCAGAGGAAGTTACTATTTCAGCCACCAAATATTTCCCACCAGTTTCAGTGCACCTGTTATAAGTAATGCGGACCAAGAAAATAAGGCAGGGATTGCAGTCCAGAACTAGCGCTTTGGCCGTGTCTGCTATGATACTGGACAAGGACGGGAAACATCCTCAATATCTATTTTTAGATGTGATTGACAAGTTTAATTTATTTGATGTACCCCTTAGTTATAGTAATAGCAATAATGCAGTGGAAGGATGCTGCACAGCCGAGTTGCCGTGGCAACAAAGCAGTCAAAGTTAAGGCATGAAACATGAAGGGACTGGATACAGAGAGCAAATTCTCTTTTGGCATCAGAGAATGATAAGTTTTACAACAAAAGAAAATTGTAGCAATATAACGTGACACTTGCCTGTGACACCAGTAATACCTAGTATATACGACTTTAAACATCCAACATTACAATTCCAAATTTGTGAACAATGAGAGGCAGCTTGCAAATTGTGGCATTTACGAAAACATAGAACTGAACAGCCTAAATCAATGGCACAAACCAGGACATCAGCACCCACTCTTGTGTCTTCTTACAGTTGCAAAAATGAAGCATAGAGGAAAACAGACTTCATCTTTTTCCTGTTACACCTCTTGCCCCAGCTACGTGCTCTGACACAGGTGAAGCTAACAAACAGCCCACTTGCTGCCAAGCTGCCATCTACACCTCCAAAGGTTGGATAGATGAACACAATTCTTGATGCTCTTTCCAAAGCAAGAAATATTTTTGACAGATGGATGTAACAGCTTCCATGTTCATTAGCATCATAATCACTGGAAAGTGCCAGAAAAACATGCTGTATTTGAACGAGCAAATTTTCATGGCAATATTTTTAGGCCCCGCTGAAAGTATTTCCTTGTCGCAGGCACTTTCTTTGCTTCTCTTGTTGGAAAGCAAACATTAACCAGAAACACTAAGCTTTGCATACTAATGACTGAGAAGTAATTGAAATACAGTACGGTTACAACAGCGTAAACGCTAAAGGATCGGCCGCCTGGAAATATTGAAATCCCGCCCGTGTTTCACTAGTCTGACTATTTCTGTGACATTGGCTGCACAGTGGGGAGTCAACCTCCCAGGAGTGTCCCTCCCGGCCAGGCTTCCCGAGGCACAGTGTCAGCCCAGACACAGCGACACTGTGCCAGGGGAAAACGACTGTCTCGGGAAAAGGAAAGGACTGACCTTTCCTAGCCACCAGTGCTGCTCCACGGTGGGGCCTGGCACTGGCAGTGGATGAGAAGAAATGTCACATCAGGTGGCAGCTAACTGATGTGGACCTTTGTCAGCCAGATGAAAAGGAAAGGAAAAGGTTTTAATTCAATACTTCCTTTTGAGCATCATTATTTCTCACTGCACCTGCAATTTACAACAGAACAACAGTTTGTATTTACTGTTTATGTCTTCTTGGGAAGTTTGGAATCATACCCAGTATAAAGGAAACAAACACAACTGTGACTACAATGTAATTATTTGTGCTGTAGAAGTTGTTTTCATTATAAAACATCTGCCCTACCTTTAAGCATAAACGTACCTTTGGTTTTGGAACACTTTATATAGTTTATATAATAGTAAAACTTAAGAGATCTTCTGTTCACTTTGCACATGACTTTACGATGAGCAATAATATTGCAGTTACTATTTCCTCCATATATCTTCTACCAGGACTGAAAATGGATCAATGCTGTAAACTTCAGCCTCCTGCATCTCTCAATTTAATGAGTATAACAAGCTGCATTAATCACTCCATGGCCAAACTGATAGCACCAAGCATCCTTGAAATGTCTCTTGATATTGAGCTACTCCTGTTTTGGAGGGCTGTGGAGTTCATTCTATAGCAACCATGACAAAAGTATCTCTGCCAGGACTCCCCCGAGCACAACAACTCACTAAAATCCAATAACTCCATAGGCTATGCTCTATTAACATTTTATACTCCCCATTCAAGGGCTCTGTAGCAGCTTGACACCATTAAGCTGAACTACGATTATTTAACACGACTACTGGATCCTTTTCCACATGTGAGAAGCTTGGGTACAGCATGCCGAAATGTCTTTATCCCAAAATCACTAATCAATACACTTAAAAGTAGAAGTTCTACATACATAAAATGGTCAGTGCACTACATGTTCCTGTGCACAGGCAGAACCAAGCAGAGAAATTCAGTACCAAAACCTCAAGTGTCCTATCTCAAAGCTTGAGCTACTCCACTATGTACTTCAGCACAGCAGAGCGCCAAACAGTCAAAAAAGTAACTTTCTGTAAACCAAAACTGTTCTTGGCTATGAATGGCACATGCAAGAGTGAAACAGTGCCGTTTCAGTTTGCAAGAACCATTTGTTACATATATTTCATGTTAATGTGGTGAATAAAAGTGTGGTAATAAATTGGAGGAAATTCTACAGTTACCATGGGATCATCAAAATACATTTTATGTGCTTTAAAATTAGTTCTCTTCATTAGAATTTTAAATTTATAATTTAAAAATGTAGTGTTTATGTGAACAAATATCATAAATAAACTTTAAAGTATGTGCTGTTAACCCTACTAATCACTGAAGAAAGCTGCTTCTCAGTGACTTTAAATAAGGAAACCATACTGCAGCATGTGTGGTGAGTCAGTGGTTCGATAAAACAACTGTTCCAATAGAATTTCTTAATAAAGTTAATGGAAAATTCAACCTTATTCTTTTGGCAATCACCAGTCCAACTACTTTAAAAAAACTAAAAAGTAAACTGGCACTGAAATTAGTTGTGTGCCATGCAGTGACTCTATTTCTTTTTCTGTGTGTTTTCATCAAAAGTATGGGGGGAAAAAAAGCATAAATATATGCAGTAAGAGTTTTTAAGAAAGGAAACCTGCTAAAAATTGAACTTGACATTACAGCAAATGATGTAAAGGCCTGAAAGTATTAAATTATACTAAAGTATAATTTAGTATTAAAGTATAATTTAGTATAAAAGTATTAAATTATATTTATTAACAAAGCAATTTATAAAGAATTAAAGGGGCTGCCTTCTAATTACAAGTAAATCTACAAGGCAACTATCTGTTTTCATGTCAACACAACCATTACACCTGTATGCACCCTGTATTAGTACCGATACATATGGGGTTTGTTCTTTACAATGAAACAAATGTTAGATTGCCCTGTTTTTGAACTGGTAGTAACTAGTTTCTGTTGTTTAGAATATCCTTGATTATGTTTGGTTTCAATTAGAGAACAGGTATTAGTATTCATTAAAAGCTGGACATTCAATGGGAACGTAAAAGCAAGATAAATTATTTTCCCCTTCCAACCTATGAATACAAACCAGGACATATACTTTTTTAAAAAACTTTGTAGTTTGGGTCAATTTTTAAGATAATTACACAATTAAAATTTACTGTCAAAGCACCTACCTCTTACTTTACAAAATTTGAGTGGGAATTTACCTGAAAAAGTGACATTAAACACTGGGGACACAGTGACTAGAAACATTTTGTTCAGTAGCTTTAAGTTTCTTAAATTTAACGAACAGAACAAAATTCACTAGAAAGCTTTATAGACAGCTTACACTAGACCCAATCTGGGACTGAAAATCTCGCTTGACCATCCCCAGCCTTGGGAAGGCACCAGTTCCCAGAGGCGAGCTGAAGCACAAAGAAACGCACCATCCTGCCCAGAGACACCCGCAGCACCGTGTCCCTGCCTGCTGGGACCAGCCCTGCCATCGCGCTCCTCAGCTGCCAAACGGGAGACCAGCACACGAGTCTAGCTGCTGGATAACAGAGGGATCCAGTCACGATTCCCCCACCTCTGCTCCATGCTGCCTGAGAGAGGTGTAATTGGCACTTGAGCTGAAGCACACGCAAGGTCCTTGTGTATCTGCCGGTTGCTTAGCTTGGAAATTAAAATAAGCTATTGATAGCAATTTGTATGCACCAGGATGGCTGCGAGGGGAACTTGAGCACGCTAAATTGCAAGTAATAATTCACTGTTCTGTGACAGCTTACCAGAACATAATCACAAAATTTTAAAAAGAAGATTGGGAAAAGAAAACTAGAGGACATCAAGTCCTTCTCTCTGCTCCTCTCACAGAGCTTCTATTTATAAGCTTTCCAATAAAATGCCTGTTTGGGGATAGGAATTTAAAAGTGCCCATGACGCTACGGTTACCTGCCAGTTCTGCATGCAGATGTGTGCGTTAAAAACAAATCTCTCTGCTTGTGACAGTTTCATCCAAAATCTGTATGCAAAGCTAACACGCTTCTCACTTCCATACTAGAGACTGCCACTTTGGTAGAAATTACACACGCCCATATGGATGAAAGACTAAATTTTGTAGACTGAACTTTACTTTTCTTATCTTTATGTTAAAAGGCTTCTTTGTGCCAATAAATAAAATATATTTTTCATACATGTCCTTTCGGCAGAATGTCCATATCAAGAGCTAAATACATATTTCCCATTTGCTGGCGCTCCAAAACCCCCATTATCTTAAGAAGGGAGTTTCCCTTCTTATCTTCAACTGTGATTTGAAAATATTTCTTGTCCATTTCTCTTATCTTTTCAGCATTAAATCAATTTCAGCAGCTTGAGAGAAATGTGGATACTCAGTGCAAAGAAGGCGGCGTGGCAAAAGGCTGAAAAATCCTACTGGAGAGAGCCAAGTAGCTGAAGAGAAAGAGGAAAAGGAAGGAGACAAAAAGCAGAAAAGAAGACCAGCAGATGTGCACACACACTACACACAGAGTTCACCTAAAGATAAAAACCATACCATGTACAATAAGCTCTATAGTATTTTGTGCTAAACGGAAATATGACAAGCCGTGTTCAGCGGAACAAATCCCCTTTCCAGGAGCAATGCTAATCCCTAAAACCCCAGACATCTGAAAAACTCCACACATCCCTGTTAAGCTACAACAGCAGAACAAACTGAGTCTTTTTCATTTTGTACGTCTCACCCTGTCTGAATAAACTCATTTAAATTGCTGATTCTCTCCCTCACCAATGCACATTCACACACATTATTTATTGTACTTAAATCATACTATTCTCGGATGGCAAATTAAGGTTGAAAAGATTTCTCGCATTTGACTCCGATTCATCTCACTTTCCTGTTCAGTTCATAAAAGCGAGAAGGAAAGAGACATTTCACCTATCTCTCTCACTTATTCCTTTTAAAATGACAAATGAAACAGACTTAAATACCTTCTGGATTACTGGGCAGAAGAGAGTGCTTTTGCCAGCAGCACCTGAATGAGACTGAAAGTATCAACGGCAAATACATTCTTATATGCTTTTTGGTATCACTCAGGTGGTACCACAAGTCAGTAATTAATTTGAGTGAAATAAACCACAAAATATTTTTCCACAACCTTGAGATGAAAGAAATATCAGAAGGTAAAGATCTTATCTAGGGGGATTCTTTATACTCTTGCAGTGAGTAGTCACTATGTATTCTACTTCATATAACAGAGATTTTACCCACCCACTCTTGTCTGCCTTTATTTCCAACTTTCCTCACGTAGCTGCTCCCTTACCTGCCGTGATTACAACTGGTACTGTAAAACGGTATTCCACCTTATCCAAGGAAATTTATTGCCAAGGGCAACAACAACAGATACTTACCAATACTACAAGTGAAACTAATCACATTAACCCTTATAATTACTACTGACACTGAGTACAGCTGTGAGCCAAATTGACCACACAGGGGTGCCCACAATAGCATTGTCACAGCTGGCGCCTTGCAGAGCTTGGGAGGCAGGGGGGAGTGAGTGGGAAGTCACTTTGCATCCAAGTTAGCATGACGAGGATAAAATACTGTCTCCTGAGTGATGTTTGTATAAACTGAAGGACGAGCAAATCCTCAGCAAAACCCCTAAGACATCCAGATCCACTTGGTAAAGGAAGAGTCTGCCTAGCCAGGCTGCATAGCGTCAATAAACAGCGCTAAGGTCTTTCTCCCTATCACTGCTAAGAATCTTGTCCAAAAATGTTCTGACACAGAAGCCTACAGTGCATCACTTTCAACAAAAGGTGAAAGATAGTGCATCTCCTGAGAGGGTATCTTCAGCCTAGATGCAACTGAATAAAACACTTTTCTGCGGCAATTATTCTTTTTTTGCAATCGAGATACTGGTTTGTGAAATACCTTCATGTCTTACAGAACTGATTTTCCACAGGCTAAAGCTTCTCACAAAGATTAGCACAGCACAAAGTGGAATTCGAGGGTGGAGCTGTATAGCATTTAATTTGGATAAGGAGAAGATGCTTGAAACAGACCTCTTGACGGTCTCAACTCACAACGCTCTGCCTTGCTTTAGCGAACTGCTCCAGAGCTCAAGATCTGGACAGTGAAACTGAGTTGAGAAGTGCACCCCAGCCACAAATCCGTACTCAGACCAGAGCCAGACTGAAGTAAAACCACCAAAAGAGCATACAGTATGTATGTCAAATCCTTAGTAGAATTTTACTCTACATCTGTGTCCACAAGAGTACTCACACAACTACCTACCTTCAATTTAGTACGGTACCCGACCCAGTTTTGAGACAAGGGTCAGGCTTCCTCAGTAACTAAGCATCCACAGGATGTTTGCAAGTTAACAGTCTTGCGCCTTTAATAGGCGTAGCCAGTGACAATTAACCCCGTAACTGCAAAGATGAACCCTGAAGGTCAAAGAGCCTTTTGCTAAGTAGCAGGAAAAGGAATGCTGCACTGCAGTCTACATTACATTTACACTGAGACCACAGGAAAATTTTCACTATCACAAATGTCAGCATGGTAATTTCACAGGAACAACTTTCACAAGACATACAGAAATAGAGAATCAGAGTAATAACAGACGTTTCAAGCCCCCCATACTAAGGGTTGTGGTATATGCTTGTTGATATTGCCTTTTGTAGGTTTTCTTTTTAAATAAACTCAGAAATGCTAAAAGTCACCTGAGAAGAAAGCATGTAATATATTCACTTGAACAAAAGGTCCTCTTCAGGTCAATATTCCAATGAATTTTATTTTATTTCATTTTAGAACTTCTTTACAATGGCACCGAAAGTGCACTGGTGGGTAGAAAACCCAACAATGAAGAAGCAGATTCTGCAGAATCAATCCTTTTATAATCTTGGAACAGGAGGTCATAATAATATCTTAAGAACGTTATAATGTATATTACTTTGTTATACATTTGAAATGCTCACTTATTGAGGCAAGAAGCTATTTCATCTGAAATTTCGTAGAAATCTTAATTTTATCAATAAATTGGAATAAAGAGTTCCTACAAAAGACCATTCCAAGGATAATAATTTTCAGTGTTCATCCCTACAGGAGATGGCTGGGACTGGAGGACACAGACGTTTTGTCTTCTGAAAGAGAAGGAGGGTGGTAGAGAGACCCGAAAATGCCCTCAGGACAGAGGCGGATTATCAGTAGCAAGCTACAGAGGCAGAGGGGATAACTCAGGAACTGACGGAAAAATGAGATAAAGCACTAGATGTTTTGAACAAGGATGGCAGAATGCGAACATACTTTCGCAGGACAGAAAGGATCTATTTTCAGCCTGCTTTTGCCATGCTGGAAGTTTCCATGATGGAGAAGAAAATAGCACTTTAGCAGAAAATGATCGTGACCTCCTCAATGAACCTGACCTCTGTTAGAGAATGTGCCAGTGTGATGAGGGAAATGAAGAATCTTAATGAGGCAAGAGGAAAGCTGGTCATCCTAATGCAGTGGGCTCCTCCCAAGAGATCAGCTAGAAAGCAGCATTCACTCTATTTTGCAACTATATTTGAATTCAGCCTGGTTTATATTTTCGTAAAAAGCAAGAATATTCAGATAATGAGATAATTTATTTGTAAACTTCTTTTTCCCCCTCACATTTTTGCTCTGAAGAATTAAAATGTACACACGAATTCTGGCAGCTGTGGTACGATCCTGATCAGAGAGGTCTGATGAGCCTGTGCAAAAGACTGGGGACAGGAGGTGGCCTCTGGTTCTGCCTTGCAGGAGGAAGACAGGTTAACAGAAGGCTCAGGAAAGTACCTTGACAGTCTGAGACACAATCATGCCCCCCAATTCCATTTCTGTATTACAGACAACTCCAGGCAATCTCACAATTCCATTTCCTAAGAACCTGGAGAATTAGGTTAGACTGCTATAACAGCATCTCCCACCTTTCTCACCCATCTCACACCAGGCAGACCCAAATGTAAAGGTTATGTCTATAGCAGTAAATTAAACAGGCCAGCTCTCTGCCCCTGAGGGAATATGGCTCAGAGTAGCATGCATCTATGTTGTTTTTAACCCCAAAACAGGTATCATCCATCCTGCAGTGGGGAGTTGTCAATCAGCATTCACACAATCCCCAAAATCATCCATTTACAGGGTCCCAACCCTGCCGAAGACCATACAAGCACTTAAATATTATAGCTGATGGTGTGCCAATTCTCAGATCTGCTCTCTAGCTCTGTTTAATTTATTGGTAGAAACATGGTGTTAGAAATCACGTGGTATGGACATAAGTTGCTTCTCAGAAAAATAACAAAAAATTCCCAGATAGGCAGATTATCCCACACATGGCTTCAGGGTGAATACAGAGAGATGTTATTGTCAACATTACCATCCATTTCTCTTTTATGTATTGTTTCCCTTTCCATGTCTCTTTCACAGGCAGGGAAGCAAATCTGAAAATAAAGGTCTTTTTTCCTTGAAAAATGTTACTTGCTGGTAGCCCTTTTTAATTTTCTTCCTTTGTTCCCAGTCAGCTGCTCTTCTAACACAAACTGAATCTGATAAAAGAAAACTATAGAGGGAGGATAATACTTTGGGTTTTTTTCACAAAGAATCTTCCACAGGAAACCTACAAAAATTGTTAGATTTCACATGTTCCACTCAGTTGAAAGATGAAGATGGGTGTCCAGAACAACTGCTGCTTTTTAGGTTCCTGAACTTCCTGAGTTGTTTGGTTTGTTGGGGTTTTTTTATAGGGTGGGGATTTTCATTAATTTCTAACTTGACCAGGTGCAAAATCCTGCGTTTCCCTCACTTTAGGAAAGATGCTGAGGTGCTGGAGCGTGTCCAGAGAAGGGCAACAGAGCTGGGGACGGGTCTGGAGCACAAGTCCTGTGAGGAGGGGCTGAGGGAGCTGGGGGTGTTCAGCCTGGAGGAGGCTGAGGAGAGACCTTCTCGCTCTCTACAGCTCCCTGAAAGGAGGGTGCAGAGGCGGGGGAAGTCAGTCTCTTCTCCCAGGTGACAAGTTACAGGACAAGAGGAAACAGCCTCAAGTTGCACCAGGAGGGGTTTACATTGGATATTAGGAAAAATTTCTTCACTGAAAGGGTTGTCAAGCACTGGAACAGGCTGCCCAGTGAAGTGGTGGAGTCACCATCCCTGGAGGTATTGAAAAGATGTGTAGATGAGGTGCTTAGGAACATGGTTTAGTGGTGGTATTAGCACTGTTAACAGTTGGACTTGATGATCTTAAAGGTCTTTTACAACCTTAAAGGTTCTATGATTCTAGGAAAAATACTAACTCATCACTGTTCCTTCCCAAGCCTTACTTTCTAGCTTATGTATTTCTTTTTTAGGGTCCTGTGTGATCATTTTCTTATTTATTAATACAGGTCTTCTCATTTCTCATTATTCCATGAAAGAAATAGGTAATTTAAAAAATGCTCAGATCATATTGGTTTAGCTGAGAACTAGATCCAAGCACAAAGAACTGATAATTCAGCAGCATTAAGTTGATACTTCTGAGCTCAGAAGCTGGTGTAACATGCTCTGTAGTCCAGGGGTAACAAACGAGCAGAGGATAGCTCTGCTTACAGGATTATTCCATCTCTGCTCGCCATCTCTGGCGCTCAGGGTGTCCAGTGAGTTTGATCGAGCACTGGTGATTCTCCTATGCCATAATACTCTATAGGAGACCTTCATATGAGAAGTTGCACAGTTTTGCAGCATTTCTTTCTCATCCTTCACTTTTTGCACACTGATGGAGCACAGAAAATAGCACACGGACCTTAACTTCATTTCTGCTATATTAGAAAGACATACTTACACAGCACAAGTCACTGGTGCTATCAGAATGGCACGTGCAGAAGTGCTGCAGCCAGGCACGAACTGGCATAGTACTGATTCTCTTCCAAACTGCACAGAGGTTAAAATAAGTCCAGCACCTCAGCACAGCACAATGAGAACATGCAGAGATCCACTTGATCCTGCTTAGACATCTCTTACAGGGGTCTGTCACACTTCTGCAGCAGTTGCACAAGGAGCAATTCAACCTTTTTGTTCTACATTTGAATGTTTTTCTGTAGTTTCAGCAGATTTAGTGGTATGGTCTGGTGCTACATATTTTCAGTTCAAGAAATGCCAGTTAATAAAATCAAACACCGTATCTTACCCCATTACAAAACATGGTTCTAATCTGAAAACTTACAGTGTGTCTGCTACTCAAACAGTATATTCCCTTCATTCAGAGCCATATATTCTGACAGTCTAGATAGGCGAGTAATTTTAAAAGATAAAAGGAAGGACTGTAGTGGTGGTCTATATTACCAAACTACCGTGTGGAAAGGTTTTCTTTGGTGCAATTTGCCCTCCACCTGAAGCCTTACGGGGCATGCTGCCGGCAGCCCTGAGTGCTTTCCTGCTTGGTGGAACCAGGGCGGACTCAGCAGCAAGTAGCAGGGCACACTTCATATGGTGCAGTAGGTCACAGCTTTTTGAGTCAATTTACCAGGTAAAATACACACTGGGATCCAATGCAGCCTTAACTGATGAGCCACTTGGAGCATAAAGTCCACAGCTCAGTTTTTTAAGAATATTGGACACAAAAGGTTATGTGAGATGACTCCCACATGCCCTATCTATGACGATGATTTCAGTTTGCAAAGTTGCTAACTGCATCCTGTCTCCCACTGGAAAACTGGCCAGCAGTGAATTTCCCAGTCCTTACTTTTGAAAACAATTGATTTTTTCTCTTCTTTTAAGCCAAAATTTGCTTACATACATGTTCTTAAAGAATACCAAAAATTCAATTTCTAAGTCTCAGAATGTACCACCTAATCCAGCTTGTCTAACTTTAGGTGCCAAAAAGTTTCAGCTAGATGCCTTTTATTGCTGTTGAAGAGTAACAGGCATAGACAGAGAGCGTTTTAAGACTTTGGTGGAATGAACCCAGGGCTGTGAGACATGCTTAAGATGACCAAAAAAAGGAAAAATACTTCTGTACCTTGTGGATTCTCCCAGTTTGATGCCAGCAGGATCCCCACTGAAGCTAATACATCATACAATACAGTCCCACGGTACAGAGACACAATGCCTACAATACATTTGCAGAGACAGGCCACAGCATCCTTGAGAATCAGAGGATCAGAAGCTTTAGGCAGATACTTAAAATTCCTCAGGAGCTCAGGGCCAGTCAGACCACCTCTCACCAACAGAAGGAAGAAAATTCTTTCTGTGAGCTACTTCTCACCCACAGCCCTAGCATGATACGACTAGCAGTCTCCAAGTAATGAAAATAACATTTTTCACAATTTTTACTGTTCTTAGCTCAGAGGGGCTCTCTGCTGCATAAACAGAATTTGCTAAGTAAGTTCCAATTACAGCACCACAAACCCACCCGCTTATCTGTAGCTGCCATCACATTAAATCTGACAATAACTGGGTTGAACAGATGTGTAAATCAGGGCAGAATCTGACCTGCCAAATCTCTATTATTAGTAATGTTATACACTGCATAACACTCAAATTGACTTTCAGACTCGGGCTGAAACCTGCATATCTGCCCATTAAAGAAACAAAATCTTTTTCATTTAACACTGTCCAAATTTTGAACTGGAATAAATAAGGAAAAAATACATAGCCCCTAAGTTGTCATTTTCTGCCACCAAATACAAGTACATATACAGCAAAGCTTGGAAGAGAGGAGAAGCATCAACTAAGGCTGGGCATACAATGAGAACCAATGCTGTTAAGGAAAAGATTTTCAGTAGCCTTTATCGAATTCATTATTCAAAGCATGCATGAGAACACAAAAAGCAGAAGTGGGTATCTTGCATATCCTGGTTTTATTCACAATTAATGATGTTTTCTTATCTAGACAGTAAACATTTAAATCACATTTTCAGTGCTAGAAAAAAACATTGATCATTCTTCCCAGTAGCAATTTAAACAATTTCTAGCATTTCAGAAATGTTACTCTATCACACAATGTATTGTATACGCCTCTCAAATAATTTGTTTTGCTCAACACTTGTGAAACAATTTCTGATAAACAGTCAACAAGGACCTGGGGGCATGCCTGCTACGGCTGTTCCTCTCCGCGGCAGGACAATGTGCGTGTGCTGCCAAGCAAACACAGCAGGACTGGTACCTCCGGGAGACAAAGCTATCTCAGACTTAATTTTTTCCCACACAACAGATAAAACGTGCATGGCTCCTATTTATAGAGAAGTCATCACACGTTTTCAATTCTGTCTCCACAGCAAAAGCCAAAATACATTCCTATTGCTGAAAAATGGAATATCTTTTGCCCCTACGAGCACTGCCACCACAGCTGGAGTCTGCCAGCTCTGCAGCACCTAACCTAGAAAGCAATGCATCTCTCAAGAAGGAAACGCAAAACCAAGCACAAGCTACCAAGCCTTTCCTGCAGTCTGTAAGCCCATTTCTGCTTTCCGCTGTTTCTTGGCCTTCTTGAACTCCTGAATATCAGGAGATCAGGTGTACCGCAGTTTAGAAATGGCAATGACACCCTCTTTGGGTGCAACTAATCCCAAATCAGAGGGATTTTCTGCCAAACCTCTCAGAGGGCCAAGGACATCCCTGCCTGACCCCAGCAGTCTCTTGTGAAACATTTTGTTCTCTCATTGTTAGCCCCCAGATACACATCTCCAGTCACCAGATACACATCTCAGTGTGTTATTGCCAAGGAGCTGGCACTCCACATGAACACATCATTTCCCCAGGGCAACCCAGTACAACCAACTCCAGCTTCTGCAGAACCAATGGCGGTGGCTGGTGGCACTACTGCCCAACAGCCATGGCTAGCAGCCAGCCAGAACTGGCACAGGTCAGCACGAAACCTGTTCGGTGGAAAGGGAAGGAGGGTTTGCTTGAGCAACCAGGACTAGCAAGTGTGTGCAGCAGTGGCCAGGGACCAGGTGCAGCACCCCATCATTGACTAGTGGCACTTGGTTCCTGACAGACTTAGTGCATGAGGCTCCAGGCCTACACAGTTCCTGCAAAGAGGGCTGCCCTGAGACACCTCCAATCATCCTGCTCCCAACAGGCATCCTGCTGCTGCTGAGCATAACCAGCTCTGCTACCGACAGGGCTGGGCAACTTCCCTCAATGTTTTTGAAGGAGGATGCTATGCACAAAGCACCAGAAACCTAGAGGAGAGGAGATGGTGGAGGCTGCACTGCACGGTCCTGTGCACCATCCAGTCACCTCAAGCAGCCACAGGCAGAAACAAACTCAGGTACTCAGGCAACCCAAAAACCTAAGGAGAAGTAACAGAGTCCAAAGAACCTTTCTTCAACAGGCCAGTGGGCTGTTCCCAGTATCCCTCATCCATTACACCTTCCTAGCTGTGCTCCAAAGCCAACATGGCACAGACAGCTAGCAAATCCCATCACTCAGGTATCACTTAGAGTGCTTCAGTGGGACAGAGTAACTGCAACTAACCTACACCAATCTCGTGTAATTGCCGTTAATGTCAATCACAGCTACATGAGTTATTTGCATAATTGAAACTACAGCAGGGACTTAAATCCCAAAGGAGACATGATCTGCATCTCCCATCTATATACTGAAATGACACCATTCTATTTTAATTCAGTGTATCAAGTTCTCACATGGGATCCAGAACACACAATTTAAACACCAAGAAAGTGGTTGGTGAATAACTGCAGACTACAAAATTTGAAGAAAATCTGTGCAAGGAAAATTTTTAAATATTAAATCCAACTCAGCTGTTGAGATTCCCCAAGTTCAGACAATGGACAGACAGCAAAATCAAAACCATTGACTATAGAAAATAGGTCTTCAGCACAGAAGCCTTTAACTGGTTGAATGACTAAATTTCGTCCAAAAAGCTCTTACATAAAATATTTCTCTGTGACTAATAAGTAATTACCATGCATTGTTATCAACCTAGAATGTCTTATGACACAGGGCATAGATCTATTAAGCTCACGGATAATAGACTGAATCATGAAGTCCTTCTTTACACTGATTTTACATGAATTATTGTTCCAGGTTCCTTTCAATGAAACTGGTCATTCCTACCATTGTATTTCTTTTTCTTCCTTTAAAGATTTTAATTGGAAAAAACAGGCAGAAAAGAAAACATCTTAATGACTAAAAATCCAATTCCAATGAATGCATCCATTTGTTGTTTTGTTCTAAAAAATGAGTCACAGTGGAACTACAGTTTCAGGGATATCTGGATTGGAAAAGAGATACTAAATTATCTACTATGCTCTCTGATTCCTTAATTTTCAAGTAACATGTAGTTGTTATAAAATGTACTACCCTTACCTGTTTATTTTTTCAATAATGCTTCGTCTCAGACTGTGTATTTCATTAAGTACTCATCTTTGTGCAGACCTTCAAATCTGGGGAGGGGTTTAGTGCTGAAGAACAATAAGAGCTGTGGTCTACATTTCACCCCCTGTACTTCAGAAACTGCATTCTGCTGGCAGAGTGCTCAATTCTATATTTTCACTTTTAAGCAACAAGTATTTAGATTATTAACATTTTTTTTCTGGTGCTTAAATTGAAATATTTTTATTTTCTGGTGCTTTAATAGAACTACTTTTATTCTTGAGAATGGTGGAATTAAAAATGGGTGGATTTACTTAGCAAAAAATTTGCCTTTTAGTTCCCCAAAACTTCAATAATTCCAGAGCTAAATTACAAATAATCATTTTAATAGATGTCCTCAGTAGCTCATCAGACAAAATGATTACTGCAAAGTGACTAGTTAAGACCAGAAAATCAGTTCTTCAGTCATCTGTAAGGGAATTAAAAATGCTTTACTTGAGCTGTGATATTCATTAATTTGCCTACCTTCCCGAGTTTGACTGGCTAGCATTTCCTTACATTTTGTTTTCTTTCAATAATTTATGTATTCCTCAGAACACTGAAATATCAGCGTCTGTGATCAAGTCAAATCATGTCACGCTCAATAAATTATGATTCAGAATTCTTGCCAATTCCTGAAATACCTTTAATCTTTAATTTGCAATTTAAGGTTAACATTTAAAGAGAAGCTATTGAAAAGGAGTGCCACTAAGAAAAGTATCAACCCCCTGAAGACAGAGATTTATTAATGTCACCTGTAACTATTTTAAAAGAAATCTTCAAAGTTAGATACATAAGTAATACACAGAAATGTAGGTTTCTGAAAAAGGAGAAAAATAACTTTCAAAGCAAAGCAGAGATAAAGAGATATTGATGTAGTGCAGACATCTGCCTGTGCAGTATATTACCTTTAAATAATATCTAGAAATGGTGTAAATGCACTTTAATTATTAGCATTTTTTCCTGTAGTTGAAATCAGTTGTCATTATGTGTTAGTGTAACATTTTACAGATTTTTTTAATAACTGTTTAAATGTGTACATACAATGTGTTCTGTCACACACAAATACATAAAATAAACCACAGAAAAATACAATTGTTTCTATGATGTTCTAAGTAATACATGTAATGCAACTAAAGCAGCATCTTCTTTCTTGACTTCCCCTAAAACCTGCCGTGGCCATCTCTACCTCAGTTATATAAATACAACTACCCTCCTTTTTGAACAGAGATATATAAAAAAAAAATAATTAAAAAAAAATTAAAATTCAGGGATTTTAATTAAAAATATAAAATTTCATTTTTAAAAAATTAATATTAAAAAATAAAAATCACACCACACTTACACAGTGTGGTGGTTTTCTGTTTTGTTCCTTTCCCTGGAAGAAATTAATTACTTGGCATTACGTAGCAGTTAGGCCCCTTCTTTATTTTGAGAACACTCCCAAACAGTCACAGTCCCAGTTCCCTTTAGGTAGTGCCCCGTTGAGTTAGTGCTCCATTGTTAATTAGAAATGCTCTTAGTTACAACAATGCAATTACAGAGGCATAAGGATGGACTAAGTGAAATCAGATGCAGCCACCCTCTCCAAGCCTCTCTGTCCTGTTAAACTGGGTTAGAAATCACACCAAAAATAGATTCTTCCATGAGAAATTTGCTGCTTTCTGCTTGTCAGAAGCACTGCTTTTAGGAAACCTTTTTTCCATTATTCCAATAGTTCTTAAAAACATCAATGTAAATGTTGAGCTGAGGGGGTTAAACAAGCAATGCAGATCATAAAAAAGCATCAATCTGGTTTACTCCAGACCACATAGACTGGACTGTGCCATTTCCACCTTAGCATACCTACGCCTTTCTCTGCTCTCCCCATGGCTGGATCAAACAGCCAGGCACATCACACGCCCTTCTCCAGGATGCGTTAGCTGGGGTCGCCACTGGGAGGCAAAGGATGAAAGGTTTGCATTTCTCCCAGTTTCTGCAAATAATTGCAACGTTATTCCACATGCAGCTATTGAGAAATTCCAGTAGCCCTTATCTCACACCTACATATAGCTTAACGCAGTCCCCTCTAGCACTTCTGAAGCCCAAAGCAGAAAAAGACCCCAGCACATCCCACCTCACAGGATACAGCTCCAGAGGAAGATTCCCACAACTAACCTCTTCCCCGGGTAAAATTACATATTTGAGTAAGAGCTCCTTCCATCAGTGCTCCAATTAAATCATTTTTCCTTCACAGTATCACGGAGAAACCTTATTGCTGACCTCCCCCAGCATGAAGCAACTCAAACACGCAGCGTACCCACAGCACAACTGACGCCTAGTGCAAACCATCAACCCAGCACTGTAGTCACTGCCAAAACGACAAGTAGCTGCAAAAATAATTCCTTGGCCAGAAGAAGTAGGAATGTTTCCTGTCTTTGACAAGGTGGGAGAGTAGTGCAGTAATGCTGATCAACTTGCTGGCAGGCAGTATATATATGGTGTAGATGGTTCAAAAAGGAAGGGGAAAAAGAAAAAGCCATGTGTAAACAACTAATGCATCTGTGGCAAAGCCTCAAGTAAATGGGTTGGTCTGCCTTCTGGTACTTAATTAGTATGTTCTGTTCAGTACATACTGTGTCCCCAGTAAGCAATGCTTCCAAAGCAAACTAAAAGGAGCATAATAAAACTTGCTTTCTCTCCAGACATAAACATATCTCTCTACACATATATCCACAAAATATATATACACTTGTATGTATTGAGAGAGAGAAGGTAAAAACATAAAGTTGCAGGAGGAAAACAGAGCAGGAGCCATCATGCCAATTTCTTATTTTCCTGGGAAATTAGCTTTGTAGGGCTGTAGAGCTGATGACAGCCTGCACAAGGACAGAGCTTGGTGAATAATTCAGACCCGGTATTTTTTACAGATATCTCACAACTTCATCATTTTGCAGATGAGTTAAATGTACTTTTATGTCTGAGAAAAAAGCAGACAAATGTAAACTGATTCACATAAAAGTCTGAGTGCACATCCAAGACAAAATGTATGTGGCAATGTATCTATTTTCTCAAGTCAATAATTTTGTACCAATTATAATGTATTTCACTACTAAACATAAGCCTTTTACCTTCTAGTCTCTTGGGGTTTTTTATGCATTTGCCTGTACCTGGAGCAGGCTGTGACACCTGAGTGTTTTCTCACAAGCCATCAATGCAATAACGGGAGGTTTGGGCTTCTCAGAATTAGTATCCTTGTGCTTTTCAAAATGGCCACAGTGTAAAAGATGGTGCTCACCCAGCAAGGGAGAAAAAATGATGCTGCATTAAGGCAGAATAGTTTACAAAAGCGACGTGCGACTTAAAGTGATACACAGCTTGTGTTTATAAAAATTCATTAGCATTTCAAGTGCGCTCCTAAAGGAATCATGCAGATGCTGCAACAAATTCTTATATAATACAATTAAACACAAAAAACTGCAATAGTGAAACAGCATTAGGGGACAGATTTTCATTGCTGTAGCAGTGGCAGATTGCAAGCAAAGATCCCATTAGAGGTAATGGGAGCTGAAGTTATAATCCACCGTGCAGTGTCAAAAATAATATCCCTGTGGCTTTGGTTGAAACTGGCAGAGTTAAGGCAGCAACCTGATTTCTAATTCTCCCCATTGTGTGCACACAGCAACCCTCACAACACCTCTCTTCCCCTTCCCCCTCCCAAACACATTTTCAAAAAATCCACATTTGAGCACAAGGGAGGGAGGGAGGATCAGGCATGCTATATATAATTGTGCATTTCCTTTGCTTTTGTGGGTTTAAATCAAGCTGTTACTTTATTTTACCATGGCTAATGGTTACAGCAAAGGGCTCTGAGAGCTCTGATGTTTTTCACTTTGTAACGATGGATAAATCACCTCTGGACTGGTGTAGCCAGGCTGTTAACAAGGTGAAATAAGCTGCTCTCCTTCTCTAAAATCACCCTTCACCTCCTACAGGAACAAACTGCACCAGCCTGTGGCCAGTGTGAAGCTCTGGGGATTCTGCAGTGCTACGGGCAGCAGCAGTACTACTTAAACAAAATACCTCCCGTGGGGTCATTGCGTACCCCCGAAGCTCTTACTACCTGCCGTAACAGGTTTTACTTTATCGCTTAGACTCTTTCAGAGGGTGGTCAGCTCTAAACAGACTACCCACCCACATGCAAACGCTGCAGGCCAGCTCCGATCCAACCCTGTGGGCTGGGGCTATCTCCCATCCTTAAATTAGACCTGCCAACTCCAAAGTACAGGAATATAAATAAGGCACACATGGAATCTGTCAAAATGTGTGTCGGGTTTTTATTAATTTATGTAACTTCAAAGTGTTTGGGGTAACAAGTTTACATTCCTGCTGGAAAATGGCCTGACCCACGCTGAGAGAGGGGTGGGCTTTCACACCTACATGTGGTTGATAGGATGGACCGTGCTCTCTGTAAGTTTGCAAATGACACCAAAGTGAGAAGAGTTGGAGGGCAGGACTACCATTCAGAGGGAACTCAATAAGCCGCAGGTAAGACCATCAAAAATTTCATTAAGTCCAAAAAAGACAGATGCAAAGCCCTGAATGTGGGATGGATCAACCCTGTGAATTCCTACAGAGAGGGGATTGAATTTAGCTGGGCAGCAGTTCTGCAGAAAACCACCTCATTGTCCTGACAGATGAGTCAATAACCTCTCACTTGAACCCACCCAGCCTAAATGTCTGTATCGTTGTGCCTTCCAACAGCCCACTGTCAAGACATTTTTTATATATAATGCATTATTTGCCCTTCTCCATCCAAACGTGGCAGCGAATTAATCCCATTTTACGTCAAGGAACAGTAGCCACCCAGTGAATCAGTAGTAGAAGCAGAATTAGGAAAAAAGAATTACTGGCTCCCAGTTCTACCCATTATCTGTTCAACCGTGATGATTTTACATGAAAACCTTGTCTTGCCTGGGACTGCTTTCCTGATGTGTTTTAACAGCACTGAGCACAACAGCTTTCTGGCCTACAACTGATAATTCTTGGCATTACTGTAATGCAGATTATGATAATTATTAATAATGTGCTGGGGTATGAATAAATTATGTGGAATATATGAAATTATTCTGGTGCAGAGCAGTGAACTCTAACACCAGAGAAAAAAATAACTCATGGTAGAATACATGTATTAAAGTAATAAATGTCACACAAGTGATAAACACTGGGACTGAAAGTTTTTTGGGAAAGAACATTCTTCTTCATGCATGTTTGGACATAACTTAGCACTATCCACAACCAGGCCTGTTACATACATACATACATAAACAAAAAAAGAAGACAGTAATACAAAATTTGAGTCAAACAGAGACCTTGCCTCCTATACTGAGAGAGGAAAAAGGTCAGGAGAACTCATACAGTAGGGGAAAAAGGTTTGCTACACCTATATCTCTTCCCTTCTTTTGATCATCTCAACTGCAAAAATTTAGTAACTGGGTAATCAGAATGACATTTTCTGAATCAATATTCAATAAAACTAACAAACATGGTATTCAATGCAAGCCATTTTTGGATTTGGCACACTATTCAAGCCACTTTTGTATGCCCCCTATCACAAACTAATTGCTAACATCAGTGTGAACGTGACTACGAAAATAAAAGCTTTTGAAGGTATTGTCCTGCCCTCAGCCATTCGGTCATTTCTAACATTTTCTAGACCCACTTTCTTGTCCGGCAGATTCAAAAGCTCACTTAAAACCCAGATATATGTGACCTAGGCTCATTTCCCAAGGAGAATACTAGGAATCTATCGAACATGTTAATCCTCTATAGTGAAAGGGTCAAGTACAAAGTCATGTTTTACTTGAAGTTTGTTCCTACCTGGAAAAAAAGGGGTTTCAGATGAACTGAAAAAAGGAAGGAAAAAACCCACAGTATCACGTGTACTGAAGTCAGTGGCAAAGTCTATAAATAACCTCAAAGGATGAGCGATTTCTCTGAACTTTTCCAAAATGCCTGGCATATTTATTGTACTTTGTGCATTGCTTCTGCCACTGTCTGTTAACTGACTGTTCACTGCTGTTGACTTCTGAAGTATCTTTTATTACATTCTATGCTTAATATTATAATGCACAAATATGAACTACAAATGAAACGGGAAGGAAGTTGATGACATGAGCTGAACAAAAATAGTGGGTTTATAAATAATATTTAATACCTTTCACAAAACCCAAAGTTCAAATCCTGCCTCTAGAAAAGTAAATGGTAGAACAAGGCATTTTATCCCACTTTTTGGTAAAGCGTGCTTCAGAAATGAGCAAGAAAGATAGGTAATAAAACAGGATAAATCCTATGATACTTTGATTTTTCTAGAAGGCACCTGCTAGAACAGGTGCAATAATTACTGATTCCTGGGGTCTAAGTGCCTATGATCGCATGACAGCAAGGATGACTCCCAACTCATGTCATATAGACGACTGGAAAGAAGATAGTTTTCAGCTCTTGACCCTACTGTAAGCATTTCTAAAGCATTATTCACCGTAGTATCAGTGAAGAGACTAGATTCTAAAACGGAAAGTCTTCACAGACAACCATTAATCCCCTGGGTCATTTATACACAGCACAACATTTATCATATATCTTTTAGGGTATGCAAACAACATGGGCTCCAATCTCTGCATTCAAATGTAGCTCTTAATACGTATGAGTGCAGTACATGCCCAGAAAGACAATTAATCTCTTGGGTCTTTAAAATGAAGAGCAGTTTTCTAGCAATGATTTTGAACTGCTAAAGTCATGGAAACATATTCATAATTGGTTTAAGTAACTAATTTTGTCACCAGATAAAATTGTTGTTTCATCTTTTAATTCAGTGGAGACCTGCTTCAAAATTAATAGTGTAATATCTCAATTAAACAAAAAGATCCCATATAAACTGTACATTTTTAGAAAGTCCTAACAATTTTACATCTAGAGCTACATCATCAGTGTTGCAACAGTCCACTCTTTATCATATTTTTGTTTCAAGAAATACCAATTTCACTATTTTTTTTAAAGAATTCACTAATTTTTAGATATATCTAAAGTCATGAAGTGGATGATGGTAATTCTGTGCTCTTTTAATAACACATATTAAATGCTTTGAAATGTTTGCATATCTGAGAGGAGATAAAACAGGATCTTTAGATAGTTTATTTGATTCTCATACATTATATTCCTGAACACGGTATTAGAGTTAGCGATAATAATGGTTCTACTCTGATATCAAAGTCCAGTTGTACTAGACACTGCACAAGCACACAGTCTACAAGAATTGCCCATCTGAACAGACAAATTAGCAGATGGAGAAGGAAATGCATAAAGCGACTTGTCCCTCATATCATTAGCAAATTGATCTTCAGACTCCATTTGGTGGACAACATTGTCTCTTCAAGATGACCAGGCACCATTACATGTCGGACTTTTACCACCACAATGTAATTGAACCCTGACATTAGTGCTAGTCCATAAAGCAAATACAGAATAGCTAGTGGTTCTATGCCTTGAAATGACAAGCACTTCCATGCAATAAATATCTATGTTATAGCTGCTGCTGTGAACACCATAAGAAAAAACACCTGTTTGATAAACCTCCACAAAGAAAGGCTCACACCTGCAATTTATTAGCATTTCTGCTATTTAGAACAGAAAAATAATCTGCGGGTATGTGTCCTTCTTCGCCCTACGTCACTTGAGTTTAGACTAATGAAAATAAACCTGAGAGCAACAACTAAGGCTCTAAGATCTCTAACACAGCCCAGTGCACACCTTCCATATTTTGTTACTGTAAAAGCATCAAGAAGTAGAGGAAAATAAAAGAGTATCAGTAAACCTCATTGTTCTTAGCATCAACAAAGGCAGGCAGGCAGGCAGACAATAAATATTAAACAGCAGAGATTCATTCTCTACACTCAAGAGTTTCTTCTAAAAATGAAACTGTCAACATTGACTATAAATGTTTGTTTATTATTGATCTTTTGGGACCTGCAGTTGTACAAAGTACTAAAGACTGCAAACTCTCTGCATTTTGGAAATCAGGCATTGAGCATTAAGATAGTAAAAAACAGGGGAAATAATTAATATATTCTTTTTAAATCCTTATTTTATAGCTCTCCTTTCATCAGAGCTTTATTTGAAGTTTTTGTCTCTCTTGTATTAAAAAAAGAGGTCCGATTCTTCAGGAAACACTCTCAGTGGCAGGTATCTTACAAAGTATTACAGAGAGAGTAAGTTAAACAATCAAATAAGAAATGTGGGTTAAAAAGACTGTAACCATGCAAACCCCTGGCTGGAGTCTTAAGCCTAGACAGAACATAGCCAATGTGGCTTGCAAACCTTTCACTGAACTAGAAGAAAATATCTTCTTTAGTGTTTACAGAACCAGATCCTCCAATTCTTTTTTCACGCTTTTGTTGGAAAATTTCATGCAATTGCATTAAATAAATGGTAGAATTAAGTCTTCTGGCTATGTCTCATCAGCTGGGAAAAGAGGCAATTCTACCACCCTGGGTGCACCTACGCTGCAAATTGGGCCATGGCAGGGGCACTGGACCTCCCAGTTGGGAGCCAGTTTGTCTGCTGGGCTGTGCAGAGTTACTTGTTCCAAAATACACGCAGGACTTTTAAAAGCCAGTGACGCACTATTCTGACATTACTTCCGTACATCATGCATGGAAAGTTGGAATGGAAAACAAGTTAGGTGCATAACTTCATACGTTCCAGCACAGCTCATAAACCTTACTGCACTGAGCTGGAGTCAGTTTTTTAGGAGATTCCTTGGCACTTGTGAGTTCTCCAGAAAAGGATAAACTTTAGAGATGAGATGGGGTTACTCTCCATGTTTACCAGAGTCTTCCACCATGAATCAGAGACACTCCCTGTGCAAGGGGCGAATCATACTGCAAAGCAAACTCAAACCAGAAAACTGGTTTCCCACCATGATGGACTAGCAGCCCCTCTTGAAAATGAGCTGGTAAAGGCAGGCACACATCCTGCTTAAATCCAAGGTGATCCTCACAAAATGCAAACAGAGCAGCCTCGGATCCCAGTGAGTCTGTAGCAATGCTCTTTGGGAAGGAAGTCAGACCAAGCACGGTTGCAGATCATTCCCCAACGCTTGGATGGCATTTCAGCCCCCAGTGCTACAGATGGACCCACGACCAGACGTGCGAGGACTCCGTGACCCTGGAGGTCATGCCCTAGGAAAGCACACAAAAGACATCTGTGGTCCACAGCGCATGGGATATAATACTCCTCAGGATTGTCAATTGGAGCTCAGTTGTCTGCAGGAAGAAATGGGCCATGCTTGAAGCAAAGGAGGCTCTCCAATGACAATGGCTGTATTCTGTATTTTGACGTACATTATTTCCATTCAGCTGAAACGACAGCATGTGCAAAGGCTGTGGTAAAGTGAAATGGAGAATATGTAGCACAGGGCAGGAATTTAGTCTCTTTCAGATTTTTTCATCTTTTCCTGTAGATTTACACACAGTGGTTTTCAGCCAGGAAGCAGTAGCTGATGTCATCCCATCCTTTGCTTTTGATTCTCGTAAATTCCTATTAGGTTCAATTCTGATCTAGTAACTTGACATACTGTGAAATGACTATAGATTCCAGCCCTAGCCAGACAAGAAGCCAAAGTAACTGCATTGTGAAAGGGATGGGCCTTGGCTCTGCTCTTGAAGATTTAACACATTTTATCAATTGATTTTCAAATGAAATATGCTTATGTCACATCAAACCACAGCAGTATTAGGTTTCCTCCACACTTTGTGCTGCTGAATTCAATTGCATCTTTTGATCCTAATTGCAGTAAAAAAAAAAAAAGACAAATGACTACTCACATTAATAATACTCAAACAAGGTAACTGCTTAAATTGCATCTAGCAACAACCTGGGAGTCAGCACAAGCACTACAAACTAACTGCAAAGCATATGAAGCAATGAAGAGACAGAAACTTGTATTGGTTATAAATGAAGATTTAAAGTCAACTCTAAGTTTAGTATTCCCCAGTACAACAGAACTAAAATTTTGCTGTGACAAAGTATAACTGCAGCAAAACTGGTCAAAGAAGCCTAAAACAACCCAGCATATGAATATGACAAAACAGCTTCTGCTCACCTCTAGATGTTCAGCAGCATCTTAAAATAAAGCAGAACAATAAGCCCCAAATCTGAACCAAAATTCCCAGATTGCAAGACTATTACTATCATGCCTTACTCCTGTTTTGAAAAAGCAAGATGCTTTCTGATTCTGGGCAGCTCTTTCTCATCCAGCCTCTGCCTGAAGGAACAGATCAAGCAGACAGGGCCATCTCCCATCCACATACCTTCAAAACACACAGCTCCCACTGCTTCTTCAGTTTATGGCTAACATTTTCAACCATACACATGACTTGCAATGGACTGGGTATTTCCAGAAAGGAAAACACAGTATGAACTACAGTTTTCTTTCTTCCTGGAAGGACTTCCTTTCAACTGCTATGTTCTTTCATATGAGAAGCAACAAGCTTGAAATATATTTCCCTGTAGAATATCTAATTATAACCACAAAAATTACCAGCCTGTTTGCTTTGATCTTCATAATAGCTGTAAATTCTAAGTATTGCATTAATTGTATATTCAAACTCCATGAGCAATTGTGTTTATTTCAATCACTTTTCAATTACAAAATCAATTTTCATAGTCACCTCACCTTCAAAAAATGTTTCTAACAAGGTGCTTTGGGTATTTTAGCCTACCACGACAAGTTCAGATGAATAATTATGAACCAGGATAAATTGTGACTGCAGTATATACACTTATGAAATTTTGTGGAAGTATTAAGGCAATAGTTACTGGAATATAGTATCACATGAAGTTCATATATACTGGCAAAAAACATATTAAAATAATATATTAGCAACAGAACACAGAACTATGAAGGTCAAAGAAATAATGTTCACTTTGATTCATCTTAATGCGAATGAAATTTTGAATAATAGCATCCTTAGTTTGGAATTCCTTGGCTCTTGCTGTTTTGTATCATGCTTCTAGTATCATTTACAAATCATATTATCAAATAATTCAAAAGCAAATTTTAGATACTATGTAATAGATATGACAAAACATTACAAAAATTATTTTTATCTTTCTAATGACATCATTTATATATATAATACTATAAGGTTTTTTAAATGAGGCTTATTTAAACCTGGTATGTTTCTGCAAAATTTTATCTGAAACTAAAAAAATATATTGTGTTCTTAAAAATAATAATAAAAAAATTGTGTCTATAACCAAATGCATAACTACTTTAACTTCATACATTAACTGCAAAACTAAAATCTCATATGGTGAAAAACATACTGATTTTTAATATCAATCACTATTAAAAACTTAAACTATTTAAGGAGCTTTTAAAACAGATTTTATTAGACATTTCACATTAAATGTGTGTTTTATACTATTTTCCAGCAGGGATTTTTTTCCCCTAGAAAAGTTAATTCTAGAAAAGGATTCATTTTTAAAGAGGGAAGTTACATAAAAAATTAAGAAAATTCTACCGTGTTTACAGTAAGTGAAAATTTATGTGTAAAAAGTCTAACCCTTATTGCTGCCAAAATACTCTCATTCACTTCAAAAGGTTCCTGTAACAGGGTATTTGGACTGATTGTTTAAGCTGTTCTTAACTGTAACTTTTATTTGTTAACAAACGAAGTAGTAAAGGAGCACCAACGTTGCACAACTTGTTTGCATAGCTGTCATCACTCAAAATGGTGCAGAACATTGTTCTGTGAGTATATTCTATGATAAGAAACAATGTAGGTGGGAAGAAACCACAGCAGGCCACCTAGTCCAGCTGCTTCCCCCGAGCAGGTTGCACGGAGTAACAAGTGCATGCATCAGTTCAAACCCTTGCTCCATCCAATACTGAATGCACCAGGGCATGAACCAAAGATTTACATGCAGTACCTGTTGCACAGCACTATATAAAAGCAAAAAAAAAAAAATTCCTTTTGCCAATTAGATGCAACCAGCAGAGATTCTGAGTGTTATTTGATTGATATTTTCACCATCTTTGCAAACTGCAGTGATGTTAACAGTCATGAACTAATTGATCATCCATCTTTTAAAACCCAGACATTATTTCCTGTGTCTTACAATCCACAGCAGCAATGAGAATGTGTTGATCTAGATTACTTCTGTTCAGAGAGGGAAAACAATATGAGATTGGGGCAAGGTTGACACAACAGGGATGTTATGACTGAACTCATATTCTCTTGCCCTAACTCCAGAGATTGATTACTACTGAAAGTCAAATGACTTGGATTTCCACAATACATGGCAAAAGCAAGGAGAAGTTTCTCCCTGCAGCACTTTCCAATCCCTTCCCAGTAAAGCACGGTAATTCAGTAAATCAATGTTAACGTTATGATCAGCAATTTAACTAAATTCCTTATCAGCAATTACATATCCTTTCCTATCAACAAAATCTGCAGTCAGTATTATGTGCAATATTCGCTATATATATATATATATATATATATATATATATATATATACACATACACATATGCTCAAGTGGAGTAAGGTCTGACCAGCTGTGCAGAAATACAGCTTCCAACATATGAATTGGTGTTAATGCAGGGAGATGATCCACTATTTCTAGGAGTATGCAGAGCAGCAGGATGAGGCAGGACAGCAGCCCTAAGCAGCCTCTCTTAAAGGTTAGATTCGTAAGGAAAACTCCATAGCTGACATCTGCAAAGCCAACTAGGAAACTGGACACTCATTTTGCATTCATTTTAAAGATAATTTGCCATCCAGGTATTTTTCTTCCTTCTACATACCTAGAATTCTGTTGCTGCTTACATGCTTGGAAGTACGACTCTCTTCCCTTTTCTTTGTTGCAAAGTTATCAAGGGCCTCTTTGTTCTTACATTGTGTCGTTCATTAAAAAAGAACTTTCATTTTCCTTATAATGGTAGTTGTGCCTTCAGAAACTACACATATCCCTGAAACAACCCTACGTGGAATCTGTTGCTATCAGATATGTATTTCCCACAGAAACACTCTCACAGTGAAAGACAAATAGCTTTTCATAAAAGAAACTAAAAGAACTTGAAGAGTAATACAAAACACAATAAAAGAATTTATTTCAAGCAGTGCATTTCTGAAGTATCTACCCTTTTGGAGATGTGTCACAGCTCCCTAAAGGGTTTTTATTAAAAAACACTTTAAAAATACACAGCAGGTTTCTTTAGGGATTCTATCCGTCTTCATTTCTAGCTGATTTTCCAGAAGTTCACATTTTCATAGAAAAAATCCTGCTACACTAAGGTAGCAGACAAGAACCTCCCTTCTAGCACCCCACCCATGTTGCACCTGAGAGTATTCAGTAGGGAAAACTACTTGGGTTGAGTGTTAGACAAATCGGTCTCTGCCCTCACAGCCACTTCCCATCTCCATCATTATCGAGTGAGCTGTGTGTAAAATGTATTTGCCTTTCAGTGACGTGTATTTTTAAGTGCATGGTAATGCTGCACAGGCTTGCTTGGATACACCACCATCTACATTTGGCATGGTAAAACTGGAACCTTTCCATATCCCATTTTCACTACGAAATAACCCCTTCCATATCCGAAGTTTCTTATCCTTGTGAGCCTTTATCTAGGAAGCAGGCTGAAGCACCAGGCTGTGCCAATAAGGAGAAAGTCCCTAGTGAATCCATGTCTGGTTTAATCCTTATTTTCAAACCACTTCTTCTGCAACATATACTAGCTAATTAATTTCCACCTCTACTTGCCAAACTCTATTCCGTAACAAGTGAACTTCCACTGTGATTTCTCTCTCTTTCTCTGTGGACTTCCATAGTATGTACCCACTCCTTTTCACTATGTCAACACTTCTGCCAGCCAACACAGCAGCTGGAATATCAACCACATTATGGCTTTGACCTGTCCCTCTACTGATAACAAGACAGCTTAAGCCTTGCTTTCATCTTTCCAGTATCTCATCAACATTGTTTCCTGCCCCAAAATATTTCACCAGCGTTTTCTTTAGAGCAGCAGCTGCCCCCTGTTAAGTTCTTCCCATTACTGTACACTGGCCTTACTCAAATTTCACCTTGCCCAAACTTATCCTCAAAATCCACCTTCTCATTCAAGGTCTTGCTTCGGTATTAATAAAGGTAAAATTTAAAAGGTTACACTATCTATTTGCCACTCCTACTTAGATTACTTTCTTATTTCAGCTCAGGATATGAATTGGAGAACAGGATATAAAATGGCACTTGAGTAATTTCATGATTATACCAAAGACATTTTCTCTAAGCTTTAAGTAAGAGATTTTTCCTGCTAGATTATTCAAGCCTTGCCTGAGTCCTCACTTTTTTGCAATATTCTTCACAAGCAAAATCAAACCAGATATTTCTCAAATTGTCTTTCTTGCAAATCATGATTCCATTATTATTTTTTTATGGAACTGGAGAACATTTGGATGACATTTGTGCGTATTCATTCCTGGATACCATTAACTCAATATATTTCTAGATGTCAGTGTGCAAAGTCATATTGCTGGATAGAGCAGAAGAGAATTCCAGTTAATTGGGAACCAGCTAGAATGAGGTACTTAACAGCTCTACGACCTACGCAGGGACCTTAAATCAGAGTTAAGGTTATCAATAGTCACGCTTTGCAATATTCAAGAGAGACATCTGCTGACAATAAAAGGGAAGAGCACTGATCATGAACTATCATGAAAGCACTACACATTTAATTATGTGGATATATACTTATCCATGAAAATGAACTATTTGGGGCTAATTAGAAATACCCAATCTGCTGAAATCATACATTTACTTTCATTACACTGTTTTCCAGATGCATTCTCTTTCATTTATGATGCATTTCATCTGTTTATGTTGGATATGATTTGCTACATTACACTGCTTCACAAATGTCAAGCAGGACGGATGCAGCTTAATACAAGAGGTATTTATTTACTGAAAGGATCATACATCTGGTTTAAAGTTTGAGTATTTGCCCTGAGTGCAAGGTATTTTATAGAAATGGGTCCGTAATTATAATAAATCAGTGACAGGGTGCCATCCAATAACCAATTACTATGTATCAATTAATAGTAAGTGATGAAGCTTTGATGATACTTTAACTAATGTCATCCACAGCAATGTCACTGAAGCCAGAGGAAGCACCATCATTAGCACAGCACCAGTGAGACAAGACTCCAGCCAGCCTTCCAGTGCGGAAGCTATTTCACTGTAATTGGGCCAAAGATTATTTTTAGACTACTTTCATGTGGGCTATAAAGGAAAAAACCTCCTTAGCCAATGTCTTAAAATGACGCTTAGCCACAGCCTTGTTAGCTTGGTTTGGTTTAGCTCCTGGTTTAGTATTCATATTTTGAACTTTGTCGAGATCCAAGAAGGAAAATGTGCCGCAGGTGTCAAAACATTGATGACTGTCCAGCAGAGGACATTTCAAAGAAACAGTGAGGCACAGAATTAGCCATCGCTAGTGCACCTAATTACAGATGCAGCTGCCTCATATTTTATTCCTCCTAACCTTTTTAATTTTCCAGCTATGAAGCCATTTCTTTCAGACCTGCTCAGGAAGGAGCCACTGTTCCACCATCCCACTGTAAGACTGGAGAAGGTATCTGTAAACAACAGCCATGCTGTTCCCTCTCCAGGATTTATCCTTGCATTTTAGGAAAACACCTGTGCCCAAACTTATCATTTTCTTCTGCAACACACCAGATTGCACATAATACCTTATTTTTAAAAACCAACACCCTGCAGGGGTATCTTAGGCTCCTAGTGGTACACTTATTCCCATGTTTCTTCCTCCTTGTCCATTTCCTCCCTTATTTCTTCATCTAGGTCATTTTCACAGGCCTTTGATATTTCTGTGGCTAGGTGGCAAACAAGTCTTCACTGTATTTGCCCTCCCCATACCCCAAAACACGTGCTTCAACCAGATGCCCTTTTCGCATTCTTACTACAATTTAGTCCTTAAAGTGCGAAAAGTAAGAAGAAAGAAAACAGCAGAGAAGCCCCAAAATTAATTGAAGAGGCAATGGGAAATAGACCAGTAAGAGACCTGTCCAAACACTAAGAAGCCCTAGAAAGAACATTAGTGCTTCAGGGAAAACATACTTTAACTAAAGTTCAAGCAAGGGGGGGGGGAAATCCCCAACCATTTCCCTCTAGGAGCTTTAAACTGTTTTCAAATTGTTTTCAGAATTTCAGCTAGATAATAAAAAAATCACTTCTGTGTACATAACTGCAAGATTCCTTCAAGGCTTTCTTTCTAATTCAGTCTTCTTACCCTAGAACGCCCAGTCCTACTTATCATCTCTTTCCCAGGTAAGAAATGCATTTACCCGAATTGGCTTCACCCTGTTGATTTCCATAGCTTTACTCCAGTTCTTTCCATCCACCGCACTACAGTAAGCAGGCCTATCCAGAAGTTGTTTGTCAGCACTGACCATTTTACATGACAACAGGCTAGTTGTTGCGAATTAGTACTTCTGAGAGGAATACTCACTTTACACAACCTGTATTTTTGAGTGTGTTGATGCTTAGAGGCACAGGTATTACCTGAAATGCACCCACTTGAAATGCGTGGTTTACTATCTGCCCACCACTGACAGAAAGCACGTAGGCAGTTCTCAGGGAGCTAATGATTAAGGTCATCTTACATCTGCTCTTATGGACAGTGGTACTCAGTGATCTTTCCAAACTCTTACATTTATTATCAGAATTGACTTGACGTGATGATGGATGGGCACTCCTTAAAAAAGAAGTTATTTTGTTATTGACTTAGTGTACTCTGCTTTCTCCTCCTTCATACATAAAGTTAACCTCTCTCTGCTGGATAATTTGGGTTTTCATTTTAAACTACAGAAAGAAGTATACAGAAATAACTGCCAAAAGCACTGCTGCAGCGACCAGCTAGCCATAAAGTTACCTTCCAGTAGAGGGAATGAGGTCACAGCAGCTGAAGACAGAGCTACAAGAATCCATTTAAGCCATGATATACTATTGATAGGGTCCATAAGTCTTCCAAATACTTACACTGATGGATCTTGCAAAGAAAAGAAGACATTCAGCAACTGACCATGATCATCCCAAAAGCCTAAGACATGGCTAAAACACAAGATCACGATTTTTCCCAACTGTTTCAGATTAATCTAATGTAAGCTGTTTAAAATGAAAAACAGAGTTAAACAATCAGCCAACATATGCCAGTTGTTATTCCTGTTTATGAAATATGTATCTTGTTTATACACTTTAAAAAAATCTGCCTTAAGTAGCTTCATAGAAAAAGCTACCTTTCTCATGATTTCTGTTCAGCAGTGCATGGCTCTAGTAACGGTGAGCGAAGGCATATTGGACCAAATGACATCTTTGCTCTGAATCAGCTATGCTGCAAGATGAAAATGCCTCTTAATGAAACTCAACGTACCATCATAATACAGTTTCA
Source organism: Rhynochetos jubatus (assembly GCA_027574665.1). NCBI lineage: Eukaryota > Metazoa > Chordata > Aves > Eurypygiformes > Rhynochetidae > Rhynochetos > Rhynochetos jubatus. The sequence goes on from CM050663.1 coordinate 13,480,908, forward strand.
CTGCAATCATTGTACTTTTATGTTTGGCATGAGCCAGTCTCCATTACTCTAAGTAGTTAACGTAAGTGGAGCAGATTGTACTCAGTGATATGATTTCACATTCCTTGATAGGGTGGGCTGCATCTCTCAAGAAAATTATTAGTGTGCCAGAGACCATTCACATTCCAATGGTACTATAATTAGAAACCATCTATATCTCCAAACTGCAGCAATCCTAATCCCAAGGATAACTGGAGCCTGTCTTTTAAGGTAACTATTGGCAAGTATGAATAAAAACTCACTTTATATGTCGATAATATTTACACAGTTCTGAAAATATAATCTTACATAATGCTATCTCTTAGAGACATAACAGGTTTTTAGCACAGTACATAGCCCCTAAGTATAGTGTAAACTAAAACCGAACAAATCTAGATCCATACAAAGGCTTTTTCTGCTAATGCCTACTTGAATTAAGTTATGAGCATATGCATTTACAGTAAAATACAATAAAGTTTGAGATCTATAGACTACATCATCATCTGAAAGGGCACAGATTTATGATGGTGTCAACTCCAGACACACAAGGAAAAATATTTGAGTGACATGTAGATTTTCTTTCAACCTCTTTCATTTCACAACATGAAAAAACCCGAATATGCAACCCATTCCAGTACTATTAAACAAACTTTATTATTGTTGAACCTATTAGTGTTTATTGAACTGATATGACATGTTTCTGCAATAGGAATTTTAAAAGGAGTTTGGAGTACAGCATAAGAACAGCCAGGAGCAAGGTGCAAGGCTGCCTTCAGGATTATTCATGAGTTCTATTATTTCAAAGCTGGCATGAACTGGCCTCTCTTTAATTTTTTATGTGATGAACTGTGCCTTTTTTGTGCAACCTTATCTGCTGTGATGACTCATTTCATATAAGGATGAAGTAGCACCGAACACAGATCTCTAGTTTAATGCTCAGTGGAATTCTGCTTTCCCACTTCACAGGAGGGAAGTAAGCCTCATTACTTGCTTTAGGTTGCCAAGTATGCTCCTAAGACAATACCATTTCCAGAAAACAGATAAAGTGACAAAAATAACATTTCAAAAATGCCACTACAGATATAGTGACAAGAAGTAGGGTTTGACCAAGATTCATGTTCAAAAAAAACCCACCCATCATTAACTCAGATGCAAACACAGGTCAAAGTACTTACCTGCTGAATTAACATGTAGACATTACTCTGCTCTATCAAAATAATCTCATTCCTTCTCCAGCACTCTACACACACTCATACACAAGATACAATGCATAAAAACAGGCAACTTCAAAAGATCTTTTCTGCGAGTCAGCAGGTAGATCGGGTTTTAATGCTGCTTTTATTCTATTTATGCACCCTTCAACACTTTATGTCTTGTTAAAATGTAGCATCTGAACCACTTCTGAAGCCACTAAATTCCTGACATTCTATAGAACAGAACATAATGGCAAAAAACTAAAAAACCCAGAAAAAGAGAAAGCTCCCCCAGTTACCAGGCTTCAATGCCTTTAAACAAGAACTTGTAAATCTTCCAGACCATTTCTATCTTGTTTTTTCTTAATTTATTTTGTCTTCTTGGAATAAGGCAGGTGTTTTGAACTCAGCACCACAGAAATCATCAGAGAGATGCAGTCATAGTCCCTCTGTCAATATCTCCCAACTTCTGTGACTGAGCACACTGTAAACAAGTGTAAGACTGAAACACCAAAACTGAAAAACAAGGTTTGATTTATATTTTCTATCCAAAACAGTGTGTCTTCTTCTGAACCTAAAGATTGGCAGAGAATTACCTGAAGAGAAAATTAAAAATTAATTTCTTACACAGCTAGCGTTTTTTGCATTTCTGCTAATCAGTCCAAATTTCTATTTCAGGCACTAAGTCTCTGGCTAATTTTGTATCTCAATTGAAAACTCATCTCTTAAAAACTTTTTAATTAGCACTTCTTTCAAGTTGTATAATTGTTAATTAGTTGCTCACAGTTAAGTTTGCTGGCATAGTGCTTTGAGAATTTATAAATAGCCCTCTGCATATTGGTTTGTATTGTAATGTGTCAAATCCAGCAGACCAGACACATGCATCAGGGAAGGGAGTGGCAGACCTCTGAAACCAATTTCACTAACAAATCCTACAGATTATAAACTGAAACCTGTACGAGTCAGTAAAAATAATTATACTTTATTAATTGCAAATAATATAGACTTAATGTAATTATATAACACATAATTTATTGTGGTGGGTTGATCCTGGTACAGTGCCAGGTGTCCACCAAAGCCACTCTATCACTCCCCCTCCTCAACTAGGCAGGAGAGAGAAAATATGACAAAAGGTTCACAGGTTGAGATAAGGACAGGGAGATCACTCAGCACTTACCATCACAGGCAAAAAGACTCATCTTGGGGAAATTAATTTCATTTACTGCCAATCTAAATCAGAGGAGGATAATGAGAAACGAGAAAAATCTTAAAACACCTTCCCCCCCAACCCCTCCATCCTTCCCAGGCTCAGCTTCACCCCCAGTTTTCTCTACCTTCTCCCCCCAAGTGGCATAGGATAGGGAATGGGGTTTGTGGTCAGTTCATCATGTCTTTGCTACTTCTTCCTCCTCACACTCTTCCCCTGCTCCAGCGTGGGGTCCCACCCACACTAGACAGTCTTTCACAAACTTCTCCAGTGTGGGTCCTTCCCACAGGCTGCAGTTCTTCGCAAACTGCTCCAGCGTGGGTTCCCCACAGGGTCACAGCTCCTGCCAGCCAACCTGCTCCAGCGTGGGTCCCCCGCAGGGTCACAGCTCCTGAGAGCAAACCTGCTCCAGCGTGGGTCCCCCGCAGGGTCACAGCTCCTGCCAGCAAACCTGCTCCAGCGTGAGCTTCCCGTGCGGTCACAGTCTCTTTCAGGCATCCCCCCTGCTCCGGCATGGGATCCTCCCAGGGCTGCAGGGGGGGTCTCTGCTCCCCCGTGACCCTTCATGGCTGTAGGGCACAGCTGGTCTCACCTCTCTTCTAGGTGCTGTTGTGCAGCAGTTTTTACCCCTTCTTAAATATGCTGTCACAGAGGCACTACCAGTGCCACTGTTTGGCTCAGCCCTGGCTAGCGGCGGGTCCGTCTTGGGGCCATCTGGAAATGGCTCTCTCAGACACAGGGGAAGCTTCCAGCATCTTCTCACAGAATCCACCACCACAGTCCCCAGCTACCAAAACCTTGCCACATAAACGCAATACATTTATATAAATTATTTCAATTTACATTAATACACTCGGGTAGCAGTCACGTGTCTAAACAGGATTAGGTCTAACAGCACCAATGTCTTTTCAAGTACAGAGAAGATAAGCCTTATGGAAGGGACTGCAAACAGAAAGAAACAGAAACAAGTGACAAATGAGATGCAGTACAATAGTTCACAAACGTAGTGGGACTCTTCTACTCCTCATTAAGAAGCAGCATGACAAGTGGCATGAATATGAGACAAGATGCATAAGGAAGGAGGAGAAACGAAGAAGGGAGCGGAGGAGTCACAGCGCACTGCCTGCAAACCCATGCATCTGAAGCACAGCATGGTGGTTCCTTTATAGATTTTTAGAAGCTTTTCCCCTAGAATAGAGAAAATCTAGTAATTTTTGATGGAGAATCTGAATGAAGGGCAATAAAGGCTGGGAACTCAGGTACTGAAAGTGGGAAGTTGATACAAAATACTGGACCAGCCAGTAACACCAACATGAGATCAACTAAAGACGGCAGACTAAAAGACACCTAAACTCAAGGGAAGAGACAGCAGAATACCAACGCTAGAAGACCAACACACCTCTCCACTGAGTGGAAAAAACGTGATGTATTAGTACATATTTTAAATAACACAACAGATGTTAAATCCAACTTTCTGACATAAATCTTCATGGTATCTCAGAGATTAAAACCTTCCCTTTTTTATGCCATACAAAATTGCAGAATGGTTTGGGTTGGAAGGGACCCTAAAGACCATCTAGTTCCAACCCCTCTGCCATGGGCAGGGACACCCTCCACTAGACCAGGTTGCTCAAAATGCTTGGACATTTCCAGGGATGGGGCATCCACAGCTTCTCTGGGCAACCTGTTCCCGTGCTTCACCAGAGCTGTAGCTTCTGTGGCTTTTACAGATTCTTAATCTGTGTGTAAACATGAATTCACACACACGCACACTTGACACTTCTGAGTATCAGTATTTAAACTATGTCGCCAGCAGCTATAATTTTTCAAACTGTAAGCATCAAGCAAATGGAAGACACTATCCTACATGTCACTGAAGGTAAGTACGAATGAATGTGCATACAAAATGCAAAACAAATCCATATAGCTTAGATGGTGACACAAGCCTTTCACAGCGCAGTTTACCATTCCCACCCTTTCAAATGATGACATTATCACTGACATTGCAGACTACATTGTCTGCTGTCACTAACATGAGCACATTTTAGCTGCCCTCAGACTCTGTAACTTTAATTGACTATCCTTGTCTCAACAGAAAAGCCTTTCAAAGAAAGTTTGAGTACTGTAGAGGAGTGGTGGCTGGAATACTGTCACAACTGCCTTTGTTGGCTGAAGACTTGCTTCTCCAAAACTAACATTTTCAAAAGCACTTCAAATATCAACTCTTAAACAGAAGAGAATGTGCTACATTCATCAAATTGTAACACACTGTATACTGTATGTATATTGCTCCCTCTGTTGGATCAAACTTGTAGAGTTATTATCCACACTACAGTTGCTGGCCTACAAAGTACACATGTATATTTTTTGTCTCAAAACTCATGTTTGCATAGTTTATGGTCAGTTTAGCCACAAAAAAAAATTGTCTACATGATGTATTATTAATTTGCATAACCAGGGCTAAAGGATCCCAACTTCGGAAATGAATTTTGAATGCCAAACATGAAGCCACATGTCTGAGCAGTAACACTACATAAATGTGGCAAATCAACGTACATTTCTTAAAAGCAGAATTTTCCTCATGTCTCACAGCATGACGTTCTTTCCCACCTTGCCCAACTAACCTTCCCGGCAAGTGGACAGAACCACTTCCTCTCCCTCCCCTGCCTCTTCCCAAATGTCTCACCTACTCTCAGGAGGCAGCATCCAAAATGCAATCCTGCTTTATCACACATTGGCTCGTGCTTTAGGTAGGACCTGTATGGATATGTGAAAAAGACCTTATTCCTAACGCCTAAGTAGATAATAATATGCTTCAAAACTCTTTGGTTAAGCAAAACTACAGTAGCTTCTCCCATAGGCCAATTCCTACTGTAACTCATATAAATCGATTCTGAAGTCCTGAAGACATCTAACAATGTATTTAGTGATTATTCTACTACAAAATTTACATAAAACCTTTTGCTATTAAATACAACCTTGGGGCTTACATAAACAGCAATGCATCCCCTCAAGGTGCCTTTGCAATTAGAAAAATAAACCCCAAAATACCTTGACAGCATTCCCCTCAAAAAAGGTTAGACTGTAACTCTCGAATGTTGTCTTAATTCCAAAACGTCATTACCAAGAACACTATTTGCCTCACTAGAGGCAAATTTTCAAGATGCAACTTTCCCTCACCAACATCCTTCCACCCTCAGTATCTGGCCCCCTTATTTCGCATGTAGCTGAGGGCAAACTGTAAAAGGCAATGTTTGGACACCACCTTCCTCGCTCTCAATTCGCAAACACTACTTCCAGAGCCTAACCCACCCAGAAGTACCACATCCCCGGCCCTGAAATAAAACTGCTGGGTGAAACACCTGCCCTCCCGCAGGAAAACCCTTACGCGTGGGGAGAGCCAAAATTCACCTGGCGACGCCGCCGGGCCCCTGCCCGCCCCGCACACCGAAGGAGGCGGCTGCCCGGCTGCAGCCCCAGGGCGAGGTGGGGCAGCCGCGGTAGAAGGGGAGGAAGGAAACGGCCCAGCGCGGTCGCGGGCTGCCCCGGTGCTCGCCGCCGGCCCTGGAAGCGGGCCCGCGACGCCCGGCATGGAGCAGCCCGAGCCGGGCCCGGCCCACTCGAGGCCGGCCCGTCTCCAAGCCAAGTGCCGTTGGCGGCCGAGGGCTGGCGAGCAGCGCCATGGGGGACCAGCGCCCGCAGCGGCTCCTCTACTTCCCCCGCTTCCACGACCTCGCCGAGACCATTCCACCTCCGGCCGACGGCAGCGGCCTGCAGAAGCCCTCCGCAGCTATGCGCGGCCCGCGGCCGCCCACGCCGGCTGCCGTGGGGCTGCCCCGCTGGGCCGCGGGGCTGGCGCCCATCGCCTACGAGCCGCTGCGGTTCTTCTGCCCGGCGGAGACCGCGGAGGAGGGCAGGGGCGCGGCGCGACGGCCCGGGGAGCAGCCGCAGCTGGAAAACGAGATCTGCGAGCTGGGTATCCACCTCAAGGAGCTGGAGCTGATGGCGCTCGTCGACGACACCTTCGACGCGCAGCAATGTGCGTGCCCCAACCGCTCCTCCGGGGCCGGGGGAAGGGCACGGGGCCAGCTGCCGCTCGCCTCTCTCCGGGACAGTCCCACGAGAGCCGGCGATGGGCCACTTGCTGCCTGTCCCGGCCTGTGGAGCGGGCAGCAGGTTCCTCCATCAGGTACCCCAAACCTGATGTGAGCAGGCAGGCATGTGTATCACTGCAGCCGCAGCAGTGGCCCCCCGGAGTTCGGTGTGAGGCTCCCCAGGCCTGGAACAAAGCCCCTAAAGTCATAAAATCCCCAAAGTCACAGAATTCACAGAATCACTTAGGTTGGAAAAGACCTGTAAGATCATTTCCTCCAAGGCCACAGGCTGTCAGTCAGGAAACTCTAAGGACTGCAAAGGTTACAAGAACACAGAAAAAATGTCCATCTGATATATGCATTGAAAGGAGGATGTCCAAGAAATTGTGTTAGGTAGCTTGGATACATTTGCTTTTCAGAACAGGGAATTAGTAGTTTGTCTCCTTTGTCACAGCAATACATGCCTTTTTCCATTTTAATACCTAATATTTTCATTAGATGTGAGAAGCTTTAGTTTTCAGATACTTGCCAGACAAGAAATTGTATGGAATATTACTAATTTGCTTAACACATGATTTTCTTAAAAGTATTAAGTATTAATGACAAAATTAATGACAAATTATGTTTCATTTCTGTTTAGATAAAATTCTAAGGGCACTGGAAGACAAAAAGATACAAAGCATGAAAGCAAGGCAGAAGCTGAGGAAATAGCCATCAACATGATTTCAGATGGATATTCTGTCACTATCACTATAGAGTATTTTAATAGATCTTTGATACTATTTTTCTACTTACATGCTATTCTACCAATAAAAAATACAGTATATTTTCTTGTTCATTTTTGTGTGTATTATTTGTCCGGTACTAGTTACTGATAACACTAATATGTATTTCAACATTTTTTCTCCGATTACTATAAGCAAACAGGATGGATAAGATTTTCTCCAAAAAGACCAAGAAATTACACTGCTGACATCAGGATTCCTAGCAGTTCAGTGGTGATGTTCACGATACATGTAGCAAAGAAACACAGTAATTCCATATAAAATACAGGGCCGGGGGATAATGTTTTAATCCTAAATACGTCAAGTAAGTGCAACTGAGAATAAATATATAAGGTCAAAAGTCCTATACTTCTAAGCAAGATTTAGAAGACTACTTTCATGTTAGCATAAAAGTCTCTGTTACAAACAATCACAGTGTATTATTTTATTGTCTTTAGTGTACCACAGAAGTTATGGCTTGAATTAGTTCTAACAGAACAATTATATAACATTGATTTTCAACTAACATTTTACTATTATTTTAGGACTAATTGTTCTTAGGCTAAAGCTTGTGGCAGTTCTTGGAGTGACATCCTTATGTTTGGAAAGTATGTCCTTTCACAATTTAAAAATGGACAGAGGCAGCAATGACAGATTGAGAACCTGGAGAACATCTGCCATTAAAAAAGTAATGCCATATAGGGCATCGAGAATAACCTAATAAAGTAGTAGATAGGATCATCAAACTGATAAAAAGATACTGATTACTTTTTCCTGTTCTAATTCAAGAGCAGTAGGTGGCAGCATGAAATAATAAACTTACCAACCCTGAAGCTATCATATTCTGGCAAGCAGCTTTTTTTAAAAAAGAGTAATATTTTAATCTGTTTTTTATAAAACTGTGTTCCAGTTGTTCAACTGTGTAGAATTTCAACGCAATATGATATCAAAATTTTATTTCCTGTTACTGCTTATTACAGCATTCACTCTTTTACTATCTTAATCTTTCCAGACAGATTTTGATCTGTCCTACACAGAGTTTATATTAAAAAATATCTAGTTTATAACTCCCATTTGTCAATCAGCAAGCTACAATAATCACATTTTATCAGATTAGCTAGGAGATCTTAAACAGGATCTTACCATCTGCAACTGCCATTGTCAGCCGGGTGTCTCCACCAATATTCACATCTTCATCTGCAAATTAATATGTTTTTTAACGTAATAAAGCCTGAGCAGGGCTGGGTAGAGCACAGGAAGGCCAGGTTTTGTCCAATATTCTGGCACGCCTCAGGCAGGACAAGGTGAGGGACCAGGCCCTGGGCCTATGCAGGAAGCCCAGGGGCAGGAATGGAGACAAGACTACCTGTAACATAGGCTCATGGAGGGTCTCACCAAGGCAGTCCTAAAACTTCGAAGCCTACTCACAGGCTCTTCTGCAACACTGGCCAGGCCAGGGGCCTGAGCTGAAATGGGGCTCCTGGGCCTGTGGGGCAGAGAGCAGGCGGTGCAGGGCCCAGAGGAGGCTGGTCACGGTCAGGTGGTCACAGATCAATCGTGGCTATCATGAGCTTCACTTTTTATGCTACAAATGCATTATTCACTCCAATATAAACACCGTCTCTCTTCAGCTTTCTTAAGTCTCCTCTTCAGGCCCATCTTGAAACCATTTGATTGCTGCTTTGCTCTTCAGAGCCTAATGACACTGTGTTTCTGGCTAAACAGTTCTGTTTTCACTAGTTGGCATCTTTTAAGCTATTTTACTCCAGACAGCACACCACAAGTGACTTCCAAAGTGGACTTCTTAAACAAGGTATTTTTACAGCTTGTTGGGAAATGCTCACATAACCACCAATGATTTATCTCTCTTTCCAACCACATCTTGGAAGCTGAGGTAATAAAAATACAGAAAGTAGATCTAGGTGCCTAAAACCCCACATTATTACTGAAATACCTCAGGAATCTGGACTTTGGTGTTTTACAGCTCCCTCTGCAGAATAAGGATAAAAAAATCTCTCAGAGTTTTGCGGCTAAACCTGTAACAGATAATGCAATGGTTAAGTACGATGACAATGGGAACTGTAGTAGTGCTTAAGTACCACAGGACAAACTTGCACAGGACAAAAAGGGCCAGTATAACAGGGGCCTTCAAAGGCTTTGCACAGAAGTAAGAGCATTTAAATCGTTAGGTATCAGAGGAAGTATCTTCATTTTCCCAAATCTGCAGAATAACCTCACTCCTAAACCACTCCAAGTTTCCCATGGTTATTACAAGTGCCTACAAGGATTTCCATTACATATGATCACTGTTCCATAACTATTACTTCCCCTCACCTTTGACTTTGCATCCAGCTCTCATCAGCTCTTACTCAGGTTTTCTTGGATTCCTGATTAGCACCTCTTTGATTCAGTATCTAGATCTCAGTGGTCTTAAAGAACCAGTACCTCCCAAACAAAGAAAAGAGGACAAGTTTCCTAGAGTTAAGTGCTGCTCTTGATTTCTCTACTTTATGTTGAGTTATTAGCTCTGAATCTTCAGGATACATGAGTCTATCATTCAGTCTTCACTGCTGAAAACAGAAAAAAATAATTTTATGATAGCTTAGTGCTTTTGGATTTCCTCTAATCCGTCCATGAGCTAATTAAGGCAGCTTTACTTGAAGATTAATTTACATTCTAATGATCTATTGTAATAAGGTTGAGTGTCTATTTGGAGAATTTTAACATAGCAAACTCTAAAATACAGCTTTCTGAAATTTGATGGACCAACCATTTGGTATAAAATAATTTAAAGCTTAAATGTATTCTCAGCTGAGATTTTGGCATATCTTCAGAAAACCAGAACAACCCCTTGAGGCAATTTAAGCACTCCTATATACATGTAACTGTACCTTAAGTATACCATCTGTCCAGAACCTTAATAGTGATATGTACATTAGGAACTTAATTTATCTTCTATTTTGGGAAGATCCTTCCCTGTCTCTTTTGTTCTCTGAAACTACAAAGAGAGGGAGGAAGGGATGTGTTCCTTGTAGTAAAATGAACTTTGTATTCCAAGTTTCTTGCATCATAAATTACACAAAATCAGTACTATCAAAAGCACGTACCTGCATTTTCCTTTTTTTTTTCATTTCACTTCAGACTGACAACAGGAAACTTAGGCCTGAGTAAATACCAGTAAAACCCACGGTAACTGACTGAATAACAGGGGAAGGCATAGAGGACATTAAGGTGAGAACAAAAGGAAACAGAATCACAAGATGTCCTCAAATCCACGTGCTTGCTGGTTACATTCCTGCTCACCTCTGTAGCGTAGGCAAATGCTTTCTTCAGAGGGACCACCACCACCACTGAAATACATGGTTTTAACTTGTGGAGTTCTTAAAACTCCCTTCCTGTTCTTTGGCACGTTCTGCCTTGAGAGCATGAGCAGCAGGACCCCTACACAGCCCACAAGCCTGGAAGCTCCAGAGGAAAAGCATGCTCATGCTTTGAAGCAGCCGATCTACAGAAAAGGACACAGCAGGGACAGCCAGTAAGCATCAACATAGATTTTAAGACATATTTTATTTAATGTGCAAAATTGCCAAGAAAAAACATGTACAACTTCAACTAAGCTATAGCCACTAACATGAAACAAACTATTCTATGTACTTGTAAGGTTCATTTCTAGAATCAGCCTATGGTCCAGAGTAAAAACACAGCCATTTGGTAATGACCCAGAACATTTGAAATGCCTCCTTTTCAGTGATATGTAAAATTCTACCATTGGTATGATATTATGTTTATAATTGCAAAAGGAACCAGTTCTTGGAGATTTCTCTTCAGATTGCATAGTATAAAATTTTAATTGATTACTTTCTTCCTCTTTCAGTTTAATCCCTACACTTGGCTTTACAAATCACTCTCAATTTTGCAGCTCTAAATGGCTTCGGAAAACTAATGTTCCCATTTACAGCTGAAACACATATAAATTTTGAGTAATTTTCACAGACACAGCCATTACAGTTTAGTTGAATCAAGCTGTGAACAACACAGATAACATAGATATTTGTAATCATGCAGAGCTAGTCCTTTCCATAATTCAAAGACGTAAGAAAATGTCATTTCATCAGAAAGTGAGATCTGTTGCATGGGAAGTGAGACTTTATTGATACAACATCTCTGTACAAAAGTGTAGAAGCTGTTATTGGAAAAGCTTCCTAGAACATACTGAAATAGTATCAGGAAGTGGGTGTGGTTTTTTCCTTGTAAATTCATGTATATCTAAATGCTACCAGAGGAACAGATAATTTATAGTCTTGAACAATTACCAAGCTCCATGAAATAATAAATAATGCTTCATACTAAAGTATCCACTTCTACGCCAGGCTTTCAGTATTTTTAACATTATCAGTTAGTTCACACCAGGGGTGTCCCTTCCCCCTGTTTTATGGACGGGGAGTCTGAGGCATAGTCAGATTATGTGCCTTGCCCAGGACCAATCTGAAATTAAGAAGAGCCAACCAACCTCTTATCTCCTGATTTCTAGATACCCATATCTAGATAGCATCCTTCCTATCTTTGCACAATTTAAAGATACTTGTGATAGTTAATTCACTGAGAGAATACTGGATGAGTTCTGCTCTCCTTGAAGAGAGCAGGGGTTTTGCCAATAAATTAAATGGAAGACGTTATCTATATTCATGTCACCTTAATACTAATATAACATCTGTAAGTATCACAAAGCAGAACATTGGCCAAAACCACACAATGCCATATTTAATTAAAAATTATATCACATATGTTGGTTACTACTTCTATCACACCAGCAGTATATCAGCGCGCTAAAGAGTGCACCTGTTTGTGTATACCAACGGAAAAGTCAAATTCAAAATACACAGCTACGGCAAGAAAGACATTAAATGAAAATAAAAAGTCAAAGAGCATAGGAATATCCGCGCTGTACAAGTGTCCTTTATGACAAGACCCAAAAAACTGCCCAGAGCAAACCCTTTTTGGGTCCGAGCTGTTTCTGCTGAGTTGCTGAATCATTAACCAAAATTCAAGTCTCAATAAAATGGGTTCTACGTTATTTTTAAAAATTTGGGGTTTCACTGTCTTTGTTTTTCTATCAAATATTACCTTGAATACAGCTTGAAGGACCCAACATCAACATGAAAGTAAAAAAGCCTTCCCAGGCTCTCTGTCATAGAAACAAGTACTAAAATTAATTTGGTGGAGGGTAAAGGGCGTGGTTTTTCCTACCTGCAGCACTGAAAGTAGTAGATAAAGGCAAGGACAAAGAATAAACCTCAAGTTTACTTACATTCAGATCTCCCATGTTTATAATTCTGAAATGGAATATGCTAGTAATGTTGCTAATTTTGCCCTGTTTAAACAAATGAAGAAATCCAAAGTTAACCAAATACATAAGATTGATTCCAAGCAGTTAACTTCAAGACTGTTTGACCTGCTATAGTAATCAATTCATAATTATTTAGTGTGCATCCACTGCTGAAATAGATTTACCACCTATTCTTTTACTACAGTCACTTGCTTTTTAGATCCTGGTGAATCCCTGGCATACGCTGCTGTATTCTGCTGCATCACATCTCAAGGTACGTATTGGTTAAGTCTGCGGGTGATGCAGGACCTAGAAGCCACTGATTCCTTGCAAAAAGCCAGAGTCAAGGACCCACAAATTTCTGGTTTAATAGTTTTAAAAAAATAATCTTATGACAGGCACTCTTTTCAAGGTCCCACAGGAGGCTGCAAAAGTCAGTGCTGCTTGCCAGATCTATGAGATTTTAACTGATACTAATTTGTGTTACGGTGTTTAGACACTGGTCCACAAAGCGTAGAAATGCACTGAGCTGCCTTGAAGAGGGACATCCTTCGGAAGAAAAAAATCACCTCCTCTCTAAACATTGTACTCAGTGGAATCAACTTTCTGTATAATTTACAATCCTGTGGACCCATTATTGCCTAGTATGTAAATGTGTATTTATAAAGTTACAAAATTGTTTACAAAATGTAATATAGTTTCAAGCTATTCCTTGGGAATGAGTCAAGCATGGAAATTCATGAAAAGTCAGGCACTTCTTAAAACAAGATTTTTCTTAACAAATGGGAAAAAAAATCAAATTCCTGAAACATCTCTTTATAGCATTTGTAATTATCTTCTAGACATCTGCAATACATTTCACCACCTAAGTATTTAAAACCCATTTCTCATCTTTCATGATATACATAAGAGAAAAACAGGGAGCTAACTCTTCATTACTGCCTCTGTACACGTTGAGGAACCTGAAATGTTTGGGGACAAACAGATGGATCGAAGAACTAGTTTAAAAAAATACATTTTTTTTACATATATGATTATATAGGTATGAGCATGATACCATATTCCTATTGAAAATCCCTAGGAGTTTTTAAGAGGAGTATGGTATTACTGTATTTGAAAACCATAAAATATTATATGATTTTGGGGCATCTCAAGTCAGGACCCAAAACACCTTTCTACCATACTGCCTTGATGGCTGTAGTTTTTACATCTGTATTAAGGACCACTCAAAGGACAAATGTGTTACGTAGGGTAGTCTACCCACCACAGAAGCCCATTGAAATCCCTCTCATATACAGCCCAATAAAAAAATTTCCTGGATATCCAGAATCCCCACATGTGCAGTCTCCCAATTGCTTTTCACTCATTGGGCATGGCAAAACATTTTTGATTGAGGATGTATAATGCTGTTATTCTCAATACAGATTCTGTGATATTAACCAGACATACCTTTACAACTTGGCCATCTTGAAACTTTCTTTTAAGGAGCAAGTCAGTACCCAATTAATTTACTGACCTGTATAAATCTTATTTCCACAAGTCAAGATTGGCACTATTTACCATGACATACTAATTCCATACAGCACTGATACAAAGATGAAGAAAGGCTAGGAGAATTTGGCTTGTTCAGCCTGGAGAAGAGAAGGCTCTGGGGAGACCTTATTGCAGCCTTCCAGTACCTGAAGGGGCCTACAAGGAAGCTGGGGAGGGGTGGGCACGACACTTTTTACAAGGGCCTGTAGTGACAGGACAAGGGGTAATGGGTTTAAATTGAAAGCAGGGAGATTTAGATTAGATATCAGGAAGAAAGTCTTCCCGGAGACGGTGGTGAGGCACTGGGACAGGTTGCCCAGAGAAGCTGTGGGTGCCCCATCCCTGGAAGTGTCCAAGGCCAGGCTGGATGAGGCTTGGAGCAACCTGGTCTGGTGGAGGGTGTCCCTGCCCATGGCAGGGGGGTTGGAACTAGATGGTCTTTAAGGTCCCTTCCAGCCCAAACCATTCTATGATTCTATGTCTAAATAACATTATATTAAACAAGCTTGAGCTAATTAATTTCTCTTTGAACACACTGCTTTGTAAAGATTGCTTAGCAGAACAGTAACACATCTGGAGAGGTCCTAGAGAACTCGGTAGACGTTTTTTACCCCATATACTTATTTCCAAAATTACGTATGTCTTACTCTAAACAGTTGTGTGCTTGCATGCTTCATGTCAGTCAGGTATGGGAAGCCACTGAGGTTTGTTTATGTACAAGTAATGCAAGTTCAGGACCGAAACTGATTTACAGCATCCTTGGACACAGTAGTCAGAGCTGCTCAGACATGCACAGGATGAACAAGGTCAGCAAAATGAAGTTACTTCCCCTGCTAGCTCAGAAAACTTGCTGCTTTCAAGCTCCCTCAGACTTTTACAAGAGCTAACTGCCAGCTTCCATTTGCAATGCAGGACTAAAAATGTGCATTAAAATGTAGTTAATTCTTTACAGTCAGACATCTTGAAATATAATGAACACTGTAGTTAGTTTGTATGTGTAATCCCTTAAATGAGACCGAGGCATCACCAGTTCTGCCACCCAATCGAATGCTGCTTTTTCTACCTGCTTTGCATGTTTATCTTATATTTTTCCTCCATGTCTCCCCTTTTCCAAGTTAGTCTGGAAGAGAAATGACCAATACTTATGATAACCTCCCCATTTCTGTAGAGTATTTATGTGCCTTCTATCACGTTCTATCCATTACATTATTAGATACAAACATTATTCATATTTCTACACTGAGTGCTAGAGTTTCTCTCAAATCCAGATAGGAAATTTGTTTTTCTCAAAAAATTACTGTCAAAGAGTACCTTCTTATCCTCTAAAAGTTACAGTTGTACTGGTAAATGTCACACATACTATACCTACTGAGAATGGTCGTTACACACATACCGAGAAGTAATTTTACGTGCATTTCATTTGCAGATGTTTCTGCTGATAATTTACAAGTCTGAAGACAAATAGTGGCCAGAACATCAACATTTTTGTACACAGAAAAGAGTATTTTCACCTAAACATTTAACATAACACGATTGGGACATGTAGTAGAAAAACCTTAATAACTAAATTTTCATCAGTAAAAATGGCATGAATCTACTTTGATGAGGTTATAACTTTAAACAGGTATAGTTTCTTCTTTGAAATATTGAAAAACTATATTGTAATCGTAGCCATACAAAATGTTTATTATATTACAAACTATTTGTACACTGTATTTTCACTTTATCATTGCTTTGTGCTCAGACATTATAAATATTACAGGATGATGTTTCTTTCCCAGCAATGTCCTTACTGTCTTGATATAACCTTACATTGTACTTAAAAAAACCCAAACCAAAACAAAAAACCTGATATTACAAACAAGATTAAAAGCCATTATGAATGAAGAATGTAAAATGTCTTTGTGAATAAAGTGCACCACAATGGTTTTAGAGTGATGGTTGAGGGAATATTCAATATACTGCACATCATCGATACAATACCAAACAAAATGTATTTTGAAAATCTAACAGGTCTTCCTCAGTAATATGAAGAATACTTTGTCTAACTTTTCTGAAACGGTTTGTCTTTCTAGAAGAGTAAATGATTTTATTTGCGGGTTTTCTATTTGTTCTGTTTTTGCACGTAGGTGTTGTGGTTTAGTCCCAGCCAGCAACTACGTACCATGTTCAAACACATCTAAGTGATTCCCCAGCTTTTTAATTTCCAGTATGTCAAGATATGTGCTTGGCTTTATCCTCACACATTTTTTGATAGAACTACAAAATCACCTTTTAAATTTAAGAATTGATATGGATTTGTAAGCAGAACTAAGTGTCCCACAGATGCTGTTTAAATCTGGTACATCCTACCTCCCATGACTCTTGGGAATCCATCATAACATTACCCTTCCCAGCTATGTTGCTTCATCACTTCCATCCACATGACGGCTGCTGCTTCTGTATTTGCAGCATTAGGATAACTCTGCAGAACTGAAGTCTGAGACACAGAAATTTATTTCACAGCACATTTCACTCCCATTGCATTGAAAGGCCTAGCTACTTGCAATATTTCACTGGGCTAAACAGAGGAATCATTCAAAAACTGAGGTAATAAAGCTGATGCAAAATGTGGCGGACACAATTTAGTGTGGATTTCACTTACCAACTTAGTTTAAGCCAGTTATGAACCAGCTTAGGCTAAATAAAAGTAAGCCACTCTTCAATTATATCTGCACTTATGTTACAGTGATTTAAAAGACTGAAAAATAAGCAGAATATTGTTCCAGAGATTCTAGTGAAACTTGCACGTATAGACAAATCCTAAAAGAGAAACCCAGCGCTGCTATCAGTGAGTGAAGTTGCCACTGAAGTCAACCAGAACTAGTCTTTTTATGGCCTGCTGAGTTTGGCACAGTATTTTTAAGTTGTTATTTTAAAGTGTGATACTCTTAGGCAGCACAAACCCACATTTGGACGTATTATATTACACTGAAAAGATCAGTATCAGTTAGCTGACAGGTAACGTGAGACAGCAGTCTGGCTTTACTAGACTTATATTTATATGAAAGATTGAGTTTCTTTGGTTGTTTCGTATCCAAGTCACCCAAATGTATATTTGTGTACTCCAGACATAACATGTTAATATTGATCATTTAAAATTACTGGGGGGGGGGGCGGGGTGTCTTTTCTTTTTTTTTGCACTTGGTTTATGGAAATTTTCTGTCTATAGCAGACTAGTCACATACAAATATACAGCACATATATACACAGAAATTACAAAAATACATTTTATTTATATCTGATTTTTAAATAATAAAAATGAAATTTCACATTTGTTGAAAGATTAGCATTCCAAAAGCTTCTGCAATTTTAAGGTATTGAAGCAGAAGATATCTTCATATTCTAGGATAACTACGTGTCACAATCTCAGTCAGGGTTTATAATATAATTATTTGGGGAAAAAATAGCTCTGCTTTAAAAGTTTGTGCTTCATCAATTTCTTCTATCCCCTATTCTAGTCTCCTCTCTCCTTCTCCTCTAATTTTACTGATGGCCAAAAAGCTAAACCAAGTTCCCTCACCTCAGTAAAGACCAAAGAAACTCAGGGAAATGAAATGATCAGAGAAAACAGCATAAGCAACCGAGGATAACTAAATAACTTACTGAAATGAAGGACATTACCTTTAACTCCAGTTGACATCAAACATGCCCAACACAATGTATTTTGCAACAACTTCAGTTCCTGAAGCTAATTGCTGAAGGAACTGAAAACAATTGTTGATGAACTCCAATTGTTTTTTACAACTGCAAAAGATGGACTACTGTCCCATTCAACTGGTTTGATTTTCTTTTGGGATTGAATTCATATAACAATGCAGTTTAACAATTAGTGACTTCTATCTTGCACAATATAAAGTCAGCATAATTTCTGGAAATGCTCTCTTTTCCACAGAACATTAGTATTTTTGTTAATCCATGTAACCATTTACTTATTTACATGTTAATATAATAATCAGGTCCCCAACATTCAGAACTTCCTCACTGAGCTTCCACACGCACAGAATTGTGCATTCACTATTCAAGTGTAATCAAAATCAACTGCAGCTTCAGACAGCACTTTCTGGCATCACCGTAGTAGATATCATTGTTTAAGAAAGAGACAAAAGCACTGTGTTAAACAGAGGTGTTCTTGTCCAAGCAGGTGTATTCAGTATTCCAGGCTGGAAAGACTTGCTCAAAGGTCTCAGGTTTACCCGCTTCACATGCATTCAGAGTGAAAAGCCTGAATATAGAGAAAATGCAAATAACCTTTTTTTCATTTCTCCTGGAAGCTTCTAGCACCAATATCCTTTACTGGCTCTTCATGCATTGTATTCTCTCACACTGAAAAATTCTCCTCCATAACTCATCAGTGGCATTCAGGGACAATGTAGCCACTGATTATGAAAACATCATTAACTTTCTTCACAGTCTCCTCTTCTTTCACTTCTTTTTACTGTTAATAGGATGAGGGGAATTGGGGCTATTTACAGGACATTTGCTTGTATTACTTACTCATCTCAAATTCTTTTGATTCGAATACGGTCTCTAGAATGAAAAGGCCAAATGACTCTGCATTGCTGAAACCAGCATCCTTGATATGTCCTGCAGCAAACAGTTAATGTGGCCACCACCACACCTGCCGTGACCTTTAGCTAACCATGTTCTACTGTATTTTCTTCTTTAATCAACATTTTGACATGCAGAAGTTATTTTCAGCAGCTCTACCCTTGGGCCTGCAGATGAAACATCGTGTGGCGCAGACATGTTCAGCAGCATCCTCTAGCGATGATGGGTCATAATACGAGAGCGAAGTGACCAACGATTGCATACGATCGATCTTATCTGTATTGAACAGTTACCCAGCAGCATTTCCTTAGCTGGCAAGCAGAATTATGTACCTTCAGAGTCCTGTTGATATATTTTAAATCACTTCATAGTGTTGACTTTTCAGACAGAGAAAAAGGCCATCAATTTGGCACAATTCACAGCGAGTTTGTAACTGAAAATTAAAGGAGTCGCTTTCTTGGCTACCCCAGGTTGCATGACACAAGTACTGTGCACAAAATATACTAGACCTGGAACTCAAACATATCTGTTTGCTTCTTGGCCAGTTTAGCAACTTCTTCTCTTATTGCCTTTACGAGGGCAGCTGTAGAAATGTTGGTGAGGGGAGCATCGGACGGGTCATTTTCTGTCAGGCTCTGCTGAGAAGCTGCAGTGGATGGCAAAGGAGCTTGTTCCAGGCTGGGATGCATGCTCGCTTGCTGGCTGTATTGGCGAGGAAGTCGCGAAGGAGAATTATGTTGGTAGCGGGGCCTCGGATAAGCCTCAATGTATCCAGGTAGTGGAACCTGTAGGGCATTGTAATTACACATAATTATACAGAACAGTTGACCCATAGTGCCACCTCCCAGGTAACACAAACCTCCCTGGGGCAGAATAAGACACGGCAGATAGGACCATATTATGAGAACATAAAACTCATACTCCAAAGTGTCCGTTTACAAATGTCTATCTTGGCACATGCCATTTATGCACATGTTAACGTACCGGGTACTCGGCTGCCTGGCCTGTGGCAACAAACACACCTAGCAGGGGTTTTTATGAACTGAGAGCTCGGAAAACGACACTTACCTACATTATACTAACAACACTACAGTTGTAAGTTAACTGATAAATTTCCACAATGTTTAATCACTGAAAAGTTAACTTTTAAATTCTTTTTGCTTTAAATTGGAAAAACAGGTGGTTTTGACTTTCCAAATACATTGTTTTATATAATCATATAATACAGGCAGCCAGGCAGATATCTCAGCTAATTTTTGGATTTCTATGAAGCTGAGGTGCACAGGGCCTGAGGACTTGGTGGGTTTGTCAGAAGCAGAATTTCAGAATTTTAGGGGTCTGCAAGCAGTTTAAAAGGCCAAGATGAGAAACATCTGCCAATTTTACATACCTTCTGTGGAACATGGAACCTCAGCATGGACTTCAGAATGACTGCTTTGGACCTTTGCTTAAATCCCATTTTGGCTCTGGCCCTGTGAGAGTTTAACAACCCCTTGGGTGCTTCTGAAAACCTTGCCACTTCAGGCATCTAGGAACCTACACAAACCTGACCACTAGGATTTACACATACTTTATATGATCCTGGATGTCCATCAAGGAATTAAGAGAATGTCAAACACTTAGGTCTGGTGTGATGACACAAACATAGGAAGCAGGCATGATATTAAAATGATCATAAAATGAAGTTGATGCTGTTATTCAAAAACATTTTAGTAGTACAACACGTGAACACGCCACTAGAGGTCACCAGGTTACTACTTTCACTAAGAAGCATCTAGCAATTTGGAAAATAAATGCTTTTTCAGATACAGTTCCCTTCTCCCACAAAACTTGGTGCTTCAATACTCACCTTTTAACTGAGAAAATATTACATTACAGTAAACTGAGCTTATAAGATAATTCTTTGTTCTCAAATCTCCCGTTTCCTATGTCCCCATTTACAGTCCAACTAATGGAACTGCATGAAGAGTAAAGATTTTCAATTTTCACCTTGCAGATATTAAGCCTCTGTTCTTACTAATTGTCAAGAAAACCTTGGAAGCATGATCAAGCTATAATCTAGAGGCTCCGAAACCATACTGGAACTCAGAATATTACTTTAGAATTTTTGCAGTTTTATTCAGATTTCCTGACTGTATTATGTTTCTAGAACTATTACTAGTTCCTCTTGTAATGATTTTCAAATAGACAATTTCTTGACAGATTTGCAGTCATTCGGAGGTGCAAATTCATTATAGAAACTGAAGCAGTTTGGGTTTACGTTTTTTTCCTCTTCTCCTCCAAAGTCACAGGAGGACTGAAAGTCTGAGTAACAAGAACTTGTTAAAGCTCTATAATGGATAAGTGAAGTGAAAAGGAATATTTCTTTCCTTTGAATTCTATATTGCCACAGTTCTTTTTCAGATTCTCACATCCCTCTCCATTCCTCTGCGTGCAGTCCACCAGCACTAACCGCTCTTCCCACCTCTTTCCCTGAAGATAAGGAAACTCACAACAGGGTTACACTCCGCTCCTTCCAGAGGGAGGAACTGCGGGCTGGAGACTTGCATTCCACTTTTGTCCAGTTTGTTTTCAGTCTCCCCTTCTGACAAGTGGTATCTGACTCTTTCTGTCACAGGACTCTCAGCCAAGGAGTAGGGATACAAGATGCAAAACAAATTGAAGACAAGTAAAATACTTTTCCTGTTTTGGTTTGGGTTTTTTTTTTCTTCTTAAACAAAATGTTTGCAATGATTGCTCAGACACAATGGGTCTTCTGGATTTAAAATGGCAGTAGCATTAAAAGCAGCCAACAAAAAAAGGGCCCCAAAAAACAAAGAAAAGAATAAGGGTATCCATGCTTTAAAGGGCAGCTCTGGGAATGGAATCCGTACAACAGCATCAAAAGCCTCCAGGTGTCAGGCACATCGGCAGATGTGCCTAGCTCACAGATGAACATACTTTGTTTTTCTTGACAGGTCAGCCCACAAATTCAGACTTGCACCTGACAGTCAAACAGAATTCTTTTCCTTGCAGGCATCAGGAGCAGTAATAAAGGTTTGGCAACAAATAGCCGCCCTGAGGAAAATGTATGTGACCGTGTTGTCTCTTGCTTAGCTGTTCAAAGCCAACAATTAGATTCCAACTGCAATTCACTAAAATATTCTGTTGACGATATGCACAAGGAAATAGAATCCATCTCCCAGATTGTTTAGCTGAATTGGTTCTGCATAAATACCAGATGTGAGCTCAAGCAGCAGAACTGATCTTTTTTTTTTCCCTAGTGGGGAAAAAAGCCCTAAATTTTAGAAATTGTTTCAAACATGATAAACTACAGCAATTCATTTCAGGATGTCTCAACTTTATTTCTTTGAAATGGAGGTATACTTTGGGCTAAAAATTACATCTACCCCAGACTAGCATTGTGCAATTAATTATTTAATTTATGATCTGTCACTGCAACCTGCAGGAGGACTTGAAACACTGCATGACAGGGTTTCTGCAGAACCAGGAGCTAGGATTCAGGAGCCAGGCTGTCTTGAGAGAAGCTTGCAGGAGGAAAGATGCCCTCTAGCCTCCAAACAGCACAAGGCTAAGTTGAGATGCAGTGTCACCTACTGCTGTGTGCCTAGCCAAATATTTAACATATTTCTTGGGAAAGAAAAAAGGTACCTTACCCACCAACTTTGAATGGGTGCCAGCCCCTAACCTAGTGAATGATTTAGCTCTCTAAAAGACCTTACTTACAATTTATGGGATGGAAAGCTGAGTATCTATGCCTCCTCTCATAACTAGTAGAGGTTATTACCATTCAAGGAAGAATTATCTTGCTCAGATTCTTTGCGGATCACTTAGCATTGCTTAAAATCTCTCCTCTGCAAATCTCAGAAAATGCATGTAGTTAGAAAAGCAAGGATGCTTACTGAGTCTGCCCACTGCCCTGGTAACTCATTCTCTCCAGCATAGGGCATCCAGGCTTGGTTTCTGTATGCGGTGGGTGGTGTTGGAATGAAATAGCCTGTGAAGCCAGGTCGGTTTGCTGCTGGTATGGCAAACACTGCTGGTACGGTATTTCCTATTAAGAAAGAAAGTAGATACAATTAATAGCTGACATTTTCAGTTATAAATTAAAAGATGATGCTTATGAAGTCACTGGCCTCAGTCCTTTTGTTTTGAACTGGTGAGAATGTAATCACCACAGTTGGATGTAAAGGGTCCTACCATCTGACAAGAACATATCTATAATGCTGGGAAATACTGCAGAAGGCAAGATTTGCTGTTGTCTATATAATCCTCATTCCTAAATCCTGGGTGGGAAAGCACTGCATCACCGTATCAGGTAATAAATAAAGCATGTGGATGGTGTGCTTTGAGTACTCAGTTATAATACACAGACATGTATTTTACTTATTAGATTCACGGAATATAGCAAAAATAACATCATTTATGTGAAAGCAGACAAGCCAGTAAACCCCATAAGAACACAATAAAGTACAACACCTTTTCACCGAGGAGTAGAAATACAGTAATGTTGCATAGACGGACACCGGCACTGTACTATATCATCACTAGTTGCCCTCAGTCGATACTATGCCAGCATGTAAGAGGTGCCAACAAAACGGCAAGACATGGGCATTTCCCTGAACTTCAAACAGAGAATAATTGGTAGAATTTACCTTCAAATATCTGTCCCCCAGAATGTAGTTTACAGCCCTGGCACATAGTCGCAAGACTGTATGCTGCCTACTCTGATATGATACTGGGAACGCTGTACGGGCTCATACATAGACCCAAACAGTGACATCCATCCCCAAAGCAGTCTCCACAAAACCAGCAATTTATAGGTTCTCAATGACCTCCCATGCAGTCCTAAGCCAGAAGGGCTATTGATGCAATCAGGGCATGCAAAAAGGAGGAAAATATATTTTGTAATACAATTGTTCCCAGAGCAGAAACATATCCTCTGTTTCAACACTGTCTCCAAAAAAAAAATCTTAGAAAAAATTGGAAGAAAAATGAGGGATATGTCATCCAAAATATGGACTGAAAACTCTGTACAGTTACACAGTGTTTTCCACTGCTAGGGATTAAGTCCTAGCTTTCATTTTGATGTCGGGTTGTAGGCGAAAAGGCAGGGTGTCAGGGAGGATGCTGGAGTAACCCAATTCTCAGAGAAGCAGTTGCTGTGGAATTGCTATGGACCAGTGGGATCTGTGATGTATGCCTGCACAGCAGATAGCCACAGGGTATCTCACAGGACCTCCATCCCCTTTTGTCCAGCACCTTGGTTTACAAAGAGGTGGGCTAAGAGACGAGGTGTGGGTTATCTTTGCTTTTCCCAGGTCACTGACAGCACAAGGGTTTCTATTTTAAATGAGTTAGCAAGGCTGGAAATAAGTATTCTTTGGGCATGTACAGAGAAGAAAGTGCTGCTCCTGTAGATGACACCTGGCCTCTACACCAAAATGCTCTTTTAATTTAACCACAGCAAAATGAGCTAATATTCAAAATGAACACAATTAGCTGATATAATATCTTATCCCAGTTCTTACTGTAACACCATCTTACAGGTCACGTTGATGGGCTGTATGAGCCAACATTAGGCTGTTTCATGCCGAATCAGTACCTGCAGCAAGGTTTCTTCATCTATTGAAATAATAAAAGTTTATTTTCCTATCAGAACTTTAGAGATCCTTGTCTGTACTGCAGATACATGTTTCTCACAACTATCCTTGTCTTTCCATGTATTATAGCCATTCATAGCATCTATCACATATGAAAGTTTCCTCTAACTACCCCCAGGTTAATTCTGGCAAGCTCCACCACGTAAGCAGAGGTCACTTTGTCTGTTCTGACATGCAGCCACTCTTCAGCAGTAACACAAGTGTTTCTAACATAAAGCAGTAAAATCTCCACATCACTGGAAATTATATAAAAAGTATATCACACAACTCATTAGTGCAGACATGAAGAGCTCTTGGTACTGTGGCATATTTTACAGCTTGAAATGCTTTAAAATGAAAGGGTGAGCATCTGCTCTTTTCAGATTCACATGCACCATTTGCAGAAGGTATGACAAGAAGTGAGAGTAAAATGGATCATTCAAACCTACTATATTTAATTAAATGGCAACAGATTTGCATATCCACATTATTATTCACAGTAGATGATGTTCAACACAACGCAGATAGCTCTCTATTACTTCTAAGGAAGCTAAGAAAGATCTTTTTTCTGGCAGATTAACAGAGCAGCATCTAATAAACTTACTAATTTCAAAACTTTGAACTGACAATGTATAATTTTTTACTCTTGTAAGCTCTTTTCTATAGCTCTTCAAGAAAACATGCTATGCCAAAGAGAAGCTATTTCAAATATATGCCCAGCTAAATGTTATCCAGATATAATCAAAACAGTGTATCAGCTTAAGCTCCTGAGTAAATCAATTTATTCATAAACAAAATACACATCAATAGACATTTAGATCCAAAACAAATTCTGCACTTGAGCAGGAAGTACCTTCTCCAAAATAGGAGGGAGACGAGCTAATGAGTTACCGTGGCTGTGCAAAAGCACTGCTGCCTTGTGTTTTGAAGGGAAGGGGTCACATATTTTCAATTTAACCCCCTCAGCAGCCAGCTGTTGTGACAAGACTAGGGGTTACGTTACTCAAGAGGAAATAGGGAGTGATGAAACTCATCCCACAGACAGGTTGGAAAACCTCAGTCTTGCACACACTATTTTTCACATCCACTTTTTTTTCCCTCGCCTTCCTCTCAAACCAAGCAGAGCTGAATGCCATTAAGCCTCCTTCTGCAGTACCACTTACAGCACCATGGTGCATACTCTGTTTTCAAGGGCTTGGCCTGATATTCTTGAATGTTAAAATTATGGAAGGATCCACCTCATTTCTCCGTCCCACTCAGAACCCCATTACCCATCTTCTCCTGCTTTGGTTCTTTCCCTACATGGTGCAACACATGCGCAAGTCACACCACACTTCCAATACTGCAATTTCTGCTTTTGCCAGCCAACACCCTCTATACCAGCCCTAAAATTTCCTCTGGATTTTGTGGTACAGTTGAACTGTTTTACTGAGCTTTAATAATTCACAGTTCTTATCGATGAGACAGCAGAATGCCATACTTGAAAAAAGACCATCTGGTACATTACTGCTGGATCTCACCTCCAGAAATGACCATTTCCTGGTGCTTCTGTAGAATGTGTAGTATTTTACAATACAGCTTAACGCTGCATTTACAAAGAAGTAATCCTTTGTAGGTGTCCTTCAGTTGCACCAGAGAAAAGCACCTAATACAGTCTTTCTCCAAATAATGATCTATATTTGCTATATCCCATGTGTTCAGAATAAATGGTGAGGCTCTCAAAGCTGCTAGTTGGGTCTGCACTATGTTTTCACCTGAGTGAAAAGCTGATTGATCAAGTGGGCCAACAGACATCGGAGCTCTCGAACCAGGTGCAAAAGATGCCTGATCATGATGCTGGGCCTGATCTGCCCCACTGGCCTCAGGTATTCTCACTTTGCTGCCAATATCTGATGTAGACCTGTGCATTAAGAAAGAAAAAAATAGAAACTTTTGTCATTCCAACTGACAAAGGAGATTCATAGCCACACACATGCCTATCAGCTACAGTATGACAAGCCAGCTGGGAACGAGCTCTGGCATGACAGAAGTTTGGAGAACAGCTGAAGAACAGTAAGTCTGGAGAAGTCTGAGAACAACTCTTTAGCCTGCTTGCTACTTTGCCAAAGCATGTTATTACCATTGCATAGAGCTTTTGCTTCTTGCTTGAAACAAATGCCTGTGACGTGCAGCACAAAACCCAGAGCTTTACCAGAGTTCATCAACGACAGACTGTAGACAATACCATCTTACTACAGTGTATATGACACGGTCTCATACAGTAGGAGCCTACTATGGTAAGTAACATTAACTGCACTTGGGAAGTACAAACATCTTTTGAAATGGTGTGTCCCAGTTGCTTTAGAGCTAAAATGTAATGGATGAAGAAGAATATGTCAACAGAGAGCGTCCATATCCTGAATATTTGGCCGCAAATGTGTTATCATTAGCAGCCACTCAGAAAAGTTTCCTCTGGGCTTGGTGCTGCACAGGAACTCCCAGCGAGCCTGCGGTGCCTCCAGTTGAGTTTGCTCCAGGCAGTACCTACCAGCACAGCACTGAAGGCTGCATGAGTTCATCCACCACAGAAGTGTAAAATTTCCTTGAAAGGCATTTTATAGAGTTTGCTACTGTGAGGAAGAGGCAAAATATACACACTCAGCTAAGGCAATCAGGCTTTTGCATTTATTTGGCTTCAGAAACACAGGTATGAGGTATCTGAAAGCTAGGCAGAAATCCCTGGACACAGGGTGCTGGGGAACATCTTACAATTCACCAGTATTCTGTTGCAAGTCCTTACAATAGAGAAAAGCAGAGAGAACGACAGGGTGAATTATCTACCACACATCCGCAATGCAATACGCTGTTACGTGAGCTGAGGCAAAGCATGTTTTAAAAGAAATCAGAGCCTGCATTTCCTAATTATACTGAAACCGATTAGCTAATAGAAGAGAAAAATTATTGTTAGTCCTTTCCTTTTTGTGTTAAAATGAAATAAAATAACACGTTTCTAATTTCATGAATGTGTCTTTATAAGTGGCTAGTAAGTGCCCCTTCAGGATTTGCCCCAGTTCTTATTACAACAACAGTGGGTTTTAGGGATCATACCTAAAATAAACAACAGATAAATACCTCCTGAGAGAGGCAACAGCCACAGGACCTGTTCTGGGAGGGACAGGAGGAGGAGGAGAACCCATTACCATCTCAGGAAGCTGAGAAAATCTGTAAGCCTGTAAAGAAGAAGAAAAAAATATTTTCTGACAACAAATAGTTGTCAAATTAAAAACCAAAAGAAAGACAGAAATTAAATAACTGCTTTGCATGCTGGCCAACAGCAAGTTAACTTTTTGTGGCATCAATAGTGGCTGCCTTTTATTTGAGAATTTACAGTGCTTGGGTGATTTTAGGATATGGAAGAAAAGATGAACAAATGAGTTTGGAACCAAGATGAAGTCTAATTAAAACAAAACATATTAAACGCTGTCTCTGTGACATTTGTAATCTTGCTGGCAAAGCAGTTCTGTTATGATTACATGAAACTCAACAGCTGCTTTAGACCCACAGGAAAAAGATCTCAGTATTTTCACTTCCTCCAGAAACAAAGTATTTTAAAGATTCAGAAAGCATCCTCAGAGCAGCATCTAGTGAAGTGAAGCTGCCTGTGAGCAATGCATATTTCAACCTCTTCCTTTCAGCCTTGAAGAGATGAAAAGAAAATTCTTCACAAAACCCCCAAGCTCTCTAACTTTCTAAAGCAAAAACAGTTCTGAAAAAGCAGAGTAATTCAGAGGAACACAGGAGCAACGCACTAAGCCACTAAATTAAGCATCTTGCCCATAGTAATTCTGGATTTCATCCCTCATACATGTGAAGGACAAGTAATAGCGTGCATGAAACCCGTGGCACCCGAGAAATGACAGGCAGGACAAAATTTCTCTCCTACATTCTTTGTACTACTATAGATAAGGTATCTTTAGCAAAATTATGACCTCTAAAGAGAGAGGAATGATACCTCTCTAGCACTTCATTGACACTTCTCCTTAACACATTGTGTGGTGGTTTGGTTGGTTTTTGGATTGGGTATTTAGGGTTTTGGGGCTTGGGGGGGGAGGTGCTTGGGGGTTTTTTGGTTGGTTTGGGGGGTTTTTAATTATGCTTTTATTGATGATGCTTCAAAGCAATGCACAGGATTAAAGATAAGATCAGAGCAAGAGCAAATAAAAAAATTATGGGGAGGTTATCCAGTATCAAGATATAGGCTTTTTGACAAAAACTAGAGTCCAAAGCCCAACGGTGGGACTTTGGCCCTCTAAACAAGAGGTATCTGGATTTAGCCAGAGAAGCTCCACCTACAAACAGCAGAGAAAGCTAAAACCATGTTAGTTACCATGGGATGAGTCACTCTATCTCCTGCCTGTAGAAAGAGCCTCAAGGATTTACATGATTATCTCAGACTTAACACCTACATTTAGGTTTGAATTTGGCAATATAAATCCCACACTAAATATCAAAACCCACTATCTTTCAGTAATCATCTTTAAAAATTTCACATTTAAACAGCCTCCCAATACCTTCTTTCTCAAATAGCTGGAAAACTGGGCTAACACAACAGAAAGGTAACTTTATAAAATACTGACTTTTGATGCCAGTATCTTTAAGGGAAAAGCAATACAGACCAAGCATCTTTCTCCCACCTCTCACTGACACCCCTTTTAAAGTAGGCTACAGTCCCTCAAAGGCATGTCTATGAAAATAATATTTCCTTTCATGCCACCTACAAAGTCTCCTAATATTTAGTCTCGCCATGCTACAATGGTATTTAAAGTATTCCTGTATTAAGTTGGGAAAAAAAAGAAATCTGAAAAGGCAATAGTACATTTCCTAGCCAGGGGTTGGAAATATTGATTTTTAATGAAAGAACTGCATAGAAAAAACAAATGCTGTTCTCATCGAAGTTGACCTCAATTAGATTTTTCCTCATAGCTCTGAACTTGAAATGGTCCACAATGCCTCTTCTGCATCTGAAAAGCTGGCAGGGCTCTCACAGGCTGACCTGAACACTTCCTTCTGTCTCCACAAGCCTTTCATCCCACATCTCGCTCAGCATGCATTTGTACCAATATGAAATTCTTTACACCCACCCACCCCCCCTTTTAAAGGAACAACACGAGCTGGTGTTTGAGGGCGGTCCAGATACTGAGGGTAGACAGAGACAGAGTTAGATTTGGGGTTTGTCTTGTGTGTTAGGGGATGTGCTTTAGAATATGGACATCAAAGGAGGTATTTTAAGGGATCACAAAGAACAGTTCACAAACGTGGCTGTGACTTGCACTGAAAATTTTGGGGGAAAAAATGAAGAAAATCGAAGCACTTATTTTCCTGCTTACATAAGAGATAAACAATTTTGAGTGGCAATATTTTGCTAATGGTTGGCCAAAGGGAATCCTATTAAAGTGAAAAATCCTATTATGAGATCTGCTATGCAATGCTGAGGAACAGTCAATCCGGGGGGACAGCTATCAGTCCTCTTTGTGCTGACCTTCCACACACACCAACACTGTTACGAAAGGGAACTCCAATAAAATTTCTAGAATTTCTCCAATGGGTCAGAGTATTAGTGATGTCCTACATGCAACACATAAATGGAAAAAAATGTTCAGAGGCTAAATTAAATCAAAGCTTTACTAGAGAGGTCTGTCTGTTACAGACTGAGATGAGCCATTAGGTTCTAGGCTAACTGGCATGATTGTAGAAATAAAGTCACTTCACTGAAATTTGTACAGTTTTGTAAATCCAATCAGAAAGAAACCCCACAGCAGCTGATTTCACAGAAAATTTGCCTAATTTTATTCTTCATAGTGTGTTTATCCTTTAAAAACATTGTTGTATTACTTGTTTTGCATTACTTTTGTTCTTTAAAAAAAAAAAAAAAACCCACCCACCAAACCAAAAACAACATAAAAAGAGAAACAGTCTGCATGGATTCCAAACTCCATTTTGTTGAAGAACAAGGACTTGTATAATACAAAGACTGTAACACTCACTGGCAGAAGTAATGAAATTTGTGATTCAGGACAGACTGCACAGGTACCCGACTGCTAGACCCCACCCCACCCTTTCAGGAAGAAATGCCAGTGAAGAAGTCTGTTGTGGCTAAAACACTGACAATTTAAAAAGCAAACCAATGAAGAATTTAAAAAAGTAGTAAGTGCAGTTTAGCAGAGAAACTTCAGCCTTCAGGCTCAGGAGACATACAGCACAGCCCTCTGGAAGATAAAGTCCAGTCACCAGCAGACGCCTGCACCTATGTCTTCTACAACCACAAAAGTCTAAGGTACTGCCTGGCAGGATGCAGGAAAGAAAAGTTAAATCAGCACACAGTAACTACAGTCTAAAGGAGAAGCTTTGCAGTTTGGTTTAGGGCTACATTTCCCTTGGTTTCAGTATTAAAATATTTTTAGTATCTCCAACTTACAGATGTATTTGTCTTGGGAGAAATTCAATGTTGCCTTTGAACTACAGAAAAAAATCCATCTCCTTACATCTCATCATAGGAATCAAGAGGGCAGTGTCTTTGTTTACTCATTGAATGATTTAGCTAACTTGCTTATTAAATTTCAATCCCGGAATAATGCGATCTTACTGATTTCAGCTGGATTTGGTTTTGCTTTGCTAGCTGTCCTGTTTCATACTTAGTTTAGTAACTGTTATTGAAAATGGCTGAACGTTGGTGAAAAACTCTCCCTTTACCTCTGCCAAATGAAGAGAAGCTCTGAGGACTTGGATACATTACCAGTCACAGCCTGCAAGTCTGTCCATCAGTGCCTGTTGTATAGTGCCAGGTCTCACCTTGGGACCCAGAGCTCTGTTCCTCTCACTCCTCTTTCCAGAGCATTTAAGAGGAGAGATGGGAACTGGTCCAGCCTTGTAATAGAGGGGTTCTTTTCCCTGGCCATAGCTCTCTGCTCAACCCAGCTGTGCGAATTTCCAAAGCAGCAACATGATCTGCCAAGGTACAACACTGGCAGTCAGGCTTGTGTTATACAGTCAATGCTGTAATTCCATCCTCCAGTCACAGTATACCAGCTGAATTACAAGGACCCAGCCCAGTGTTGCTCATCCCATTGCTGGAGGCTCCAGAACAACACTGACTTTGCTATCTTTCCTCTGGCAGGAGAAGGCGTGAGCCCCAGATGAAGGAATCCTCTTATCACAGGTCAGCCATGAGCAGTTTGACACACAAGCACTCTTCACAAGAGCTACAGACAATCTAGGTATTAATGCTAGCGTATTAAAAGAAAAACCCACTACACACACACACACAAAAAAAACCAAAACCACGCAAAGAAGGCCTCAAAAGGAAAAAGCAAAAGGAAAAAGAAGGTGCATGTACACTATGGAGAGATACAGAACTGTTTGATGGTGGGACTAGTCAAGAAGTTGACTGCAAAAAATCAAAGATACGTAACTTGGAGGAGACCTAATGAAACATAGACTTGAAGAGTGGTTCTGGTTCCCTGAAATCATATGGCACAGAGGGAAACAGTGAGATGGAGAATTTGCATTTTTGATGGCTTGCCTCAATCTGTGCTTTATAAAGGTAGAGAATGTCTGTGCTAGAAACTTTACGCAGCACTTGTATCACCTCTGGAATTCCTTTGCAATAAAATCTAAAGTTGCATTGAAGTTACTGGAAAGTTTGTGGGATCTTGTAAAAAGTTGAGAGCCCAGAGTGTCTGGACTGTGAAAAGCCAGATCTCAAGAGTGATGGGCTGAAGAACTTTATACTTGCATGGCATACAGAGGCCCAACAGTAAAGGAAATGTCTGCATTTCTTCTATCTAAACAGGCAAAATGCTTTTAAATCCACATTTCCAATTATCGTAGCATTGTTAATGTTGACTTTTAATTGCCACTGAGAACTGAGTTTTGATAAAGGCCAAAAATGAATAATTACTCGTTTGCATCCTCTCCTAAATAACAAACACCCAGTGCTCAGGCACTTCTCATCCTCAAAGCTGCCAGAGGCTGCTCACTGACCCCAGACACCTTCTCTACCTGTCACCAACCCAGTCCCAAGGAGCACATCTCCCCCAGAGCTGCTGAACAGAGGTATCCTAGGCAGGAAAACAGCTGCTAAAGTGCTGAAAGCAGCAATTCTTCCATGTTTTTCCTGCTCACAGGTCACTTCCCATACATGTCTCAGCTGGATGTTTTCAATTCCAATCCTCTGTCCCCATTTGAGAACAAAGCAGTAAACGGCTTAGTTAAAGTACAGCTTGTATTTGTGAAACTCATACACAGAAAACTATGAATTAACAGCCCTTATCCAAAGTCCAACAGCCTGTGCCTATCCTAATCTGTGATGATCAGTTATCTTCAGGGAACTTTTTAACACTATCTTCAAAATGCCAGAAAGATAAGTAAATTCTTAAAGGTCTAACCATGCAGATGATTTAGAAGAATAATGAATCTTAGAAAGAAAACAGAGAAGCATTCACCAAAAAAGTATGGCTATTACTTTTTTTTTTAAATCTGTCACCATATAATATTTTTAATTTCATTTTAGAAAGACTCTCTGAAGTGTCAAAGTAATTTGACTACCCATTAGCTGTCTCTTAAGCTTGTAATCGAATTCTAACCATAAAATATAATTATATGCTGTATGAAGTTCCTCAGCCCAATTTCAAAGTGCCAGAAATAACCTTTAGCATGATTTAAATAGCACCAGAGTGAACCTTTGTAGGCAGTGCCACTGGCTTTCAAATACGTCAGAACAGTTGAGAAGCAGCGTGCCTTGCCTTAATGTATTTTTTTTTTATTGTCATGGAAGGAAGTCATAGTAATAGTTATTTTGAACTGAGGACATTTTTCTGCATTATTCCCTTATTCTGGACAGCGTGACTCCATTTTAAATGCATTCTTTCAAAAAATATTCATTTCTGACCAAAAAAAGCCTTAAAAAGAACAACTTTTCACACTTATATTGATAGATGGGCTATTTCTCATTTCAAAGCAATCCTTTCTTCTTTACATTTGTACCTGACGTATGAGAAGGAAAATATTTTGTTGAGGTTCACAATACCACATGTAGGAATTCAGAGATGATTTAACATGCCAATGGTGTGCACAGTGCCACTGCGACTGCTGTCTAGATACCTACAAAATTCCATTAGTAATTGCCACCCATGGATTTCAGTTCTTAATTTATTTATTACTTTTGTGAGGTAAGCCACGATTAACCTGTTAGCCATGATTTTAGGCTAGAAAAGGAGGGATAAAGAGCAACTTACACAAGGTCAACCAAGAAACCTGTGGAATTAAACCATCTCTAGGGTCCCATGTCAATAGCTATAACTGTAAGATTGTCAATAACAGCCCACACTTCAGGTCACTCTGATTATTACTCTTGGTTCCCTCTCTTGTGATGATGCCCTTCAGTG
Organism: Rhynochetos jubatus; assembly: GCA_027574665.1. NCBI lineage: Eukaryota > Metazoa > Chordata > Aves > Eurypygiformes > Rhynochetidae > Rhynochetos > Rhynochetos jubatus. Next base: position 13,514,697 of record CM050663.1, read on the forward strand.
ATGGATCTCATGCAGAAGTATTGAATGTTTCATACCCAGCTGCCTACATCGCTGTTCTACAAAACCAGATTGCTTCCTAATGTGCGTCCAGTGAATAGGAGGCGGCACACAAATTAGTTCTTGATCTGTTGAACAGCCTGGCGCTTACTGCAGCCCATTTTTTCATGCACAATTTAGACAAGACAACCTTGCTGCTAAAATAGGTACTAAGAGTCTTCATGCAAGAGATGGGTACGGGTAAGCACACATACACCCCACCAGCCATACTTATTTACCGTAAGCATGGCTTTACATCTGGTACTAAGCATGTAAGTGGGGCTCCGTCTTTAAAAAATGTGTCTCTCTAGAAAAGTCTTTATGGTATTAACTAAAGAGAAGTTTCACTTACTGGTCTCGGTAAACTGTACTGATACATTTCTGGTCTGTATGTGGGTACCCACTGTACCCCCGCTCTAGGTCGGGTCATGGTACCAGGAGCACTGGTCACAACCTCTGAGTAGGGCAAGTGCGGTGCTGAGCTGTACGCCTCCTGCCTGCTCTGTCCTCCGTGGCCTGCAGAGGCCAGGCTGAAAGCCTCTTCCAAGAGCATATGCATCTGCTGACGAACCTCATCAATGGAGGGCTGAGAACTTAAAGTTGAGGTCTCCGAGTGGCCTTTGGCCTGACGGGACCTGGTGTAACTCCGAGGCTCGTTGACACGGTCAACATTTGTTTCTTCTATAATTTCAGGCTCAGTCTGTTGGATGGAATAAAAGCACGTATATGTAAAAGGCTTTACAAGACAGTATTTGTGCTGCTTAACACAAAACATTCTCAAACACAGATGTGACATATACAAAGTCAGGAATTGTGACAATATAGACGCATGACAAATACTGGAAAGGAGTGATATGCTGCAGGCAAGTATATAGCCAGGAACTCAAAGGCCCATTTATACCCTCCATTGTTTTCTGTGAAAACTAGAAGAGACACCCTCTAGCAGATTAAATTGTCAACGATTCACTTAAAAACAATTAGAATTAATTTTTAAATTCCTTTCTTAGTTGTTAGCATCAATGGGAGTACAACAGTGCCAGGAGGAGTATGGCTCCCTACATAGTACCATCAGTATGAAGGACCCCTTACAAGGGATCACTTGTTGCTGCTAAAGGGACTGGAATTCTTTTGTCCCTTCTCACACGTTAAGATTTCAGAAAAAATAAGTTTAGGAGTCTTCCTGAACTTCCCACCCCAGCTAGGACCACTATGAATGATGCCACAAACTAGGTCCTGTCCCTTGCAGAGAATACCCTGACCCAGCCTGGTGATCTTACCTAGCTACCAAACAGTGGTTACACAGAAATTTATCCAAAACTAATGTGGCAACAGCAAATGAAGCACGTACTCTGACGAGCAGATAGTACTCGTGCAGCTTAACTTGAAGGGTTACCCCTAGGGTAATTCCTTCTGTACAGGTAAGTACAAACAGAAATCACTCCCCTGATTTTTTTGCCTGTAACTCCAAGACAGAAAAAAACATCATATTGTAATAACTTGACAGTAAAATACCTAATTTCATCTACCTTCTGTAAGATTAGTTTTACAGGCTGTAGTTTTAAAAGATCAGTGTTAAACAGGCAATTAGAAAAAGTAAACAACTTCTAATTCTTTAAATATCAGCAAAATAATTTCCAGATGCTAGGATAACTAGAATGAAGAATAGGATATGTACCTCCTTCTATATATATCGTGTGTGGTGAATTGTGTTACCATTTAAAATAGCTACAAATAAAAGCATACAACAGGATGTTCTTATTAAATATTCCAGCAGTGCCCTGATAATTTACATGAGTGTACTGTAGGTCATGCTGTGGCATACTTTTTTTCCCATGTAGTAATGCAATAGCTGTCTGTGTACCTGACTAGATAGGCAACTGTGCCCCCAACCTTCTGCAAGCTATGTATGGTCATATATATTAAAGGACAATCACAGTACATATTTCCTTATCTGCAGAGGCAAATATCAAACTGACTTTCTTCTTCTGTTATCAGCCATTCAGAGAAGAGTTATATCGTTAGACTAAACGCTAATAAATTTAAGTAAAAGATCTGAAGTTTTTTCTCTCTTAGCTGTTATAAATAAAGCTTTATTTTGTATTTAATGACAATACAGCAATAAAAAATAAAAATAAAGGAAATTATTCATTTGAATATTAAAATTTAACCAGAATTTAGGCATTTATATTTATACGGTATGTCATCCAAATTCAAAACCACAGACCCCACTCTAGGCTTCTTAAGTGGAACACACATCAGATTAGAGGAGGAATAATGTAATGGCACAAATTTATCTTAAACTGAAAACCTTTGTAGGATATCCTCAACTAAATAGGTTCCCTTCATTTTCTTCCTGCATTTTGCTTCCACTGTTATCATCTGTGGTGCTGCTGGGTAGTGTAAATAAAAATCAGGTAAACATTAGAAGCTTGACTATAAAATGCAATGGTAGGTTTTATCTGTAAGTGCAACCAAAGAGTCTCTGAAATCATACTGTCCTAACTGCTTGATTAATAAGCACAGTTCTACTATTGCCTCATGACTGTAAAAATGTCAGTGGATGGAATCCCACAAGAGACCTATTAGTACTCAGTGCTGAAATAAATCAGGTTCTCTACTACAACCACTTTGGTGAAGCCATTAGACTGCTATAGAATGCCTAAAGTATGTTGTATGAACAAAGGATGCATATTAGCAGTCAACATTAAGTCAGTTTTGATTTACCAATATAAAAGTTGGCATGAAGATTTTGGAGGACACTGGCGGTCTTTTCTTAAGGTTTTAAAATTTATTTTAATTCATCCTATCACTTTCTGATGCATGTCATTTGCATTATACATTACACAATGCCATTATACATTACGTTACCTTTATAAAAAACCAGATATTGTTCATACACCATTACTGTATAAAACAAGGAACTGGAATTATGTGAAGAAGGAAAAGAAAGTCCTGTACAGAGACAGACTTTATATGCTTCTGGCACAAATCTGCTGCTGCAACTATATCAGTGAAATTTTTCAAGTGAACATTAATCCATACGCTTTTTGAGGAGTTGTGGTAATTTAAATAAATTTGATTAATTTAATAAAATTATACCAATAAGTTCTTTTGCATATCGATCACTTAGATATGTATAATAAGGTAATTTTCTTCCTTTCACACCCCAAAGAGCCTAAATATTTTCTGCCTTAGGCATACAGTAACAGCTCAAAAAAAAAAAAATAGAAAGCAACTTGTTAATCTGTAAAAAAATCTCATGACGTGAAGATAATATGGGCTATTCACTTCATTAATTTGATCATTTGGAACTGGTTATGAAAGACAAATTTCACCATTCGTTGGCACGACTTGTTGCTAAATAATCTGTTAGCAAGAGTCCGACAAAGCTGGAAGCTTCGGAACAGCAAAGCAGATGTCAAAAAATGGTACAAGATGTTACTAGATAAACAAAAAAAAAGGACACAAGATTCAGCATACAAACCAGTCCTTTTTCAGAGCCCTTTTTCACTCATTTTCAGAGGTCTGATTTACAGAGGTGTTTAGTTGCACCACTGGTGAGATCCATATGAATTCAATGCATAAATATAGATAGAAGTGCCCGCCCGTGGGTATCCTGGGAGACCAAGCCTGTCAGACGCTCGGCACAGCTCAAACAGAGCGAGGGAAACCAGCCCACGCTGCAAGCTGAGGCTTGGGAGCTAAATTTCGATATCCTGTCCCATTTTCCCCCAGCATTTTTCAGGTTTCAGACAGGAAACTCATTCGGAGTTAGAGGAGGTAAAAGGAATTTTATGTAACTTATGAGTATAAAAGAACCGTGCCACGGACAGCTTGCCCGACCGCAACTTTGACAGAAAGACAAAAGTCAACTTGTGTGTGATGTGCACAGGCCTCAGAGTTTATCATTACATTTAGGACATTGCAGAATCCGCATAAGCTCATTCATCTACTTTCAAGGTTTCTAACAAATTTTCTTTAAAATATACATTATATATAATATACACAATATATTAAGATATATTTTTTAAATCTTCTACTAACTACTTAGAGAATATTAATTTTGAACTAATAGAAGGAGGCCATGAGTGCTTTCAATATTCATTTCAGGAAGATATCGCCTATGAAAATCTACCTTTAATTAGCATTCATGACAGAGGAACTTCCTTATCTTCCAGAACGGTTTAGACCTTTACCAGGCACTGATCTTCAGGGATGCCTGTCCTGTACACACGTCAAAGAACTGAAAAATTCTACATTACCCTAGTGTAGGCACTACTTTTATCCTTACTCCAGCTACACATATTGCCAACCGAGCCCAGTGTTTGTTCAGACTGCGCTAACCTAGCCCAGTGTCAGCCGCACGAGTTCCTTGGACAGAAATCAGCATCTCCACTGGCTGGTTTTGAGATTTACCTATGCAAAACTCTCCCAGTTCTGATGTAGTAGGAGGACTACATCTCAGAAGTTGGTTGTCCATTCTTCTGAATCAAGAGAGCAGCATCAGGGGCACAGAACAGAGGATTTTAATTGCGATGAAAATAAGATCAGTACCATTTAAGTGGCTGTATACTTAGAAGTATCTAAATTCAAATTTAATACTTGGGCAAATAATGAGTTTAAGGGCCAATGTTTTGTTTGCATTTCAGACTGTAAAATGATGTACAGCTATAAAGTACATGAGAGTCTGTTCTCTGAGTACCACAAGCCTTTTTCAGGCTGCTGAGTGCCCATTAACGTCCTGCAACATCAAATGCCCAATGGCACTCTGGCTTGTAGCTTATCAATAATTTCCTAGTTTTAGGAGTAAGGTAAGACCTTGCTGAGCAGATTTCACTGCATATATCTGACACACTTACATCATATCCACTGTTGCGGATTCCACGTCTAGGTCTTTCTCGAGTCACAAGGAGATCCATCTCCGTTTCTCCTGGGCTAGGACTGTTCAAAGACTGCCTGCTTCTGTACACTGAGTTCTTCAAGGGTTGCCTAGAAAACGTGAAACAAGAAATCAGTAAAATGAAAAGAAAACAAAAAATAACAGGCAGCAGTTTTCAATACTTACCTTTATTCTAAAATTATGAGGATCATAAAAATGCCACCTTATTATAGGATATTCTTTCTCTGTATATGCAAGAGCTAGAAATCAGTAATGTTATTAAGAGATCGTTAATTTTATTTACTGTTAAAGAAAATAAAGCTATATAAGAGACATGGACATCTTATGTGGGAGTTAATCAGATGAAATATGTCCAAGAAGATATCAGAATCCTTTTAACCTCAGCTGATATGATTCAAATTCATAAAACATAAATAGGTGCTATTATCAAAAAATAATAGGACCTCCCACATGCTCAGATGGGGAGCAGAGATTTTGGTTGCTGATCCTGAGCAACGAGAGTGAAGCGGAATAACGCTCCACTGAATCAAACACCCAGCAAAGCGTAAGGGAAGTGAGACAGGAGTGGGAGGGAACTGCTGCCAAGATGCTGGTTTTAAATAGTCAGTTTGGTAACTGGCCACAACTTTATCAGAGAGCTGTACTCCCCGGGATTAAACTGATTCCAGTGTAGCTCTGAGCAGCGCTGGGGCAAAGGCGTCCCTGGGCTTTGAGCTTTCACCACTGCGTGCTCAGAGGGCAGGGGAAGCAAAGGTACTCGAAACACAGCATCTAACTCAATACCTAAAATATCTTGTAATCTTTTCAACACCACCATTTCTTTCCTTGTTATTGGTTATACAAAAACAAATATATCATTTTTCTGTATGATACAGAACCTATCTGTACATAAACTCTTCAGCTGAGGTCGCCAAATCGTGATAGAGGAACCCCATGCCTCATCAAGCTGCATCTTTAAGAAGGCTACATCTAAACCAAAGAAGTTTAGGAGATGCTGTTCTCATAGTGTACCTGGCTGTTGGTCTTTTCTTGAAGAGTGGAAAGCAGAAATTTGAAAGGGGGCTATGGAAGGGAGAAGGCTTTGGTGACTGTTCCATCATTCTCCTGTGCTTGCTGGGTAACGTGAGAGAAAATACAATCTGTGCTAAGATTTGATTTAAGGACAAAAAATGCTTGCATTAAATTGAGTCTGTGACACAGAGCTCTATGTGCGTTACTAAGTGGGGTAAAAATAAGGTCGCCAGAGTTTTAAATGTTTGGGACTGCCTGGACTGATTACAAAGAGCTCTACAACAATATTCGAAATAGTGAAAAGCCTCGAACCATTTCTGTAAGTGATGTAAGAGGAAACCACATTGAGTAGCCTCTGTTCCTTTCAGAAGGTCCAAAGACTTCATGGTTTAACCTCTCAAGAACCATCAATGAAATCAAAAGACAACGGAGTTCAAGTGAACCCACTGATAAGAAAAAATAATTCTTCAGATATTACAGATTTGTTTAGCAGAACTTTTTGCCTTGACAGAATAGAGCAGCAGAAACTGGTTTGCAGAAATCCAGAAAGACATTTACATGATCAGATTTGATAAAAGGTAGGACCAAACAAAAAAAAAAAAAAGTCACACTTCTGATTAAGTACTCAAACACGTACTTAATTTTAAGGCAATTTTCTTTCACACAAAAACGATTTCACACAAAATTTCTTCTTTCACACAAAAACTTCTGTGTGACTTTTAGTCACAATTTTCCATGTGCATGTTTGGAAGTCCCAAATGCACTGGCAAAGTAGAAGACAAGGAGAGGTTTTGGAATAAATTTCCGCTATAAATATAATATTGAATCAATTAAAGTGCCTTATCTTGCTAATCAGGTCTGACAATCTCTGTGATCCTACATGAAAGGTCTCTAAGATTTCCTACATGTTTTACAATAGGTCCATAAATACTTGGCGTGGCTGTGATACATTTTCTAAGGAATTCAAATATACAGCTCTCTAATACATGGAGATTCTTGACCTGATTACAGACTATTAAAGAAAACCCAGAATAGTGCGTATCATCAGTAGGCTCTTAAAAATTGCCTTGAGATTGCCAATTAGCTCATTTATGAAAGTTTTACTAATCAGAAAGAAGGTATGAACACTAACAACTGCCATTCAAATGGGCTAGCAAGTGCCTTCTGGGAACACGGCTGGAACATTTTCAAACATGAATTTTATGGTGCAGAAGACTCATAGGTACTAAAAGCACAAAGCTGTTTCGTCCTGAACAAATCACATTATTTACTGGCAATGTTTTCTAAAGCACTTTTAAATGCAGTTTAAGACAAATCCAAAATGCAAAGGTGATCTCAAATAACGCAATCAACTGCATCTTTATTTTCTAATGTATTTTGGAAATGCTGTAATAATATGTTTAAGTTAGTGGAATATACACAAAACAGAGTGCAATAAGCCTTTTCCTTAGAAACTCTGGAAACTTTACTTACTCCTAAGTGATATTATTTTTAAAAAATCAATTTTTCATTTCTTAATTGCTGTAAATATAATGACACAAACACTGGAACAAAGCAGGAAAAAGTCAGAAATCAAATCTTTTCAATGTTATGCTAACCTATATTTCTTTAAAAACAATTTCATTTCATTACAGAAATACAATTGTATTGATTCATTTATCAATAACCAAAACGCACATTAACTTGCAGTATGATTCAAAGTTTCCCTCCAGCAGGATGCCATTTTAGCCATCTTATTTTCAGTTAGATAAATTAAGACAACAATGCTTTGCAGCATATCTAGTTCAGTTCCAGATCTTAGTTTGGAAATTTTAGCATAGACTTTGGAATTGGTTTGTTTGCAAACATCTGTGAAGTTCTTTAAATGGTCTGTGTCTTTACAGAAAGTGCAGCACAAGTGGCTCTTCTCTCTTCCCATGTGGGGATATAGGCTATATATTTAACAAGTAAATCAGCAGTCAGCCTTTTCTGGTTCAGCTACACGACGACATCATTCCTCTACAGCAGCATACCTGCCTTCAAGCAGTTTATATCACGCCAGTGATCACCATCTCAAATAAACTATGACAGGTTTACACAACACATTAGCAAGCACAAAGAAAAGATGTACTCTGGAACCTTTCAGCACATTGGCACATGAACAAACAAACATCAGTATCTTTAATGAAAAGCAGATGGTTAGTGTTAAAGCTTCATGTATAGTATTTTAAGCACTTCCTACATGGCATGTGACACATAATAAATAACCAAAGTAATGCCTCAGTCCTTCACTGTATGTACAGCACAGTCACATCATGGTTTCATTTATGTCTTCTGGAGAGACTGTGCAGACGGAACAGAGCTCCTCTGTACTAAGGGTTCAGTATCTTAGTGTGTCAGTGCATCTGGAGCAATTTATTCCTCCTACACTGGAAAACCACACAAGGAAATGATGCCCCAGACCTTCCAGCAAGGACATAACATACCGTTAAGTCAGCATCTTTTTCCTTTATTGACCAGTGCAACTCTGGGAAATGGCCCACCAAGGGCAGTATCTCTCTGTCATTTAACTCTTAGACCTATAGAAGTGCATTTGATCACAGTTTTTGCCCAGGTTCTGAGCCAACACTGCTTTTATAATTCCCATTACAGCCTTTTCCATCTCTGTGCCCCAAGGGTAACAGCCAAAGTTGCACTGTGTGCAAAGACTGTGTCACCTCCAGTGCTTTGATTGCAGTCATGATCTATACTTGCAAGAAAACTTTGGTCTGAACTTTCCAGGAGATGGGATGAAACATTGCACCTCCAGGAATGAGACCATTTCCAGAGGAACTGTGCTTCAGCATCCCCTTTTCTCTCATGGGTCAACTGCTGCTGGTCCCTGGTTACAGCAAGAACCAGAGCCTTTGTGGTGTGAGGTACAATGGCAAACACACTCTCATATAGAACTTCACACCTCCACCACCCCTAAGGAGGAGGAATCTGCATGCTGTGACATTCTTAGGGTAGGACTGGTGTGATCTCCTCTTTTCGATGTGCCTACTTGTGCTTCAGAGAGTCCCAGCAACGGAGCGATCCACCCACGGTAGGCTTAGGCAGAATCAGCACGTACACTCCCCCCTCATTTCTAAAAGGAGGAGATGAATGCTACTGGTGCACCACCTTCAAGAGACAGTGAAGTGTTAACCAAACATCAGTACTGTTATACAGTATGCCAGCTTCACGTCACAGATGAGCAAAATTATGACTCTCTTTTTTAAAGGCACAGGAAGATCACCAATAACAGGTACACACACAACCTTACAGATACTAACCCTGCAGGACTTATGGAAATACATGGAAAACATATTGTGGTGTTATCTTATGCCTACTGCAATGGTTATATTCAGAAAAAAATAATGACAAAATAACACCACCACTGAATTCTGGAAAAGACTTAATTCAGATGCTAACTTCCTGGCTTCACTGTCAATATTACCAAAAAAAATTACTACCACTTTTTCTATTTACCTTACTTGGAAAATGACTCACAAAAACTTCTTACAGTCTCTTTTTTTTTCTTTCCATTTCTTTCTTTTTAACCACATTGCAGTTTTACCAGATATCATACTTTAATAACTAATCATGGGTTATATGAATTTTCTTCATAAAGTAGGAGGGACCAGCCGACCATACAGCGAACAGTAGGCTCATTAAGAATGACCCCTTTGATTCCCTGCAACCCCTGGACATCAACTTTCCTCCAAGATGAAGAACTGCATTATAAAACGTCTCACCTGTTCTTAGGCTCAGCAAATGGAGATGAAACATCTGCATCTGGATCCAAAATGTGGTCAAGTTCTTTCTGGTTTTTTTCATACATCCTTTTTCTCTCTGTCAGCCCCTTGTTATCGACCTGCGGGAAATCATAGTACCCCTTCCTCTTGGCTTTCAAGCGCAGCTTGTTGCGGTAATGTTCTATATCGGACTTCTGTTTCAAAGCCTTGTTCACCTAAAAGGCAAAAAGACGTTTAAAGGACTGTGCTGGGCTGGCTACTTCCCAGCGGTATTGTTGGAGTGTGTTTGATGCGCCGCATGTGTCATTTTACAGGGTGGTTTTTGTTCCACACCGTGCCATCTGTAAGCAAGCGAGGAACTGCAAGTGAACAGAGTCGCTGCGTTTTTATGGCTTGGCAGATGGTTAAATAATTTTAGCCTAAAAATTACGTACCATCACAACGGTGACTCAGATACACCCACTGAAGAAAAACACCAATGATGTTAGCCAATTGTCCTGACCCAACACCACCCTTGCTCTTGGGCACCATGGGGGGAACTCATCAATGAGAACCCTCCTGGAGTCCTGTAAGTACAGAGGCATCGCCCCGCACTGCACAAAACTTTAAATGAGTCCTGTCTGGCGGCTGGGGAAGAATTCCAGTGAAATATCATCATATGTTCCTCTTATTTATATGCTTCCTTGTAAATCTGTTACAGGCCCCTGACAGAGACAGGATCCTTAAATCAATGGGTGTTTGGCCTGAGCCACTACAGGTCAGGTCTCATGGTTGCTCCTAAGCACTCACAAAATTCCCCTCGTGCTTCAAATTGTCAGTTACCTGGAAATGAGCAATTTACTTGGGCTTTGTGCTTCCAGAGTAAAATTCTAGAGCCTTCTCACAAATTTCAAGAAATGCCTGTACAAGAGAGCACACAGCACCAGGAGTGCCATCCTGTTGACTTAAAGAAAATAGATGCTGAAATCTAAATAAGCCTTTCCCTGGGTTTGGAAACTACATGGCACGTCAGGGCTTAAAATAAAAGTATGAAATGGAGCACAACAGACTGCTCTAATCCAGGCCCACATGGGAAGCCTGATGACACTGTCTTTTACTGTGTCTCTGGCAGCATCAGGGAGATTCTGGCTGATCTTTAAATGACTCAGTCACTTAAAGTGTGAGTTTGCAAGCAAGACACACACCTCTCTGACTCGTCTCCATCATGTTTAACAACTATATAAAATCCTCAGTCCTTCATAAATAGACCAGTCAATTAAATCAACATAAAACCATTAATAATATACAAGACTTGGAGCCAAAGCATGGGGTTTGGCTTCCCAGGAAACAACTGCACCCTCTGGGCAGACTTGAGTGCAGACTGGGCAAAGCCATGGCCTGTCCCACCTGTTCTTTTTCTGAATGAGATGTATTGCTCAGTATAGAAAAGAAGAGCTTAGGACCCAGATGATCTATATACATTTCCAAGTTAAGTCACAGAATTCATGTAGACAAAGCTCTTATTCTGCTCTCTGCTTTCATTACTCGCCTTGTTAAAACTACTATGATAGGAGAGAAGGATATGGAGAAGGTAGGAATACAGACAATTCCCTCTGCCAAGGTCACATGCATTGCAAAAGAGCAGATCTTAAATTCTCCGACCTACAAGCTCACAATGCTAATGGGACTTTAAACAGCCCCAGGGTGAAAAGCTCCAACCAGTCCTCAACTCTAACAGGCTTAAGATGTTCCACCTGTGGATACAGCCAAGGAAACAGCCAGAGACTTCATCAGACAGTCCTTACCTCTCCATTAATGATGGCAGATTCCTGGCTCCTATCGGATGCAGCATGCACAGCAGGTAGTGCCACGGGTTTGATAGCTATCAGCTGTACTGATCCAGAGGAGGTGTCGAAGGGGTCAATGGCAGATTTGGCGATGTTATCAAAGAGAATGCCTCCTTCCTCTTCATCACTTACAGGCACTAAAGCACATCAAACTTATTCAGCATAAAGACAGATATTTTTAATGTACATTCAAGGTGAATTCAGCGAGCACACGCTTTAGATTAATGATGTGCTCAGTACACTGGAGGAGCAGACCTGGGAGACCTTTACAGTGGAAAAAAATCCCATTAGATTACAGATAACATTATGTATTCAAAGGAATATCTGACAGTTCCCCAGAAAAGGTTGATTTCCAATCTGCACTAATAAGATGGGGGGGAGAAGAAAAAGAATGACACAGAGAAATGTATGAAAATGACAATGAAAGTCAAAGTACATCTTTTGCTAGGTGGTACATAGAAAAGACATTATATGCACACATACAAGTCTCCATATGCCAAGGGATCACCTGATCTAACCTGAGTCCAGCTTTTTGTGTGTCTTATACAGCAAGAGCATAGGCATTCTCAAAATTTGAAAAATAAACCTACTGATTTTAGCAAGCTATTAATGCTAAAAATGCTATCTGTTGAAATGAAAGCATTACTATTGTGTGTTAAAACATGCTTAAGAAACTTAGTGTCCAAGTTTATGTTATTTTTTTTTTTTTGCTCTGCAAAGCAGTACCTCAGGTGGCTGTAAAGTTAAACAATTAACACTTCTGAATAGACAGACATCTTCTGAAAATCTTTAAAATTAAATGGCATAGCAAAGCATCTTCAGCTTTATTTTTCTACATAAATGGATAACTTCCACATAAAATTGGGCCTTTTCTCCTCCAAATTTTGTTAGCAAACTTGCATCACCTTGTCAGCTGATTAATCTTGAACCTTTTATCCTCATTTTGAAATTAAAAAAATGACTCTAAAGTATAAGCAAAAATTCTACAAAGAGATTCTTGCTAACATTTTTGAATAATTATGCTATTAGAGGGAAGAATGTTTGCTCCATTTCCTAACTGACAGGAGCAGAGATCCTCTGCTAAAGAACAAAGTGATCTGCTCCAAATTTATTTCCTCTGAAAATACACTCTGCTTTAATATTTAATCACTGCACAAATTACAATGGACTTGTATAAACTCAGCAGTTCAGATAGCCAGTGATTTTGGTAAGAAAATATTTGACAGTAGTAACATAAAATATGAACCCACTGAGTAAGCTTATTATCTTTCTGTCAGTACTCAGTGTGGACTGGATTTGACACTACTTGAGCTTTTGAGAAGTAGATGGGTTAAATCACTCTGTCATTAAATATTGTCCCTCTGGCTCCACAGAACTGTCCAAATATGATAGAAGAGTTTTTAGTGGGTCTGAAATCCCTTCGTCCCTCCTGGGGTATTTCAAACACTCTGAATTTGTATGCTCACCGGAGCGAGCGGATCACAAGCCTGGCTCACTGAAATGAACTGCCGGACTCCCACTGATGACCCCACCGCCAGGACACCACACCAGCAAAGTCAGATGCTCAAAGAGATACTTGCCTGCCACAGACTGCACTTGAAGAGGAGAGCATTTACATTACAATGAGTATAAAAGTGAATCATGGATGTTCTTCCCTTGGGGCATCCTGAATCAGTTCAATTCTCATGTAAGGCACCACATGCAGCTCTGGAAGACCATGTTGTCTGTAATTCACTGCTGAAACCTCCACACTACCCTAACAAGGTACCTCTCTTGTGACACGACTCTCTCCAAGAAAGAAAAAGGTTGTCTGAATTGTATTTTTCACTGACAAAGATGGTCTCTCACGATGATTACAGCTCACGTGAGCCTGAATAGTATCTCATCAGCAGTCCAAATACCAAGAAGTTGTGGAATCGCTTCCCTTGGCTGCCTGTCTCAGCATTTGCCTGAAGCACGCATGCCTGAAAACACTGGCTAAGCATCAACGCGTAAAACATGATTCTTTCCAAACATCCACTGAATAGTCTACTTCAAGCAGAAAGCACCAAGAAGTGCAGCTGTCGTTCCACCCCAGTGTTTCAGAAGGACTGCACTTGCTGAGACCTCAGCAGTGATCTCCAGGCACCCACAGAGAGCATGACTACCTACAGATGCATGGGTTGTCTCCTCAGACCTCATTTCAGGATCAGAAACCAAGAGTTTTGCCTAATTAAACAGAATCCTTCTGGTTCAAAGACTCATTTAAGTAAAGAGATATTAAGAGTAAAGAGAATCAGGCATCACAGACAACAGCTACTTCTAATGTGGCACATTAACAGCGAGGAGCACCCTCACTATATCAGCCCTCTCATTTGTGAGTACACCTACCGCAGTGCTATTATCACGGAAAAAATAACCAAATGGGACTAGAAATTGGAAGTCTAGTCCACCTTAGCTTAGTATTTGTTCATTAATGGGCATTTATATATAAAAGTAGGTATTTTCCATTACCCTTTTTTCACTGATGAGTGATGGAGTCTGTGATCTGCAGTTACTGGCACACTGCTATAGTTTGTATTGGCAGCAAACCATAGGCAAGTACTTTGGGAATCTTAATATTTGCTCCTATTCATCCCTTTCAGAGAGAATTTTCAGCAAGCATTTATAACATGACTGAACCACAGAAACCTCTAAACTTTAAAAAACAAACCAAAGGGAGCTCAGAGCAAAGTGGGAGTCCCAGAGGGTTTGTTTCTGCTGTGTGTCCCTGCCTTGGGCCAACCAACCCACCCATTCCATCACCTCAGCCAGGCAAGTGACCAAAGGGGCACAGGAAACTTCAGAAAACTGCCCAATTATTTAATCACTCACAATAAGCACACTTGCTTATTATAATTAGCAGCATAGATTTAAAGCGATGCTTCTAATTTCTGTTTTTAAACAGACAGGTACCAACATTTTTATGGATTCATTGTTCTTGTACTCTTGCTTGCACTGGCTGTGTGCACACATAGCAAGACTTACAACTTCAGTGGCAGAAAAGGGGGGGGGGGGGGAGCATAATTACTTAATCACATACTTAACAGTAATTTCCCATCTCTGAAACATCTTGTGCTAGGTAACTCATGCCACGTGATCCATTGAGATTGAATTACTCCTCCTAATCTTCCTGTGACTGAAATACAGGAAGATATATCTAAAGAAATCGTTTATTCACGTGGAGTGGCAATTGCAGTGCAGATTCAGCATGGCCCTGGGTTTTTGAAGAGCAGGATCATCGCTGAAGCTTTATCTCCACATCACTGCAGCTGTTAGTAGCCAAGATTTACGAGACTGGAGCTGCTCCAGCGTGGGTGCAGCTCGGCCTTATTTCCAGGCAGTGATGCCAGCAGGTGGTGCTACCCACTCGTGTCACTGGTCCAGCAGCCGATGGAAAAGGGGCTGTGGAACGGTAGCTCTGAACGGGTAAGAAACAATTAGACAGGTGGAATATTCTATTTCTATCTAGTTGTTAATATATATAGAAAAATAAAAGTTCTTTGCCAGCCTAAGATTTCAATGTGAAGGTCCCACAGGATTTCTTCTCTCCTCTTTCTTTCCCCTCCACCTTGCCTTGCCTCCCCTTTCCCAAATCCAAATGTGCTGGAAGAAAAAAAAAGGAGGACTGAAATACTTACCTGTGGAGGGGGGAAAAAGAAAAAAGATAAAGGAAATCTAAATCACCTGCAGATCAGGTAATCAGGCAACCTTACAGGAAAATACCTGAAACAAAGGTATGTGCTGTCCTGCTCAGAAGCAACCACTTCACCGACTCTGGACGTCTTCAGACAAAGAATGGAGAAGATACATGCAAAGCCAAACCATGGGGAACACTCGCAAGCAGGCAGGCACGCTCTGCCTTTTCTTAGGTCATTCAATGAAGCATTCAAAATTTTCAAAGATTTATTTTGTACGAAGGGAATGCAAACATTATAACCAACTGCAGCGTGCAATGAATTTGCTGAGTAACAGAAGGGTCTAAAATAAGATGATCTATTTGCTGTCCTGTTAAGGGAAAATCCTAAGTCTGACATAGAGCAAACTATGCCACAGATCTAAAAGACTGTCTCCTTAGGAAAGAGCCTGTTTATGAGTATTTCGAACAGAAATCCTGAGTCCTGGATGTAAATTAATAATGTGGAAATAATTTTCACTTTGCAGAAAAATCTCTCTATATAGAAAAAAATTGGAAATTTTCTACATCATCTAAATCATTCAATTTGTCAGCTATCTCCAGAAAGGTACAAACAGGAGCTCTTAGCAATAAAGAAATGTATGCTTCTGAAGGAGTTTATAAGTCTGTACGTGAATACTAGTTTCCTTCCACCAGTATCTGAACCGATTCAGGAAACACCTCCCTATAATGTACTGCAGTGTAACAGAAAACATACTTGTGTACACACCCACCCCCTTTCCAAAATGCACCCAACTGTGAGACAGTGCGATTCTAAGCCTGTCACGAACAGCACAAATATTATATTTTCAGAAAAACAGATGGCTTACAGACTAATAGAAGCAGCTCATGATTCCTCCTGGATATTACTTTCTCAGATGTGAAGTTTGCGAAATGCCAGGCCACGAGTCTGAGGTGTTGCAGTCGTGGGTTTGCCTGGGATCCTGAAATAGGAGTTACCTGGGCAGGCCGTCTGAGATCTCTAAACTGATGGTTGCAGGGGTTTTTTTTAATGAAACTGTATACATGGGGTATCTACTCCTCTATTAGGAGTACACTCTATTAGTATGCTTGCTTCATTCTGTGAAGTTTTCTTGTCCTTATAAGCAGAAGCAGGGATATCTCTCTCTCTGGTTATTTCTTCTCCAACCACATCCACCTCATCTATTTAAATATCAAAGTCTTTCAAAGGTAGACCATGTATTTCCTAATGTTTGTAGAGAATCCAATAGTCCTTTTCCTTGGCTGGCACTTCTGTAATACCATCCTAGGCACGTTCAATCATTTAAAACCAATATTTAACTGACAAGGATGATTGTACAAAGAAGATAGGGAAGGCATGAGAACCTACAACAGAAGACACTTCTTTCAGCCAGTAGTACTCTCTAAGTTTTAAAAAGCTATGCAGAAACAGTTTCCCGGTGGTACAACAAAACCATGCATTTGTCTTCTTCAGTGCTGACATGTCAGAGCGAGATCATAAACATCCAGACTGCCACGGGATCTGATGACATGAACATCACACTGTTGCTTGGATGAGAACTGCTGTCAGACTCAATTAGTGGCAGAGTAAAGCTCATCTGGAGGGGAAGGCAGATATGGATTAAGAAATACTTAATTGCACACCACCTGCAGGTCGCAGTTCCTTCAGAGGTCTGCTGCGACAGGCACCTTAGCAGCACAGGATAAGGTGGGTTTTTTTCCATGAGAAAAGCAATTAAAAAGACTGGCTCAAAAAGAAAAAAAGACAAGGTGGGTTAGCGATGCTGACATAAAAGAGGTCAAACAGAAGGTGTTTTCCACTAATTTATGCATGTTCTACCACGCCTGTGAATACAGCACCTGAGTGGCCCCAGTCACACAGCGTGGACAACCTGGAGGTGCTGTTCGTTCTCCAACTCTTTCTCTGGGGAAAGAGGTGGTGGAGCAGCTGCACCTTTTGATTTTGTAGAAGTGTGAAGAGGCTCAGAAACGTGGCTCAGAAGTTCACAGAATAGGTTCTAATACTTGACTGCCTCTTGCAAACCCAAACCAAGTGGAGAAAGTGGGAAATGGCATTGGCTATGTCTGAAGAAACAAAGCGTTCACTGTCACCAGCAGGATGCTAGCAGGGTCACAGTGCTCGCTGTATTTAAAATAAAAAAAACACACACCAAAAAGACAGTGTAAGAAATGGAAAAAATATGGGGAAATATTAGGCTATGTCACTCAAGAGGAAATCTTCGGAGGAAAAAAAAAAAAAAAGAATCAACTGTAGAGCTTCTGGGAGGCTCAAGGAGAATAGTAACTGGTGCCAGTACGAGGGATTTCAGCTGAACAAGTGGATTGTATTATTTTTTTTAACCCCCCTATGGTTAAATGTCAAGAAATTACTCCAGAAGAACCTAGGAGTTTACCGTGAGGGGCTGAAGAGTTAAAGATCCCCACTAACAGTATTTCTGCGGCAAACGAAACTAACGCTATAGGATGAGGGAATGAATGATGAAAAGAACAGACTCCTCTCCCTACACTAAATTCTTCCTAGCACTCTGATTTCTCAGTTTTTTAGAGACACAGGCATCATGAAAGGGAATCATCTCATTTCAAATCTGCACATATGTTCCAGTGCAGTTGTCTAGGCTCCTTCTCTACTGG
Organism: Rhynochetos jubatus; assembly: GCA_027574665.1. Classification (NCBI taxonomy): domain Eukaryota; kingdom Metazoa; phylum Chordata; class Aves; order Eurypygiformes; family Rhynochetidae; genus Rhynochetos; species Rhynochetos jubatus. Next base: position 13,532,553 of record CM050663.1, read on the forward strand.
AAAGAGAAAGACGAGTACCTCCAGAACAGAGGGATGTATACCACTTAGCTGTGACCCTCTGGAGTCACCTGGTTAGGTTAGGCTAGGAAGCCAACTTTAAAGGACCAAAATTTGGGAAGATGAAGCCCTTTTCACCCTAATTCATACTTCACTCGACCCAGTACTTAAAAAGGCAGATGAAGGGATGTTTGCCAGGATACGCCAGATCCTCCAGCTGAGCCTGTGTCAGAGTAGACTGCTCCATCACTGCTACTGGATTCGGCTGCTGTTGCCATGTTTCATTTTGATTTGAGTCACTACAGACAACTGCTCAGAAATTCAGAAAAACTGACTTTGATGCTGAGCTGCCACATCAGACAGTGTGAAAACTGGTGGCCCACACTTCCACGGAATAAAGGAGGCAATCTATCATAAGCTTGGCTGAGTTACGTCCAAAAATCCCTTTGATTTTAACTAAGCCAATAATACAGCCAAGTTTTCCTCCCCGGTACTTTGTTCCTGCAGCTGTCTGATTTTCAGATATCCCTACAAAGAACAGAAGGAAAAAATAATTAAAAATTTATAAGACAGCTTCTCCCTGGACAGAGAAAATGATAGTCTAAGGGACTGATACTTAAAAAAAGGAGTGAGACCCCTGACTGAACTGCTTCTGGAAAGTTACACCTGTGGTTAAAGACAGTGTCCAAATGCTTGGAAGATAAGTGTTCCAGCTGGGATCCCTAGGAGGAGGAAAGGAAGATTTCTTACACAAGACTGACTCTTTGAAAATATTCACCTGTGTTGTGTGTCCTTTTGTGACGGTCATGTTCAAATACAAAACTGGGCTCAACTACATGAGTTGTCAGCCCAAAAGGTATGGAGTCATATGCTTCACTGAGAACTGCTAGCACATTTTCATTTTTCTCAAAGCAAACAAGCAATCACACCTCACAAAGATACTAACGGGAAGGTTGCAAGATCAAGCACTCAAAGTTTGGAAAAATGACCTACATAAGCTTCATTCTGTGAGGAGCTGGTGAAAGAAAACTTTTTATGGTAGGCTACTATAATTCTTTAAGTATGCGTGGGTTCAGCCATTTGCTTCTCCCTGAATGATGCTAGGCTTGATAAAACGAGAGGTGAAAGTGCTAATATCCTGTTGTTCTATTCCACGCTCTTACAAACCCATCTCGGAAATTGCCAGCACCTCTGCTGGCTGATGCATTCATCTCACAGTCCTCTGACATATGCAATTGGACACTACGATTTTTTTTTAGTGCCCAAAGTAAATGAAAGCCCAACTCATTAACTTTAAGAAAGGAAGCTTCCTATTAAAATGCTAATAAATGTTTTCCAAGGAAAACAAAAGGAAAAAAAACGTTATTACCTTATAAAAATTTATCACTGTTGTAAAACAAATTGATATTCATGTTTTCTGTAAAAATAAAGCTCAGCTAAAGAGTTCTCCTGATCCTTCAGAGCATCAGGTCCTTAAGCCAAGGCTGTCAGTCTGTGGTGGTTTCCCACTGTTCACTCTCAGCCCTGACACACTCCATTTGGAGTCAATTTTGATACAAGCCATATAGAGTTTATGTACTGAGGTAACATCCAGTGCTGTCATTTTTCCTTGTAACTAAATGTCAGCAAGAAATAGAATCTAAAATTGGTCTGTAACTATGGCAACTAATGAGCCATTCTAACTTGGAGTCCCCAAATCAAACATGTGACCATCAAGGGATTCATTCCAGTTTTAAGAGGTTGCTTTTCAAAGAAGAAAATATAAGGCTGCTTTTGCTGACATGCGCATTAGAGGTGTCAGCCTACAACCAGGCTAGAGAGCTGGAGCAGGGTCAGACAACCAAACAGGAGAAAAGCAGCTTCGTTCTTAAACTGGAAGGAACAGCCAACACATTCTATTGATGCTAATAATGCTGGCTAAAGATAAACCCCTGCAAAAAGAACAAAATATCCAAGCTGACAGCAGTATTGGTAATCACAGCACTGGGAACAACATGTAAGCTCCACAATGAAAACTAATGGGTGTCATGATTTTTTGCGTGGTTTTGTGTTGGTTTTTTTTGTTTGTTTGTTTCCTTGCTTTTTGGTTTGTTTTGGTTTTGTTTTTTTTTTTTAATTCAACTTCAATAGGCATTTGGGATCACACAGCTCAAAACTCAAAACCACATCTGCACATGCATAACAAAAAAAATAAACCTGAGTCCAGCGCTGTAATTCTGGTAAGGGGGAGGCCATTTCATTTCCCATGGCCCCCTCTTCCTTCTCAGAAGCTGTTCTGAAAGGGTTGTGTCAGGGAACTCTCTTAAACAGATCTTAAAAATATGCTTACAGCAAAAAAGTCCTCATCTCTTTACTAGGGAACAATATATTTATTCCCCTTCATATCTGTGCCTGGAAGCTCCCAGGTGACCCTTTCTAGGGCCATGGTGGTTGGGTGAAGGAAGATCCTCTGGAAGCAGCTGAAGTCTCTGCCAGGAGGACGGCTCTGCAGGAAAGGCTTTTCATGCACTGGTTCCATCAAAGCCAGAATAGCCAGATGGAAACAGCCCATCTATGTCATATTTTGCATATATGTTATGCTACTGCTTTTTAAACAGGCAAATCCAGCTTTTTCTTTGTGCCACAGAAGCTCAAGGTCTTGCATGTGGTAGGAACAAATGGTAAGTGACCACACTATGAATGGATGATACACTAAAGATGTTTTCCTAGAAATCATTTAGCTCCTTTGCTGCTGCTGACAGGGAGCACCTTGACCATATTAAACAAAAACATTATTCGGGCTTTTTCTCAGAAGAGAGAAGGTAAGATAAACACATAAATACAGCGGTTACTAGTTTCCCACACAATTTTAAAAGTGCCCAGTTATTGTTATCAAATAAAGTTGAAGCGAGAATGTTAATGAAATTCAGATTTAAAATAAAGTGTCAGTACTCCCTTATAGTACATGGAAAGGTTTCTTTAAGTAGCATGTGTATGTTCTAGAAACCCACTACAGTCCAGGTCAGAAGAGAAGATGTTAGGTGTTAGTCAATTCTTTAACAAAGAAACCGCAAGTTCTTACCAATTTTCTTTGAAGATTTAAAACCTAACAAAAAAAACCAAAAAAAATACCTTCACTAAGTTATTTTACCTACACAGGTAAATGTCACCTGACACTTTTTTAAATACTGGCTTCCCTGGATAGGGCATGAAAAAAAAAAAAAGCATAAATTACAGCATTTCACACTACACCATAAATGTTGTTGTCCTGTAAATGAGCTACATTGGAAACAATGAAAAAATGATTACAATCCTTGAAATACAGAACCATTAAATATTCTTATGCTCTCTTTCTTTTTGAGAAAGACCAGTCAGAATACTTATTACTGCAGTCTGGAGTAATCAGTAAAGTCACGGGTCTGTCAGAAGAAAGCAGTGCAGGTGACAAACAAAACACATAACAAAAGAAAATTAACAACTTCCTTTCTTTCTGAATGTGCAAATCTGCATAAATCTCAGTGAAGTAGAGTACTACAGTTCTATGAATTATATGGTCCCCACAAGATGCAATGCTCTACGGTACGTGTCTCGAAAGAACAGAGGACACTTAAAAAACACAGTATCCTTTTGCTGTACAGAACAAAGGCCATCTCTGGTGCAATGTATGTCTCTATATCTCACTGTATTCCTGCTACAGCAGCAACATCTTTGTGTGACACTTCAGTATTAGGCATTAACGATCATCAAGGGATGATATGATACCAGCATCACCTCTACAGAGGTTACTCAGCTCATTTACTGGAGAAAGAAGAGACCTACACTAAGATTTTTTTCTTTATCCTCGTCCTTTTTTCCACACTTACGTTTTTAACAAAGAAGAATTACAGTCTTGTGTTCATGACAGAATATGATGAGACCACATCCAGTTTAATTCCCTCCCTCTAGAGGAAAATGATCAATTGGTTCAACCACGGGTTTTTTCTATTCATGTGGAAAATATAGCTGTGGAAGCAAAGCTATAGCTCAGGAGAAATAAGAAGAGACAGACAAAAGAAAAGCAAGGAAGAAAGGGGATTGTTCTATTCTCATCATATGTTCCCAATACATCTCAAGTCACAAGGTCACCACCATCAACCAAGGGCTTGTGAAAAAAAATCCAGTGGAACATCCTAGGTGCATCAGGAAAAGCTGGCATCCTAGATGCATCAGAGACCTGTTGGTGAAGTATTAATAACAAAAATGTACGATGAGGATGATAAGAGATGGGAAGTTAAAGTTCTGGATGTCCCACACTTTCTTAAATTTATTTTTACCTAATTAATCCATCTTCATCAGATCTGGGCCAGCTCAGCAACAGCAGTAATGCAAATTATTATCTTTGGACTTTACACAGGAAAAAAAAAAAAAAGCTGTAAACCTTGTCCACCTACTACACAGCATCATGTCTTTATTAGTTTACTGGTATTTAAAGAAAAAAAAAAAAAAAGAACAAACACTTGCAAAGGCCCACATGCAGAGTAAACACCATACTGTTTTGTGCGAGGTTGAGATAGTTATAGCAGTAAAACAGAAAAAAACAAACAGCTATGAACAGAAAATGCCTAAGTACTGCTGAAGGTACAGGGAGATGGTTTCAACATAGCTAGTGCCTGTGTGGGTACTGCTACCGGGGCAACTGCGAGTAGCTCTCGTCAAGAAACACTTCTCACCATTTCTTTTCCTTCCTTCCTCTTGTGTCACTTTTTGAGGTGCCATTACTTTCTGGAGGGAGCTGCGGCCGGAGCTGGGCTTTCCGGACCCATTGCTGGTGATGGAGCCGTTCTGACTTGGGGACCGGCTGTAAGTAACCATAGCAACAAGGGAGGCTGTGAGTTCTTCCTTATAAACCTCATTTCAAGGTTATTACATTTGCACAGTTTGCACCAGTGAGTTTTCAAGTCTGATTTTGTACCAAAATGAGATAGAATATAAACAGCCCACACACACAGTAAAGGCAAGAACAGAGCGACGGTAGGAGAACACGACTTATCAATTAGCTCAGAGCTGATGGGCATAGAAAGCAAGCACTTCTCATGCACAACCCCCACAGTGACAGAAGCAGCATTGCAGAGGACAAAACATCCTGTTATCAGTTCAGCATCATTTATACACCTAAAACACAGCAGACCCTTGTTTTTATATATATATGGCTAACCGAATTCCTTTATTATTAAGCCTGCATTTACACTCAGCTATTTTGTCAACCACAATGCAAAATTCACTCACTCACTGTACATGTACGCACACACAGTGTGATAAGAAAATTCTCCTTTTTTCCATATAACATGGTTTAGCCAGCACCATTATTTGCTGAAACTCCTAAGAAAATGCTTGTTTTACTCATCCCTTGCATACCCTTGCCCTGAAACTGGTCACTGCACAGGGTGAGGACGGAGGGCAGAGCAGAACCACTTCATGTTCACTCCCAACAAGAAGCAAGAACAGAGAAGAGCAACGTAACTCTGGGCTGCACTGGGAGGAAGCTCTTCTTTTTGGGGTGGGAAAATCACTCAAATCCTAATGCACAAGCTGGTAAAAGCAGGCCAAAGTAGAAAAAGTTAAATTCAGTGCTACTCCACATCCAAGCACAGCGTCACATTGTTCCTACATATGAAACTTGCTGTAATGGGAATGAAAACTACCTACAGAAACTGTATAGTTCCTCATGCACCTATCTGCAATTTATCTCTCTGAGTCGTCATGGCCATGGCCAGTGGCATGATAATGTGAAGAGGTTGCATTGCAAAGAAAAAATGGTCTTAGTCACAAGGACTTCCATTTACTGAGAAAAAAAAATGAAGTTCTATTGCTGTCACAATGGCTTTATATCCAGCAAATGATAATAAAGCAAAACAACTGTAAAAACCATCCTGTAAATTACTGCCAATACTATAATGACAGCTTGAAACATTCATTTACCTCCAGCTCTAACTGCCCTGTCTGGTGTAAGTAAAGAGCATTTACTGTGGTCAGAACAGGAAGGTACAAGTATGAGAAAAGTAATTCGGGGAGACTTTCTCTTTTGAAGATAGGCTGGGTGGAAATATATATCATTTGAGACAGGCTCTTTCCAGCTACAGGGCTTTAGGAGAACTCAGCATGCAACCCAGCTCAGCTCAGCCTGAGGATTTTCTTGTGAAACTCTATTGAGAATAAATATTCTTGAAAAGTAGCATTTCTCTGCTGTAAACCTGCCTGACACTGCTAATGAATAAGCCCAGCCCAGTAAAAAAATTCATCCAGGGACAGACCAACAGCTGAAGAAAAGCTGCTCCACTGGGAACAAGGAAAAGAAGCAAGCATGGATAGCTTTCACAATCATTTCTGCTGCCACTAATCTAAATATTCATCCTTTTTCAGTGGCTATCATGTTATTAACTGTGAAGTTTCCTTCAGTGGTAATATCACAGAAGATATTCTGATCAGTTACCAGCCACTTCATGGCAGTCTGATTTAAATTGACCTTTCCAGGCTGCAAAGTAGCCTGGATGAAAGAGCAAATAGATAAAGGTCAAGAAATATTTCTTCATCTTCAGAAACCATTAAATTTCATCCCCAGACACAGCTCCTGGGAATAAAAAAGACTGAAATTCTGCATGTTCTCACTTACTTAAGTAATCACTCTAAAGGAGGCAAAACTAACTCTTAGTTATTTGCTTAGAAAGGCACCAAGGTTCAACACATTTTATAATGAGAATAACTTTCCTGTGAACTCCTGAATCAATTTGCTTATCAAGGTTTGTTTAAAGTTGCTATGATTAAGTAGAGGGGGATTTCTGTTCTCATATAAAGGACTGACTGAAGTGCTTAATCACATTTGTCAGAGGATTAATTAATACAGCTGGTTTACATTATTTGCATGTATTTACACACAGCTTAGGCTTCAATTCATATTAAAGAACAGTTCCCGCAAAGACTTGACCTGTGGGGGCCCAGCACCAGCAACCACGGCCAGTGTCACGGTCATCTCCCATTTGTCATTTCATCAGAGGACAGAAGACTTCAAAAGGGGCAAGTGCTGTTTGGTTCCCACGGACTATATAACCTGACTCCCGTGGTTCGAGTGATTTATGGTGTGAACAGCACATCACTGACATTAAAGGGCATAATAACAGTTTACACCCAAACCCAGCGAAGCAATCGCAGGAACCAGGGGAGCTCTCGGCTGGCTCACTCTTCTCTATCGGTACTCCCTGCAGACCGCTCTCTCCATACTCCAGGTGATTTACCACACAACCAGAGAAGTATGCCAAACCAGACACCAGCTCGGGATCCTTCTCTTTCCATTTTTCTGTAGGGGAAACCTCAGCTTATGACCAATGGGCAGATCTGCCCCCAGGGGTCCTCCAGCCCCATGCCGTGTGGGCTGACACCTTCCAGCACGACACTTCCCGTGGCTGCACGTGGCTCCAGCGCATCCCTGTCACGGCGTACTGCAATACCGCGCTGTTTTCCAAGCTCTTCCATTTCCTCAGAGGGGCAAATACCATTGTGAATCGACAAGTACAAGATGAGGTGACTCAGCTATGAAGATGTGGTTTTCTATACAATTTCTCTGCACTAGCCAGATACTCTTCTATGTTATCAAGTCATTTCAGGAGGCAAGCACCATGCAATGCAAGTATTCTGACGATGATTGAGGGTAGACATGAGGTAAAACTTCCTAACAGGAAAGGTAGTGAAGAACAGATGGCTTGAGGAGACTAGGATCATCCCACCAGTGGAAGACTTTCCACTGTAGATGGAGATAAAGTTGATTTAGGGGTGTATTTAACCCTGTAGAAGAGGAAGACCCAGATAGCTTCCTGAGGACCTACTAATCTGTGATCCTACAACCCTGTAGACTTCCTAGGAAGAAACTGCAAACCTGGGACACTTTACCCTAGACATTGACGTTATCTAGTCTATGCTTATACTCTCAAAAGTTTTGTCCTGCTGTGGATGCTTTGGCACTAGAGGTCTTCCATAAATTAGTGGATGTTCAGGGTTTGCCTTTCTGCTAATGAAGATGTTGGGTCCAATTCTGGAGTGACAGAAACTGTCAGTGGAGTTACAGCAACTTACAGTGGCTGAGGTCCTGTCCTTAGGTTCGTTTGAGAAATGATCGGTGTTCATGCTCCAGATCCCATGTTTCGTTTGGGTTCATCTCATCACCAGCATACATATGAGTGCCACTCCTATTTACCTCATCTCTGTACAATCTCTGAAGGCTTCACTTTCTTACTTGTATTTTGCAGCAATCTTACACATCCAGCGCAGACCAGCATTATGCCAAGAATATGTCATGGAGGAACCATCTGCCACATGCAGAGCCTGGGTGCCAAACCTTACAGGTTTTCCATAAGCAACGAACAGCATGCACCCCATTCCACCCCTCTGTGGAAACATGCCAGTCCATACCTTTTCCTTGTTTCATTGGATTTGGCAGTTTTGATGGTGCTCCCATCCTGAGTAATTTCTCTCTCCTGGGAGGCAGGAGCATCTCTAACTGGAAGTGGAAGTACGACAGTCTCCTGAGTTACAGGTAAAACCTCATCTTCAGCTCCCTGCTGACCTAAGTGTTGCTTGGCATAGTCAAAGCCTTGTACTGGCTGCAACAAAAAGGGAGAGAAAAAAGAAATTTCCAGCATGCATCTTATGTTGACACAAAATTTTCATTTAAATATAAGATTTTCCACTACCCCTTAATTTCTTTAATTACATAAATGACAGGTAAAACTATGTATATTGCCATATGAACACCTAACAGCAATGCAATTTTCTGATAAGGCCTCCACTCCACATATTTTAAACAGGATTAGTTAGTGCAAAACTGATCTTGGCTAACCTTTCTTACCCTGCTGTAACCCCCAGAAATCCCTTTAACAGACAATGGGAGAACTGACATACAGAAGAAAAAATAATAAAGAGGGAGAAAAATAAGATCATATAGAAAATGGAAAACTTACTCTATGAAAAAAATCTTGTCCTTCCAAAGAGCGTAGGAGTAATTTATTCCAAAATCAAGACAAAGTAAAAAAGGCACACATCAAAGTTTCATGGGCAACATTTCCCAGAAAAAGATTTTTTCAGATCAGTGAAATTATATTTCCCTTAGCTTGCCAGTTGTCTACTGGGAAGGTTGTTATTGACTTCACTTGTTTCTCTTGGGAAGAGGCATTTGCAAGAGCCTCGCAGCAAGGCAGCCGAGGGCCATGTGCCCAGCGTTTCCTGCCCCAAAGCCCACCAGGGCTTTCCCTGCTGCCCCTGCAAGGAGCAAGCGGAACTGACACATGCCTTCTGGGGAAAGTAGCCATCAAAAGGTGGATGCTCTTAATAGAAAAATAAAAGCACTTAAGTGAAACAACTTTTCAAACTGCAGTTTCTGTTGAGGAGGGGAAAAAGGAAGAAAAAAAACACAAAGCAAAAAAAACCAACCTTTCTATTGAAAAAAAGAGAAGGGGGGAACAAACAGAAAACACACACACAAAAAAAAAAGAAAGAAAAAAAAAACACCAAAGAAATTCTTCACCACCTCTGGAAAAAAAAAATATGTAAGATAAAAAAAAGGTTCTTACTAAACTAAGTTGAATTATTTTACCAAACACTGGAAGGAAGCTCTTCCTGAAGTACAAAGACTATTGCCAGAAAGCTAAAAAAGCACCATAAACACTTCAAAGGTGAATAATAGTGATTTTAACCCCCAAATGTACTTTGGGAAACACATCAGAATTAGACAGTTAATAACTGAACAGTCTGCTTCAGGTTCCTGTCATGTTGTCATTGAATATTAGTTCCGGAAGAAAATCAGCTGGATAAAAAATACAAAAATTGCTGACCGCACAGAAAAAGGATGAGCTCTGAAAACAACCATTTTCTCCTGTTCTGTCCCTTACTAAATCTGGGCTATAGCTACAAACATAGATAAAGTTCATAGGCGATCTCAGCGTGAAAAAAATGGGGCTTTCTTCTGTTCTTTAAAACAAAAGAAAACATGCACTTTATTTATGGGGATCTACATCACATTGCCAACCTCCTGTTTGAACCGAGGCTGCTGGTTCCTCAAGTGCTTGTACTTCAATATTCCTCTGACAAGTAGCTCCAGTGCACGGAAGAGCCACTAACCGGGGTAATGCTGATTTGGGAGAGCAGACATCTCCACACATTACCATGATGGAACTTGCAACATACCAGAGAAATGCCAATTCACCATCACCACGCCATGACAAGTTATGACTATATCATCCCTGGCTGAGCCTTCTGCTTGCCCTCCTCCGAAGGCAGGGTACCACAAAAGCAGCCACCAAATTAGCTACGAAGGGAGGAAACGAAGAAAGGGAAGGGAATGAAGAATTGCGAAGTAGAGCCTGTGTGAAGGACAGCTGGGGAGAACTACTGCACAATGTCCTAGACAGTAATATTTTTAACCAAAGTAATGTTTTTCAACCTTATAATCTATGTCACGTGTCAGTCAAGACTCTTCTAGACACTCTGCAAAAAAGATAACAAAAGGGAAACGCTGATTATCAGTTATTTCTCTGTCCTGCCTTTGAAAATGTAAAAGTTAGAATTTATACTTCATATCTTATTTAAAAAAATACAGAAACAAAACCAAAAAACCAAGCGCCAAAACCAAACTAGAAGCAGCAAAGCAGGAGAATTTCTGCAGAACTCTGCAGAGTCCCAGCTCGGATCTGCCAAAGGAAGAAAATGAAGGATTATTTTAATCTGAGTTCTACTTACCACCATATCTAGTAACAAACTGCAATAAAGGAAGAGCTGAAAAAGCCATCTTCATCAGCAGACATATTGCGTTAAATAAAATTTGATCTTGGAACCCTGCTCTGTAAAAGCCCACAGGAGCAGATGGCTTTACCACCCCTGAAGGGAACTGGCAAGACTAAATCACGATCAGGCACTGCTGAAGCACTGCAAGCAGAGATGTCCAATGCAGTCACAATGCTGAGAAAGACTGAAGGACTGGGATTTGAGTATTGTTTTTGAAATAATAAATTAATTATGAGACCATTAAATTACATTCCCTGGCAAAGGGCAGATTGAATATAGGGAGTTGTTTCTGGGACTTCTTTTCCTTGTAATGATCACGAAAAAGACACTAATATATTTTTTAAAAGAAAGAAAAGGAAAGAAAAGAAAAGAAAAAAAGATCAGCCCCTCCCTTCTACATATATACCCATGTACACAGACAGTTTCTCTAATCTTCTTTTTTCTCCATGCCCTTTATCAAATTGATAGTGGTTGTTTTCTCATGGCCTGCAGTATTTGCTTTTGCTTGTGGGTCTTATACTGCAGAACTTAACTCTGTTTACCTGCAAGCTTATGCATTCATTTCCTAAAAGAAAGGAAAGGTGGCAAATCAAATTACATCCTTTAAAAAAGCATGTTGCGAATTAGAAAGCCAGGGAGGTAAAAACTAACATCTATCCAAAAACCTAAGTAAAACCAGTTACTTAAATTAAAAAGAGCACTGAAAGGACATTAAAATAAATTGCAATCAGAATTTCACCATTTCAGATTTTGACTTCTTTTAATTCTAAAATTGGAGAGTCAATTGAAAAAAAAAAAATAATGGGAATAGTCCCTTTTCCTTGCAACTTAGTCCAGACATCCCTGACTGGTAAGGCAATTCAGAACAGCAACACAATTCCAAAGAAAAATACTATAAACTATGCTACATACGAAAGGTCATTTTTATACTTTATTTATTTAGCCTTCTGTCTGTTACAACAAAGTCATTCCTAAATTACCAGGCACAGGCAGCTAGCCTGATGTTATATCACCTCCCCCGGCTACAGAAGGATATTTAAGGCTAAATGTTTCATTACCCCTCCGCGCTGTGTTCGTGCATCCTATCCCGCTGGCACGGGATGGATCCTCTGGAGGGATCTGGCAGCAGCTCTGCTCTGCTCGGACCTGCAGCCGCCCGCTGCTCCCAGCAGCGGTAGGACTGCAGCGCTGAACAGGCAGCTCCACTCTGCCAGTCCCCTTGGTACAGGACTTTGGAAATCCAAACACATAAAATGGCACCACTGAAAACAAAACTGTAACCCAAGGTTGTGGGTATCCCACAATGTTCTCTTTTCCTCTCTATACTGCTTGCTGGATATTCAAAAGGCATCAAAAATTGCTCCAGTGATTCAACAGCAAATCTCAAACACACAGAGACAAAATATTAAAGCTGCTGCTTAAACTGAAATTTACTCTGCTGTGACTCCACTTACAGAACAGATTCAGCATTAATCAAGCAGTCTCAGGCACCCCTCTAAGCCATGAAATATAATATATTCATTTTAAATGTGATATAAATGTGTGGTCATCAGCTGTTTGTACTGCCAAACTGCATGAAATGTAGCAATTACAGTTCAAGTAATCACCACTATTCCTGATATCCCTACTGCTGGAATTAAAAATAAAAGTTATTTTCAAAATGCCCTTATTTCATTATCTTCTCAAAATACATTTCTTAGCCTTATTTTAAGTAAAGATGATGAAATCAGCAATGACAAAACCAGTCCATTCCCAGTTCCGCTGCATAGTTTATCTGCCATGGCCCATATACCAGCATAAACCCGAAATTAGACCTGGTTGAAACTTTTCGATGGAGCCAGCATTGTGAAACTAAGCAGAAATCAATTTAGCTCTCATTTTGAAATGCATCACTTCTTACATAATGATTTAAATTAAATTTTATGGAGTTTCAAAATATAACCAAAAAGGGGAAATGCACTCTACAACGGGACTACTGCGCTCCAGTTACGAATGTGAGCAAGTCTGCAGGAAAATCTCCTGGAACGAGAATTATGTGGATGCTGGGAGCTCAGCACCATTTGTTGTGTTCTGCACATCCAGCTCATCTGACCACATCGGCTGCTGATACAAACATAACCTGACTGCATGGCTTTTAATCTGGCCATGTATCTTACAGCCTGATTAAATCTGATTTTTCATGAAAAAAGAAACATTTCAACTTTCAAGTTTTTCTGTGTTGTAACTGCAACCAGCAATCTTTTATTTTTAATCTTTTTTCTAAAACAGCAACTTTCTTCAGCTGTAAAGCATCCCAGCTCAAAAGAATGTACAAATTTAGTCTTACTTTGTCCTTTAGCTGGGACTAAGATTGCATATGAGAAGAATCAAGTGGTGCATAGTATTTGCAACAGCCCCTAATAAAGCAGGATTGAGGTTTCAATGGGACGTTATATGATATCACTGCAATGGTATGAATTTTTGTTTGTGATACTGCTTGTTTCGCTTTTGCAGCTCTAGTCTTAACACTGGTTTGGCAACACTGGATAAATAGATGGGCATACTGAAAACAAAATGGAAATGTCTTTTGTGTATCATTTTTAATACAAATGTCTTTTCCAACTGGCACCAGCTGCACTCATCTGCAACGAGCCTGAGATGTGGAGAAAAGAGCTGTCATATGCATCATGCCTTCCCTCAACTCTCCCTCCAATCTACGTTTTTCATCAGAAGCAACAGAGCTGAAACCACAATAATCCTGCTGTCTGTAGCATGAGGAAACCTGAGAAAGGAATTATCATTTGCATTCAATTTGTGTGGTGGGGTTTCAGTAGGGTGAGGGGAGGGGTCACAGGGTGGCTCCTGTGAGAAGAAGCTGCTAGAAGCATCCCTGGCTCCAAGTCAGACCCACCCCTGGCCAAGGCTGAGCCAATTAATGCTTCTGGGCTTAATTTAAGAGGGGGAAAATACTGCTGGGGACTCTCCAGCAGAGGCAGACATTCAGGTCAGTGCAGAAGGGTGGGGAGGAGGTACCCAGAGCAAAGGCTCCCCTGCAGCCTGTGGTGAGAGGGCAGGCTGTGCCCTGCAGCCATGGAGGGTCACGGGGGAGCAGAGACCCCCCCTGCAGTCCAGGGAGGACCCCACACTGGAGCAGGGGGATGCCCAAAGGAGGCTGTGACTCTGTGGGAATCCCGTGCTGGAGCAGGCTGCTCTGGAAGGACTGCACCCCATGGAAAGGACTCACGCTGGAGCAGCTTGTGAAGAACTGCAGTGCATGGGAAGTACTTGCATTAGAGGAGTTCATGGGGGACTGTCTCCCATGGTAGGGACCCTATGCTGGAGCAGGGGCAGAGCGTGAGGATCCTCCTCTAAGGAGGAAGAAGCAGCAGAGACAATTGGTGATGGACTGACCACAACTGCAATTCCCCATCCCCCTGCACTGCTGGTGGGGGAGGAGGTAGAGAAAATGGGAGCAAAGCTGAGCCCGGGAGGAAGGGAAGGGTGAGGGGGAAGGTGTTGTTAAGATCTGGTTTTCTCTCTCATTGTCTTACTCTGATTTGACTGGTAATTCAACTGATTTCCAACCCACCATCACCCCACCCCCCGCCCAAGTTGAGTCTGTTTTGCTCATGACCATAACTGGTGAGTGATCCCTCCCTGTCCTTGTCTCAACCCATGAGCCTTTCCTTGTGTTTTCTCCTCCCCATCCCACTGCTGGAGGAGTGAGCGAGCAGTTGTGTGGTGCTCAGTTGCCAGCTGGGCCTAAACCACATCACCGTTTCAATCCCATGTCAATAGAAAGAACAAAGCCAGTTAAAAGGGCAAAGGAACAGTATGACTTACACATATGCTTTGTAGGCTAAAACCTCCTAACTTTAGGTGGCCCTGGATAAGAGCCATTTATTAGCAGCATTAAGAAGGCAGACTTTTCACTACAGAGACAAATAAATATTCTGTGACATCTTTCTCTTAGAGGCAGAAAACCAAACTGGAAAGACATTTGATTTAGGGAAAAGACATCTTGTAATTGATATGGACTAGTACATTTAAGGAAAATATTATTGTTTGAACCCAATAAACAATATCCACAAATAGATCAGAAAGTTCAAAACATCTAAAAAAACATAGCATTAGGAGAAATTTTCTGAAAATAATTCAAAGAATGTCTTTTCTGAATTAGCAGCTGGAGAGAGAACTCCTGATTAAGACCAGGTCTGAACTGTTGCCAAAGCCCAGAGCTTCAGCTCTTGCCACTCACAGTAGGTAGGAGCAGCTCAAGCCACAGGTTTGAGAATGAGGTTCTACGGGAGACATGCTGCTGACAAGGCCTAGGCACAATATACCATTTCCTCAGCTTTATGAATGAAGCCACTGCCCTGAGTAAAGCCTACTCAGTGCCTTACATTACTGCGTAATTTTTATTCTGTCACTGCTACCTATACAGCAAGGGATAAGCTGGAAAGGAAGTTGATGAGTCCTCAGTAGGACAGAAGGGTAATTGCTGTGACCAGCAATATCAAGGACAGACAAGTGCAAAGATCCAACCTCTAAGTAATGACCATTTCAATTCCAAACATCCTTCAACTACACCTAGCAGAGAAACACAGTCAAAAAACCTCAGAAAGCAAATGGACATCTTGGCTCTGGAGATGGGTCACTCACTTTAGCTCTCTGAGGCAGGTTCATCATGGTATCTGGTTTGAAGTCGTTCTTGTTCTTTCTGCACAGAACCGCTGTGATGATGATGATGATAACCGTAACCACAGCAATGGGAGCCAGCACTGCTGCAATGATCCACAGGTTGTTTGGGGGGTTCTTCACCACAGCTACAGCAAATTGCAAACCAAAAGCAGTAAGTTGGACCGTGGCAACGCAAGATTTCAATTGCTTCCAAGAGTCTTTAACTGTCTTCATGTCATAACTAGTATAAAAGGATCATTAGTAATCTAGCTATTTAACTATTAAGTTAAAAAAAAAAGAATCAGCAATACTGTTCAATTCACAAATCCCTTGGTTCTCTGCTCTCACTTAGTTATAGCCAGCTGCAAAAGCAGCCAGCAACCCCCAAGTCAAATTAGATGCCATGTTAGACATCACTCCAGTGGTTCACTTACAGACTAAACAAAAAAAGGTGAAAATAATACATCCTTAATTATTTTTGAAACAGAAAACTATCTTATAGTAAGGTAGCATGTGTGTTAAAAGCACACACACAGAGTCTACATCTGGTATTAAAGAAATACTGCCTCTGCGAGAGTAAACTGGGAGGGTTCTTTCAAAAACGATAAAGCTAAGCACACTAACAGTTATTACTGTTATCAATAGAGCAATAAGAAAATGCTTCTATTGTGCTCTAGAAATACTTTATCATAGTTAAGGTTGAAATTAATCCATCATTTCTGAAGGAGGAGTAATGATGAGGGTGGAAAGAGCTAGTTGCAGATATATTAATAATGGCACCAGGAAAAGGGTACAATTCAGTAAAGCAGTGATGCTAAAATGTTTTAGATTCTATTTTATCAGAATACAATCTCTTAGTATGAACCTTCAGCTCATACACATGTCAGACATCCTCCTGTGACACATCCCCGGTTCTCTCATTTAATTTCTTTCTGGAAGAACACCAGGTAATCTCCTTATGATGCTGAATTTTGTTTTAGTGAAATATCTTGTGGACTTCACTACGCTATCGCTATTTATTTTCCTATGCTACTGGTTGCTGGCGTGGACAGGCAATTGTGTGAATACCAGCGTAAAGCAGCTTTCCCCATTTCCTAGAGGACTAGTGCTTTCAAATGTCATTGAGCTTATCAGCTGTCAGAAGCACTCAGCATCCTTCAGGACCAGACTTCAAACGCGTACCATCTCGTAAAAGCCAGCTGAAAGTCTGTCCAAAGCTTGAGCCTATTTTCTTTGTAGGCCTACAACTTTTTGCAAAGCCAGTGTGGTTGGTTGGGCGATGCAAGAATAGCACCACTAGGTCCATCTCTTGCGCACAGTGTAACAGTAACCACGTGCTCAAAGCCAGGTGGAAAGCCTTTCAGGGTTCACTTTTCAACAGACTGGCGTAATTCTAAATTACTGACTTTGGACATTTCGTTTGGGGATGGAAGGGCTCTATGGGGAAGGAAACTGAATCTGAATTTTATCAGATAACAGTAACTATAGATTGCTGTTGTGGGAGCAGCAAACAATTGTTGAAAGACTATAATTATTCTTTCTAGGGAATGCAGAGGAAACAATGACCTTACGGCTAATAGGACAGATATTTAGGAGCCCTGGTTTACATGTCTGATTAAGTTACCAGATTCCAATGTCACCTTGAGTAAGTCAATCCATGGTTCATTCTACTCAGTAAGACTAGAGTGGATTTTGAAGCAAGCCTTTCATTTTGCTGTAACACAGTCCCTCACTTATAAAACCAGAGCATCTATATTTTTTGTTATTGTTCATCTGTCTTGTCTAACCAGATTGTAAGCTCCTGAGGGTAGGTTTCTTTTCTTACTGTATTTTGGTACAGAACTTTTTATTCTGCTATAACAGAAATTATGAGTAAAAGTGCACACAAAGTGTTTTCTCTGGGAATACAAAGACAGACTACAAATACCATATCCAAAATGAAAGAAATGGATTCTTTTCTGTAGTAAGGTATAAAGATAGTTCTATTGCCTACATTTCAAATACTCTCACTTCAGAATCTCAGTTACCCAGGGTCATCATTTCAGTTTCTGTATATTCTCTTCTTACGGTGTTCTGTGTATATTTAACTTGTATGAGAATCTACAGATGAATGAGGCTGCCTTATCAGACCGAGGAAGTACAAAGAGAGAACATGAGCAGCAGAGGTCATGTAATTACCTAAATACCCACATAAGTCACAAAACTGCACAAAGAGTTAGTTAACTGCTATGTATTATCTATAGCTGCTTTAGTAAAAATTACATTAAAGAAATATTCTCATGGAAAACAAAGTTGCTCAGAATTTAAATACTTGACTTTATGGAAGCAGGAATAGAGACCCCTGGTTTTCTCTCCATTAAAGTCAGTAACAGACCATGATTAAATCAAGGATCAAGTGCAGTATGTAGTGCATTCTATGGAAATTATATCATACGTTGTTCTTCTAACTCAATCCCATGTTTTCGGATGATACGTCAATTATTTATTACAGTGGTTCCTTCTTTCTGCACGTCAGCATTACATGTAATGATTTCAGTATCACTGGTCCTACAGGCAGAAATAATGGTACCGGGGAGCCCCATTTTATATGCTGTTTAGCCAGTAAGGAGAGCCAGTACAGAAGTCCACTATATAATTTTGATTCCACCTGGATAAATACCTTAGCAAAATGGAGAGATTCAATTATCTGAAGGCATCAATTCATACATTAAGCTATTATTGCACAAAAACCCCTCCAAGCTCCACCATCGCCTTTTGACTATGGGTCAACTATACAGGATAGCCAAAGAAATTTTTTTTAAGAAAACACCTGTGCCCATGATCACTCTGTAACTGATGCAAGTCTTAAAAGAGGAATTCAAAAACACTTTACTTCTCAATAATGGATTAGTTTTTTGGCCGCGTTGTTCTGAATGATGCTACTGTACCTTGAATCTGAATACTGCACATCTACATAAGCAGATCTGCCAAACTTTCCTTTCCTGATTTATGTCTAAACAATAACTTTAACAAGCACGTTGTTCACTTTACAAAATTTTTGGTGAAAGTTATTACATAAAAAAAAAAAAAAACCCACCAAACCTTGAGATAGAAATAATGTACATTATTTTGAAAAAGTCAAACATAAGGCAGATCTTGATACCTATTTTACTTTGGGTCAAGTTATTTGAATAGCAATTTAGCCCCAGCAGTCATTAGCCTGTGGTGTCACAGTTTCGTTAGCATCAGAATTAATTCTGATTTTACCATTCCATAAGTTATTCAGTTCGTAGCACCGTATGTGTATAAAAGCAGTTGCACAGTAGAGCTTACAGTGATGGGCTAAATAACAGTTGGTATCTATCTCTGATTTACTACAGTAAAAGATTGGTCTGTCTTACACAGCACAACTTCAGCAGCTGCTCAGAAAGGTGCAGCTGAAATTTTCTGTGTGATCAGTGGAGGCTCCCCACACCATTGTTTTCACAAAATAAAACAAAAATAGAACAAATAAAGCAATAACCACGGAATTTTTTAAGAACTCTTACGATCAGCTTGAACTTGAATAACATAACCCAGTGTCAAGGCCATCCGCTGGGAGTCAACTGTACTCAAAATTTTGGCAGCTGCAGTGCCCAGCAATGGTTTCCCGTTGTACAAAGTATAGTATGTCAGTTCAGCCGGCTCCTTGGGTCCTGGAATACGCTGGATTTTTACCATCTTTCAGGGGAAAAAAAAAAAAAAAAAAAAGGAAAGAAAACGAGAGAAATAAACTGTGTTTGTATTACGCCACTGCAAAACCTGGAGCTGCTTGAAGGCAGTGCACACAGAGAACTCCTTCAAGACCCCATATAAGCATAAGCTCCATGCAAATATTCTCACAAGATCAGAGCTTCTCCCCTTCATAGCCAAGGCTAGTAAGATTAGTGAGGACTGACTGCCGCCTTAAAAATTTTTAAACATAATCCTACGATAAAACCCTACACTAAGAAAAACACACAGTAAAACGGAGGAAAGGATCACATGTTTGGACATTACAGGCCTCTGTAAAAAGGGAATTCTTAAAATCTGTCCTAGCATTGAAAATTACACTTTACTGGCATATTGCAGTTGAAAAATTCCCTCACTATTTACTTCTATTTTTACTCATTATTTTTAATTGCAGGCTGACAATAAAAGAGAACCATGCTTTTTCCATTTTATTCTACAGAACACCTGCAGAATTTTCACATTGTATATCTAACTTTCCTGAGAGCAGAGTGTCAAACACCTTTAATGATGAGAGGGAAAAGGAGTTTTGTGATTCTTCTCCATTATGTTATGACTAAAATTTGTCACATTTTCATGGAAAATTTTAAAGGTCCACACTTTTAGCAAGTAAAAGTTCCTTCTTTTAAATTCCTTCAGTGGGAAAACACACAGAATTATGGGAAAATGAGAAAAGTAGTAATTTGGTTTTATATCTCACAACAAGAAATTCTTGAAAAAGAGTATCATTTTAAAAAAGGCAATAACTTGTCATACAACTTTTGCAGACAGATCCTCTTTGAATCCCGCATGACTAGCATCAGTTGGCTAAATTAGTGAGAAAACAAAATGCAATCATTTCAAAATACTGAATGGGAAATGTTGTTAAATAAGAGAAAGATGATTAATAGATTACTCAGGACTGAAATCTCTACTATATAATGTGATCTGCGGCCACATGATTTGATGACTAACCCTGTATACAGACTGCTTCAAACTTTTTTTTTTTTTCAACAAAAAGAAAAGAGAAGTTCTGGCTCTATTGAGTTACCTAGGGAAAGGAGACCTAGGCAACGTTTGTTTAATGCAAGAACAAAAGCCTGGAAACTCTTCATTATGCTGAATACGAGACTTTATGCTAAAATATGTGCTTTGTACCAATCCTCATAGCAACCAAAGAGAATGCGTTTATTAACACTGATTAACTAATGACAATTTCTAGAAGCTGAGGCGTGCAAACGTGGCTGACTTCAGAAAAAAAAACCCTCTAGTAATGCCATGCATTTTGCACTCGCTGCTGTGGTATTCACGAAAAAAAGACAGAAAATCTCAACCTGGTTAAACAGGTTTGGTTTTTTTTCACACAAATTGAGACAGCACACATGCAAACAAAGTCCTTTTTTCAACACGCATCCACGCACAACAGATGTCGCATTGACCACCTGCACAGTGTAGCTGCCCACAGTAGTGGCACGTTTGAATCGTCTTCCTTGCTGGTGGGACATCATAAATAGCGGGGCCAAACGCTGCTCCATTAATCTTGCAAAGCTCTGATTGTTCAGTCCCAGTAATGCCATATCAACCCCTTGAATAACTGTAGGAATGGAGAAAAATCACATATCAGCACATTTTAGATGGACAGATAAAGTAACATGTGATCTGTAGGGCAGTTTGGGACAGGGATGTACGAAATAGCTTAGGAGAAAAATAACTGGACACTGGTACACCCCCCTTCAGTAATTCTGGATGGAGATAAAATGTGCTCCTATTTCAGCTCCTGCACTGTTCTTCTCTGATAATGTCAATGATGTGTCAGAGAATAAAATCCTCTAAAAACATTCTTAGGCCTTCATTTTACCAAAATGGCTCTGGCAAGCACCTAATCTATGATCTGCAGCATAAAAAGTAAGTGAAAACCTACTTGAGAGCTGCCAGTAATTACGCTTATTGCCGGATGGTCCTGTTAACTAAACAGGGTTTTGTCCAGTAGTTTTGAATTCTGAAGTTAGAATTTTGTCCAACTCGGGTTAAAACAAAATACTATATGACTGAGAGCACTGAAAACTGAATATTTCCTAAGCAAAAACGAATGTAAAATTAAAGACACTGAATTTACATAAAGTTCAAATAAGGGAATTTAATTCATACAAATGTATGGGTCTTCAATATTATTTTTTTTTTAAATCTTTTGGGACCACCATGATTTTTTTGCAAACACTGTTCCCACTGTAATATCAGTAATACTCCACCACAGCAAGTGCCCAAAGGCAAGAAACAGCACATTGGGTTCACAGGGTCCAAATGGAGAGGAGCGGTACCACTCCCTTCAGAGGATCATTATCTCTTCATGAACTTAATGTCAAAAGCTCTCTCTCAGGTACCAAATCACACCGACTTTTGGAAGCGGAGCATAGCATCTAATCCATTTCATGTCAGGCTCCCTTTCTCTTGCTCTCCTGAGCATTAAACAATTCCAGGTACAGACACACCAATTAGAAAGGCTGTGGTATCTACTGTCTGCAGAAAAGGATCTCTTTCTTGCCCAGTTATCACTTCTAAAGTCAAAATTATTGTGAAGGTGATAAAACAAGTTTTTTGAAGCCTGATAGTACTCTCTGCACCTTCTTTTCCACAAACAGGAATGTAATGTGCTTAATGCTTCAGGTGAAGGATGCAAAAATTCCTGAACCCAGACAGAGTCAGCAAATCATAATAAACTTCCTCGGTTTAACAGATCACCTTTCTTCCTAGGTTATGCCTACAAGCCTCTTTTGATTTCAGGTTTAAATCCAAGTCCAATGGGGAAGGAGGGGGGGGGGGGAGAAAAAAAAAGAAAGCAGCCTATTTGCCTGTTTGTGTTTTAAAACGCCGAGAAGATAATGCTGGTTGCATAAGTGCTTAAACCAAAGTGACATAAATTCTAAGGTGAATGTTGGGTGCAGGAGATGTCCCCTGTTCAAGCTGATGAATCACAGTTAAGGCCCAGAGTAACTTTAAATACATTTGCCCAGTTGAATTCAACAGGAAGGTTCAGTGGGCAGCCACTTATTTTTGTGTAAAACCATTGCACCAATGTGTTTATATAATCGAGTACTAAAAATTATCATTTGTAGTCCATAGAGGAGGGGAGGAGATTAAAGAGTACCTGTTATCACCCAGTAGTCTCTAGTTGACTCTGAGACATCAAGATTTGGATACTCCAAAGCTTTAAAATAAAAGTTGAAATTATGTCATAATATTCCAACATCCGACACACCATATATTTCAAAACCATTCGGTTAATCAGACACTGATAAATAAAACAGAATGATGGCCCAGGAGAAGACCTAGAGGCATACTCTTCAGGATTAGAATTTCACTTCTGACTGAAAAAGGACATTGAGTGTAAACAAAGAGCTGCTGAACAAAGCAGAACATATACCTTCCGTTGCCAAAATACTGGCTGGTACATTGTCTGGGGCAAAGCCAAGGATTGCCCATTTCTAAAAACGGGACGTAAGATGCATGTATCTATGTTATATACATTTCTGCTGCTTTCTCTCTGTGAGTAATCCCCTGGGGAAAAGAAGATGACATTCTGTGGTGATTCTGAGACTGCATCCTTACTAAACCCAGACTACCTTTTTAACCTAAAATAATATTAAAACAAACCAGGATCAGATTCCACCAATCACAGAGCGCAGTTTCACATGAATTAGAAATGAGACTAACAAAACTGTGAACACACCTTGGAGCATGATACTCTCACTCTCTTACTTTGCACAATTTAAGGTATTACTACCATATGTGTTTACATCAGTGAGAAACCAACGTTTGCCGTTTTGATGCCTTTTGTTAGCTTTTCCATCTCCAAAGCACATTAGGCTGTGAAGTTCAATATGCTGCTAACTCATTATACAGCTCAGCAATTTTTCCAATAAACTTATGCAACAAGGAAAGCATTAACACTTGGAACTCAATTCAGAAAACATCCATGCCTTGCACGTTGATAGACTGCTATTGGGGTACCTTGGTTTTTAAATTCCAAAGTGGCTTGAAATAGTAAACATTGTAAAGGATCTGATTACACACAGTAACTGCTTTTGAGGAGGGATTTCACGGCATGTCCCGAGCTGTGCATTTCCATGACAGACCGCGAAGGCTCTGGAGGAGCCGCCGGAGTCTATGGGGAAATAAAGCACTCCAAGAGCAGCAGCAATATTTGATAAACTGAAACAACTGCACCACCGCATGAATAAGCATCAAACACTTGTCAAAGTGAACGTGTTCACAAGACACGCTGCCAGTCTGAAGCTGTAAATATACGTGCACATTAAGTTCATGACTTTGCAGTATACCTGCTGTGAGGGGAATAAAACCCAGAACACCAAAATGAAATATAAGCTATTAGTTATTAAAGGAGCACTAGCTAAAGACTTTATCGGGTCGGTTCATCATGTGTGGGGATCGGCAGAGAACTGCAAATACCACACGAGACTCTTGCTGTGTGACAAATGTCTTCCACAGCTCTTGACTATAGAGGATATGCCTACATTGCCTGTGTGAGTAGTGCCATAAAGCTCTTCCTATGCAACGGGCCTATTTTGGAGGCAAAAAGCTTGAACAGAGTGCAGCTATGACCAAAACTTCCTCGGGCTTTCTGCTCGTGCTCCTGGATGCCCCATGAAGACGAGTCTGGCACATGGGGCACTCTTGTGACAGGCTCACTGCCCAGTCACAAAAAGAAAGGAGCCTGTCTCATGGCAGAAGGTCTCCATCCCTCTCCAGGTGCCTGTGCACATGACTTATCAACTGCCTCCCTCCACCTCCCCATGCCTGTAGGAAGACCTGATGAAAACACAAGCCTACCCTGAGACATCTCTCACCCTGTGGTGGAAAGTCTGATTCAAAAGCGCATCAGTGCAAGAACTCCTCATTGGGCAGCTTCACCTATTTGTTTGCAAATATCTGATTTAGATAGGTAATGCCTCACGAGTCATACACCCCCTCCTTTTTCAAGGAGCTGTACAATCATCAGAGTTGTGATTCCTGACTGCCTTGCACCAGACAGTGATCACTTACCCCCCAGACAGCTCGTTATGCAAGTAGCTGATGAAGAACTGCACAAGATAATTAATCTGCTGTTGGGCTGTTTACAAATAAAATGGACTGACAAAAAGGTCATTTTTGTTTTTCCCAGTGCTCACTTTCCAGCAGCCTAGTTCTGCTTTTTCTTAAAATCAGAAAATGAACAAGCACCTTAATTTATCCTAAAGCTATGAATCCACTCAGTTCTGATCATAAAGACATATTTGGCTCTATGCTTATGTGCCAAATTACTTCAATACTTCTGAAATGAAAAACTACAAAGTATTCCATCACTGATTTAGCCTTATCAGGGAGTTTGATAGCTACCAGAAGCTTACCCAGATCTTTACTGGTATTTGAGCACAGTATTTCAAATTTAACAAGCATCTTGTGAAGATTTACATACAGTGAGATCAGCTGAAACCTGCCCTGCCTTAACCAGTGTCCATTACCTGATAGTGCCCAGCGTGTCCCTGCCTCCTCTCACTTCCAGTGAACACTGATCTCCTCCAGTGTTCCGGCTCTACAGTAAGCTTAACTTCACGTACCAAGTTTAACAAGCAGATTAAACAGAAATCCCCACAAATGTCCTGTCCATTTATTCATTTTAGAGAAATTAGCATGCAGCGGGAGAGCACATATGCCACACAGGCTGCCCGGACACACAACTCTGTACCTCTGACTCTCCATAACAATTGAAATGCAAGCAAATTGTTACAGTGCTTAAACCACATTGTAAACTGAGGGTGAAGTTCAGCAAATCCACCAAAAACTTTTTCAACAGAGAAGTGTAGATAGAGCTCGCGCGCTACCCAAACACACGCAAAACGCGCTACCCAGCCCTGCCACCGGAACGAGCACCAGGGCTGAGCCTTCCACGGAAGTCAAGGGCTATGCTGAAGATGAGCTTCATGTGCTGTGCTGTTTTCCTGAAATGGAGAACTGGGCATATTCCGTGGGTTTTATATAAAACTACCATTTTATGGGTTTTTATGGAACCTGGCACAGGCGTTTTTTTATTAATGACAGCATATATGTGATTTTCTTAATTATCTGCCAGTGATTCTAACAGCCAAAGTAAACACCGAACCAAGAAAAGCCCCTTACCTAACGCTCCCCTCCCCCTTTATTTTTTTAAACAAAAAAATAGTTTAAAAATTAGTCAGCAAAAACACCTACGGTCTGTGAGCTTGATGGCAAAGCTTATGCTGCTTGCAAAGCAGAAGCCTGACACAGGTTAACCTTAAGGAGCTGTGTGCTGGGGAGCACGTACTTACATTCTGCAATGGTGAGAGGCGGGTAGGTTAGGTAGAAACCCACCAGCTCAGCTGACAGCTGATTAAGGAGGTTGCTGGAAATAGTGCCATTAAGAGTTGTGCTTTGATTGTTCACTACATAAAACAGAGTGACAGCTTGGGAGACATTGGAGGTGTTCAAAATCTGTAACAGAGGTAAAGAAATAATATGTAGCTGTGTTTCACCTCAGCTAAAATCAAACAAAAACCAACCAACCAAACCAGTGCAAACGAACTGGGGAAATGTTAACCTGGACAATGGATTAGATACAGCTCACTCAACACGGCTGTGTAGAACTTTACTTGTGGGATACCTTAATTCGTACTTTAGCACATGCAGGGTTACCGGGGGACAGCAGCAGGCAGAAAAGGTGCAGTCAGGACTGAAAATACTTTCCCCTGTTCTTACCAGGAAATATGAGGATGCTGATCAGAAAAAATGTTCAGTGCTTGATGCAGAGCAATTAGGCATGAATGTCTTGCTTTTTTTGCTGTCTTCCTAGTGCAGTTATCCAGACAGACACCTTTTCCATATGACATAAAGGGATATCATGTCTCTTGTGTTCCTACCATCATATGATTACCTGCCCTCCTTCCCACTTCACCTCTATGCCAGTCTCTTCCTGAGCCCAAATCTGACGACTGCATTTAAGGACTAATCCTATTTAGCAAGTACTGGATCAGATCCTCAAATGTCAGCTTTAAGCAGGAAGCAGAGAGGCAAAGGTGGGACAGGAATGGAAAAACCACGTTTTCTGAGAAAACTCATGCCCTAGGCCAAGAGGGATGTTTTTTGGCTACTGACACTGTAGGTAGGGCTGACAGCATTCAACATTCATGAATATAATTTAAATACCCCACTTTAATGATTTGGATCACTAAGTAAAAACATAAAACATGGTATAATAAAAGCATCAGAAGAAGAGTTTGAGGTCAGACCAAAATGTTGATGCCCACTTACAAATGGCCAGGAGCAGACAGTTGGAGAATGAGCACAGGGCAAGAGGAGAGGACTCTTTCTTTGCTCTGATATCAAATTTTCTCCTTCTAGCAAACTACATACAAACTACTCTGAGGAGCACAAGTCTATACACAGAGTTTTATCCTAAGTCAAATGCATATCATATCATCATCCAGAAGATAGATTTCTTTATTCCTGAAGTATGGCACAGAGTGTAAGGGTGTTGGCCTAGTATACATATAAAGGTCTGAAAAAATCAAGCCCTTAATAGTGAATTTGTGTCTGTGGGTATGGAACTGGTATGCAAACAGACAACAACAAAAATATATTCTGTTCCTTCAGATCTTACAAACAGCTATGCATGTCACTATCTTTATGCCTGAATAGCCTCACTGAAAGCAACTAATGTGTCAGAATAACATATTCAGTCAAAATATAAATTGGGAAGAAGATTTTTATCTAATTATTTTTAATTGAAATTCCCTTAAATTATTTAACTGCAAACAATAAAATTCAAATTCATTAAAATAACAGTAGCAGTCTTCTACAAATCATGCATTTGTAAGTTTTTCTGCCAAAAATAAAGCAATCCTATTTCAGATGAAAATATAAATGTCCTTCCATGGTGGCTATCGAAGACATTATGCGGAAATACAAGCATACATCAAGGAAAGTGTAACCCAGACAGTTTGGCAACAGGCGCTGGCAAAGCTCACAACGTTGTACCTGAACTGTTAAGTTGTTGCTGGTGTTTAAGACCTTTCTTTCAGCATCCTGAAATGCCCTCTGTAACCGTTGCTCCATGGTCTGAACAAATTTGCATGACTGTATATTGTCTGTTTGACCCACAAACTGCAGCTCTGGAAAAAGGAACAACGTATTTTTTATGTGGACAAAATATTCTTGGTTGCATGACCCCTGTAATGTCTGACAGCAAAATGACCAATTTACAAATTAAGCAGGTAAAAATAATGTCACAGAGGATCAGTTTGTGTCATTTAAGCACCATTCTAAACCAGGCTTAATTAATGCAATTTAATTTTTGTCTTATTAGAAGTGACACTCTCTGCAAACAAATGGAGATTGTTTCTGCCATGATATATAAGAATGTAAGACCAGTTCACTGCACAAATACTTACTCAGAGCCAGGTAGTAAGTAAAATCATTCTAAAACACAAGTGATACTCTTAAATCTTGCAGATCACTGTCTTTTACAAGCCATATTTAATCACAATATTGATTGTCATTCTGTTTATGCTAGGAAAAATAACTGGGTGATTGCAATAAGCATGTGTATATAAACACGTAAGCACACACACAAGAAATCTTTTTACAACTGACTATGTTGTTCTACAGCATTCTCTGCCCTCTCGTAGCTTATACTGGCCTGCTGCACTACACCTGCGCCGCACCGATGCTTGCTGCAGTACAGAGCAGTTAAGCTATGACCCTGGGTTTGACGGCGAGGTCTGCATCAAATCCAGTGGGTCCAGCCAGAACTATATGTATAAATGCACATATAGTCATATTTCTTATCAGATTGTCCTCAGAAGAAACACACAGGTTACTGCAGAACCCATCGATTAAAGTCCATTTTAGTCAAGCATATTGGCGTGACTCATCCCTGATGCGATCCCACTTAATTTCCCAGCAGTGCCAACAGAGGTGACAGCAGAGCACCACGAAAACAGGGATGCACACACCGGCTGTCCTGCTTGTGCCGGGAACACCAACACGTGAAACCAAAGCAGAGCTTGTGCGGCTGCGGTGTTGCTGTACTGGAGAGCGGGGCTGAGGAGGGACGCAAAGGGGACGAGGAGCACGGACCGTTAACACGCACACAACCCCAGGCAGGCAGGATCTCGCTCACCTGTTTTCAGCTGGAAGTGGTACGCGGGAAGGGGCTTCCACGGCAAGGCCAGCGCCGCCACGGACTGGAGATGTGGTACGTGCTGCTTGATGTCTGCTGTGGCGTTGCTAATGCCGTATGCAAGAAGCCTTTCAATTACAGCAGCTGGCATAAAAACCAGCCTGCCCCGTGTAACGTAGTAGCCAACTGTTACATTATTTGATTGCTCCAGGATTTCAACCTAAAACACAAAGG
Organism: Rhynochetos jubatus; assembly: GCA_027574665.1. Taxonomy (NCBI): domain Eukaryota; kingdom Metazoa; phylum Chordata; class Aves; order Eurypygiformes; family Rhynochetidae; genus Rhynochetos; species Rhynochetos jubatus. The sequence continues at coordinate 13,561,147 of CM050663.1, forward strand.
GAAACATTTACTATTATGTTGTTGGCAGTTCAGGCACTATTTGATGGGACTTCTCATCCTGAATATAGCTCCCCTGCAGGGTTTTTATCCTGTAATCCCCTATAAACCCTACAGGATCAGTTAGTGTCATATCATAGTATTAGCAGAACTACTCAGGGAGCTTCAGACCCAGCCCATGCAAAATGTGCTCCAAACTGGAGCAGTGCAGTATTGCTACCACAGCTCACATACCTCTAATTTAGACTGGGTCTTCATTCATGTGTATCTACTGGGACATTTTACTTATGAATGTACAAATACAGAGAATCCAGAGAACATCCAGCTCCTAATTCACATCCTAAGTTCACTGGCTGTGCATGTGTCTGTCATTGCAGGTTTGGAGACAGATTTTTGAAAGACAAAAGTTTCCAATATTCGATTCTTCAACCTCAACTGTCTCTTCTATACTATTTTTCCAATGCTGTCCCAGATGGTTAAGCTATCACGTATATGAACAGAAATGACAAACCACAAGAATGAGCACACTGTGAACTAAAACATGAAATGAGTTTTACCTCAAAATCCTGTATTTTCCAAAAATTTTAAGCCCTGGAACTGGTCCTCCACACTAAGTTTTAGCTGGTTTCCTCCATTAGAAAAAGGCAGCATCTCTCAGATGTTCAAGAAGGTGGGAGAATAAGTCTGACAGTTGTCATTGCTGCTGCTGAGACTCAGGAACATACAATTCCCAAACCGACTAACATCATCCAAACTTGCAGCAATACAGACAGCATGGGAACAAAAGTCAACGTGATGCCCTCTATTTTGAGCAAAATTACTTTTTTCCTTTCCAATGGTTTGGGGAGTATAACTCATAACAGCCTTGGACTCAGCACAGACTCCTGCCTAAGTGCTCAGAAACCTGTGTTGCAAAGGAGAGTGCCCCAGCAATCCACCTAAGCCTGTTCTTACATGCAGCAATGCAGAGGTTCGTGCAATTTAGCTGTAAACCGATGAAAATGTCTCCTTCATTTATTTTCAATAAAACGTGCTTTCTCCCTGCTTGGGATTTTCATCCCTGTGGAACTGCACTTGTCAGCTACTGAGTTTCCAAGCCAGGGAGTGGGCTGACAGCAGTGACACCCCATTTACCAGCCCTGCTCTTGCAATTGATCCAGCCTGAGCACAGCAGCACTTGGCCAATTGCGAACAGGAGTCATTCCTGAGATGCAGGGGGAGGAAGAAACTGCTGGCAGTAGCTGTTTCCCAGAACATACCAAAAAGAAAGTTACATTTCTCTCTTCTACTTAATCAGGTAAAACAGCAAAGTCTTTTGAGTGGTCCTTCCATTTTGAGAGCCCAGCGTGGGTGCCACCTATGCCTGCTTTCCATAGGAAAAGCTCAGTGCTCCCCTCCGAGAGGTTTCCTGCATCCAGAGACACCACTGGAGCTGCAGCCAGCTTGGATTCTCTTGGTGCGAGGGTTGTTTCAGTAAGATCATGTAGGGAAGCCAAGCCTGCTTACCTGAGCACTGACATTTTGGTTGAAAGCTTGTCTCAGCACTTGGTTGAGTCCTTTTCTCACACTCTCCTTGAAGGCATTGCTGATCAGCATCCTCCTTGTGTTCAGAAACAGAACTGTGAAACAACAAAAGCCATATCTTGGTTTGAGACATTACCATGCCACTGTTTGGGTTTTTTCACTTGTTTTACGTTGCGCTAGCTGGGTAGAGATCATCAAAGCAGCTAGCATTTGCAGCAGCTCCAACAGGAGCAGGAAACACTGGGATGCTGCTGACCCCCTGTATCTGCCTCCCTGAGTTCCCTATTCATCCCATGGCAATAGCCCATTGTTCCCAGAGTGAGGTCTAACAAACGCAGTTTCTTTAGCAAACAACGAGTCTTTGCTATGTGCTGTTCTGAGTGAGGGGACTGAGCTGGAGCGGCACAGGCGAGACTACCTAAAGGACAGGTGCTTCATACCTTCATGGCCAGAGTTAAATAAACAAAGAAACATGTTACTCCACTGCTAGAATTATTTTCCACGTAGGACATGTCTTCACACTTTCTTTATTTTCATTACAACTAACTTTTTCCTTTTCTCTTATAATTTGCAGAAAGAGATCTATAGATGCACTTAAGTACTTTCAATCATTCGTATCATGTATACAAGCTACTTCTGTCTTTAGAAATAGTTGTTGTACTCATCATATTGCTGAAGTAGATATTTAGCAGCAACTAACACACATGAGGTCCAAAAGCTGTTTATTTCATTGTCCCCAGTATCCTTCATGTGTATTCAAGGCCATAACCCCTTTTATGTAGATATGCTTTGCTGAGATCTCCAACACACATCTGGTGCTGCACTGTGCTACCATAAGGAGCCCCTAGGAAACCTGGGCAAGGGACCTCTCCAGACCCACTTTCATTTAGAGCCTGCACAGCTAAGGAAAAGCTGCCGGTGAGAAACCAGCTAGAGTCAGAAGGGGTACTGTTCACACAGAAAGCTCAAAATCCCATTTTGGAGTGTACAGCTCTAAATACTAAACATTATTTTCTAATGAATCTTTAATGATAAAACTAGTTCTCCATATAAAATCAGAATTAGGTGTTCATATGTAAAAAGGACCAAAGACTGAGACGGGTTACTGCACTGTCTTCCTCTGTGACGCAGAATCCTTACTGCGAAACAGAGACCAAACCATCAGGTCATAAGGGGCTGTCCCTCCGCATAGCTGGGTCTGTTAGATCCCTGCAGTGTCCAGCTAAACTTAGAACACCCGATCTTCTTACTTCATTTGACACATTCATTGTAAAATCTGAGCTACAAATAAAGCCAATGCCATCCCTATCCAGCAACCCCGGTTTCATCTGTCCAATCTCTCAGGGCAGCAGCCTCGTCCCCAGATTAATCACCAATACCCCTACATTCTACAACACTTGAGTGTATTTCCCCCTCCTACACAAGCAAGGTCCTTTCAGCCAATTCTGTGGCCCCACGTACCTGTTTTAACCATAAGGTTCCTGGAGAGCCGGCAATCCAGGGGAGGAGCTGCTGTCATGTTAGCGGAAGCGGCGGCTGCTGTGGTTTCGGAAGGAGCAGGGGTGTTTTCCACTGGAGTAGGGGGAAGCCTAGTTGTTTTCGCTGATGCTGTAATAGATGTCAAAGCTGCTGTAATTGTCAGTGGATACGGGGTTGACGTGTTGGTGATTTCTGAGCTTGGGAACTTCTGGGTGTCAGTTACTGTTGTTTCTATCTGCCTTGGTACATGTGCTGTGGGTGCAAGTGTGGGAGACGTGACTGTGCTGCTTTTAGGGGTTATAAGCATAGCTGTCATGTCCACAGGTGGTGTAGTTGTGTTTCTTGTTGCAAAAGGAAAATCTGTATGTGTTCCTACCGAGTTTAGATCCAATGTCAATTTTGTGGCAGTGTTATTTTTTGTTAGTGTCAGTATCGGTGGGCTTAAAGCCATCACAGATGGCAAAGGTGTGTTTTCAGTGCCTAGAGAAAAGAAGGAAGAAGCTGGCACTGGTGAAGCTGGAGATGCTTTTCTTGTTAGTGGTTTTGCTTCTGAAGTTCCTACTGTAGGTATTGCACCAGGAGATACTCCAGATAACACTGTAAGGACAGAATGGGTAAAGTTGGTTGTTGACAAAAAAGGAGAAGCTAGTGGTGTTGGTGATGCATGGACAGAAGTTATGATGACTGACTGCAGAGCACTGGTGGTAGGGGTTTGCAATGGGATGCCCTTGGTAGCTTTATTAGATATATTACTGAGAACTAGGCTGTATCTTGTAGCACTTGTGTCCCACTCCTCCGCACTAAACGTAGCTGGGTTTTTATGAGCTGTAAACAAAGAACCAGAGGATTCTAATTGGTCATCTGCAAATTCTGGCAGATTTCCAGAACCAACGTCAGCTTCTTCTGTAATAAAATTACGCAAGAGCGTTGAGCGAGAAAGTCTGGTTGCCGGGAAGGGGGACTCGGTTGGCAGTATGCTGCGGATGGCACCGTTTTCATAGCTGGCTGGCTGAGTTGAGTTGTCAGTGAGCTGAAAAGCCAACGCTGATGGTGTGCCTAAGGTTTTTGTCAGTAAAGTAATCTTCCCAGCATCAGTTGTTTGCGATTCTAGAGACCTAGGGAAAGCACCTGTATCATTAACAGAAGGCACACGTAAATGGAGAGGTGCTTCATAACGTATACTGACATTAACGTCTCCAACAGTCAAGAAATGTGCAATGTTGTCAGCTGTGCTTCCATGCTGTTTGTGCAGGGCGTCAGGCACTGTCAAAGTGGTAGCAAGGGATGAATGCTGAACAGGAGATGTTTTCAGTGAGAATGCATCTACATCGAATTCTGGAAAACTATCCAATTTCATTCCAGAAAATGATGAATTTGAAATGTTTTTACTAAACTTTGTGTATGTATAGTTTTCTGAAGGGTTGAAGAAAAGTGGCTGCTTATTTGTATTCATAGTCTTTTGCAGTCCTGAAACCACTGAATATGGTGCATGGTTCTCAGTTTCCACGGGAGAAGTACTGGGAGGAACTTCTCTTATTGCCGTTTTGACTGAAGCTTTTACCAAAGGAATACCAATACCAGCTGAAGACAGTAATGCTGTATTGGTCCACGTAGAAGCTGAAGTTGCAACTTCTGCTGAGCTGACAGGATCTAAATTGCTTTCAGAGTCCACACTTGAAATCCCAGAAAAGATGGAGCTGTGACTGTCCATCACTGATGTCATGGAAACCAGCGATGGGAGCGTGCCCCACACCAGAGGCACAACAGAGGTGAGAGGCTTTCTATCAATTGAAGGTGAGGTCTGACCAGAGGTAAAGTGATTTAAAGCTCTTGGAGGTGAATATTCTGCATGTGGGATCACGACAGCGGGTAATTCCATATTTCCGTCTTCATTTGCAGTTACGCCTGGACTTTCTGCATCTCCGGGTGGAAGATGTGCAATCATAAAGATACTAGTAGCAGATGTATTTGTGATAGCAGGTTTAGGTTCTGAAAGGCCTGTTGTGGAAGTAACTAACAGCACTGCAGCTAGATCAGGACTAGTTGCGTCTGTTTCCAAAACAGTGCCTAGCATCTTTGATCTTTTGGATAGTTTACTGGTTTGGATATCTGGAGAAACTTTGGAAAGCTGAGATCCAAAAGGCAGAACACTATTAGCATTAAAGTTCATGGACGTCTTTGCTGTCATCCCTCCTGTCGAAGGCTGTTGAGCTGTTCTTGCCACAAGAAAGCCATCAGAAGTTGGGAATCTCATGCCCTTTGCCTGATAAGCTCCATCACTCAGGTCTTCTGCAAAATCCTGATTCAGGGCCAACACTGAGTGCTGTGAGGAAACAGGCAAAGGGATTTGCAAAGTATCCTTGTCGGCTGCGGCTGCACTTGCACTGCTTGTGCGTGCTATCCCAGTAAAGGTGTCACTTGTGTCAGTTAGCATGGGAGACCTTGTGCTTGTTGAAGAGGAGTGTGTTGCATTTCTAAAGAGAAAATCTGCTTCACTTCTAAATGCTCGTTCTGGCAGCACTGCATTGCGAACGTGCTTTGCATCTGGAATAAGTGATTTTGGCAATGAAAGGGAAGACGTGCTCTCTGTTGTGCTGGAGACCTCAGCCAGGCTCTCAGAAGCTGATGACATGAAAGGTGCACTGGTGGAGCCTGTAGTACAATTAGTCAGTGCTGGGGAAGACTCAGGATGACTCATTTGGGGTATTAGATGTGGAGTACCCACAGGATGAAAGACTGATATAGGAACCTCTGCTTTATCCTGAAAAACTGGTGATGACAGAGGAGCTATATCACTATTGCTGTCAGTCAATGTTGCCTTAAATGGTTGACTGTTTGGTTTTACTCCAGTAGTAGATACATTATACATACTCTCATTAGGAAACCGTGACAGGCTTCTGGAAGTTACTGGCAGGGAAGGCTGATATATTTTTGACACAGGAATATCAGAGTATACAGACAAAAACGAGGTCCTTTCTGAAGGAAACCCTTTTCCCGCTATTTCTGTGACATGCAGTGTTGTCGATCCAAAGACACTGAAAGACACAGTACCCACAAACAGCTTGGGACCCTTTCTGTGATTCACCATACTGGAATTTACTACAGTGACCATGCTTAGAGGTCTAGTTGTGCTTTCACTAACCTGAGAGCTGGATGACTCTGTGTTGAAGAAACCTCCAGGATCTGCAGACAAAGGCACTCTGATGGGCAGTACAGCTTGTTTAGAAAAGTTAATGGCATGAGATGACTGAATTACCAAGGAGAACAATGATGGTGATGGAACAGCAGCAAGCATGTCTGATCCTGATGTGCTTTCTTTTGAAATGGAGGATGTTTCTAATGGTATTAGCTGAAATGGCAAAGCTGTACCCGAACGTGTCACCGATGGTGTAGTGGACAAGGTGGCAAACATACCGAGTTGAGGCAAACCTGATACAGCAGCTGTTTCATCTGCATCTTGAGATGATGACCTCAGAGGTGATTCGGCTGAAACTTCAGCGGGTTCCTGGGATGCACTGTTTCCACTGCCTTGATAAAGCGTAGGCGACAGATGAGTTTGATCCGAAGTCCTGGCACGTGTGCCAGTCAATGTTGTTTTTATCATCTGAAGCAAGTTTGCATTCTCCAAAGTCTGTCCTATAGAAATATCAGCTACTGAGGAAGTCTTAGCTTCTGTGGAAGGCTGTGTTGGTGATAGTATAGATCTCCAGTTAGGAAAAGATCCTGTAGAAGGAGCAACGTTGATATGCTGTTGCCTGATACCTGTAAAACAGTAAGTAAAGTGAGCATATGCTTCTCCAAAAGGAAGAGGAGTTGTCTTGTTGCAACAAATCACAGCACAAAATGCATTGCATTTAGTAAACATAAAAACTTTTTATTTGCTGAATTTTTATGCCCTTTGAAAGTTAAAAAAAAAAAAAAACCAAAAAAACACAAGAGCAGAAAAAGATACGACGTGACAGATTACAAACTCCTCAAGTTGTTTCATCTGACAGAATAAGAAAAGCTTCCTAGATCTTACTGTTCCAAAATACTACTTCTAAGTAGAATGCTTCAACATACTAAAAGGCACCTTCTTAAGTTTAGGACGTTTCTTGAGGTTATCATCAATCACCCTGAGTCAAAATACTATGCGAGAAGATGGTTTTAGAAGCAATGAAGAAAGGGAATGGATTTTGACAACCAAGCTTCACTGACTTGGCATGCAGTCTGACATGGGAATAGAGTCAGCACTGGCTGCGTTCCTGTAGGATGCATCTGGAGGTGCTCATCTTGCCAGTTCTAATAATGCATGCAATTATAGACACAAAAGGAAGAAAATAAAACAGGGATGAACATGAGGAAAAGGGGGTAAGATCCAAAACAAATTAGGAAATTAAACTCTCTTTCTGCTCTGTGCAGATGTACAACTCATCATTTCAAACACCAGTTTACTCCACATTCAACACCATAATGTTCCTAGGCTTTGTTTCCTTAAAATGATTACAGTTATTCTCAAATCATAGTGTGGGAAATCTCACATTCTTACTAATTTAAAGATTAAGATTCACTCAAGAGTAAAATTTTGGGAGGGGGGAGGGTAGGGGGTGTTCCCATCCCCCCTGCCAAGATAATAGACCAAAACTTGGTACTGGGTACTGGCACTTGCTACCATGCCAAGCTTTGTCCCCTTGCATAGCTAAACACAGAGCCAGACCCTGCCCTCGAACGGCAGCACATCTGGGTCAAACACAGAGGATGCCAACCTCCTCCATACCCCTGTGAATAACTCCAGTGTAATGGCATGGAAGAGTAAGCAAGGGCAGACCTCGAGATACATAGTTATAAAACGGGCTGGACATTAATTCCAACCACCGAAGAACCCAAGGGTCAACACAGCCAACAGCACTGAAGGGGATCAGCCCACACAACCAGGAGCCAGCAGCAGGACACCATACAGCACAAGAGAGGAAAATGGGTCACACTGCACCTATTTAAAGCCAAGTTTCTTTCCTGTGATGCCCTTGTGCTACACCGCCCATCATCCATATGCACAGACCAAAGAAGATGATTAGACTAGCTCCTTCAGGCTTGCATGTGCATTCAATAGGAACGGGCTGGAATTATGTTCAGTGTGGCATATTCACTCCACAAGAAACAAACACACACCACAAGAAAAACCCTAAACAAATCAACCACAGATCTTCCCTTTTAGTGAGAAACATCTCCAACATGCCACAGCAGAGAGTTAAACATTGATCCAGTTTAGAGAAAATCACGCGTTTATAATTTCTGACAACTTCTGTGCACACCTAAAGGAGTAGCAAGGACCACAGAAGAGCACAGAGGTGACCAAGAGGAAGACCAGCATCTTCCCTCACCCTCCCCCCCAGTAAAGTAAAAAGGGATAGCACATTAGCGTAGGAGCCCTGTGCCTGTCCAAGGGCTGAAGGTGATACAGGTGTCTAACATGCGATAGTAAAAAAGGATAATGAATAATGCAGTTCTGGAGCAAGAAGTCTTGCTTATTGTCCAACTTGTGCCCCTGCTCCTGAGACACCACAGTTGCATGTTATTTTTCACACAGGTGTGGTTGTTTCTAGTGAGCCAACTAGTTGGTAAACAAATATCCCTTGGAAAATAGCAGGGGCTGATGAGAATGCCTGTCTATTTGCCATGCCCATAAGATCATAGAAATCTGAAGTTGGAAGGGACCCATATGTACCATCCAACCCAACTCCCTGCTTCTCGCAGGACTACCTAAAACTAAACCATAGACTAAGAGCATCATCCAGATGCTCCTTGAAATCTCACAGGCTTGGTGCTGTGACCATTTCCCTGGTGAGCCTGTTCCAGTGACTGAGCACCTTCTGAGTGAAGAACCTTTTCCTAATGTCCAATCTGAACTTCCCCTGACGCAGCTTCATTCCATTCCCTCATGTCCTACCGCTGGTCACTAGAGAGGACATCAGCACCTCCCCCTCCACTGCCTCTGTGAGGAAGTTGTGGACTGAGATGGGGTCACCCCTCAGCCTTCTCTTCTCCAAACTGAAGAAATCAAGTCACCTCAACTGCTCCTCCTAAGTCTTGCCCTCGAGGTATTTCACCACCTTGGTTGCCCTTCTCTGGACACTAATAGTTTGATGTTCTTATACTGAGGTGCCCCAAACTGCTCACAGTACTCAAGGTGGAGACACACCAGTGCAGTGCATGAAGAGATCAAATTGCTTCTCTGTGCTGCTAATATTTGAAACCACAGCTTTGTCTGCTTTATGCCATAATAAGACAAAGATCTCCAACGAGCAACGTGAGCATTCTGTGGATGCCGCAGCACGTACTATCTCATCTGCCCTGCCTGCTGGCAGGCAACCAGCAAGAGGAGCAGCCTGTAGGACCCCAACAGCAGAGCTCCTTTGGGATAGAAGAGTCTCTGCTTGTTAACATGCTCACAAAATGAATTCTGCTCCAACTGAATTAAAAAAAAAAAAAAACACACCCATACCACACACACAGTTGGGATTCAGACATTTACCTGCCACAATAAGGCTAAAAAAAACGGTTTGAGAACCCCAACTGAATAACAACCTGCAACTCTACTGAAGGAAACAGTGACTATCCAAAGCTACCAATACCGGATTAATAACATTTAAGAGTGAAGCTGATAAAGAGGACACTTGGAAATTTTATTGCATGAATGACCAACACATCTACCCATTATACATCAAGTATAGATCTTTTCATACCCTTCAGCATATTGAAGACAGTATTTCAATTTTCAAATTAATTTGCATTAATTAATAATTTTGAAGACAAATAAATGACTGAAAAGAATCCCCAACTGCTATTACCTATTGTAAGGGCTAGATTTCAATAATTCAATAGTATCTAGAGAACAGTAACTATAGCCATCTGAAGCACAGCAGAAATCCAAACATTAAATTACATAAGCAATCTGGATGTTACACAGGTCTTAGTCAGTCCTAAGTCAAAGCAACTCCAAAGATCACTTTAAAAAAAGTGAGAAACACAGTGATTTACAAACACACATAAAAATAACAATCTACTTACAAGATAAGTACTGCTGAGAGACCATTTACCGCCTTACCTCAGTCTACCCAGTAATAGCATTATCCTAGGGCTGCATCACCTCTTTAAAAAACAATGCCACTATTATATCAACAAACGTATTTTTCCCCCCTTCTCACAAGTATTAAGTTTCCTGCTTATTATTGTTTCAGAATGACAGACTGAGTGATCAAAGGTCAGATGTGACTGATATGGGATACAATCAGGAAATAACCAGAAAAAGAATCTGTTACACCAGTGGAAAAAGGCACCACGCTACTCACAGGGTTATGCAATTCTCTTCTGTTGAAGAACATGAAGCTACACAGTATGATGCTGTCATCAACATCATGTTATCTGAGCCACTTCAGCTCACTAAAATGAAATTTTATTTTTTTTATTCCTTAAGAGTTTACAATTGGAAAAGTGGTGGCACAAGGAATGCAGATTTCTTGGGTCAAAGGATATGGAACATCCTCCAATAAAAGACACAAACACTCAGTAAAGCCCTGATAAAAATAGCTATATAGCCTATCAAAATTTTACTCACTGTGCAGAATAGTACAACTGAATTATGTCTTCATAATATCTGTTATTCCAGTGCTCACTGATGAAATTATTGCATCACAACCTATGCATCCCATATAGCTCACTTTTGGCACCATTCCACAAAGACATTTGCAGCTTGATTTTGCATCTTTTACATGACGTTTAACCTGTACGTGATTTTGAGCCATGTCACAAAGCCTGCCTACAAACACACAGCCTGAGCCATGCCTGCTTCCACGGCCGGTGCGGTTTGGGTTAGTCCCCAGAGGAACCCCCCCAGAGGGCTCGCCAGGCTCAGTCAATCCCCGGGAAGGGAACGCACACAAATAGATGCAGTTTGGCAGCTGCCAACCCACAGCTACTACAGCAGGAATAGATAATGTAGGGATGGAAAAAAAATGCTTCCTTGGGATCACACTAACTTTCTCCAAAGAGTGAAGGTAAATAAACCCGCAAAATAAATCCTGTTCTGTGACCTCCTTAATATCAATTCCTTTATGCAGATTCTGAGATAGGTTTACAGTAAATCAATAGACTGATTCTCACATTTGTTTTGGTAGTTACTTCTCCCAGATTAGATATTGGCCTTCCAAATCCAAAATTCTGACCTGGAGGATTAAACCACAGGTCCTCTTATCAGCGCCTGAGCTTGTTCGCATCCCAGCCTCTATTTACCTCTAGTAGTCCAGAGTTAGTCATTAAAAACAAGCAACGTCTCTCATAAAAGAAAAATCCTCTTCCCAGTGATCTTAGAAAATGGTATCTGAAAACTGTTACTAATTTATTTTTGACAACCAGGTGAAATATTCTGTCCCCATATCACCACAATTCTGCTTAAACCAAAGAGCTTTAAAATGAGAAAAAATTGTATGAGGAAGTACCGTACTGCACAAAGTTTTCTTCCCAAGATTTCATAATAAATAATAGAAAAGTGTTTGGATGCAATATTGGGTCATTTCAATTGCACAGCAGCAATATCTTCTGTTAGGAACGTTTGTGCACCTTCCCTTCTCTCACAGGCAGATTTCCCTTTGAGGACTAAGGGAAACCCACCAGCAGCAAAGCTTTGCATCGAGGGCAACCTTTTAGCTGAGAAATGGAAAATATACTGCTCTCCCACTTTCAGCATGTCCTGCCCAAATGTCAGCTGGCTGGGATTTGGGAAGACAGGGCAGAGCTGAGCTGGCAAATGTTTCACGGCTGTCATCAATATTCCTTCAGGAACCAACAGACTGGTGTGACTTGTACCAAGTGCCAGCCTTGCCTGGGGGTGACACGTGTCTCCTTGGCCACACAGGCAGCACTGCCGGGATGCTTTAATCGCGTCCAGCAAGCAGGGATGGAAGTAGAAGAGCAGTATAAGAGACAATAGATTAGCCACGATAAAATAACCCGTTCCTGTCACAGAGGAAACAATTCTGCCACCGGCAATTCCAGCTGCATCATCTGCATGTTGTATTCACTGAGCAGATGTCCAGCCAGATTGTTAGGAAATGCAGGAGAGTGTGGCAGAGGAGGATTTCATCACCACGCAGCGCTGCAGGATGGGGGCTCCTGTCCTTGCTCCCACCCAATGTACCTGTTACCATTTTGCTTGAGTTTATCGGATTATTCAGACAATTCAAGTGAATGAATCACACACACAATATATGTGGTTTTTATTTCTTATTCAGCAACACTTTTAGGATCAATGCTTTTTTGAGCCTGACAGCCTGGTTTAGCACACTGCTTATCTATTTATTTGCAAACATACATTTATACAAACTTCTGCAAAGGAATTGTGTTTATTCAGGGAATTTCATATAAGCACTGCCGGCATACGCATAATAAACGATTGCACGAACAGTGTAGCAAAAAAAAAACTCGAGGTCATCTGGGAAGGTGCAATACCAACCAAAGCTGTCAGTTATCTCATTTTACTCTGAGTTTTACAATATTTGAGGGGCTTTTATATGGGGAAAAAGAAAGGAAAAACACCCACACAAACGAAGCAAAAAACCATCCTTTAAGTGAAACAGACTATTAGTATTTCAGCTTTCATTCTTTACGTGAAAATTCTTGCGGTCATGGAATAAAAGAAAGTTAAAATATTTTATGATGCCATGATTTTTAAGAAAATCACATTTTTAGAGGACTGACCTTTTTTCTTTTAATTTCTGGAGCTAGGACAGACTGTATGGGTGGTACCAAATTCTGAACAAACATGAGAAGGGTTTTGGGGCCAAACTCTGATCTGCTTAGACTCTCTGGGAGTTAGGCAGCAAAGCACAGGAAATGGGGACTCAACTTAGTTTTTCCACTAGTAGTTAGAAGACAGCAATAGTACAGCTTTCTCATTATATGCAATAAAAATGCATTTTCTTAACTACAAGCTATTCCTTTAATAAAGCTTTCAGAGTTTAAACTCCCCTTGCAAAATCAAATACAAGAGGAGACTGAAGAGAATCCCTGCTAAAAGCAGTGTAGATTATTCTACAAAGGAAAAAAGATTGTTTCCAGAACTTTTTTAAAGAAACAATAGTGCTTTCAAAAGGTTGAACTGTGCACCAAATTACATAACACGATGTATGTTGACATGCTGGTTGGTAATTGTGAATGTTCCCTTGAGCCAAAAAGCTTTCTGCTCACCAAACCAGATGCATCTTCAAGGGAACCTTGTTTGCACACAACATCTGAGGCTGTAACCAGTGATGGAGAAGACCCTCTGGACTATGCCCTGCCAATGCTAGGACAGCAAATCACCTAATGCACTGCAGTGGCAGCAGCTTCTGCCACTCTGCCCGAAACACAGTTGCCCCGACAGTGTGACACCCAAGGGCCTGACGCTTTGTCCAGACAACCCTAAAACTTCTTAATTTCAGCTTACTTCATCAAGTTCAAATCTTTGAAGTTATAGTTACTGGATGCAACACACATGCAAGTACCAAACCCAGGGGAGGAACAGGTCTGTGTATTCCAGGACTATTTCAGGCCAAGACATGAAAGGCAGATAGGGAGGCTGTGCCCTGGGCAGCACTGTGCTTGCCCCAGAGGACATGGAGGCAGACTCCCTTTGGGCTCCATCCCAGCAAGATAAGCAGGAGAGAAGTTAATCCTGTCTAAGGAGAGATACAGTCTCAGAGGTGCCACATATACAGGATCAATACAAGGACAGAGGTTTCCACAAAGTATTTTGCTACTCTAAACTCCTTCCCCAGCCTGTGGCCTCTGACTGTAATGAAAGATAAAGAGGTGAAGACCAGGAAAGAAATGTAGGTCACACACAGAAGGAACCTGCTTTCTCTGCACAGCACTCAGTACTGCCCCACTGATAATGCTTTCAAAGTATGAAAGTCATGCTCTTAAAAGAGGGGGGAGGGGAGTAAAATCAATATCTCATTGATTTTTAGGTTAGAAAAATTTCTGATCACACTGAAGAGAGCATCTGAAAAGACCACTCGACATTTGAAGCAGAGTAGATAACATAGCTTTCTTAAAAAATGCAACAAAGCAATAATCAAGGGCAGATTCTATTCTCTCCAAGATTTGCATCAAATAACCAGTGTTTATCCATCCTGGTATACTATGCAACTTATGAATCCAGAAAAGCACAATCCAAATGCACAAAGCTTAAGTCAGTGAATGTGTAAGATCCACTACCATGAATGAATTAATAGACAAATTCTGAGTTGAAATGTGGCACATCCTTCCTTGGAGGGGACTCCTCTTTATGTCAATGAACGAGACTACAGACATAAGCTCTTGCTGCAAAAGAGTCCATGTGAAATGGATTTTTTTTTATTTAGGTTAGAAAAATTATTTTCCTGAGCAGGCTTGACAGCACAGAGAGATTTTTTTAAAGCTTTGTGGGTTTTTTTCCCCCCTCTCTCTCTCCACTTAAAAAACAACAGAAGCTAGGAAGAAAGCCTTACACACATCATCTTAATTTGTTCTTTCCTATGTAGTGACTTTTCAGAAATTACCAATTTAAAGGCAATCCCTTTTTACAAAATCCAATTTATTTTTTTTAATTCAATATTGCCCTTTGATTCCTACCTTTTACAAATGTAGCAGGCGCCCTCTCTCAAGAGGAGGGAAATCACTTTCCCATGAAGGAAACTTTCAGCTCCAAAGAAGCTGTCAGAGAGGTTCCTGAGGTCACACCAGGATGACAGAGCAGAGACTAAGTTCTGAACAACAAATCAAATCACAAATGCAGTGATACTCAACATGAAGTGCAATATATATTGCAATTAAAAAATTACATCTTAATGAACTATGCATATCAACTAGGTAATTAATTCTTAAGCTCCTTGTCTGCTCTACAGTAGATGAGGACTTGGCTCAGACTAGAAACTATCATGCAAATATTTAAAAGTTATTTCCATTTTCTATGACTTCCACTTTGCTTTGCACAGCTCATTAGCCTTTATTTTCAGGATCTTTTCTTTACTGCATAAAAGTGGCAATAGCTTGAGTTTATAGCAATACATTGCCTCATTTCACTTTCCCACCTCTCAGAAATCGCTGCAAATAGTTGTCTGACAGGACACTGTTACTGTCAGTAATAAAAATCAGCCACTTCCACTGAGTACAAGAGGCTAAAACACAAAGAGGGGGAGTCCAGCCCGTGGTGACAAAAAGGTTAAATAACTGAGCCATGAACACTCAGACCACCACCTGGGTGCAGGTGCCTGAATCTGCTGCTCACCCCTTTCCCTGCATCATTCGGGGAGCCCCGTCCCTCGAACAGGGAGCTTGGTCCTATGCAAGCTGTACTCCTGCACTTCTCCGACACATTGACATGCAAGTTATTCTACAGCAGTTCAGTACGGAATTTACAGCTATAACATACGAGTACAGGCATCAAATGTAGCAAACCCAAAGCTAAAAGTCCTGAATGCAGAGATAAAGCAGGTAGATGTACTTCTGCACTAGCTCTGCTCTTACATTGACTGCCTAAACATGAAAAGTGTCAGTACTGATCCGTGATGTGGTATTAAAAAGTTGATTCTTTTCCCCAAGATAAAGGTATTGGCATTTTCTGTCAAGTAATTAGACAACAACATCTTCCCTGCGAAATTATAGGAGTCCTGAAAAAAAAATCACCCAAACAAAGCAGGTTCACTGCTACAGGTACTGTCATTTTTTTAGTAATTGCTGAAGTCACTTTCAGTTGTCAAACCAGGAAATACTTAGTGACTACTAAAGGGAACATCTGGTTTCTCAAAAATAGGATGTGCTGCCTGGAACAAAGGTTAGAAAGAAAAGCCGCTATTTTCCAGATGGTGCCTGGACAGCGCTGCACAAGTTGGTGGGCTTCCTAATTTAAATCTCCAGTGTCCTGTGGAAAGGTTTGGGGCTCATGATAGTACATGATTAAAATATTCTCTCTGAAAAGTTAAAAACAAGCCAAATAAGATATATTTTCTCCCTGGTAGCAGTTGGGTTTGCTTGCCTGTCTTCTGCTGTGTTCATAGGACTCACATGCTCCACCACATTGCACCATACAGAATGGTAAAAATGGCTCTGGCAGGGAAGGAATTGAAAATGTTTCCCCCTCGGATACCCAACTGAAATCTGTCTTTTTAACTTCTAATTTAACTCTGAACTAAACCCAGAAAAAGCCTGGCTCTGTGACCCACTTTGGGTACAGCCACAATACTTCTTTTCACTTAATTTTTTTTGAGTTTCATGAGATTCTGTTCTCTCAGAATTTCTGGAAGCTATTTCCAAAAACAGCCTCTAATTCCTTCCCAACCACTCCATTAATCTTTAGAGACACGCATGGTCACTTTCAACAAAAAGAGAAAGACGATGCACTACTCAGACAGGATTTTCTTTTATACATACACTATGCAGAAGTTTTGCATTTATATAACTGAATATCTGGATTTTAAAGCTCTCAGGCTTACCAGGATTTTAGGATCATTACTACTACAATGTCAAACACATGCACTATATAGCATTTAAGGTTTTTCATTAACTTGCTCTATACTGCTACAGCTATTGAAATGAGATAATTCAAATGAGATAGGGATAACTGGGAGAAACTAATTAATACAGCATATTAAATATACATATATGAAAAGTCATGAAGGGAGAAGGCGCTAACACTGCAAGGTCGCACAGCCATTCATTACTCTTATTATCAACTAAGAGTTGCTCAGGTGTCAAAATACCAGTGTTAAGCTGCAAATCTATGATGCTACCAGAAAGAAATCCTGATTATCTGACACTTTGCTCCAGATACGGTCAGAAGCAGAAGGTGAAAGTTTCTTCCCATAACAGTTCTGACAGGTGACTTATTGCACGGATCAGGGGAGCGCTTAAAGCAAGCTCCGTAAGTCGGATTTATGCCGCTTCCAGGTACTTCTTCAACACACACTCTTCTTCCTTGCTGTCAAGATTTACTGATCGGGGTTCCAGAACACAGGGAACCATGCACACACAGCCACAGAAGTGGCACGTCACACCTACGGAAAGTAATGTTTGTTCACAGAACACTGCTCGGTTCTTTCATCAGTCAGGACACGGCTCCAGTAAACTGGTGACTTCATGGATGAACCACCATTAAGCAGAACTAAAATTGTGAGTACAGTAAAGTGTTAAAGTGCGAAAGCTGAACGCACAAAAAAATAAAAATTAAATCAGAAGATGCTCACGACTCTCCGCAGAAGCAGAAAGAAGTCTGTATGTTGTTTTTTCAAGTATCTATTTGGCTCAGATACATCTACCCTGTGATTTTTAAAATTCTCTCCATGAAGGGTACTGTTTTGCCACCTGCTTCTCCAGGGTCTGTGCTTCCCTGCAAGCCCCAAGAGGAACACTGGCATGAGCTGTGAGACCTAACATGCTCTCCATAAGCTCGCACACCAGAACTGCTGCAACTGTGTCTGCTTTCCTGCCCTGTGTAATGCTCTAACAATCCCAGGTAGGAGCTTGAATCACCTGCAGAAGAAAGGCAAGCCAGCACCGAGTGTTAATTCAGAATCAGAGCTTCAGACATAAGCGGCAACAGTGGATCCCCAAGAATACCCAAAACGCTTCTTTGCGCCAGCATAAGGACGTCACAAGGTGACCAGCAATCTCAGTGTAGCCCCTTGACCTGCTGGAAGGATACCTCTGGCCCTGCAGAGAGAGGGACACCTGCGAGACCCCCACCTTGGTGTTTGGCCTAAAGGGCAGTTGCTACTTTAAATTACCTTAAACTGAAGGCACATGCTTTATTTGCAGGAGAGGGCAGAAATGAGATTTTAAATTTTAAATTCTTGTCACAGTCTAAAGGGTTGTCTTGTTGACTTTCACATTAATTAATGGTTTTACTAGAACTGATTGGAATCTTAAATAAAGACTAGTAATTCATTTCATTCTTCACTGACTACTGCTTTTTCATTAACAGGTGATACTTAAAATAGTACAAGGAGAGTATCCAGAATTCCAATTAAAAATCTAAATTATAACAATTTTCTGCATGAATTGTAGACTTGCCACCTAAGAAATTGTAATTTCAAAGTGATAAATACACTTCAGTCACATTCCCTTTCTGCAAACCACCAGATATCATGTTCCTCATGCAAAAGCTTCTTGTATTGCAGCAATTATTTAAAACTCGGCCTATGCATAATAAAATTGGCAGTAACTAAAATAAATTTTGACAACAGAACGTGGTATGCTAATGACTTAATAGCATCAATCACAGGATCTCAGTTTGCAGCTATCATAGTGAGGCTGCATGGCTATGAAATAAGATGGTTGGTTGGCAATGAAACATTTATCTTGAACCTAAAAAATGATACTACACATTTATCCCCATGATAAAGAAACAATGCTATAGCTCAGCAGTGGATTAAAAAGGGAGCCTCTACTACAGGGTGAGCCAGGATGTGTTTAGGCTCTGCCTCTCTGTATGTGACTAGTTGTGTTCCATCACCAAAGCATAATTTTCTTATCATCTCAGTAAGGCTTTGCACAGCATGAGAGAAAAAAAAAAAAGTAGATCCAAGCTGTCAATTCGATTTGTTTATGAGAACTATTTCAATTGAAATATGGCCTTTCTTCTTTTTTTTCTGGATTAATTACATAAATATATTCCAACCCGTTGTAAGCTTAGTAAATCTAATCCCCACTGACCTGAACCTACTGTTATCACTTGCCTTTTTGTAAAGTAAGCAAAAAGCTCATTTAAACTCAAGTCACTTAATGCCATCTCATCACAGGAAGGGACTGAAAGTGCTAACATTGTATCTTGACTCCTGTTTTACAGCCCATCCTTTCTACAACAGTTGTATAAATCGGCCTTACTGCAAATAAGAATAAGTACTTATCTTCTAATCTGACAGCACTTTAAACTTGCTTTGCACAGCTGCAAACAGCTGCAAGAGCAGCAGGGCAGGGTGTGCTGCAACTGTACGTGCTTCAACAATTCACTGCATCTCACATTCAGTAAGCGAGTGGCAGGATGTGCTCTTGAAAATTTGTGGTATTTTTTTTAAAATCCCATAAAAATACCCCAGAAATCATCAACCATTTTAACCATTTTTTCCTCTTTTTTTTTTTTTTTTTTGGTAACCAGCTTTCCCAGGCACTCGAGGCTAATGAGAAACAGAAAGTCTAAATGAGATATCTGAGAAAACCCCCAGCAGCACATACAGTCATGCCAGGTGTAAAAGCAACAGAAAGAAGTACATGGATACCACTACAGGCAAGTTATACGTTCTGGATTCCAATGAAAAATACATTTATTTTAATCTATTTATTGAGCTCCTGGCTGTAGCTTCTTTTCCCCTGTAAGTATTGTGTTAATCACCTTCATTCTCCAGGTATGACCATCACATGGAAAGAGATAAGTTAACAATCAGTAACAGAACGTTTTTTTTATGTATATATGCATGCAACCTAGGCAGCAAAAAAATCCCCAGTAGATGAAAATACAGTATGTGGACAAAGTATTGAGTACACTACAGACATCAGGTTAAAATGGGAGTGAGTGCACCTCCGCTCAAGCCAGCTCAGGAAATCTAATTTACCAAGAACAACATAATGGATGCACTGTAGTTCCTGTAACTGTCAGCATCAAAATCTTTGATATCTCTTGGCACTATCATATGAAAAGAGAAATCTTCAGGAACTTTGTTTAATTGTAGATGCACATTAGTCATGCTGTCACAGAGCCTGGTATCGCACACAACGTGCCTAGAGGTATGCGTTTCAGTTGTTCAAGAAATGCCATAACGAGCTAAGTGAAAACAACATTTGGGAGGCAACGATTGTCATTCAGTGAGTCCCCTTAGTGTAACAAATGGCTCTAAGATTAAAAATAATTTAGTATATTCAGTCTTCCATAAGTGCTCAGGCATTCTGCTCTGTGCTGATTCAACCTCCAAGCCACATGCAGCCAAACCACATTTGCTGTGAGGATTTAGAGGAACAATCCCTGGTGATTTAACAGCAATTTTTCTCAAGCTACCACAGAATTAGTCCTTGCTGGCCAATGGTTGCTTCAGGGAAATGCGGTCTCTTTCAACAAAGACTAATAAATGCTTGGGTAAGTTTTGCACCGATGCAGAGAATAACATTGCTCCCTAGTTACAAGATATAATGCCAAAAAAAAAAAAAAGCAGCACACCATTTAGACAAATAACCTCAGGATAATTACCTCTCCCATAGAGTAATAGGCAGAGGAGGAATCTGTGTTCAGCAACCAATGACCTCTGTAAATGACCTGCTGCTTGGCTACCACCTAGTTCACAATTCAACAAAAAGGCTTGCCTGCAAACAGGCTCTTTCTTAAAAAATAAAAATAAAACAATAATAATAAAATACCACCACTGCATCTTCAGTTAAATAATTGATAATATTTATTGCTAGAATTTTTAATTTTTTTTATTTTTAACCTACCTCCTCCTCTTTGGGATCCTAGTCCAGGATGGAGGAAGCCAGTAAAGAGAGGGTAAAGATCAGCCCTAGAGCCATAGTGAAGTTACAGTTCAAAACAAGCCAGTAACACCGAAGTTGTGAAATTGCACATGGGCACCTACCGCATGCTTTCACCCCTCCTCCTACATTCTCCCATCCCTGCCACTGAACATACTGCTTTGGCACTCTTCCAGGCTCAGTTTAGCATGGACCGTGCTACCTGGATTATCACCATAGAGGATAAAGTTGAACTCTCTAGGATAATGTGTATTTCATTTATACATATATAGATGTACCAAAAACATAAAATCATAAATCTATATTTAAAGTATATATATAATTGCTTTGGTAAACTGAGATAAAACAACCACTTCAACATCCAGGTGAGCCAAAGCATCACCAAGAAATTTCTATCTAAAATCATGGAATGGTTTGGGTTGGAAGGGACCTAAAGATCATCCAGTTCCAACCCCCCTGCCATGGGCAGGGACACCCTCCACTAGACCAGGTTGCTCCAAGCCTCATCCAGCCTGGCCTTGGACACTTCCAGGGATGGGGCACCCACAGCTTCTTTGGGCAACCTGTTCCAGTGCCTCACCACCCTCTCTGTGAAAAACTTCTTCCTGATATCTAATCTAAATCTCCCTTCTTTCAATTTAAGCCCATTAACCCTGGTCCTGTCACTACAGGCCCTTGTAAAAAGTGTCATGCCTCTCCCCCCCAAGCTTCCTTGTAGGCCCCTTCAGGTACTGGAAGGTGCTATAAGGTCTCCCCAGAGTCTTCTCTTCTCCAGGCTGAACAAGCCCAATTCTCTCAGCCTTTCTTCATAGGAGAGGTGCTCCAGCCCTCTGATCATCTTCGTGGCCTCCTCTGAACTCATTCCAACTGGTCTATATCCTTCTGATGTTGGGGGTTCCAGAGCTGGACGCAGCACTCCAGGTGGGGTCTCACAAGAGCAGAGTAGAGGGGAAGAATCCCCTCCCTCGACCTGCTGGCCACACTGCTCTGGATACAGCCCAGGATCCGGTTGGCTTTCTGGGCTGCCAGCGCACACTGCCAGCTCATGTTCAGCTTCTCATCTACCAGTAGCCCCAAGTCCTTCTCCTCAGGGCTGCTCTCAATCCATTCTCCACACAGCCTGTGTATTTGGGATTGCCCCGACCCATGTGCAGGACCTTGCACTTGGCCTTATTGAACTCCATGAGGTTGGCACAGACCCACCTCTCCAGCCTGTCCAGGTACCTTTGGATGCCATCCCTTCCTTTCAGCGTGTCACCACACCACACAGCTTGGTGTCGTCAGCAAACTTGCTGAGGGTGCATTCGATGCCATCACCCATGTCACTGACGAAGATGTTAAACAGGACCGGTCCCAACACCGACCCCTGAAGTATGCTGCTCATTACTGGTCTCCACTATTTGAGAGTAGACTCTTGAATATTGAGTGTCTACTTCACCTGAGCACTAGTTTATTTATTTTAGTAAGAAATAACTCAGTTACCCAAACTTCACTTTCCTGTGGCATGCTAATTTCCCCAGATTACCTTCTCTACTGTCTCTAGAAGGGTTTCAAACCCAGCCCTGCATGCCAGGCATCCTAGCCAAATTGCCATTAACCACAAGCCTCACGGAGGCACCAATCTCAGTGGAGGTTTGGATGCTGCAGGCAGCCCACCCTTACCAAACCCACTTCCCCTGTGAATGATTTCCCTACTGGGACAAATCCCATCGCCATGCCCTTCCGCAATTACTGGTTTGTGAACACCCTTGCTTAGGAAGGACACGCTGGGCACAGACACGGAGATCTGTCCTGTCCAGTATTGTCCATGAAGACATTTATCCTCCCCGTGGGAAGGAAAAAAGATATACAAAACTGAATCCTGTGCTCAGCCTTCCCTCTGTATTTTTAACATATGCAGGGACCCGCCTGGAAAACAGCGATAGTGACACGTGGCCTGCCAACTAAAACTGTCCAAAGCCCGCCAAGTCAGCAATATTATTTATATATTTAATTGGTGCAACATTTACAAACTTGGCAGACTAAATTCCAGACTCAGTCACCGAAACAGGAGCGACCTCATTTCCTGAGCTGCTTACCCCTAGACACGTCCACCAGTTACGCAGTGGCCTGGGGGTGCTCAGCACCCAAAAGGTAAGCCACTCCTACAAAAGATAAATGAATGTGGAATTTGTGTCCAGAATTAAGACCCCCAAATATATGTGTGTCCTAAAGTATATTTGTTGCAGACACATTAATCTCTAAGAAAATAAAAATATAAATGGAGGAGCCCAGAAATAAGAATACTGCATTCTTGTGGGATTTCTCACCATCCCTCTACAATGAGGTCACTAAACAGTAATTTAAAATTTTATGCATGTACATAATCTATTAAAGATTTATATGGTAGCTTGGTCTCCAGCTTCTGAAATACATAAATACATTAACATACATGAAAGATTCTCAGAGATTTATCATAGTTCCAGGGGTTTAGAAAGTGGTTTTTTGGGTTTTTTTTCCCCTCCCACCAGCCTCACAACACCCAGATGAAGCGCTGCAAAGCCCAGTTACTGTCAACGTGGTTGAAGCCCTCTGGTACTTGAGGGAGAGAAAGCAGCACCATGTTACAATTAAAGGCCAGATGAGAAAGACTGAATGTGGATTCTGCGTAAGAGGGTTGAGAAGAAGGCAGGCGGAAGCCAACCAAGAGCAAGGTGATGGCATGCGAAGAGGAGCATCCAGCAGTGTAGGCAGGGGATGGAGCACATCACGCAACACACACCCATCATCCAAAGAAAGGGCACAGTGTAAAAAGAAAGGGCTTCTGGCGGCGTAAGACTAGAAAGCTTTGTTAATTGATTTAGACTACTCAACTCACTCAAGTCCATCCTGGTGTCTTGAAACCTGGCTCACTGATTTTGAAAGTGCAGGAATAGCAGTTATGTGCATATAGATCATATATTCTTCAACAGAAAGACTCAATTTGCCAGCTACTCATCAGCTGAAGTGCCTGAAAAATAATTTTCTAAATGCCAAGTACTTGTTAGATGTTTACAAGCTGTCAGGCAGACAGCGATCAACATTCTCATGCAGAGTATGGGCATCTGCCTTTTCAAGAATAATATTAAATTAAAAATAAATATATGTTTTTTTAAAAGTATATATTGTGCTTTAACTTTTTTCCCCTAAAATAAAGTTCTGAGTACTTTGCTACTTTGAGTAGAAAATTGAGTGGTTTTGAGAAAGGTGAAATTTAACACTGAAATAATTTGTGGAAATGGTGGAAATTTCCACCATTTGTGGAAATAAATACACTTGATTTCCAACCATATGCTGGTCTAAGTGATGCTAGAATTAAAATAACGGGGTAAAAATAAAACAAAGATGGGAAGGAGGGAGGTGATTACAAACCAGCTGAAGACAATAGGGATTTTTTTTTTTTTTAATAGTTCAATTTTTCATTGACCCAGGCTGGATGATAAATGAAATTAATTTTTGTCCCCACAAGCTGAATCTGTATTGCCTGTGACAGTAATTGGTGAATGATCTCTCCCTGTCCTTATCTTAACCCACAAGCCTTTCATCGTATTTTCTTTCCCCTGTTCAACTGAGGAGGGCAGTGATAGAGCAGCTTGGTGGGCACCTGGTCACCAGCCAGGGTCAACCCACCACAACTAGAGTTAATTCTCTTCACAGTAGCTATCCCAAACCCAGCTCAGGTGCTCATTTCAGATAGAATTTATTTTTTAAAAAAATTGCTATCAAGACAATTGTGTTTGTACACCAGACATAAAAGCAGATCATTCTTAGAAAAGGGTTAGGCTGGAAGAAAACAAATATTTTCTTCCGACAGTAATGGAATAAAGTCACTGCATTGCCAATGAGAACAACCTTTCCCACAAACAGAGGGGTAATGTTTCACAAAGTATTTGCCCAAAACTAATGTCACAGTACTAATTCCCAGAGGTTGCTCATTAAAATATCACAACATTAAAAGACAGGGCATAAAAAACATATATTCCAAAATACTTCCAGTGCCAGCAGATAAGGAAATGCCACTCAGGATCTCACTCAAGAGGAAGAGTTATAGCTAGAAGACAAGCAGGACAGGCTTTCTTTTCAAATTGCATACAGGCTTGCATCAACTTCACTCTTTTAGTTCGATGTTGGTGACTGCACCAGCTGGATTAAGCAGTCATAGACAAGCCTGCTGCCCATGCAGCTGGGGAAGGGGACAATTGCCCTGCTTGTGTATTCCAGCACATATTTTTTCTAATTTAACAAGATAATTATTTTACCCAGAACCACAAGGAAAAGAAAAAAAAAAGTATCTTATGTGACAAGGACAGAGCCCTGCACACACGCCCCGTGAAAGACCCAGAAGGTCTTCACCAGCCACACGCCTTTTTACGCGGTGCCGCATCCCTCTAGCCATCCGCTCTGCAAATTCTGCCCGGGGCCTTGACTGAGTTTATGCTGGTTTTCTGTGGTGTGCTCTCCTCCATCTGGTCTCCCATGCAGATTTTGATTAGTGTTAAAACCAACACCATGCCACGAGTGAAATCACAGCCAGATGATTTGCACGGCTTTGGAGAGGAACGCTTTGGTATTCTTTTCCTCTGTCCTAAGCTAAGCAGCCCAGACACCTCACAGCATCCGCTTCACACTGCAATGACCATTTTTCTCCTGCTAATTCATGCTGCAAAACAAATGTCTCCTCTAGGACAGATACTTTTCCAGTCTGAAGTGTTACATATGTTCCCAAAGCACCAGCAGAAGCCCTTTTGCGAGCTGTCAGGTTGGCTAAAATCTATGGGTCCAACACCCCCAGCAGGCACAAATCAGCTGGGAGCCTGAACAACTGAAAGGGAATAAAACCAGATCACACTGATAAAACCAATACTTACCTTTACTTCAGACCTGGTCTATACAGCCTGCTCTCTTCAGTCTAGTGGAAAATTCAACCTTTACTAAAAACAGGTCATTTCTTTGAGGGGTAGAAGGGAAGAGTGGGGAACTACATAAAGATTTCTTTTCAGAGGCCAGGCAGCCGTGGGCTGTGCTGCTGTAACCTTGAAACAAGCATTTACAGACCACAGCACCTGCTTCTCCTGATTAATGGTCCTGCACTCAGCCACTCAGTGGCAAACA
The DNA here is from genome assembly GCA_027574665.1 of Rhynochetos jubatus. Classification (NCBI taxonomy): domain Eukaryota; kingdom Metazoa; phylum Chordata; class Aves; order Eurypygiformes; family Rhynochetidae; genus Rhynochetos; species Rhynochetos jubatus. The sequence continues at coordinate 13,586,785 of CM050663.1, forward strand.
GTTACAACAAGGAAGCTAATTATGGGAGTGGTGAAAGAGGAGGCAAATCATCCTCAGGGGGCAACTGACCTTCTTGCCTTGATGAAGCTTACTAATAGGTTTAGTAGGTTATTTAAAAGATTTTCTATGTGAGGGATTTTCTTTATAATCCACAGTCCCAGGACACGTAGAAAACACGCTTTTCCAATTAGTTAATAACCATCATTTTATTTTTCAAACTGCATAAGCAGCCACAGGATGATAAAAATATGCATTAAACGATACATTTATGCTCACACACCTGCTTCTACAGAGCATCCCACAGCAGAGCCCTACAGATAAGTACACCAAAATGACATGAAAGAGAGCTTTAAGAGGCAGAAGCCCAATTTTGCTCTGATTTAAGATGAAGAAAATTTACAGCTCAGGTTTCTAGGCACTTAGAAGGTCAAGTACATTTATATTTATCACCTCCCATCCCCTGTTTACTCACTGAAAGCTGTGTTTTGCTTTTATCAGTCCAAAATCAACCATATCAATCATTGCTGAGTGGAATGATGAACATACTGTAGCTCCAACCCACAGCTTTTATCAGTTCCTACTTCTTTCTGTCCTTTCTTCAGAGCACCAACTACCTCCATCAGTGAAGTGTCCAGCACAATTGTACCCAAACCTGCCCCATCTCTATAGACAGCCTTGAAAATGGGTGGATGATACACCCACGAAGCATCACAGTGTGGAAGTGATAAAATATATGCTTACCATATGTTCTTCTAAACGAAAGCACAATTTTTTTTTTGTAACTCACTCCAAAAGAATATGTAATGCACACTTTTCTTGCATGTATCATTACTATGAATCCACAGACAATTGCAGATTGATAGGTCCTCAGAAAAACACCTCAAATTCTTCAGAAAAAAGAAGAGAATATAACGTAGAAGAAGAAAGAGTAAAGAATTGAGCAAATGAAAACCAAAAACTAGTTGAAAATTTGTTCTTTCTTTTCATTTTACCAGGCGTAATGCGTGCTGATTCATTAGGCAGAAGCAGGCTTGTTTTCCCATTATCATTAATACATCTGCATGATTCCTTAGCAAATTAAAGGTAATTAAAAAAATTACCTGGCACTTGTATTGGCAAAACAATACAAGAAACTAGCAAATACTTGATAAACTGTTTTTCTAGAGAGAAGTAGTTTCATTTTGGACACACCGATTGACTGTTGTGCATACACAAAGGCCTAAGCACATTCCTCTCTGAAGCGCAAATACACGTTGATGGTATTTTGATGATATTTTTGTTTTTCTTAAAATCTGCAGCAACATGAGGACAAACTAATCCACACAGCTCCGAGCTGAAGTGGTTATAGAGATCTGAACTGTCAGCATCACAAGATCATCCCCTCTGCCTTTTCCTTCTAGTATCAGTTCATCAGTGCAACTCTGCAGCAGGGCACCCTTTTCTTTTTTTTTTACAATGCCAGGTAGAGTTTCTCCTATACCTAATAATTCAGATAAATAAAGGGAATTTTGAATCTTTTCTGTCCTTCGACCAAAGACCCAGAGATGCTCAAATGTCATTAGTTCAAGGTGTAGTAGGATCACCCACATTTCAGGCAGCCAAGCTCCAGCCCTCAGTCATGACATTAAACACACCTTGGTGCAGAGATGGTACATTTGATTTTTGATTGACTAAATATACAAAAACATGTTTTATACTTCTAAATATTATTTCTTTACCTTTTTAATTAGTAGTCATATGAATATGTAAAAATTTTAGATATAACACAGAGACCAGGCAGGTCCCGCTCCCAAAACCACCACCTCTCCACGACGGCTTTGCCGAGCGCAAACAAGACGACTGGTGCTACTCAGGTGCATGTGGGATTCATATTTACTTATTGTAAAACGAGGAAAGATACAGCACAAGGAGTAAAGGCTAAAAATAGGTACCATGCCAGAAGTGTGACTCATACGCACCCCTGATCTCCTGCCAGATGTTTTAAATACTCTCTCTCCCCTCACACACCTGACCCACTCCCGTTAATTCTTATCAGACGGCTACTTCTACAGGGCACAGCCCCAAGTGTGAAAAACACTGTGTTTTATCGGCCGTGCTACGCTGTCACCTTACGGACACTGCAAGGTCACAGCATAGCAAATACATTTGCCACGCTGTAGCCACAATTTAACATGAGAGTCCAGGATGGGGTGATTTTAAGATGACTTTATTTTAAAACTGATTTCACGCGCTCACCGCCCCGACCCGCGCCCTCAGGACCGCCAAGACAAGCCACCCGGGCGTGCTGCCCCACGGCCTGGCACCATGGAGCACAGCCACACCGGCTGAACGGGCTCCCCTCAGCAATGCTGAGAAAAAGCCCCTCCACCCCCCCGGTGCCGTCCCCGGCTTGCAGCCGCTACTGGGTTTGGGTGTGTTTGTTGTGCCGTAGGGAGCGACACTAGCCTATGACTTCTGTCTCTCCATGGGTTCCAGCCGTCCTCTTCATCTTTCTGCAACTACCTCTCGATGAAGAGCTCAGTGACTCCCCGTTTGAAGCCTGTCCTTCATTGTAGTCTGGGTGCAGGCTCCTCCTGATCAGGGTGTCCTGAGCTGTGTTTGGAACTGACACTGCCATCCCTTCCCTTGTTCCTGCATCCAGACATCCCCACTTGCTCTCTGAGCACACCGATCTCACCATTCCCACCAAACACCGCTGCAACAGAGTACCATGAAAATGTGTTCTCTGTGGTTCACAGTTTTAACTGCGACATCCATTACACAGTATTCCATAACACGTTCCCTTGAGGTCACTTAATACTTCTTCCAACATAAATCCTAAGAAGTAAGGAAACAAGTGGAAGCTTTCTGGTAGATTTTTTCACCTACTGCAGTGATTTCTGTATCATTATAAAGAACTTTTTACCCCCCACGACATGAAAACACACATTCTGCGATACAACACCTTATGAGTATGACATACTTTAATAATTACTCCATCAGCAAGATCAGCACGACCTAGGACTGATGGCATCACTCAAGTGAACAACGTGTTGGAGAAGGATGAAGTGATAATAATCTTATAAATGGATGGTCAATTAGGTCAAAACAAAATGCACTTTACAGATTACTTATTCAATGGCCTGCCAGACTTACAGGCCATACAAAGGCAGGTTTACTGTGAAAAAAATGCTGCCTTGGAGAATGGCCCTGGAGTACTTCTGGGCACTGTAACCAGCCCTGGCGAAGATGCTTCCATCCTGTCACCCAGGGCTCTGCAGTACAACACAGAGCTTAACCACAGCATTCTCCTCACTGACAGAAAAAGGATCTTTAATCTCACCTGGCAGCTTCAAGGCAATAGAATTAAGAAAAAGGACACTTTGATTAAAGCAAAATTAATGGCAATATAAATTAAAAGTGTTAGTAAGTCTCATTAGCTTCTCTCAAAGACACATTTGATGTTACCTGACAATGATTTTAGTATATAGGAAGCCTGAAGGAAAGCAAACCAGACATTCGGTGGCAAAAAAACCCTCACAGATTGAGTTTAAATGTTTCAGCAATAATTTTCTCAGATAAATATGATAAAAATATACTGTGATCTTCATAAGAGACCATAAAAGTGAACAGTGGCATTTAAGATATGTGAAAAATTGAATGAAACTTCAATATCCTAATAGGACTGGTTATGTAATTAGTACCTAAGTGTTCTTTTATTTTTTTTACATATCCAGTAATGGTATTTCCCAAAGAAATTCAAGAAATGGTGCAAAATGAAGCAGAGGTTAATCTAATAAAGTTTTCATCTGCATGCAGTACTACACAGATCATTTCATGAACTAAAATTTTCAAATATAAAGTATCATTACCAAATGCTGTTATTTAATGATGCATTATCTGCCCTATTTTACAAAGACACCTGCCTCAGGGAAGCTGAGACACAGCTGGCAGGGTAACTTCTCAAGGGTCTCACAAAATGCTAGAGGACACGTGCAACACCAAAGTCAGCAGCCTTCACTCGGAGTCTTGGGTTTGAGAAGCTCAACACCATGTTCTGCCTTTTTATTATTTTTACTGACATAACATAAAGATTTTGCACAACAGTGCTGAACATCACATCTTATCAAAAACTAAAACCTGATGTTATAAATGTTACTCAAATTGGAAAGTCGAGTATTCCAAAATTAGAAAATGTTCCCTTACAACAGCCTTTGATTGCACACAGCGATGCCACCCTTTCCTCCGAATCCTTGCCTTATTCAGCACAGGGACTGGATAGCTATCAGGAAATAAGATGTCTGTTCACTTTTTTAATCATCCTCTTCATACCATATATTTCCCATATTTGTTTTGTGCAGCAGACTTAAATCATAAGGTTTTGTTTCATGTTTCTCACTGAGGATGCCGTCCCTAACAAAACTCAATTGTCTCACCCATTTCCCAAATTGAAAAAAAAAAAAAGGTGAGTTTTCATATCAGAGCTCCGAGATACAGGAAAATTAACATCAAACTTTGTCAACCCCTCACTGCTTTTGGATATAAATTTGAAATCCCAAGAACCCGATTTTTCAGAGTATGTTACACACTCAGAGTCCAAAAAAGATACTAATAACCTCATTTTCTGTACTGTCTTTTGAGGGAAGCAAGTAAATTCCAACAGACAGAAAAAACATAAATAGAAAGATAACTGACGTCTGTAAGCATATGGTATCAGGACACTAAAAGGACTCAAACTCTGTACTAGTCCTACATTTTTCACATCCTTACAAAGCAATCTACCTCTTTCTCTCTCTTCTCTGGTAACGTCGCCAAAGATATTTTAATTCATGCTTCTCCAACTATATTCTGAGCACCGGTATTCATGTATTTAGCTTTGAAAGCTGCTGCTTTTCTTTCAGATTTGAAAGATGAAGAAAGGCTTGTGCATCTAAAACATGCAACTTTGCAAACTCTGCAAGTTGTTCCTAAGAAAACACCTCATTTCCTCCTACAAACGTTGCCCTGTTTATATCCCTAGACCATCCCAGTTACAGCAGTGCCATCAGCAAGGTGAGTTGAAAAAGTACAAAGCTCATTACAAAGGAAAACTATGAAACTTGAATTCACTTCTCTGCTGACAATCTTCGCTGCAAGATGATCTTTTCTCATCCTCACCCTATCAGAGGGTTTGCATATGGGGTATGCACCGGAGCATAAGCAGAACGTGTACAAACACTAAACCTTACTAAGCCAAAGACACAGGGAGCGGTAGCTGCACTCAGTTACATTTATCCAGATCTGCACAGACAGCAAAGCCATGGACTTTTCACACTGGGGTCTGTGAAGTACGAAACATCGAAGTCCAATTGCAAATAACTCATGGATTTGAATTCTCTAAAAAAAGTCTTAGAACTGTCAACATGGAGAGCAACATGCTTCCCAGCTATTTCCTGTGGGGTTGGTGCTAGATGGAAAGGTGTAATAATTTCTGCTGAATCAGGAATAAATCAACTATCAATTGCAAAGGGTTAAAAACAGCTGAATGAAATGCAAAAATCATTAGGATTTGTATTTTCCTGTTTCTGTTGAATGCAACAAAAATCTCAGCAGAAATACACATGGTTAAGAGATGATTTCTCTGCAGAAGAAAATGAGACAGATAGCATACTTTTAACAAATACGTTTAATTTAGAGAGCGGGTTTTGACGTGCCTCGGATTATCTGTATTTCTGCCTTGCCCCCAGTTACAGAGAGATCAGTGCTTTTCTAGAGGGGGCTGACTTGACATGTATGCTCCCTTTTTTTCATACCATTCAGCATTAAATCAGGCAGCATGATTGTTACCCTTCTCTTAAGAGACTTTCACGTGTCAAAGCAATCCTTTCATTTAAATAATACTACAAAGTGTTTATCAAGTAATTTGCTTGCAATGCGAGCCAACAGCATGGTTGGTACCATTAAATTAAATGTAGTGACCTCTAATTCACACACTGAAGCCAAAAGAGTCAGGAGCATGGTCAATACTGCTCTGAAATATGTATCAGTCACACTAAGTCAGATTGGTCGGATTTTTATCTGTTATAAATCAATGTAAATCTACTGGTGTAACAGTCAAATCATGCCAAGGGAAGATCTGTCCACCTTAATACTGTTTCATAATCACTTAAGGAAGTACATGTTCTTAATGAAAGCAAGTGCATGGTGTTCTCCTGCAATTATTTACAATTTAATGATTTTATTTCTTGTGAATAGCTTGCTTGGAAAGTATTATTTTTAAGAGAGAATTTATGATTTCTCTTTGGAATAGATTTAAATGCTTAGAAAAAGAATAGCGATCCCCTCGGAGTAAATGCTGACTGTAGTACTTGAGCAGCACCAGCAGCATCCCCAGTGCGGTTGTGGTCCCTTTCTGCCCTCAGAACAGAACAGAAAAGCAAAAAGCAGGCAGAGACCGAGCCCAGCTGAAGGGAGACTGAACAGCCAAAGCAGGGGGAAAGCGGGTAGGACAGGCAGGCCAGAAGGAGATGGGTAGTACGTAGGTGGTGTGTGCCAGCAGGGAAAGTGTGAGAAAAGAACTGACGCGGTGGGATCATAAAAGTGAAAATTATGCATCCACACATTTCATACAAATTGTTTCCAAGTGCAAGTTGAAGTAATGTTTCATATATGCAATGTGACAGTAGAGCCCTAAAACCAATCTTACTGGGTGGACAATGGTAAAATATGAAGAAAAATTTGGACTTCAATTGACAAGCTGAAAAGGGTCTGTAGTGCTCTCTGACACTGGACAATAGATTTATTATTAACTGAAAGGATCAAATGAATGCAACCTAAAAAAGCAGCTGACAGAGCATGTGAGAAAGACCAGGATATATTTAAGACTATCTCAGAGGGAAGTAGACATTTTCACAGAATATATAGACACAATAAAAAAAATATATATACAATAAATCTCTTAAAATATTCATTATAGGAATAGAAACTAAATCAGAATGTGAAGAGACCAAACATTTCCTCTAAAAAAATGAGTCTGTAAGATGAAGATTTTCAGGGCAGTAGCTTGGGTTGTATTTTGACAGTCAGAGCAAGCAGATACTCACCTGAATGTTACCAGCTGAAAGTGCATATGCTGCAATGATACACCACTTAGAAAGGCATTTTCTAAATGAGTGTCTTAGAAACTCACTTACCTGCAGCAAAGTCACAGAACGCTTCAGTACTGCAACAGCCTCTGCAGATATATAACCTTGCCACGTTGTTTTATCAGCTCCTACAAACCCGAGACTCAAAAATTAACATTCTGATCTTCCCAGCAAACTGTAAACAGTCTTTAATTAAGCACGTAGTAGTTAAATCAGAGATCAAAGATACTTGCATTTTGTGTATCCTCTATATTCAGTACCCAAGAGAACTGCGTGTGAGGGATTTCTGCAACTCTGAAATGGATTCAGGGCTCCAGGGCTCAGCTTCTGACAATAATTCATTGTGTGGGCCTCTGGAAGGTATTTAATCTCTGTGCTTTTGTGCCCCACTTGCAGTATGTGTAAAAAGCGATCACGAGGCACTGGCCTCATCTGAATTAATTTAACGTTTATAGAAATCTAGTGAAATTCTTGAATAAAGGGATGACAAGCAGAATAGGAAATGCTACCGCTGTTTCTCTTCATAAAAACATTGCAAAAGGGTTGGCATACATAATCGTAGGAAAGCTTTATCTGAATAGGTAGAAGAGTGAGGTGTTTCAGATGTGAGAAGAGCAGGGGTTTAGTAGAACAGTGAGTCTCCAGCTACGCTAACTGCCTGGTGACTTAGAGACCTTTCCAGCAAGGGTTGTGATAGTGCAACACACCGCGTGAGAAAGAGGTAAAAGAGAAAACCCTAAGTCTATAAAATAATTAGCTGTCAGTGTTACTGTAGAAAACACTGATATGTAAAAATTCACTGGCACAGATCCTGATTCAGTTATTCTGGAAGGTTTCTATTTACCAGAACAGCCCAGATGAGCAGTTAGTATAGCAAACACGTCCATTCTGTGGAAAAAAGCTCAGGATAATAAATAGGGCACAAAATAAACATATCTTGTAGGAAATTCACTCGTGTCACACACAGGTTTAGAGCTGCTATTACAAATCCATTGTGAACAGTCAAAGCTCCCATCAGCCAAAAAGAACCTGCCCAAAGCATGTGGAATTTGCAGGAGGCTATAGGAGGTCTATCATGATGGGACTAACAGCCTGAGTCTTTTCTCTCGGATTTGTTACTCAGAACGTGTGTACCGACAAAAAATGTAAATTGGGTCTTTGAAGTGGTCTTCCTATAATGAACCTCACTGGTTTTTAACCAAAGGGTATAGAAACTACAACACAGAAAAATTGAAAAACAGTGTTTAGTTGGATGCTTGATGTTGTGACTGAGGCAACAGTATTCATTGTTCTGGATAAAAGGAAGTAATAATTTAGTACTGGAAGGCATGGAAGGACTCATTTTACAGCATGCAGGATCTAAGCAAAACTGTGATGATTTATCTTATGGCCTTAAATAATTAAATGTTAAATAACTGAAGAAAAGGACAGGTTTCAGATTTTCAAAGCAACTTTGAAATGGCTATTTTTTGGGTTTGCTGTAATGTAATTGTTCCTGAATGAGAATTGCTGATGCTGCTGTCAAGAGAAGGAGTCAAGATCCCTGCCAAGAAGATGCAGATCTTCATGTTTCTCTCCAATCCCATGGCTGAGAAAATATGTTTATTGAGTAAGCTGTTCTGGGCAAAGAGCTCTCAATTTTCTCCGCTTCCGACACAAGCAAGCCTTACAGATGGCAATGATAAAAAAAATAAGAGTCTGGACCCCATCAAGAATAAGCTTAGTTGTGCAGCAGGTTTCACCTTTCTGGACAAAGAAGGAACCCTAATTCATCCATACTTTCAACCATTCAGTCACAGTACTCATAAGGCATTATTTCAAAGTGGTCAGAAAGGAAGTGAAGCCAGTGATTCCTTTCAGGTCTCCTGTAACCTAAAGCTTGTACAAAAGTAGACCATGGGTTAATGGAAGTTTTACAATACCACTGAACAATTTTTGGCTGCCCTCCTAGTCTGAAGTCTCCCTATTAGTAAATATTGCCTGAAAATTACTGATTGTATGCTCATCACAAAACAATACTATGTATGGTAATAGATTACATTTGTATTTATTCTGTGGAGGAAAAAAATCTACAGCAACAGAAGACATTAAAGACAAAAAGGTGTGCTAACATAGACTTTCTAGTTCCCATGAGCACAGATTAACACCAAGGGTAGCTGGTGAGTGGGAGGTTGCCTAATAGGCAACAGCAAGCGAGTTCGTAGATGTTTCACTAGAGCTACATCAGCAACTCTGGAATGAAAATATTAAATATTGGTTACATTTTGTCAGTATTTCCCAAAGGCTTTATAGCAACTTTTCTGTCCCCAGGCTAGTACATAATCATCCAGTCAGAGAATCTGCCTTATGTGGTGCACTGGCATGTACCCACAGTGGGATGGAGAAACCTGTGTTAGTCATACCACAGAAAATGCATTTTTAAGGTAAAAGTAAGTTGTGAAAGGACTCATGAGTTAGGAGCAATAAATAAAATGGTCGTTCTGGTACCAAACACTGATTCATTCTTCTAAACCTTTCTAAATTATCAAAGTGACTACTACAGGCAAAAAATGCAGAAGAAGCAATAGGTAATACCCTCCCAGGCACTGTAATAATATATCCTGTTCATCATAAGTTGGTGGCAGAGGAAGCTCCCGAGTTCTTTTGTCTGGAGCAGTGAATTTGTCAGGCTACCCAAACACAAATGCATCAGCAGCTCCATGTTTTTCTTACACCAGTCCCCTCAGTTCCCTTTACACTAAATTCAAATATTAATGGGGTTTTTTCCTCCCATGCACACCATTTCTATTCTTCTCATGTTGTGAAGTGTTTGCAGGATTGATTTCATGGGCTGTGCCTACCACAATCAGGTGTGCAGATAACTTCTGGGTTAGCCTCCAGAAGATGCACTGCTTCTCTCAGTTCACAAGGCATAAGAACAGCTAGTCTACAAGACAGTTCTTCAGACAGCAAATGAATCTTAGTAAAGCTAATTCCCCCCAAAAAAGCAGTAGACAGGACACTAATATTTTTTTCTACCTATACAAAGCTTAGGACTCAGCAAGTGCTCTGGATGGATGCTTTCAGAGTTGCCACTGCCTCGACCACCCTTAGCATGATCACACTGGAAACAAATAAAATATGTTTAAAATAAAATACAGAATGAGGCCAAGAAATTTAACAGCTAAGCTACTCTGTACTACAATGAGCATCTAAATAGAAGTAAAAAGCCTATGCTAAGATTATAGCAGACTGCTCTTATAGTTTGGTTTAATGGGATTACTAAACACAGTTCAGCTTAATTGTGAAGGTCCAAGTTGTATACATTTTTCCTGTCCCATTTCCAGCCCTGGATTTAATGAACTTCACATAAAACATTTAAAACACAGAATTTCTTAGGAGTTTCTTGCACTTCCACAGCTTTACTATCATTTATGTGCCATATTGCTCTATTTCTCACTTAAAGACATCAGATTTTCTTGCAATTTATTTTATTTATAGCAAAACCTGAAAACGTTTAACATACTAGAGTGTAAATGTACCTATACTAACTGGAAAGGAATCTCTATAGATGTTGTGAGTGATGTCAAATGACCAAATTAGGATTTTCTTTGCCAATAAGCATTTTCCAGCAGTATCTGCTACATCCCCTACAAAACTCTGACAGTAACCGATACTGAATCAGACTATAGGGTCTACAGGACATTTCACAAAAACAAAGTGAGAATCAATTACTGCTTCTTGCATATCCTGGAAAAGGAAGTTTGAGGTTCTGCACTGATTCACCCCCAGAAGATGCCAACTCAAATAGTCACAACAGCGGATAAAAAAGATTTTCCACCACTAGGGAAGGACAGACAAGTACAGTCACGGATTTCTCAAGCTCTAAGTAAGTTATAAAATGTATGTCCATCGTCTCCACCCTCACACTAAACAGCAAATATTGTGGAAAAGTAAATTACCTGGCAAAAATGTAATTTTGGGTTGAGTGAAGCAGTTCACAAGTTCGATCAGTCATTTCAGAGGACATTTTGTTAAGTGTATTAAAGTTTCGATGTTCCTCCCTGCAACCGTGTTAGTTGAATTTTCCTGCTGCTAGCAGTTCACCTAAAACACACCGTTTCGGAACAAGTAAATAACAAGTGACAGGTGTGACTCAGCCAACTCTAACTAAAACTGAAGCATCACTGTAGCTATTGACAGTTTGAGGGGGAAAATGGGAGAAAGTAGAGTTACGGTGGTGGTCTCAGGGTCCTAGGGATATTTACACGTTCAGCAGATTGACTGATACAGTCAGGTCTAATTCACAGTAGGACTGTGGCAGCGAAGGGGTGTGTTTGTAGTAGATAGGGAATGACAAGGCTGTGTCAAGATTTTTGCGCTGTGCCTGACTGCAGTATAATCAGTCCCGGCCAGTGACAACACCATCAGCTGTCACTGACAAATTGCCGTATTTTATTTCTAATGTGAAATTGGAACCTTTCAGATGCAGGCAACGAAAAATCCTGATGAATCTTAAGTATTAATGGAGTTCACAGTATTATGTTGTCCTTTCAAATGAAGTCTAGATGGAGAAATTCTTGGTGGAGCTTGGAAAAGACATCCTGATTAGGCTCCAGGATTGTGTGTGCATCGTCAGCATCATCTCATGTTTTCTCTGTTGTTTACTGGAATTTTTCTGATAATTCATGTAATTTTGTTCCTGTATACCAACTGATCCAATGGTTCAGATGATTTAAGAATTACAACTGATGTATTTTGTCTGGTCAAAGCGCACTTGCCTCTTGAGGAAAGTCAAAACTGGAAGCAAGGTACCAGAGGGAGATTACTTCAGAGCCCCTGCAGCCGGGAAGCCTGCAGGGTACCAAATCCTTGATATCAGTTGACATCCTAAGGACAACAGCAGGAGGGAAAGAGATATGGAAGCCATGAAAAAATGCCAATAAAAATGTAGATGTTCAATCAGGTTCTGAGTGTTGTGTCAGTAAAGAACAGATTTTGACCAAGTGGGCCCCTGCGCTGCAGTGGAGCAGAGCTGAGCTTCCAGAGCAGGCTTAAGAGTTTGTGGCACTGACAAACCATGTAAGATAAACTACTGCCACTGGAAATAATGGCTTCAGGAAACTGCAATGCACCAAAAAAAATCAAAACCAAAACAAACCCACAGATGCTTTACCCCGAGATTACTCACATTAGCAATACAATTCTGTGTTATATTTACAGCCAAAACGTTGGAGACCTTTCAGAGTGGGAGCCAGGAAGAAGCTCTGGGCTGAAGCCTGTGAGCAGCATCACAAAATGCCTAAGCTGTGCAGCACCAATTCACTGCAAAGCATTTTGCTGCAAGGCAGCAATAACGTCTACCTTCTTCACCTCCCCTCTCAGTTTTGCTGACAGTAGTTTTTATGTACTACTGCATCACTCTACATAACGACCCATGTTGAAATTATTAGGAAACAGTTCAGGTTTTCCTACATTAATGACTGACACAACAAACTGTCTTATTTAACTGTTCCTTTGTCAGAGCTTATAAACAAAACTTTCCAGAGCTGCCTTTATTTTTCACTACCTTTATTTCTAATGGCCCTAGTCAAATCACATGGAGATTCTTCCAGTGTGAATTGGAAACCTACTTAATTATTCCATGGAATAATCCTGATATGCATATGGATGGTGAAACTGAAGATACAAGGCCAAATTTTACCTCCATGTACCTGCATAGGATGCAAGGCAGCTTGATGTTAACCACTAGCCGTGGTGTTGAAGGGCTGAATTTTAATGCCTCCACTTACTATTTTTGGAGTTGTTCTATATAAGACTACCTTTCTTTGGGCTAATCCCGTAGGACAGCAGAGTCCATAATAATATAATCATATATGTCCAGTCTCAGACCTCTGTTTCACCCTAGCAGTCCTAATAACATACCTCCAACCTGCTCCACATTCGAAAGAGCCATGGGGGAAGGCTGGGTTTCCAGCTCAGAGCCTGTACTCTTCCCTTTATCCCCACACATGAAGATGGGGATTGGAGAAGAATGGGTTCAAGCACTCAGAGGAACAGCACTAATGACAACAAGCAGTGCTATCCTTTCCAAAACTAAATACAGAGAAGAAAGAACCAACAGCCTCCAGGGCTGTGTTAGGCAGCACAGTGTCAGCAGGACAAGGGACATCGTCCTTCCCCTCTGCGGTACCTGGTGGGGGAGTGAATGCATACGGTTTCAGGGAGTGAATAAGATGGAGCCAGGCCCTGCTCAGTGGTCCCAGTGAGTGGAAGAGAGGCAATGGGCACCAACTAAAATACAGGAAATTCCAGTTAATTGTAAGAAAAAACCCTTTTTACTGTCAGAGTGGCCAAACAACTTACCCAGAGAGGTTTTTGAGTCTCCATCAGTAAAGGTAGCTGCCCAACCTGGTGCACTAATACTTCAAGTATTTCCACTGTATTTCATTATTAGAAGTTCAGGTGCCAACTTGTACCCTGAGGAGGAAGACAGTTAGACTCAAGGAGCCATGAAATGGAATAAACCTTTGCAAAAATGCATGCTGTCAATTGGCTGAAGGCTGCTGTCCCTGTCCATGCTTCCCAGAGTCGCTGTAGGAATGGCATGTTACAAAGCTGCTGGCCAGAGAGTGGCTGACTTGACAGAGATTGTGATTATTATTGCTATTTCACAAGTGAAGAGAAGCGAACGCCCTTCTGAAGTTACTTACAAGCAAAGGCCTGCCTAGCTCATATATTTCCCCTCACAAAGTTGCCAGACCCTTGAACCTGGCACAGACACCACCTGAGCAAGGTGTGCAATGCCTGGTTAAACACACCACGAGGTCCACGCACCCGAGCTGAGCCTCCATCCGTATCACCGACGTGACTCGCCTCATTGCAGGAAAGAGCCGTGGGCAGCTCAGCCTCAAAAGCGTCCTCACAGATTGGGAAAGCGGAGAGGATCCTGATGCGTACGGTTTCGGGGAGATCACCACAGTGGTGAACATGAACACGTTTCCTTGCTGCTGCACATTTAAGGTAGTTCCCAGGAACAGGCAGTGGTGGAAGGACAGGTTTGGGTGGTAGAATGGCTGCTGGGTTAGCTGGGGAAACGGCTTCATCGCGGTAGTTTGTTTGCAGCCTTCTCATTTAGGGATTTCAAAAACCACCAAAATGAGATTAAACCACACAAGCAAATCTCAAATTCTCTTCCCTGACGTAGGACTTGAATATTGCTTCTGGGAATGAAGCAAACCCTAAACAGACACGTTAAATCTAATTTTGTTAATAATTTCACAAACTGCTAAGGAGGGGTTCTTGTATTTGCAGCGATCCTTTAAGATTCATATACTGTGTCATTTTATTTTGTGGGTGACCTCCAATTCTGCAAAGGCTTTTAGGTGTGTTGTTATAAATTTAAGTCTGAAATGAGCTGACCTGCTTAATGAGGATGTCTACAGAGTTTAATGAAACAATTCAGTTCCTTTTTTTTTCCTGCAAAAGGAGCCTGATTTCTCACAGCTACAACAGAGACATCTAAACAAAAATTGCAATTAATAATACTGTAAAAAAACTCCCAAACTTCTGCACAGTTTGACCACATTTACAAAGCCCATTTCCCACAGTTCCATTCAGTTAGTGGAAACCTTGCTTTTTTTATTTTTCTGATATTTTCCTCAAAATCCTTTGGTCTTTATGGGGGAAAAAAGTGTATTTGGCAATCATCTCAGGTCTGCAAAAAATGGTGGATTTGGTTTTGCTCTGAAGCAGCACCTGTGGTGGCTGGTGAATCAATTGGAGAAGGCATAACGTTCACTTGTGTTGCGCAGGGGCTAGCTCCTGGCAGGGGAACTAAAAATGAGTAGGTGGTCCGCACATTCCTGGACAGTCTTTAGTTCAATTCTTTCTTGCTGGCAGATGCAACCTTCTGTAGAGAACACCATCTTGGGCTTCCATTATTAATGTGCTAGCTATTTTTTCCACCTCTGCCTCTTGCTATCTACTGTTTTCCTAAGCCTTTTAGAAGTTGTTTCTTCACTAATGCTTTCTTCCAAGCAAGGCAGCAGAAGTCCCAGCTGTTGTGGCTGAGAACAGGTCCCGGTACCCCACAGGGTGTTCATGGCTGAGACGATCACTGCACGCGTGATAAACGTTTATCCTTCCTGAAGAGGTTTTGTAAATCTTTGCTTCAGATTCTGTGCAAGCTTGCAGCACAATTACCATGCAGGTCTGTTATCCTTGGCAATGGGCATGAAACAGGAAAGGCTACAGCTCATTTTCATTTTAGTGCCTTTTAAAAAAGTGTTAAAAGGTGATTAATTGCACGGTGAAGGGCTCCTCTGAAGTCACACACAGACACAGGATTAACTCTGTCACCGTACATATAGGAATTATGGCACAGGGGACACTTGTCTCTACCTGTTGGCCAATAACTGGAATCCTGATGCTGTGCCAGATCATGTCTATGAGACCCGTGAGCAGTGGATCACCTTCCGTGCATGGGTCTCACGCACTGGAGCATGGTACACTGGAATCCTGCTCTGCACCATGCAGTGTCTTGCAGAAGTAGGCTGGTAAGGGAAGTAGGCAGCCCCTGGTTCTACACAGACAAGACCTGGAATTGTACATCAATGCAATGACTGAATAGATTATCTTTGGTCATTATTTAAGCACTAATATTCATTCTTTGGAGCCCTGGATAGAGGGGATTGTTGTTCAGAATAACAACATCATGGACCAGATCTGTCCAGATAGACATGGAGTTGTTACGAAGGCATTTGGGTCTGACAGTCCGCAGGTCTCTGCAGATCCTGCAGAACAGACCCTGGCACTTCATTCCCTTACTACAGTTCCAGCTGTGTACCTGTGGGGTAACTGGAAGGGTAACACCTTAGAGAAAGCCATACAGAATGGATGAGGCTGGCAGGCTCCTACGGAGGTCACCAAGTCCATCAGAGCCGGTTGCTCAGAGCCATGTCCAGCCAGGTTTTAAACATCCCCAAGGATGCAGATTCCATAGCTTCTGTGGGCAAAATTGGAGCGTTTGACCACCCTTACAGTAAGAAAGGCTTTTTCTACCAAAGAAAAGGATACTTTGGCACAATCAATAAGCTGAGGTTGTAAACTATTCTTTTATGGTAAAATACTATGAAATGTAACAGAGAATGAGCTGTTTTCTACAGAACCCTCAAATATCCCTATGAAGAGCTCTCTGCTGAGCTGTAGAGGTTTATAAAAGAAGTTTAATTTCTGCAAAACACACCAATTCCACCCTTCTAAAATTCCACAAGCCTACTCTCCCGGGATTCCTTATCCCAGAAATCCAGGTCAAAAGCAGTGTTCACCCACCCCTCGCTCCAAACCTTCAACTAACTGGGATAGGTACTAGTTAATGCCTGCAAACTGCACGCTCCTCCACAGCATATTCTGCAGTTGCACAGATGCCCTGATGAGCATTAGTGTTACCGCTGCAAGCACTGCAGGTGATATTCAGGTTTTTGTTTCAGTAACAAACCAAAACAACCTAATCTGAGCGTAGCAAACTGCCACTGTAGAACTGTTCGCTACAACTAAGCATATTCCAAATAGACATAACGCTAAATACTGACTTAATCTTTGTTGCATATTAATAGACTTTCAAAAATGGCTGATGTGAGCTTTTGATGCACCAGGAAGCTCGATAAGGTCAGGGGCAGCCAAATCACAGCTGCATTTGTGGTGCTAACTCTAGTCACTCATGCCACAAAAACCACAGGAGGAGCATCTTCCAAGCAGGGAAGGACAGTGTTTCTGTTCCTCTGTTTATTGCACCGGTGTCTGAGTCTTCACAGCCTCAACAAATATTCCGTAATTAGAGTTGTTCATTTTAACAACACTAAAAAGCTCCAGAGAAATAGCTGTAAATATTTATTACCATTTCAAGGTTGAAATTCTTTTGCCACGCTGCATCCTGCCAGGTAGCCTCCTGGCCAGCTCATTTAGGGGGGAATGAAAATTTCCTTCCAAAAGAAGAGCTAACACGGTGAAGCCCTTTTTATAAAGTATCATGAATCATAACCAATTGAAGACTTAAAATGTACTGGACTGGGAGTCAGGACATGTGAGTTCAACTCCCAGATCTCATCTTTCGATCCTGACCCAGTGTATGATACAGGAGGTGCCATATCAGAGGCATCACTGGTAGGGACTTCGGTAGCTGAGGTTGCTGAATTCTTTCACTAGAGCCCTATTTTTCACTTCCTTGTATGTCTGATAAACTGGAATATTCCAGAGGGGTCCCTATACATAGATGATTCTTAGCTGTGACATTTCATATGGCCAATTACACTTGTTTAAGAAAACAATATTAGGAAGGAAATTTGCTATTTTGTCCTCTAAAAAATTACTGCAGCTCTTTCTTGTAGAAATATAAGCATACAGATGCTTTGGAGCAGGGGTGTGAAATACAGAAATGGAACTATCTTACTGTCAGAAATATGTCGTTTACTATCCCTGTGACTATCCAGCCAAATCTAGTCACTATAAGCCTCTGAAAAGTGACAGTTCACTCGTTGTGAAGACCTGTTAGAATTTGGCAGCATTGTCAAAACTCCCTCTTCTCACCACATATTCAAAATTGGGCCTTAGATTTCTTAAACTAGACACTCAGAAAAACAGAAGCCTCAAATTTGGCTTAAATTATTTGCATTAGCATCACGAATTCTCATATTCACTCTTCACATTCAAAAGCACAAAGCCCGTCTCATCTGTCTTGTCCCAAAAGACCTTTCCCTTTCTGCAGTTCATTGTCCACAGCTGAAAACACCTTCCAGCTTCTACAACTGAGGCAGTGGTCTCGCAGATAACAACCTTCGTTTCACAACCCTGGTTCATTCCCAGTGCTTGATCCATTCTTTACTGAAATAGATAAAGACCTTCAAAGGCTTAAAAATAAATAAGGAAAGAGAGTATGAAATTAAAGACTATTCTGTCATGGATAAGCATTTGAAGGCAACCTTAGCCTATCTGCTTCCAGACGTCTTCATCCTCTTTGCAACCTCACTGCTATGTCAGTGCCGTTACTCTGGTTATACACTAGTAAAACAACAGCAACAACAGGTTCCCAAGCCTGAATCTTGTGCATTACGGTAACGTCATTTGTTCTTTCCAAATATATGACCGTAAGGGGGCGGGTGAATCATACAAGGGTAAAAATTAATAGTACAGTGGTAATGCATTAACACAGCACTTGACATTTTACAGCCCTACTGGTCAGGCCACTATAAATTCATAGGAAATACACATGATAAGCAATCTGCCAAACAAATAAAACTATTTTAAACTACTGTCTATGGAACAATCTTTATTGGCTTCCACACATAACACATTAAATAAAATAGTAATTTCACATTAAATAAAATACTACTTTTCAGGAGACAAGAAATAGAAACAGATCTTAACAGATTTACACAGATCTAGAATTCCACTCCACAATTTGAAATACTGTCTGGTAATACTATGCAAGCAAGAAAAAAATGAGTTCCAAGCAAGTATTAAAAATCCCTTGCCCTGGCTATAACTAGTGCAGTTTAGTATGAACTGTAAATTGCGCTCGCTACATCTGCAACTTAAAACCCAGTCACTTCACCATTTAATTATCTATATATATAGTTTAATAATAGTTCATCTATTTAATTTCTAGAACAGGGAATTCTGCTAAATATGTAAAGAAAAGAGTAGTAAATCATGAAGTATCATTGTAGTGCTAGGACCAAACTGGAGCGCTGTCACCAGCAGTTCAATAAGAACAGTAACATGGAGGCTTCTTCTACCTTGATCAGCAAAAATTAGCAGTTTTCAGTACATTAATAGCAAATGAATTCTGCTTGTGATGCAGAAATGCTTCTGGCTGGGCACACTTCAGCTGGTGAGAAGCTGCTTCGCATGCCTCACCCCACCTACTCACCGAGCCCATCCAGACACTGCTGCGAGAAACGAGCCGCCTGGCAGCGTCAAAGGGGCCAGTGCAAAACCAGGTATCAGGTGGTAGGGTGACAAATTACCAGGTGTGCATCAAGTTCAGATTTCCTAATGCGATGAAACATTAAAAACAGTAACACTATCAATGTACACCTTGAGGCATTAGTGTAAGCTACTCATATCATAAATGACACTAAAAACAGCGAGTACACTGAAGATGAGAAAATTCAATACAGCAACAAAATCAGTAAGAGATTTCATAGCTGTATTTAGAAATAAACTCATTAAAGATGCAAAAAAAATTATCATTAGTGCCACAGTACACATGATTTCCCATTTTGATATGAATATGAGTTTATTATACTGCACTTATAGTCCAAATAGCTGCCATAGCAATTTGATATAATTGTTTTTCCTGTTAATTTCATTAAATTACTTTCAGTGCTATAAGTAATAAAATGCTGACTCCATTCCACTGCTGACTGACAGACACTGCTGAATCTATCTTGTTCACTATCAACATTTAAACCATGCTCATACAGTTTAAAAGCTCTGAAAGCCCTAATCCAGCAGAATTTAATATGTTTCCTGAGGATAAGTAGCTATCTACCTTCATGTCATGTTCCACAATATCTATTCAGAATTCAGGAGTCTCCCAAGAATTAGGAATGTCATAAAAATAGAGTTTACAGAATAAATTCAAAGAGGTTTGATTAAAAAAATATTAGCCTGACAGAACAGGAGGCATTTTTAGAGAACCTTCCTGTACCATGGCTCCTTCATATTTGCACAATAACTGGAAAACAACTCAAAGCCACTGAGTTTAGATACCATGATCTTAACCATGTAATGTAATTTCAAAATGTATGGAAAAGATTAATTAAAAAATGTCCCGTGCAGTTCCCTCAAATAAATGGGCTGTACTTTCAGCAAGGAAAAGTGCAATGCAGACTTTTCTCACTTGCAAATGCTGTCATCACCAAAGAAAGCATGACTGGGGAAAGGGATCAAAAATCAGTTTAGTGGTGCCAGAGGTAAGATGGTCACATTTTATTCCTCAACACCTGATTTTGGAAATACATTAGCTGGATGGCACAAAATACCCATAGAGTCATTTGGGAATTTGAGCAGAAGAGAAGAGGAGAACTACTCCAGATTAAACTCAAGCAGCCAGGAAGGCTTTGCACCCTCAGCAGACTCAGGAGGACACAGAAGCATTATGAGCTCTTGGGGAAGAACTACCTTTTAGTCTGGTATATGTACAGCAGTTAACGGGAAGAAGACCAGGTTTTGAGAGATATAACAAATAAATACAAATAAATGAATATAGGCAGTAATGATTCACTACCATGACTGCTTCTATGAGTGATAATTCATGATTTCGAAACTCTCCCTCTGCTCACCTTCTTTCAGGCTGAAGAATTGTAATACAGTTCTTCCTTATGATGCAAAGACCCTCAGCCAAGGATGATGATGGTGATGGAGACACACAGAGAGCTGAGCAGCCGGGATAAACAGAAGTGTTCATTCATCTCCTCTAACAAGCATGTCACCGTTCCCATGTTCCTGTCACATTACTTCCAGCACTGAGCGCCAAGGAAAGCGGTACTAGGAGGCACAGTGGGTAAACGTACAGATCCCCTCTATGGCAATGCATTGGTTAACGCAGACACGCAAAGGGCGCGTGTCACCTTTGGTATGAAACACCGCAGCATCAGCAGTGCGCTGCTGCTCATTCCACGTGGAGGAGCAGCAGCCCATCCTCACAGCAACACCAGCTCTGGCTGCGTGTGCGTGCGTGCATGCAACGCGTGCTGCAGCCGGCGTGCTGGGAGCCAGTGGCTGCGGCTGGAATGCGTCCTCCATTCCCTCAAGTGTTGCAGAATGATTTTGTGAAAGGGAAAACTGGTGTGATTATTTCCAGGTATTCTGCCCAGTTCTCGCTGGGCAGGTGCCTAATGCGGTCGTGCGTAGAAGAAATAAACGGTAGTTTGGAAGAAAGACAAGGTCTGGCAAAGTAAAGGAGCAGTATGAAGTTAAATATCCCGATAACATGAAGAAATCCTACAGAGTTTTCAATTTAATATCCTGATTCAGCGTCTTGCAGAGGTGTCACCCTTTGGCATCCACTGGCCAACCCGTGAGAACAGCCTTGCTTCTCATTGCAGGGTAAAAGGCAAACATAGATCCACACAGAGAGAGCCAGGACACACTGCTCTGCGCCGCCACTGCACAGTATCCCGCAGGTACAGTAGCGATCTCGGAATAACCAGCCTGTGTGAAGCAGTGTGGGTGGCTCTGAAGTCAAATGCAAATCATGAGTGAATACAAATTTGAGGAAATGAAGACAGGGAAAGAGCTAGTTTCCAATTCTTTCATATATTCTGAAAGCGCAGTGATTGTTAATCCACTAACATATAAATCACGGAGCTGGGCACCTTAAATCAGATCAAATATTCAGGAAAACAACAAGTTAAAAGCTATTACCTTCAGATAAACAAACGTTGGCCTTAGAAAAACAAAGGAAAAAATGAGGGATGTAGAGAAATGCATACACTTGCATACAAGCAATAGGTTTACATACAAATAAATGTATTTACTTAATATGTCAGTCTGTCACAGCTACCAAAACATCCACTGCCATATGAAAGAGCAAGAAATACATATGGGCACATGCATGAGGCAAAGATTCTTCTCACCTAAAAAGGGCATTTGTGCACCGTCTCAAGACGTAGATGAGAGACGGAGAAGTAAGTCTTTGCTCAAGGGCAGTACTCAATAACCCAAGCCTATTGTATCAACTCCACTACTGCAAAATGAATGTTGGTTTGTGCCAACTATTTTCAATTCTTTAGTATTAGCAACATGAAGGGCTGGTGCTTTCAGTATTTAACACTAAAGGCAGATATAGATACTTTGAGCTGGGCAAAGCTACTAAAAGAATAACCTGCAATACATAACCTCGCAAATAAGAAAGGAGAAGCCAGTGCCTGCATGGACAGCAAAACAAACACGAAACTAATACAGCGCTTGGAACAATTCATCACGAGTGCCTCAGGGGCAGATTTACAAATGATGCATGTAAGTGTCTCCTAAGCCTTGCAGGAGCTGACAGCTATGAGAGCTGCCTAACACTTACTCACTTGAGAAGCCACCAGCCCCTTGAAAAGGCAGTGCAGTTTTTGTGCCTGAATTACTCCAGCGATCGTCCAGGCTCCCATCTCCTACTGCAGGTACCGAAATGCCTGTGTAACCCTCACTGTGCTCTGGTCTCACTGAAAATTACTAAGC
This sequence comes from Rhynochetos jubatus, assembly GCA_027574665.1. NCBI lineage: Eukaryota > Metazoa > Chordata > Aves > Eurypygiformes > Rhynochetidae > Rhynochetos > Rhynochetos jubatus. The sequence goes on from CM050663.1 coordinate 13,609,101, forward strand.
ACCGCTGTCTGAAGGACCTATGGTACTTGTAAAGCTGAGCCTTAGAGATCCTCAGGTACTTCTGAGTATCTTTTTATTTGGCAGAAGGCCAAAAGGGACATATTTGAGAAGAAATAGGAAATTGTAAAACCAAGGCTTTCATGCACCATAAGCCTTGACGTAAATCTTTATTGCAATGTTATACCCACTAATGAGTAGGACTACTCCAATATCTAAAACATCTAACATCACGACACAGGGAGTAACACTACAGGTTGACACATCAGTTTGTCACGTCAAGAGAATTACAGGGACATTTCAGCAAACTCAAAAGAAGAATTATTTCTTACTGGCATCCTCCCTTTTCTCTCTTGTAGCCCTCGCGAGCCCTGACACAGCTACCAGGCAGTGACGAGCAGGTCTTCGTTTCCTTCCATGAGGAAGGACCTGGGATGAGTGAGGGAGAGAAGCTTCCAAGAGTCTGACTTGATACTTACTTTTGAGCATTTTCTGCAAGCTCCAACTGGAACATATTGCTATTTTTGGACCAAAGTTTATGTTAATTTCATCTTGCTTTATCATGAAATCTCAAATCACACTTTGTTATAATGTAAATCACAGATCTGAAAACTACAAACTGGAATGTGTCCTCTTTCTTCTCTTTCCAAAGAAAAGGCTGAGCACTGGTGATCTGCATCACCTCTTTATGGGATTAGCCCATAAACTTGATACCAGTTAGCAATTTCTGAATAATCCACCAGAGGAAAAAAAACAAAAAAATCTTAGTTTCAGAAAGACGTTGAGCATTTGACATTTGATATCTTGACTCAAAGATATCCTGGAAGGCAGAATATAATTTTGTGTCTTCTCTAAAAATGTGCACTGAGGTTTTCTTGTAGGTTTTTTTGCCGATTGCATTGTGGAAAACTGCTGAAAAGTTTCAATTACTGCCACAGGGATAAATACAGGACCCAGAGCTGCAAGTGAGTACTCAGCAGGACAATGCACATGGAATAAGAGAGGAATAAGCATGTGTATGCGTGTTTGTGTAAACAAGACTGTGTGCTGACAGGAATTTTGTTTCAAATAAGAAAAGCCTGCAGAAATAGGTCAGACCTTTTAAGAGCTAATTTGTATTTCTTGGTACCTTCTGTTGGCTGAATGAACCAGCAACTGTGTTTATAATGTCTTTCCAGTTGCGCTTATAGCAGTCGGTTCCATGGAAGCTGTGATAGATGTTTGTCATCGCCGTCTGTCCCTAAGCCCAGAAGCGGCTCACAGCTCCCTACCCAGTAACACAGCAAAACTCAGGTTTGCTTGCCAGGGTCAGGGCCAGGACCCTCCTGCCACAGTAAAACAGGAATTGCTGGGGAAGGCATCCTTCTAGCACAGTAATCCCAGCTCCCCCATACACCCTCGGAAGCCCCATCCCCTCTTCTCCCCCAGCTCTCCCATACTGCCAGCTCCCACTGCCCATGCCTCCAAGCCCCACAGTGCACCCCAGAAACCTTTCTCCCCTCTTCGGACAGTGGTTCCCCGCTTTTCCCTGGCTCCATCACACACTTCTGCTGGTTGGGAGCACCGGGAAACAGCAGACAACGGCAGAGCGTCTGTTATCAACTCCCTTCCATCTTTGCAGGCACCGATTTCTGTGCAGGCAGGAAGAACCTGAGACGGCCGACATCTCTATCTCTGACAAACCTGATGGAAGGTGGCCAAAGGATTAAAAAGTTACTGAGGAAGGTTGTAAATTTGTCAGTCTTTCAGATGGACTGAGAAAACAAAGGAAGGTAAAAATCCATTGCTTCACTTCTGTTTCCTTAGGAAAGCAAGCAAAATATTACAGAATGTTAGCTAGTGTTTCGTGCATGTTACTTTTCAAATTCTGTTGAAAACTGATGCATTTACAAGTTCCCACGGAAGTCAATAATATTTTTGTTAAAGGTTTCTGCCAGCACCATCACTTAGTGAACTGACTAAGGAAAAACAACCATGTATCAGAGGGCTTCAGGCAGGCACTGCAATACATCCCCCATGGGTTGGGCGTACCAAACTTCAGGGTCAGTGCTCCCACCCCTTTTCAATGGGCTTTGTGCCAACAACTGAACAGCAGAATCCAAATGCAACTCCAGAAGAAAACGCTACATTTGTTTTGATCACATTAAAGTCAGAAGGAGCTATTAAAAGAAGTTGTAGCAGATGACTGGGTCCCAAAGAACCATAGGCAATAAATTCACATGGCAGTTTTGTTTCATAACTTAAGTCCTACTTATTCTTTCTTTGTCTATTTTAATTACTCCCTGATATGGAGTTAATGTAGAAATCAAATTAAATGCTCAGGAAAGTGTACGAGTCAGCTGGCCTGAAAAAACTACTGAAAACAATTAGGTAAATATGTCAATTTAGAAATGCGTAGCGTGTTTCTGCCTGAGTGGATGTACAAAGACAAAGCCAAAATGGAGACCTGTGATGCCAAGAAAGGAGCAGCCTTTCTGGGTCTTACGGAGGTGTTGATATTACCCTGCTGTGGCCCGGTCTGGGTGGCCTGCTGCCTTCAGACAGCACCACTGCTCAGATACAGCACCAAGGAGGAATACATTCAGATCTGTACTGACTCTTTTCTGCAAAACTCCAAAAAAAGTGCTATTACACCGAGATGGCTAACACTGTAAACCTGTAGTGAGGATTTAGCACTGGGACTACACAGATTGTCTGAACTGAGTCAACCAAAGTTAACTTCAGGGGAGATGAAAAATTGATGCTGTACACTGAGATTAACAGCAACCGCGTGTAGAGAAGTCACAGTACAACGGACAGGGCCCGCTCTCTCCTCTGGATTTACGGAGAGAGAACTATCCCAAGGTAACTTTCACAATAAATACATAAAGAAATGGTTTTCAATACAGCAAGGTCTATGCATGTATTACTAATGCAGCATTGGGGGTGCTCCTACACTTCATCAAATTTTGGAAGCAAAATGTGCAATAGCATGGATTTTAAAAGCAAGAGTTCATTGAATGTCAATGCAGCAAATACAAATGCTAGTTAAACTAATTCTTTAAAGCTGATGATATGAATAATCATCCTTCACCCAGGCCCTGCTGGACCTTCAGCTGATACTCGCCTGCTGGCCGCAGGGTCCGCTCTGGCAGCAGCAACTGCACTTACGCTGCACGTCAGAACCCCAGGGAGACCATTCAGGAACGGGAGAGAGAACTGCAGGTTCAAACATGAGGCCCAGTATGAAAAAATAAGTTACCCTGCTAATTCTGCTTATGTTAATGTCTTCTGTTGCAAAATATGGATAGAATGTTTACTATTTCTTCAACAACCTGAAGAACCCTCTTGTTTCCCAGCTGAGAGAATACAAAACCCCCTCCAACTGCTGGGGGAGCCACGGGGGGCACTTGTAAAGCCACCCCAGAACGTTTAAGTGACTTCGCTACCTCTTTTCTTGAATATTACTATGTTTTCTCTCGCAAAGATAACTTAACCAGCGAGCCTAAAAGTACTCCTAAGAACAATTTTTACCACACAATGGGACATGTACACGTTGGCAATTAAATTTTAATACTTAAAAATTATCCCTACTATAGTCCATTGACAAAAACATGCGCCAGAAACCTCGTTTAAATGCTAATCTATGAACAATGTCAGTATGTAGTTTAAGAAAAAAAACATTCATGCATAAAAATTCATTTAATCTAAGTTTTCCAAATCATATTGCCACCTCAGTTAAAAGAATCCACTGATATTAAACAGAAAGCAAATAAAGTATGTACTTTGCTCCCAGGTGAGACTACGTTTCTCTTTCAGACATGGAAATTATCAAAGGTGCTGCGGTAATATTCTTAAAACCTAGTTTTCCGTAAGGAGACTGTGGCATCAGCTACAATAGCAATCCTTCAACTGTTTACAAGAATAAATGTCTGTATCATCATTGAGAGGAGGGCTGATGTAACAAAAGGGTTATACGTGTTATTCTGATGGGATTAAGGCTTACTTCATACAGGAATAGAGTAATAAAAGAGCATTACTTTTCATTATATAGTTGCTATCTTTTTTTGACTTTTCATAAGTTTAGACAGTATTGTAGAGAAAGAATTACCTTCTTCTGATATTAAAAAGACTGTAAAAGAGGAAGGTGCTCTGTAATTAATAATTTTTTGTTTGCACAAGTACACACTCCCTGCTTAAAAGGCAAAACCATGTTATTTCTACCAAGATATGCTGGAACAGAATATAGATACTGAAAAGGTGAAATTTGCTGCTCTCAGCAGCTTTCACACACACAAAGTGACTTAGTGTTTTAAGAACATGGTAGTTTACTAGCGGATGATGTAAGCATGCATTTCTGAAGTTAATTGCTCCCAACCTACTTTTCTATGAATGCAAAGGAACCAAGACAGACTGCAGAGAGACCAAATTTTATATAAAAAGATAAGCATGAATCCACACACTTGATTGTCTTCACTCTCACGCAAAGCATGTTTGGATTTAAAATAAAAAAAAAAAACCCATGCAGGAGAAGATTTAAAATACACATATTGCTGTATTTTTCTCTTCCTTCTAGAAAGATAAGTCAACAACATCAGAACAACAATTACATGCCATTCTGAACTGAAATAAAGATCACGGTATTCCTGAAAATGTCATATCCACATAGAGCAGAGGTACAGATGTCTCAGTACTTCATCAGTTCAACTAATATGGGTAGATTTCATACTCTGCTCTTGGGCTAATGATCATATCTACTGAAAAAAACCACCACTGGTTCAAGGGGCAAAACTGATTTTAAGAAGGCATAGGTAACACAAGTATTGCACTACCATGTTTAGCTTCCAGCTTATTCTTTACTGCATTATATTTACATTGCCCTAGTCACTGAAGGGCTCAACAGATTCGCAGTACAACTTGTTGAGCACCAGAAAATGACAACTTTCGTTTGTCTAAGCACGCACTTTGGGAGAACATCAGTGTTATCCTATACATTTAACGCCCTCCATAACAGTTTCACCCAGTTCCTTGGTCATCACTGTAGTACAAACAGGCAAAATTAACTCTTCTGAAAACGCCTCTTCCAGGTGTATCTCTGTAAGCTTAGTGGTATTTCACAAGAGAAACAGCCTGTACTTCTGACCCAGCTCACACATCAGAGACCCAGTCCACACCCACTGAGGTCCCCAGGATTCCTCCTTTCGCTTCCCACGCGAGCAGGACCAGACCAGATCTGAGAGCGAAGATACCCTTGGCTAGAGTTAATTAGTTACGGAAATACCCAAATAGTTTAAACAATTCAACATCAATGCAGTGAATTTAGGCTGGCTACAACAATGTTACGAATATTTCTGTGTGCACAAGCAGATAGCATTGATTTCAGCAATAATTGCCTAGAAAGACAATTTTAGATTCAAATTAACAGTCAAATAATTGCAGAAATTACACAGAGAGCTTTCTTTGATTGGGTGGTTGTAATAATAGCAACAGAAATCTATCCTACATATTCTCTGCATAATAGGCTACATTATTGTAGCCCGCAGTTAATATTGTTGAAAACAAATTGTGTTCCCAGAATATGTTCCTGTAAGATGATTTCTTTGGGGTGATGTTAATTATCTGCATTAACTGAAAATATTGGATATATTAAAATATCTGATAAACTTTAGATATCCCATACTTTATTATCTCAGTCCTGTTCCCATTATCTATTACTTCTAATTCCTCACTGATTTTTTAAATGAGCTGTTGGCTTTTCAACAAAATACACACTGCACAGCCAGTTCACCTAACAGATCAGCATTCTGCAGCGTGCTGGGAGACTGTAGTCTAATTTCGGATAAGCGTTATATGTGCTTCCCTATGAGCATTCCAAGAGTTTCATTAATCGCAGTGGCTGGTTTGGGGCCTTTTAGAGGACAAAAAGGAGGTTACTATTAGAACACTATTCCAGCTTCCTACCCAGGACATCAAGACCCATGCTGCAAAAAGAAGGAAGCCAAAGTAACCACGAAAGGAAAACAAACCAACTGACATCTTTTCCATGTGAAAACCAGAGGTAGAGTTTCTGTGGGCTCCATCCCAGCCAAAATTTTCACCAGTGTATTTCCAACTCCCAAATAAATTATTGCAAGAAGCACAAGAGGCAGAGACCTAATACAACCCTAACAAACACCTCAACTCTTTAGATGCATTTGAGGAATAAAACCTTAGCAACGTTCACCTAGCATCCCATTATCTCTGCCTGAAAGACCTGCAAAGCAAGGAATATTAGACAGTTTGCAACTGGAAAGACTATTCAACTCGGTATGCTTGTCCTCTTTACCCAATCCCTCATCCCCTCCTCTCCTAAACTCATTCCTACGCACAGCCAAGCACTTGGCTTGGTAAAAATGGATCTCAAGGCGTTGCTGGGAAGGCAGCACAGCCCCAGCAGTGGTTGTGCGCACAGGTACCAGGGACACAGGGACACACTTTGACTTCCAGGTGTCTCCACAGTTGTTCATGAAACAGAAGTAATGCACGAAGCCCTGATGAGAAGCATCCCCTACACCCCAGTAGTGTTTGGTTTTCCAGGAGCTTATCTTCCATGTATCTTCTTACGGTCTGTGTTCTTTTAGTGCTAATTAATCAAATTTAGGATATTCTGTTTGTCCATACAGAACATAGGAAATGCCTTCCTGAACCAAACAGGATCTGCCCAGTCTCTTGTCAGTCGGTGCAGCCAGGCACCACCAAAGAGTGCACCAGACCTACATTCTGGGGGTTCTTAAAGTACCCATTTTTGTGACAGCAAGTCGTACAGCTAGAGGAAGTGTGAATTAGAGATTTTTCCCTCAATTGCTGATTGTCTCCTTATTCCTACTGCTAGGTGATAAAGCAAACAAAGAACAGTATTTACCTTTGTTCTATAATATTGTGACATTTTAACAGGGTAAATGGGGACTGTCAAAATAGAGAATTTGATATTGCTGCTGCTGATGGACTGGATTGGCAGGGAAAGGATTTGATTAATGATGAATAAAAAGAGGATGGAATAATTAATGCCCAGGAACAAATTTTTATGGACAATGAATCACTTTAATTTTATATTTCTATCATATTAAAAATTTGTTCTTAGATTCTTAGATTTCAATGAGGCATTTGACTTCATATCTCACATTTTGATTAATAAAATATAAAATGAATATGGTGCATATGCAACAGATTTTACATTATTAAGTTGAGGAGCAACACTTCTAACAGACTCCCACGGGGACTGATTGCACTCAACATTTTTATCAGTAACCTGGAGGAAGTCAAGACTCTCTCTGATAGAAGTTCTCAGATGTCAACTGAGAAAGTGATGAACAATGAAGCAGGAAGGCAGTTCCAGTCAAGTATCAGATCATACATCTGGAAATAAAGACTATAGACCAATTTCATGGGATAACAGTGTCTACTGAGGGGAACAATGATGAAGACTGCAGCTCCATAGGTAGAAGCACTGTAGTTTCAGAGGTCATTAATCTTGCTTCTCGTGATTATACCAAAGTCTGAAGAGTAGACTTATTTTAAAAAAAAAAAAAATCTTGGAAGAAGTGGTGAATAATCAGATCAACGGGAAATCCTACGGGAGTAACCTTAATTCAATCCTTACATTGGGGAGATCAGCACGGCAACCAAGAAATTATAGTCCATCTGACACTGATACCAATGTCTGCTCCTAATGAACCAGGAATACCAGACCAGCTCTGAAGGCTGCCGTTCCAGGGGGATGTCAAACCGGAAAGACTTCAAAGAGGACTCACAAGAATGGTGAGAGATGTGGAAAATATGCCTTTGAATGAAACACCTTAGAACTCAAAGGCATGACGTACGAGTAGCTGTGTCAGGAAAAGAGATTTTGGAGCTCTTCAGTCTGGCAGATAGGGTGGCTAGAAAACACCGTGGGACAAATTCGGGTTGGGAATTACATACATTTCCAACATGATAGCAACGCCCTTCACCAATAATTGTGGTGAACTGTCCAGCCCATCAAAAATTTTCATTAGGATCACATGGTTCTTCTAAAGGTACCCAGAGCTGTCACCCTTGTATCAGTCACTAAACCAAAGAGAAATCTTATGACCCACCTTATGCAGAAGACAAATTCGACATCACTGACTCCTTTGTGACCTAAATGGTAGATCTTTTACCAATACAATTTTGTCCATGTTCTCTACTCCTTCTTATGGCCAACCACTACCCTTCTCCAACTTTTGGATGAGAGATATCCAGAAGAAACGCTACACGTGCTCAGGAACAACTCAAGCCAGTCAGCAGGATTTTTGTATATGGCTTCTTGGTGATAAATAAAGCTGTCTCAGAGCTCTTGGTAGGTAAGAATCTGGTAAAATTCCTTTTGAAAATAACTCAATAATTTCATACTAATTACGTGACAGGAGTCCATAAGCTTTTTACAGGTGTTTCATTAGCTAAAGAAAATAAAAGGTAGCTTTAGAAAATAATGCTTTTTATATAGCAGTAGATTCACAAATATCACCCTATAAAATGTCTAATCAACACTCCTGCTTGATTTGCCTAGCGAAAGACCAATGCCTGTAGCCAATATAGAGCCCAAGCTCTAATTCTCCAGTAAAGCAAAGATTTGGTTTTAAACAGCAATGAATTGTGGATTCCAAACCTTGCATAGGGAAATATACTGATAAATTCAGCAGGTTGCAGCTTTGAAAACATTGATGTTACCAAACATTGGGGAAAAGCTGGGCAATTTCAAGTAGGTTTATGGACTGCTAGTCAACAATGGATGTTTTTTTCAAGTCTGCTTTTATGTAAATATCTAATTCAGCAGCTACACTCAGTAGGAAAAAAAAAAAATAGGGTTTGAGTCTTTAAAAGTGATTGAGCATCAAGAACTTGAGACAAAACTAGCTGAGAACCCTGAACTGCCACAAGAATCAAGCTTTTATTGGTCTTAAAATTATTCAGCCAAGATGTTTTATCACAAGATCAGCGAAGCATTTTTAAAATTACAGTGTGATGTAATTCAAATATGCTAAATAAACCAAAACCCATCATTTTTAAGAATTTCTTTAAACCACCCCTAAAAATTTCAGCCTCAAGACCTCACTTCAAGGACATACTTACAATGATAGAAAACCACAAAAAAGCATTCCCTTTCTTAAGCAGCCATGACCCTTATAAAAATCCAGTTTTTCACCACCGATATATTCATCTGTCCAATCTACCCATCAGATTAAAAGAAAACTACACGAAGAAAGAACTAGGCAAGTCTGTAATGGCTTCTTCCAAATCAGCTTTTCAGAACTTTGGTGACAAACTACATCACATAATCTAAGTCGGTTTTATTCTTTTCAAAACAAAGAACAACTATTCGGTAACAAACCGTGCCCAAAGATAAACCTCAGTCCTTCAACTCTTTTCTTACCATTTTTACATGGGTTGCCAACATATTTTACTGGCCTCAGTTATTTCATTGTTTAAGAGATACCATGGACAACTAATGTGTCTTTGTTTCCCGTTCCTTTGGAATGTGTTTTTTGACATTTTAATTTCCATGTATTTAAATGTTTAGCTTTTCTTCTGGCTTACTAACACTTCAAAAATCTCTCTTACCATTGTGAGTTACACATATTTATGTAACAATCTCACTGCATCGTCCCAGCTAGTAACTATATGAGGTTTAATTTACAAAATCCATACCTCTCAAACACAGGGCAACAATTTATTTAAAGAATTTTTATTTATTTTCAGCCAAAGACACTGCAGTGAGCTCATTATATCACTAAACAGTGCAGTGATGCAGGATAGTTCTGCTCCTTTTTTTTATTAACTGGTCTACAGATGGATTTTAATTTATATTGGCTTGCTTCAGGAACTATTTATCATTACCCATCTGCACGAGCACTTAGCAAAACACATGAGCAGTAGGTATATTGTGTACAAAGATTTTCCTAGAGAGCAACTAAAATCACTGCATTCAACATAAAGGCTTTTCAGTCGTAATAAAGAAAATGTATGGACATGCAGGCAATGCAGGAGACATTTCAAATGAAGAGCTGCTGCTGCTTCCCCAACTGATGTATCAAACCTGAGGATAATATCTGAAAACAGGGAGAATATGCCCCAAAACACTTACACTCTGTGTTTACAGTCTTGAATAGTTTTTCCTCTAATTTCTCCCATCTAGTCTTCCTAGTCGAAGTCAGTAGGAATCAACTGGGGTATTTCCCTTAAAAGAGCAACACCGGTATATTGCTAACAGGCGACAAAATGATAGGCAAGGTATTACAGATAGTTTCAAATCTACAGCAGTGGTGGGGGGAGAAAATGTGGAAACAGGCACTGTCTTCTAAGTCTGGATTTTTATTTTTTGCATCTTTGAATGTCATTTCGTTTTTCCTTCCTTCCTCCTGCTCCAAGAATCCAGAAAGGAATTTTCCCTGATTTAACCTCAAAATCAAATGGAAATATGCGTGTTACATTTTGCTATACACTCTGTACATACCTCATACCTGCAAAAGTAATTGTTAATTAAACATTAATAACATCATAATTTCTTTTCACTCAAAAGGGACCCATAGTACTTCTATCTTCAGACTTCCCATCTTCTGCAGTAACTCCTCTTTTCAAAAGGGACTAGTCAAACTCAGTCACTTAGGGCTACTGTTAAGAGGCCCTTGCAAGCATCATCTGTGTTCAAAGGTGCACTTCAGACACCTACAGGCATCCTATCTCCATTTCAGACTTTAAGAACATTACTGGCCTTTCTTCTCGTGACAACAATTATGAGATGCAGATGTTCCCTTTCTATCCTTCCGTAGGACTGCCACTAAAACGTCAGTTCAAAGCCTGGACTTCACTCTTATTGGCTTCTTTTTCAATTCCAGCTCTTGTATCATAGACCTTTTCAAACCTAAACCTACAGAAAGTTATGTTTAAGGAGAAGGGAAGACCCTGATTTTTTTTTCCAAAATATTACGTCATTATTCTCTTGATAAACCCTGAGGGTTACTTTATGGAATCTAAAAATCTTCGCTGTGGATGCCCGGGTTTTGTGTATTTGGGTTTTAGCCAGGACAGGAACAGAATAAGCGACGTATTACTAAGCAATTTATGGGTGAGAGGGTTTAGGCTTCACTAACATTTGAAAGAGAAAGTTCACAGCCATTACCCATCTTCTGCTCAGCTCCTCTTGGAGCTGCAAACCCAGCCTCACACCCTGAATGAAGACCACAGCACGAGAGTGACCACGGGTGAGACCACTTCCTGTAAAACTAAGGACATCTTTCTACCGTATAGGAATGCGACCCAGCGATGACTGCAGAAGCTCTGGTGACGAGGGCCACCAGATGAAGCTGTTTGTCTGAGCGGTGGATAAAGGATAATTTAGCCTCGCAGCAGCCCAGAGACAGCAGGACACACAGCCTCAGAGGAGGCTGCACAGAAAGGAGGTGTATCACCCAGCTACAGTGGTCGAAGTCCCTCGGCTCCGGTCCTTCACACAGCTGTGCTCTCACCTTCCCGAAGGCGGTCTCTGGACAAGCACCATTCTTACTCCGGCAGGTACAGCGCTATCTGCCATGCTCTGTCCCAACCTATTTTACCTGGATTCCTTTCCTATTCTTTTTGGTAGGAAAAATCCTGCCAAAAGAATAATAATCGGACAGAATATCAAAAGAGCAACGTGAGCAACATGAAACATTTCCTAAAATGCTGGACTGGTAATTCTGGAGAGCAACCACAGGAGGTGCCAAGGGACTTTACGGCCTCACCAATTTCCTCAACACGAAGCCGGATCTGGGGCACAACTCACGCCCCAATACACTCACGGCCCTCGCCCCTGTTGCACCTCCCTTGGCAATGGGAACACCAACCCGTATGCTTCCTGATGTGCCAACCCTGGCACTTTTTGTGGAGTTTCAGGAGCTGAGAGGCATTGAGTCAGTGCTCAGGTGGCTGCCATCCATCGACAGCCTCGGTCCGTAGGAGGTGGGACTGGCGATTTAGCAGCTGGCATGGAGCGCGCTAGGAGTTGTTCAATCAAAGCTCCAGCTGCGAGAAGCAGCCACTGTGCTGGAGGCATCATGATTGTTTGTTGAAATCATTGTTAATTAAGGTGAGATCTCACTGTGTTGGTGCTCAGCAAACGCAGGAAGAAATTGACCTTTCCCTAACAAGTTTATCATTCAAACAGGCGACACCAACAAGCATAAAGGACGACGGGAAAAGTAAAAGGTGTGTTTTAACATTTCTTAAAACTTTATTTCCCCAGACCCTCCACTGCAGCCCCTCTGATCCGTTGATTAAGCTCATGGGCAACACAACTGCGAGTTGTGCTGTGTTGTGCCTCTTCCCCCGTTTCACCCCGACAATAGCGCCGTGTGTATTTACCAGCTGAGAGACAGTCGGCTGAGACCAGATCAGCTTTCAACAGCTGCCTTTCAAAGTCACATCCGCTTCAGAAACTGCCTCCTCCTTCCCCCAAGGGAAATGCTGGCCCATGGCTCATGCCTCTTGTTGATGGGGGCGTTTTACCTGGCTGGAGGATGGTAGGAGTCAACCCAAAACCACACGTTCGCTCATTCATTTTCTAGATCCTTGCTTTTTCCTTTCTTGACAGATACATTCAGTTTGGCTGAATTTTTGCACGTATTCTATAAGCCATCAGAAATCACGGTTACGTGCTTCTGATTACGGTGGGCCATGTAATTTTGTTTTCAACCTGATTTCAAACGGTGGTCCTGGGGATGACATACTGTGGTAATTAATGATTGACTCTGCATCTCACTGCGCAGTTTTGTAGGCATCCTGCTAAAGAAGCATGAAATACTGCTAAAATGAAAAATAAAGCTTCTTATCTGCTGCTTGAAACCTAATCACTCTGGACTGGATGGTGAAAGTGTCCCGAGGCACTGACCAGCGCGGACGTCTGGTTCTGAGTCCCTAACACAGAGACTGCCAACCTTTCTGCTCCCAACACCTGGTAGCCCAACACCTTGCCCTGCCAGGATCTCTCTTCAGGGAGATCTCTTCCCTTTGTGGTGATTTTTCAGTGAGGTCAAAGGAAATATTGCTGCCACAGCTATTTAAAAATCAAACTTCTGAGCCGTCTTCTGAAGCACTAGCACCACAGTAAAACTTCTCTCTTTACCTTGCACACCCTGAGTTCCCTACTTCATCCTCACACACAGCGATGCCACGTGTTGCACATAAACCCAACAGAAGAACCGAGCATTCACCTGTGAGTGTGCACATTTGTACAGACGTAGTTTTCCCATAGATGCAAATATTCCCCAGTGGAGAAAGCTGTTTACTACACGGTGCATGACAAATGCTCTTCCCAGTGTTTAATGCATCGCATAACGCCACTTGGCCTTCCTGGCAGTAGGGCTGCTCTATGAACCATTCTCATTACAGTAATAATCACAGAACCCAGTAAAAGCGCGGTGGCTTAACAGAAATCCAGAACCGCACGCAGACTGCCCTACGTAAACATACAGAATTAACCTTCTCAGACAAAACTAATGTTCTTGACTGAAAATCTGGTTCTACTACATGTTTTGCCCATGACAAAGGGAGACAGCATTTTATGTGCTCTACCTCACTGGAAGACAGAGCTTTTTAGGTTGATCAACATCCAGCACAGCAATCCTAACTACTATAAACACCACAAAGGACTAATAAAGTTTTACTTGCAATTTCAGCTGTAACGCTCAAAGCTATTAACGGCAACAGATGAAATACCTTAATGTCACTACCTGATCATCTCCGATTCCCGGGTAATGCCTATCGGTGAGAGGACTTTCCACCGTGTGGGTTATGCGTACTATCATTACGTACTTTGGCTTGGCGCTATTGTAGTTTCTCACCTCTTTTTTTCCACGCTGCAGGCTATGAGATACCTACAAATTGCTTTTTACCTCTATCAGATCTCCTCACTTGAAAGTGAGACAATGGCTGTGTCATAAAGACGTACAGAGCACAAAGGAAGAAACAGAATACTAATACTTTTCATTCTACTCTGGAATCCAGTGATGAAGAGGGAAGAGGTGTCTCATTGCACTGTCGCAAATATCTCAGCTTTTAAAATTCAGCTCGGAGAGGCTGGCTACCCCCAAGCGGAGATACATTTCGTAATTTAGATGTGGCACAGGAGCTCGTGTGAAATCCAGACTGAATCGACAAGCGCAGGTGAAAAATGATCCTTTCCTCTGCTCATAGGTCAATTCATCTTATAAAGATAAACCAAACGGCAGTATTTACATGTTCAGAACCTGTAACGAAGTGTGAGGCACTGTTACACCAACCTACAACCTGCAAATGAGAAACCTTGTTATATCAGGGCTATAAACCCGACATCAGCTGTACACGATCACTGTACCTTCATGTTCACAGCTTGGAAACGTGGATCCACAGCCCTACTCTTTTCTGAAAACCAGGGATTAACCCAGCCATACATCAATTTTAGCCTCGTTTTATTATCTTAGCATAGCCTTAGAATTATATTTGGCGTCTGTATCTGGCACATACAATAACTACTAGCAACAGTCACCATTTCTGCATTGAGGTCACCGAGGGTATCGACTGCCATAAGAAGTCGGGAGAGCGCAGAACACTGCCTGACTCCCAAAGTCAAGGGAAATAGGAAAAATATAACCCAGAAATTGTTGGAGCGCTCAGCTGCATTCGAGATGTAGCGCTCGGATCTCAGCAGAGCTTGCCCTCTCCTAACCCCTCCTTCCCTTCCCCTCCTCCCCGCCACACACATGCAGAATCTCTAGAAATGATCCTCGGCTTTAACAAAAGCCTCTGCCCGTCCCTCTCCCTCGGCAAGGAACGAGAGCTGATCCACGCAGCCTGTCCCACAGGATTTTCCCCTGGGTATTGTGCGTTAGCCCGCAAGACCAGGGAGGCGATTGCAGCGCAGGCTGCCGGCAGGAAAGGGCAGAAAACCCGAGCATCCCCCTTCCACGGATGCGCCGCTGCTCCAAGCGCGGGCACAAGAGGCTGCCGAGGACAATGAAGAGGCGCCTGGCTCTCCCCCCGCTCGCGGCAGGACTCGGCACAGGGCGGGCTTCACGCTTCCCGTCTCTCCCCTCCGGAAGGGCGGCTCGGGCGCACCGGAGACCCTCTGCCGCTGCAGCAGGTGAGGCTGTTCCGCGGGCGGCGGCAACTTCCCTGCGGGGAAGCCCGAGCATCCCGCAGAGCCGCTCTCTCCCCGCCACCGGCGCTTCCCCCCGCGGGCAGGGCGGAGGAGCCCCGTGACAGCGGTGCCCCCACGGCCGGCCGCCCCCGCGCCCCCCGCCGCGCCGCCCCGCGCTCCTTACCCGGCTCGGCCCGGGCGCTCGGCAGAAGCGCTACGATCGCCCCCAGCAGCACGACGGCTCCGGCCAGGCCCGCTCCGCCGCCCGCCGGCGGGGAGCTGCGCGGGGGCGCAGTGCCGGGCGCTCCGCCGGGCCCCGCGGGGCGCGCCCCGCTCCGCCCGCCGCCCGCCGCCCGCCGCCACATCCCCGCGCCTCGCACGGCCCCGCCGCGGCTCAGCGGGCAGCGCCGCCCATCGCCCCGCCGCGCCGGGCTCTAGAGCAGCGGCTGTGCAGGGAGGAGGCGGCGGCGGCGGCGGCGGAGGAGGAGCGGGAGGCACCGCATGCTGCCGGCGGCTCTGCCCGGGCCGGAGGACGCCGGTACCGGTGCCCCGCGGCGGCGGCGGCGCGGCCCCTCCGGTTCCGGCGCGGAAGGGAGCGTCGCCCACAAAGCGCTCTCGCCGCCGCCAGTCCCGGCCCCGCTCCCCGCCCTCCGTGCGCGGGGAGGAGGAGAGAGCGGAGGCGGCGCTGCCGGGGCCACGGGGACCCCCTCGGCCGGCCCGCGGGGCGCGCCCCGCCCCGACGGCGGCGCGGCGGAGCCGGGGGCAGCGGGGCGGGGGCCGGCCCGGGGGAGCGGCGGGGGCGCTGTCCAGCGCGGGCCGCGCCCGACGCCCCGCCGCAGCCGGGGCAGCCGGGCGGTGGGGAGAGCCTCCCCCTGCCCGCGCGGGCACGGTGAATGCATTGCCAGCTCCCGGCCCCCACTCCCTCCCTAGGTGTGAAGCAGCCGCGCCCGGCGGTTCCCGGCAGGGGCCGGTGAAGCTGTGCCCGCTCACAGCGCTCCTGCGACCTGCCAAGGCGAGTCCTGCTCTGCTCACCTTGGGGCTGGTGATGGCCAGGTGCTGTACCTGCGCCAGGACATCTCCAAGGTTGTCCCTCATTTTCTGAGCGAGCAGCCCTTCCTGGGAAGCAGCCCGAGCCCTGCCACGGCACAGAGCACCAGTGGCAGCATTTCTGCTCGGAGATGAAGAGCGTGGCGCGTACCGCAGGGGTTGAGCAAATGGGCAGCCACGTCCTCAGCCAGTCACTGTGCAAACACAGGAAAGGTCTTCTCCTCTCGCCCCTCTCCTGCACCTGCAACCTCGGCCACCCTCTCCCTGCTCATGACCCTGCTCAAACCTCCAGCTGAAAGGGAAGTTTCAAAGGGCAGAGGTTTGCCACGGCGATGATTAAAGGAGACCAACCAGCACATAAAATGTGTTATGGGCATCAGAGGAGGGAGCCCCAGCAAGGGGCAGAGCTGCCTCAGTCACGGTCAGACCAAACACCACGGTAATTCATTTACTGTTTTCTGTAATCAGTATTTTCATCAATGGCAACGTGAATTCTTTAATGCCATCCCTTTCCTGGCACTGCTTCCTGGAGTTCTTTCAGTTCCCAGATCACGTCTGTGGGCAACAGACGGTGATGGTAGGAGGAGGAGCAAAGCAAAGGTTGGCTCAGGGCAGAACATGCTCCAGGACCCTGGGAGTGGATCCTGAAAGGCCACGGCACCGCTTACATGCAGGAAGCTGTCCTGGCCTCCCAGCAATTCCCACAGGAAGCAAGAAGTCATCTTTCTGACAAAGGTAGGGCAAGCTCCAGCACGGGCTAGCCAAAGCTTCACCTCCCGCTTCCCAGCTGCTCAGCATCCCCCGTGTCACGGCAACCCATAGTTACACGTTTATCTGAATAGCTTAGCACACTCCGAATGTCACCAACACAATTACCCAGTTGCTAATAAGTCCCATTTGTGCCATTTTACGCACTTCTTCCTCAAATCACTAATTCATTCTACGCAAAATTAGCTTCCACACGATGGCTGCTGCTGTTTATCCCCAGAGAAGATGGCAGTTGTGTGACTATTGCAGTAAAATGGGCAGCTTCCTCGTCCCCCCGGCTCAGCGTGGGTCAAGGCAGCCAGTGCAGGGCCCTCTGGTGGCACCCTCGTCGGCTTGAGGCAGCCCGCCGTAACCCATTCCAGCGTTTTCGTGTTTCCAGGGTTTGTCCTAACGCAAGCCTTGTGACAGATCCATCAGTAAGTTAATTTTGACAGTGCTCGCTGCTGATCTAGCTCTTAACCGTTACAGTAATCTCTGGATTTTCCATCAGACAGTATCTAAGTGTATGTATTGTGATACAATATTTTTTTCCTAGCAGATTTTAAAAATCAAAGGATTTTTAAAATGCATGTTTTCCAGAAGGATGACTGGATAGGATCTCCTACAGCTAGGAAAAAATCACCAGAATTCTCCCAAGTAACCATAGTTAACTACTTCCTAAACTTACCTTTCCCAATCCTATTTGTCTTCATTTTCCAGAAAGGTACTTTCAGCCTCTGGGGGTACCTGTGCCTCTCTACTCAGTGTCGAGATTTGCTTCCTACCTATGTGTTCTCCTAGAGCGTGCTCTCTATGCACTCGTGTGCTCCTGGATACCAGGCACATTCTTTTGCAAGCAGCACGTGCATCGCCCATGTATTCCCTTCCACGGTTACACACGTGGAACAGGGAGGTCGAGTGTACGTGCTTTAACCTGGCTTCCTCTCAGCTACGGAACCCTTAATGCTAGAAAGTAGTCCAGATTCTGGAAGGGATGGCTCGTTATGGACAAGGAATCAAGCAACCATGCTAGCTGGCTAAGGTGATTGTTTTATTTAATGTTTCTCTATAGGACCAGCATGTCCCTCTCCGGGGCAAGTACTATTCTACCATGCTCCATAACAATAAACCATACACACTGGGACCAAAACCCATGTTTGCATGGGTTCTCCTACCTTTGCCCCAGAGCAATAGCATCATCTGCATGACCTTGGCTGAAATGATGGCTAAAACCCAGATCCTAAATTCCCCTGCTTGCAGTAGACCTACCACAGCTGTTCTGAGCCTTGCTTGTCTTTCATGAAGGAACCCACGGGTGAGAAGCGAGGCGTGGCTGTGCAGCGACTCCTCCCTGACACAGGTGGCAGGCCAGGGTCTCTATCTTCACAATGGAACAGTCAGCATTTCTCATTTCAATGAATAAACAAGGCCAAATTGATGGACATCTCACTCTGCAGGTACAACCACAGAATGCAGCCATCCCCAGGCCCCTCTACCAGCAGGGTGTAGATGCTCCCAGGCTGCTACCTCAGGATTTGAAGAGAAGAATCCATTCAAATGGGTATTTCAGCTTCTCAGCATGAACTATGTTAGTTCTAACAAAGAATACTCTGTGCTGATCCCCAAGACAGGGGCAGCTACAACTACCCGAATCTGCTTAAAGCAACCCTCCCAAGGGATAAAATGCACCTCCTCCCAGGTGAAAGGTAGGAAGATATAATTAACATCAATCACCATCAAATCTTACCCATGATTTAACACGCCTTCCTGCACAGCAGGATCTCACTGGTGTCAGACTAAGCCGTGGTGTCATTCAGCGTGGGAGGAGAGGCAGGAGTGGTACGGCATTTCTCCGGTGTTCCCCAGAGCTCTGTGCCGCACACGACATGCGCTACAGGCCTATAAGGATGTTGTTACAGCTCTTAAACGGGGAGCAGCTGTATTTCACAACCCAACTGAAACTTCGACTCACGCTGCCTCCGTTCATTACAGGAGCTGAAGCCACTGGATGCAGGAGTTGCAGTGATAATGTGAATCTACCAGGATCGGCAGGACTGTACAGCTTTGTGAGCAATACCAAACAGTAGCTTCTCTGTTGCCTCCCAGACACTGACCATCTCTCCAGCTGAAGACCTAAGCTAATTCATGGAGAGAACACAGCATCATCCTGAACCAGTTTGTCCCACCACAGATCTGTAGCATGTGACAGCCCCATTGACTCTAAAGCTTTTCCTTGAATGAATCTGCTGTCACAACTGCGGAATAATTTGTCCTTTGCATTAAGTGACAGGAAAAATACTCACCAAATTTTAAACCAGTATTTTAAAGGCAGCTGAGAAGAAGATTGCTTACTCTGTCCTAGTCCTGTCCTTCCACAGGACAGGATAGAGCATCAGGGAGAGTCGGACATTATTACTAATAAAAAGCAAGAATGGGAGCATGTCGCAGACAGCACATTCCTTCTGAAAGGCGCAGGCAGCCTTTCCTCATTTGTTAGATGCTGCCAGAATCGAGAGCGGAAAATACACCAAGGCAATGGCCCTATTTTCTACGGGAAACATGGGCTATAGATACCAATGCACATTTAAAATACACGAGTCTAACTGTAAAGAGCGAAACGAAGCAGCTCTCACAGCCGCAGAGGTATCTGTCGGATTTGGGCAGACACGCGTTTCCGTGCATGCCGAGGTGCTGTGCTGCAGGAAGAGCTTCGCAGACAGCAGGACCAACTTCCACTGAAGAGCGAGCAGTTGTGAAAGGTCAGTAAGAGCAGCACCTCCTGTTTAGCGAAGTAAAGCTGTCAATTCCAGAAGCTTGGTACCAAAAATACATCGCACCGTCCTTTCAGCGGTTTACGTCTCGTGTACGGCAGCACCTCAAATGCGATGTTAAGCACGGCAACCGTGCTACTTCACAAATCCCCGCGGCCAATAGCCTGCCTCACGCCAGCTTCCAAACCAGGTTTCAGTAAGCACCGTCACCCCACGGCACAATGAGCGCTCTTGGCTGGCAACAGCACCGGCAAATGGGCCTTCCGTGGACGCCTGCTCCGTAGCAGGCTGGCCATCTGGCACCACTGCCCGCACGGGGCCATCTGCGCCGCGGGAGCACCTTCCTGCTGGCCTGGCAGCAGTTGCCACGGGCTTGGTACGAGCTGCAGCAGCAGCCGTGGATCTGCTGCTATCTGGGCCAGATAACCTTCTTCTAAGGTTGTAAAAGTGGGACATCCAGAACAAAGAACCTGCGAGGCTTGGCTACACTAAAGGCAGAATCCCAAGATCCTCCTAAGCAAGCTGGAAGTTAATAAAACTGAAACTTTCAGAAAGAAGAGAAGCTTAGTCAAAGGATTAGATCAGAATTTTAGAGCCCTCCCCATGAATTTTCATCGCCTTTACCGTAATCCAGTTTTGATGCAACACACGGCAAAAAATGAAAGCCACCAAAAGGCATCTGCTGCAATATATATTTTAATTCAAAGTGAATCTCGACAGTAATACACCATAAATTCTTATTTTGACACTCACCAAAATAGTCACCTGGAAAACCCGCTTTTTGTGACAAAGTACAGAAGGCTTGGTCACATTTAAATCACTGAGAACTAGAAAGAAATACTATCGCAAACTGTAAGAGACATTACATCCATAAAAAATTTTCCCAGTCCTCATATTGTAATATTGCACAGTGCAATTGCTACATGGCGAACTAGTGTAGCATAGAAATCCAAAGCAAAAAAAAAAAAAAAAAAAGCCACAAGTCTACAAATCGTTAAAACAGTAACAGTTCAAACTTATTAATCAAGTCTCTATCACTGGGTATTTCTAGAACAAGTCCTCCTACAGCTTGCAGTGTGATTTAACTTTTACTTAACACCAACCAAGTTAATTAGCAGTAAAAACAGAAAATTTAAAAATTAAAACAAAAAAAAAGTTAATACAGTAGCATATTTGACCAATAAAACACCCTGAAGTTAAAAACCGAACACAAGAAATTAATATAAAATCTTGCAAATTAAAGTAATATGCAGATATGCGATTCCGAAGTCATGCAGTGTTTTATTTAAAAAAGGCATTAAAACGGTAACGGGTATAAACGCTTCTCAGGGGATGACGTTTTTCACAGAAAAGGCCCTCGCCCAGGAAGCTTGGGGTTTGGGGTTTTTTTCTGCGGATGGGCCCCGGACACTTGCAGTGACAAGAGTCCGATCTCTCAGAGTGTATTGCAGGGTGGGGGGGAGAAGTCACCCGGTATATCAAATTTAAGCTGTGGCAGGATCCCAAATATTTCGTTCTTTGAAATGCAGACATTTCTGAAATTGCAATACCTAGAAAGAGCAGCAGATCTAATTTGGGGCGCATTTACAGCCACTTTTTCCTGCGTACGATTGGATATTCTTGTTGACGTACAGAAAACGGTGTCAATTTAACAAGCACGGCAGCTTAAAACCTTAAGCACAGTAAAAAGAAAGTACAGTAAATACAACAAAGATCCCCATGGCCCCAGGAAAAAAAAATATGCAGGTTTTGTTTGTTATCACAATACAAAATTCCTTTACTCCATCTGCATTGGTGATCCTTGGTGCGTCCACTGCCTGCAATGGAGTAAGCACCAAAAGAGACGTTGCTTCCCAACACAAGGGAGTGAACAGAAAGCTATCGGCTGGACCACGTAGCACGAGTTTGAAGTGGTAAGGTGGATATCCAATTTGAGCGTTTTCTTGACTCCCTCTATTTAGGCTCTATCATATGCGTTGATAAGGTTTCAAATTCATCAGGCTACTCCTAGTTTCTAATGTATACTTTATATACACACACTTGTACAAAATGCATAGAGTTGGTTACTAAAAACACTGAAACTTTTGGGAAAAGTTAGGTTTCTTAATTTTCAGTGTGATTAAAAATGTACTGCTGGTATATTTATTATTTTTTTATGATCTAATACTGTAGTATTTTAGTTATTACTTAAAAATAAATCAAACGTAGGCACATTTATTTCTTTCATTCAGACATTCATTAAATAAAACACTGCTTGTGTTAGTGGAGTAAATTAAAGGATTACCAGTTATTAGCTTATTGACAGAGTTAAACTCAAATGCTTTGCACTCTTATTCCAGTCAACATTGCAAGGATTGTATTCCAGATTTTGTTTTAAAAAAAAGTTAAGTCAAGCCTGCAAGATGCAGCTGCTTAAGTGTCTACACAATGCCAATATGAAAACATAAAAAAATTAAGTTACATCAATACATCCACTTATATGCAGTGATGAGCTCAAAGTTAATGGAGATAAAATACTGATGCAAATAACACACCCCAAAAAAACATATGCAATCATCTTCCATCATTTACAGTATAGTAGTTACGACACTTCAAACATGAAAACAAAATAAAAAATAAAATAAAAAAATCAAACCCAAAACCCGGCTTCTATTTCATGTAATTAGACTTGTACAGAAATTAGAAGGCTAAGAAAGAACTAGTTAATCACCTAATTTCACAGCTATCTGAAGTGGCAATCATTATATAGCAGCTTATCTATGATACATTCAAGATAAATGATACAATTTATTACTTGCCCATAAGCTAAAACACAGCCTCAGCTTAATACCTTCCGGAAATCCCATCTCTACACTACAGTATACTTGAGGTCTATGAAAAAGTAGCTACCTTTTATAGGAAATGGATGATTAAGTCTTTGGTGCTGCAAAAGCAACTTCATTTGAACAAAAGAAAAAACAAACAAACAAACAAACAAAAAAACCCCAAAAGACACACTTCCTAAGGAAAAAAAATAATGCAAAAAGCATGTAATTTACGTCCCTGACGGAATGTATTAAATAAGCAAACACCCGCAACAGGCTAAAACAAATACTATCGTGTAAAAAGACTAAAATCTCTCCCATGCATAAATGAAAGATTGCACACAAAGAACTCACATCTTTTCAAGCTTCAATAGTAAATATTCTGCTACTAGTTATATTAAATACTGCATGGTTTGCTCAAGCTAAGATGAAACCACATCATGGACCAATGAGCACTTGGCTTTTTCTTTCATTAGCTAGTCAGTCATGCCTACCGCACCCCTAAACGTTTTATTATATCCAATTAGACAAACACTTTGAAAACAAACTACTTGGGTTGTATTGCAGTTCCATTTACCAGTATGAAATACTGTGCTGTGTGTCACTACTCAATAGCTACTGAATCAACTGGTCTCAAGCACTACTAAAGTCTTGTCTTGAAGCTAGATCATTCTGGGGGAAAAGAAGACAGCTCAATTCAGCTACAGCAAAACACGCTGCCTTCTCGATAAGGAAAAACACACCCAGTACTAAAATCATACCACACAAAACCCAAAATGAGCATTACGCTATCAAAAAATCAGCAGATCTGCATTTTTAAGTGCTGCAGTCCTCAACATTTATATATAAGTAATAACATTAACAACCTCAAATATTTAAGGCACTATGTGTGGGAACAGTTTACAATGCAGCTGAGATTATTAGGACAACAACATTTAAGAGCAATGTTTAGGCTTTTCCTTTGTTTGTTTGTAATTTTTTTGCCCATGCAAAAGACACATGCAATGTGAAGAACAACAGCTCAACTTTTAGATAAGTGACTCGACATTTAAACACCAAGATACGCAATACAAACAAGTTACTTCTACACTGTACTGCTGACGCGTGTGCATCTGTTGCTCTAGTTCTGTACACTGAATGGCTTCCCAAATGTAGACGTGTCTTGCACTAGTTAGAAGGCAATTTTATAAAAAATAGCAGGAGCAAAACCCAGATTTCTGCCCCCGTAAGTCACCTGTCTAAAGTTACTCTATAAGAAGATAACAGGACCAAAGACAAGTTATACCAAATGTGCAAAACACATTAAAAGTGAGTTTTTTTTAAAGCTCAGAGTTGTTTAAATTGCACCCAAGTCTACATGATTCAAAAAAATAATTTTCCTGTTGTGCCATGGCTAATATTTAATAAATACCATGTTTCTTCTCAACTCAAACTTCTGTATCATTGAGCTTCCTCAACATACTGTGTTTGAGCTCTCACATAAATGGATACTGGCTGAGTTTTGTTGGACTCAATGGAAATCCTGTGTAAGCAGGTGATGCTGCAATGTACGAATGTGGTGGGAAAATTGGTTTGTATTGAGTCTGATGAATGGTTGGGGAAGGTAAGAGACGGGGATTTATGCCAACCGGAACTTGGTGAACTATACCACTGGGATGAGATATATTGTACGTCGGATGCTGTAACAAGGGTCTTGAGGTACATGGCGAGGCAAGGAGGTGGGCAACGGGTGCAGCAGTACTAAGGGGTGCCGACGACGGGTACGGAAGAATAGCAGGCTGTCCTCCAAGGTGGGCACTTCCAGAGAGATGTGCGTGCACGGTAGCGTGATTTGGACTTCCTTGCGGAAGGGAGAAAGCGTGACCGGCAACGCTGGCTGGGATGTAAGCCTGCTGCCTCCGATGAGCATAGTTTCCGTTCCATTCCTGCGGCCCAGATCCAAAGTGCTGAACCTGTCCACACACAGAAATGGGCAGGTCTTAATATTTCTAAGTGTAAAGAGTGTTTGAGAAATGGAATAATGCACTAAAACTAGTCAACTTAAAGTCAAGAGAAATATAGACAGGAATAATTAAATGCTTAAACAAAACCCAAAAGTTAGCTATTTAGATAGCAGCACAGACAGGAAATCTGACAGCAAGAGATGGTGAACAGAACACAAGTTATTTTAATGCTCTTGCAAAAGAAAAAAAAATGCCATGCTGGGCTGTTTTAACAGGAATACCATGTATCACATGAGCAAGGTGCTTATTCCACTCTACTCAGCACTGGCTTGGCATCAATTGGAATTGCTGCATTCAGTTTGGGCACCATAATGAGGCACAAAGAGGACAAATAGGAGAGAAATTTTAGAGGAGAGCAGAAGAAATAATGAACGGGTTGAAAATACCTGAGACAACTAGGCAAAGAGAAGTCTAGGGCTATGATCACAGGCAGATGTGGCAACCATTAAGAGTTATAAAGAGAAAGACTAAAAATCAGTTACTCCCATTGAAAGATGCAGACTTCAAACTACACAGGGCATCTAGCAACGGGGGAAGGATCAGCATAAATTTTTGTAATGAAAATAACATCCTACACTTTCTGCCAAGAGGCTGAGGAGCTGCAGTCATTGAAGAGATTAAAAATTAATACTATGCTGATCATATTAAGGTTTGCTTAGAATTAATTAAACCAATCCTTCTGCAAATTACGCAGAAGGGGAGATTGTGTCACCCACCCAAGTGTTTCTTTCAATCTAAACTATTCAAGTCATTATTGGTAAATCCTCTTAACTACATATAGCAGGCTCACATTTAGTATTTAACTTACAATTCACAGTTACTCCGTGACTTATACAAACAGGTACTGCTCTTATTATAAAACGTACCTCCAGATATCTAAGCAAAAGCTCAGTGCAGCTACAGCTCAAAATTCATTAAAGGGGCTTAAACTTGATGTCGTGTGTCAACTTCAGTTCGCAGCTAGAGCAGACACATTTACTGTGTTGTTGGGTAAGGACAGAAGTAGCTTTTGAATTAACTTTGGGTATCTTCCAACATTGGATTGAAGTGCAATCACCTCTTGCCCCACCAGCTTCACTACCTGGCAGCAAAGGCAAGAAACGGGTGGGTTTGCTAAGCTCTACCTCATCTCTGGATACTCAAACCACAAGTGGTGTCATGCACACTACCAAGAAGAATACTGGAAAACAGCTGCAGTTTTTAACTGCACATTATAAGCATTTTAGCATTTGGATCTAGGAAAAAAAAATGCTAAGGTATTTTTCATTTTGTCTCGTACTTTGATTTTTTGTATGCACTGATAATTTTCCCAGTGTGGTTTTTTCTATCATTTTAAAGGTAAAGTCAGCTGCTTTAAGAAAATGACCAAAAGTGGAAGATACTTATGACTTGTCCAGTAAGTTGAAATCCATTTTTCAAAGTTTGAACACTTCTGTAATGAAGATGCTGAAAACCTGCAGTTGCCACTGACAGCAATTGAAATGGTGAGCACTCAGCACGTTTGGAACCTCAAGACAGAAGAAATAATTCTTAGATGTGAGTAAGTACACGTACCTGACTGAAGTTTGCATGTTGCTGATGGAATGCTGATGTCAGCTTTTGCTGACGGTTTCCTGCAATAGAAGACTGGTTTATTCTTCCCAGGACAGACCGACCCTTTTTCAGCGGCTGGCACGTAGCATCTTCTAAGATACAAATGAACAACGTTACGTTTTTGTTGTCACTGTTCTCTCCTAACAAAAGTTAGGCCAAGTGTCATTTGCTTCATCATATAGGGAGAAATAATAAAAGAATACACTGATTAAAAGACAAAGACCAAAACAATTTAGAAGCGTTTATTACAGACTAACAGATATACGAGGTCAAAATCTTCACACATATAGCTATTGAATAAATATTCACATTTCTATTCTTATCGACTGGTATAGAAAGAAAAAGCCACCTTAACTAACTTACCTGTATTCACCATCTGTTCATCAAGATGTAACCTGTTTTCAAGTCTCATTGGTGGTACCACTACCGTGCAGACAGCTGATTTGGTTTCAGGGTTAACCGATGCTCTTGCTTCCTTATTTTTATTGGTATTGGCTACAAAGCCATTTTCCACAAATGGGCTGTCATGTCCTGAAGAGTCTGAAGTTGGGGAACCATCCACCGTATCACACCCACTTTCCTGTTCGTCATCTGACATACTATCAAAAAATAAAATACACCGCGTTGAAACAAATACATTTTCATAATACAAATGCATTTTATTAAAGTACCACATGAAATTTATGGAAATGAGACTACTCAAAGGTGGATTGTAATTATACAAGCACAGACATTCAGATGGCAGTTCAATATTCAAACTCTTTCTACCCATAAATTGCAAGGCTGAGAGAACAGAAGCGACTTCTACATAAAGACTTAATGTTCAACCCAACTTGCACCCACTTTGTAATTTATTTTTTTACATAATCTTTTACTTATAAACAACCTGAAATTCAGATTTTTAGGTCAAATAAAAGGTTGAAGAAAATTATTCCATTTCTTCCTGAATCAAAGCATAAAGGTCTCCTGATGGTTATTACACTAGCAAATGAGAACATACCAATCTAATTTCCTTCTAGAAATCAGCCACATCCTGGAATCTACAAAAAGCCGTCCCTGGGGCCGTCGAGAGTCAGGATGGGGTAGAGCGAGCTGAGGAAGCAATCTGCACAGTGGCAGACAGCTCCCTCTCATCTGCATATCAACCACCAGCAGCTACACTAGACCTTATCTACTGAAAAATTAGGTCTCCAAAGCTCCTCCAGAGAGCACTGCCTGTGCGTGACTGCAAGAATCTTCTTCACAAATTTAGTTTAAGGAGACTGACACGACCCTCTGGTTACACAGCAGCTATTTTGGCGCTTGTGGTCAGTGAAATCCATGCTGGTCAAGTGGTGCAAACTTGTTCGTTCAACCACTGCTTTTACCAAAGCAGCTGGAAGGGGAAGGAGATGAAGAAACCAGTTGTAACTTGAAGGGCAGGAACCGAAATAAGAGGAAAAGCCCCAGCCAGAACATCTCAAGTCAGTGGGAACTTCTGACTGTGTGACAGGTCCACGTCTTATGAGTGTCACACAGATAGATGCTTTAGTGTCAAGCTCTCAGGTAGTGCAGCAAAAATGCCATTTGTTTTCACCGATTCGCACAGATTCACAGAATGGTGGGGGTTGGAAGGCACCTCTAGAGATCATCTAGTCCAACCCCCCTGCCAGAGCAGGATCACCCAGAGCAGATCACACAGGAGCAAGGCCAGGCAGCTTTTGGAAGTCTCCAGGGAAGGAGACTCCCCCCCTCTCTGGGCAGCCTGTTCCAGTGCTCTGCCACCCTCACAGGGAAGAAGGGTTTCCTCAGGTTCAGGTTGAACCTTCTGTTTTCCAGTTTATGGCCATTGCCCCTCGTCCTGTCACTGCACACCACTGAGAAGAGTTATGCTGAATATTTTTCTAAGAGTGAATTTTGAATAATGTGGAGAAATGAAAGCTTAAGTAGACATCAAGCAGTGAAGATGAAAATATGTAAAAGCTGCTCACATAAAGAGTGTTCACATAAGTGAAATTTACATTTGATAGAAGAAAAAAGGCATCAATGTCATTAAAGATTACAATACAAGACATACAATGGGAGAACAAGCGCGTGCAAAAGATTCAGAAGTTCTAGTAACTGCAAATCTGTCACATCCTACTTGGGCTTACTTAATTTTGCAACCTTAGAAGATTTTTGTTTTAAAGGAAATTGCATGCAACATGTTTATATTTTCTGAGTAAACACCATTCATTCAAGTAGTCTGAAAACTTCCAGAGTAGCAAGACGGATCTGTTAGGAACGATAAAAGAACAGTCCATGCTGTGCTACTGTAGGCCAATAAATTACATTTTAAATACATCATTTAGCCTCACCAGATGGCAACATAACAAAGCTTTTGCATTTTTTAGTATAAACTGAGTCTGCTGTGTACTAGGATCTTCCTTTTTACTGAAAGAAGCACAACTTTTTACCTGTTGGATCTCTTGCAAGGAGATGGACTAGACTGTCCCGAGGAACTAGTACTCAGAGTGCTATCAGGACTGCTGAGAGAACACACGCGGTCAATGTTCAGGGTGTTCTGGCAGGCTTCACAGTCGAGGCTACCTTTACACCTACCACACAGAAAGAAAAGTGAGCAAATGTACCATCACTCATTCGTTCTTCTGTACACCACTGACTTAGGTGTAATTACAGAATAAAAAGGGGTCAAATATTAGAATAGGTCCCTTCAATGTACATTAATACCCTTGTTTCTTTCACATCCCAAATATATTTTAAACCTTTTCAAAGCTCTTTTAGAAATTCTAGACTAAAGATGCACTTTTTGAAACCTACTCAACAAACAAATTTTTTACTGAATCAATAGTAAAACAAGCAGATAAAAGGTTTTACTACAACTGTTCACAGCCTTGAAAATTTTGACAAGCTCTAGATTTAAAATACAAGCTCCTCCAGTTCAGAATCACTACAAGTAAACATAAAGTCAACCAAACATTAAACTTTTAAGCCTCATTTGAAATGATACATGCTTCTTTGATAGCTTTGCAAAAGAAAACTCCTTTGGGGAGCCATACTCAGCATTTGCTATTATACCCAAATATACACATATTTTCATACTGTTAAAGAAGTATTTTTTTAACCATATGTATGCAATATTATCTACTGGATACTACTGCTAGAGTGATAACATTGATTATACAAAGCCAGAAGACTAATCTTCAATAAATAAATAGGGTATGACAGTATTAAGGAAAAAAAAAAAGTAAGCTGGACCTAAAAGTGTTCTGGTTTGAAAATGGCTAATGTACACAGATTAATGAGGCAGACTATTGAAAAAGTAGTTTTCACTTTGAAATAATATACTGCTACAGACTTAACTTCTCAGTGAACTTTGAGAAGTGCATTGTTTGCCTTTTTTTAACTCGGATTCATTAAATGCGGATGCTATGCTAAGACAACTATATTTAAGTTAACACCCTAATAAAAGTAAGCACCGACTCTTACTCTCTCAGTGAATGCGTTCGTCCTATGTCATCTTCATCTGTGTCACTGCTGATGGTGATCACGCTGACCGCTGGGCTGGGGGAACCGGCAATGAAGATAGCCTGGCGCTGTTTGGTTGAAAGAGATGAATCAGGGTCCAGCCTGACTGATGTTTCACAACAGTTACTTTCCTGTCCTTCTGAGTTATGATTGTCCTGTGCTTCTATACAACTTATTCTCTTTACAGCCTTCAGGTTAAGTATCTTTGGAGATATAAAGGCTGAATTTTGGATATTGGTATTTTGTAACACATTGCTCCTGTGAAGAAAACACACCATTTGACATTTAGTGAATCTTTACCAACAGGCCCGAAAACTCTACTATTTTCAACAAAAACAAAGAAAACGATGTAGGC
This sequence comes from Rhynochetos jubatus, assembly GCA_027574665.1. Classification (NCBI taxonomy): domain Eukaryota; kingdom Metazoa; phylum Chordata; class Aves; order Eurypygiformes; family Rhynochetidae; genus Rhynochetos; species Rhynochetos jubatus. The sequence continues at coordinate 13,639,052 of CM050663.1, forward strand.
TAAACCACCAATTTTCTAAACTGATACAAAGAAAACCATAAAATGCTAAAGACAGTCATAAATATTTGACACAGTTCATTTCAGATATTAACAAAAAAATCCAAACTACATAATGTCTAAGACTGAAATTTGCAACAACATTTAATACAATACATTGGAAAACAAAACCAAAAAACCCCAGTTTCTTGTAAAGGAAAAAAAGAAACAAAAATCCCATTTGGGAGAAAACCAAGCAAATAAAACCTGGCCAGACTTCCTGCAAAGATTCTCCCTGAAAACAAAAGCTGGTAGCCTCTGCATGAAGTCCTTGCTCAGTACAGGACTGCTGACCCATGTCTTCCCCTGTAGTGAGTATCCCACGCCTTTGAAAATACTCTGCTTGGCAGTGGGGCGTATTTTCTTCAGCAAGCAGCTAACGTATTTTTGATTACCAGCAAGAGAAAGACTGAAGACAATCGTAAGGCATTACAACCTTGCTATGCAGTACCCCTTTATTTTTAGTTGTCTCAACCTGATACATCCTCATGCACATAAGCTTAGGAATATCTCATTAGAGCTACCTCAATATATTCTTATACCTTTCCCAAAGGCTATAAAGACAAACTTTGCTGTCATGATAGGCACACACTAATCAACAGGAACTAAAACCTCTTACTATTGCAAGTATTTTCCATCTAGTCTGCATTACCAAAATAACATTGAAAACTTAGGGCAGAAAGGGCACATTTTCCCCAAAGACTGTTTAAGTAACAAACGTGCCACTTCTATCGGCTATTCCCCTGCCCACTGAACAGCAACCACAGGTAGACTACTACCTTTGAAAGTTAGAAATATTCTACCAACCTGTTCTGACACAGTTTGTTCCTCTTGGTAGCTGCAGGCTGAGGCCAGACAACGTGTGCAATGCCCACACTAATTGGCTGAGGGGCAGACAAGGTTATCTGATGTGTTAAAAGAGGCTGCGGTAGCACTGAATTGTAATGGGTGCCCTGGGTAATCAGCTTCCTGGGGAAAAGTAAAGCAAGTTTTAAATTGCAAGTCATTTGCATCAGCATCCATAGATCTTGCTGAATCAAAGTCATGGAAGCATTGCACAAAAATATGTGGACGTACCCCCAGTCTCCAAGCCTCTGTGGGCCGGCCACAGGATCAGAGGCCAGAGATGTGGCAGGAGCTGCCACTGCTGCTACTTGCTGCCACGCAGGAACCAGTATTTGCTGGGTCTGATTCGACCACGTCTGTTGCAAAGCAGAGAAGATTTCGTGACACAGAGAATGACTGAATTCACATTAGCTGCTTGTAGCACAAAACAGATGAGGGACTGTAACAGAACTCTACAGGGCTAGAATGTTTACTAACTAATAAGAATAGAAACAAGATTTTCACTTTAAAGTAAGCCGACCTGAGAAAGGATTCCTGCTCGAATCTGTAGTGGCTGAATTGCGTGGGCTTGGGTCACCAATGGAACTGCATTATCCACCCTCAGGGAGAAACTGGTGGGTTTACTATGGTTTGTAGGAATTCCTACCAGGGAGAAAAACACATACCCCAGCTTTAAGCAAAACACTGGTTTCACATATATTTTCTAAGCAAAATGCAAGCATAAAGGACAACTTTATAACATTTTACTATTTTTTTCTTGATGTGTTTAATTTATGATCTAATTCCATAATTCAGAGACTTTCAAGCCAAATAAATCACCACCTGAAAGATTTTTGTGCCATTGCTTATCTGCACAAATATTTGATGCTGTAATTTCCAGAAAGAACTGCCAATAGATACTATTTGGAAACAGTCCACTAGAAAGCGGAATGACCTGGGCAGAAAGTTATGCAAAGCTAAGCGTTTACTCTTTATCACAAATTACGTTAAAAGGATTTGAAAGGAAGCAGACAAAAGTAAACAGAACTGAATTTCAACGCTTCTCACAACTGATTCCTGTACACCTCATGCTCTGTATTTCCAGCTAGATGAAAGCTTTTACAGCTGGCAATGTATAATGCCCCTATTTGATACCATCTCTTTTGTGGGAAACAATGTAGAATTTTCTGTGTATGACATCAAGTATTTGCAGTAGAATCATAATTCTATTCCTCCCTTCATTAAAATAATGCTAACCGTAGCACTGTTGGAATATTACCACAAGAGCATAACAGGAAAAAGATGCATCTCATGCTCTGTGCAGATTTCACTGTTGCCACACAAAACTAACAGACGTATAATAATGTTAAACTAAGACGAAAGAGGAATTTTTTTTCAACAGCTATTGCAACAGAAGAGCTATGTTACAAGAAAATACTGGCTAGGCAAATATACTAATTTCATCTTCTAATGGCACTTTGTGTCTGGTGCTTTAGTCAAAGACTGAGCAATGGGCATTCAGGGGTAACTACTAAAGAACAACTAAACTAAATATTAAGGGCAGGGGTTTGAATCTTTACAATAAAGGATGAAAGCAAATCTTCATCTGATGTGATTCTCTCATGTCACAACATAATACTAAGTTGTAACCATGCAGCCCAAAGCTTTTAATTTTGAAACGCCATTGACTAATTTTTTCCACACAGCCGTCTAGAACAGCAACATCTTAATTCTGCCAGAAGTAGCGAGCTTTAGCACTCTAGATATTCCACAGAGCAGCCAAGCAGGGAAACCTTGAAGCAGTGCCAGATATCATTGATATCCCTTTCCCTCCATGCCAGCAACTCAACTTGTCACCTTTGTGATGAAAACAATCTATTCCCTTCATTCTAGCTGTAGCAGAATTTAAATTTGGAAATTCATCTTCATACTAATACAATATACAGATCACAGAAGGTATTTGCCTATACTGTTTCCTTTACTATAAACACTATATTCATCTGGATATAATGAAAACAGCAGGATTTTAAAGTTATGGAATATGTCACTGTGTAAAGCATATACAGAATTTAAATAAGAAATTCCTTAGCCGTACTAAGTCTCAGAAAGGAAATGTGTATGAAGGTATGCAGTTAGCTCGTACAGCCCCTGACACTCTGCACGGTGAATACTCAGAGCTTTCATGAATTTCTGGAATGCAAGACAGATGCAGCACCCACAAATACCATTACTGATAAAGTCTGCTGTACCTGTCTTTATCTAAACAGATAAAGACTTCCCGGGCTCTAAGTATAGGTTAAAAGTGTTTTGTTTTTTCTTTTTTTCCAGACTGTGTTTTATAGAAGTCCAAAATGCAGAGGGAGAACTAAGGAGGCGTTTCTTAAAAAGTCATTCTTAAAAAAATCTACTTCCTGTTAACTCCATCATTTCAAAATTTGCTCTCAATATGAAGCTGAACATCACCATGACAGATAAATTGCATCTTTGGAGATGAAGACTATAATCAAGCTAACTTAATAAGCAAACAATATCAACTACCTTTCCCTCTCCATAACTGACTACTACTAGGATAAGAAAGGCTGGTTTTTGTCAGCTCCTCTCTGATCAGCCCATTATAAACAGAAAAAAACCAAGTTTTGCTTGATATGTTCTGAGATACTAAATGAGGTTTTAAAAACTCCTCCAAAAAATAAGGCCTACATCAGCACAATGTAAATGCATTTGTTTAGGGGAACAGGGGTCAACCGCATCACCAGGTGTCCTTCTAGAGATGCATATGCTTATTTGGCCATTTTCTACACTGCAGAAATACTCCTCTGCTAGCACTTCCACCTCGCAGTCTTCCAGATGTTTGCGAGAACTGAATCCTCAGCCAATTACTTCTTTCAATAAACACAAAATGGTATGCATAAATCAATCTCATCCTTTCTAATACAGGAGAGTTCAGCCAAGCTGCCCTTTCCTCCTCACAGCACAACACAATAAAAATTCCCGAAGATTGAGTTATGCGTTTTTCAGCCACTCAGAAAGCTGTGGCAGTTCTGTCTAGCTGTCCTGGTTCATCATAACCATAGGACAGTTAATGTGACACTGTTCACATAGGGCAGCTACATCCTTAAAAGAAGCCCCGAGTTTCCATACATTTTCTTAAATATTCACTTGGAAGTCCAATTAAACAACCCAACTTTATTATCCAGACAGATTTATCACAAGAACTGTCATATTTTCTCATCTTTATCCCTAGGTATGCAGTTTGGTGGGGGAAAAGAAAAAAAAACCCAAATCTGCAGCACCAAAAAATCCACCACAACACTGATATTCCCTTCGGCTTTCTTGTTTTCTCTCCAGTCTTACTTCAGAACACGCTTCCTTCTTGCTTCGGTTTTCACACTGTGCCCCTCTATTTTATCCAAGATATATTTAGGTATACACATATATGCGGTATATGAAGATGACTTCTGGATTAATTAAATCATTTTCTGCAGATGCTGATTTGCTGTTTCTTTCAGAAAGGTGCAATGTGTCTGGATTTAACTCACACTAATTTTTTATGACATAATTAAGATCATTTAAATATGTAGCTTAAGCAGGTGTCACGGAAAACTCAAATATTGCTAAGAGACAGAAAAGTAATGCTTACATTTTAGCAACTGTAACAATTACAGTTAAACATACCTTGGATAGTTGGAGGACATATAATCAACGCCTGTTGGAAAACATCACTGCAACCAAACGGAGCAGTTCCTGCCTGCAGTGGAATCCCTTGGTGCAAAACTGAATGGGCAGATGCGGTCAATGCCTGCGGGAACAGATTCAATACAGGCAACATCGTAACTGTGAACCTCCATCTCTCACACACTTGTCCCACCAGCTTGTAAAATGAGCAGCTAAAATAACATTCCCAGCACGTGCAGAGGAGTAATCCCGCTTGGCCACGGGAGGGCACTCCAATCCAGCACTGCCCTGCACGCACCGCCAGCGGTAAACACACCGAACGCTAAATGGTTTAAGAGAACACTAGGAACAAGGAGAGCAAGAGACAAAAGAATTGATCACTTAACAGATGTCATTTTTTCACCTATGAAATTAATTAGAGAAACTGAGTTTATAATTTAAAAAAGAAAAAAAAAAAAAGGTTTTACCTGACTTCTTACTGGACCGATTTTGGTAAAGCTCGCAGTCAGATTAGCTGCGCCGCCTGAGGCAACTGGTCTCATAAGTGATGTTTTATTGCGATTACTTAAGTCATACAAATTTGATCTGCATTTGCAAATATCCATGATATGAAAACAGGACTTCACTCTGTCAAAACCAGAAAATAATTTGCTTTAATTAGAAGTTCATGTTGTTCAATGTATAAAATAATTCCCCATAACAAGGGGGGAAAAAAAAGTTCAAAGCCCACGTTTTCCAATTTCACAGAATGGCATCATACACACAACTAGAAAAAAATAAATACTGCTATTACCATGTTAAGGTCAAGCCTTTGTAATGCATATTTTAACATCAAGAAAAATACTATTTAATACACGAGCCATCTCCTGCTCCTGGCATCTAATTGGTGAGGCACAGGTTGCCCAGAGAAGCTGTGGGTGCCCCATCCCTGGAAGTGTCCAAGGCCAGGCTGGATGAGGCTTGGAGCAACCTGGTCTAGTGGAGGGTGTCCCTGCCCATGGCAGGGGTTTGGAACAGGATGGTCTTTAAGGTCCCTTCCAACCCAAACCATTCTGTGATTCTACGCTCTAACACTATTTTCTAACAACTGTGTACGAGCAGGAAGGATAGTAAACCGAATGGATGGGAAGCTCTTTCTTTCAGTGAAATGCTTGCACTTTAGGAAATCCACAGTGAAATACACAATTCCAGAACTGCAAGAAAACTTTCCATATATTTCACATTAACCAGTGCATAAAAGAAGGTATCACAGACGTTCATGTCAAGGGGAAATGCCCACATTAGCTCTCAATGACAGACAGGAACTAATACTCTTCACACCTCCAAAAATGAAGCTTCTGCAATGTTGGAATTTTAACAATCAGGCATAAAATGGTAACTATCTATTGCTGTAAATGTTACTTTTCAGAAAAAAAACAGTTATTCAAACAGTTTCCTTGACCAAGTAGATGTATCTAATACTGCAAGCACTTCAAATAATTCTCTAAGATGTACAAAAAAGATGAAAGATTTTTCTGTCTGATAGCAGAAGAAACAACACTACCATAGACATGAATCGCTGCAATGGAGGTTTAAAAAACATAATTTGAGTGTGTTACATACTGGTTGCTATGAGGAAAATCGAGGAGGTGCTTCATGGTAACAAAAGAATGGTTGAGGGTCTCGGCCGGAGTGATTCTTAAATCAGCATCGATCAGCAACATTTTCTTCAACAGACTGACAAATTCCCTCCTATCTGCCTTCTCTGCCAACAGGTCACTTCCTTCCAAATCCATCACCATGTTCACCTGGCATTGACCAAAACAGTCAGATAGAAGACATGTATATTAGCTTAACTCTATATTATACTAAGAATGATACTGTTAAGATAGCAGAATTACACTGGAAATTACAGTTAAGATAGCGGGATCCATATGAGTTCTTTTTTTAACCAGAACGGCAGATACAGCAGAAGAGAAAGTACATGCTACATACAAAAATAAAGGGTTTCCCCACCCCAAGGGCAAGTACCAGTTTAACACAAGCAATGACAAAGGAAGATCTTTATAAAAAGCCCCAAGGGCTGACACAGCTAGACATGTTCCTCAGAGCAACATACACAGAGCAGCATGGACATGACTGATACACAGTAAGTAATATTCTAAAAGGTGGTTATTTCAAAACTAGTAAAACGTTTTAAAATCACCATTCATTCCCTCAAATTCCTCTTGCAAAGGAAGAAGGCTTTAATACTCACGTGCACTATATCATCCAAACTGTTGAAAATATACTTTCTGGCCTCTTTAGACTTCATACCTGTCTCTGCCTCGTGCTCTTCCAATGTCTCAAAAAAGAAAAGGAAAGCTGAGTTTAAAAGTTGACAATAAAGGTCACTTTCAACTACAAAGTAACTTTACATATTTATTGACTAAAAAAAAAAAAGTTAACAAAAAATGAATTAACATTTCCTTTGTGTATTTGTATGCTGTTTCACTGACTATTGTCATTTTCTAAATCAAAATGCAAAACCTACCAAATTTCACCTCTGACTGATCACAGTACTGGATTACAATAGCTGGTCTATAAAGCACACAGGAAGTGCTCAAAGCCGAGCAAAAAGTTGTTTAATTAAACTCTCTGTGCTCATATTTTCATATATCACAGGTTTCTATTACTTGTATTTTACCCATTTCCTCAAACTCAGACCTTGAAATCCAAACAACATCACATCATTGAAGAAAAAACAAACCAACCCAGGCAGGCAGACTCCCTTCAATTTCCCTTTACTTTCTCTTTCCTTTGTTATTTTTATACTTGTATTCCTCCACAGGCACAACAGTTGGTGTAAGTATTTTAAATATTGAAGTACGAAACAAACAGTTAAATCCTAGAGAATGAATGCGATCACCCATCAGTGGTCTATGAGCTGGAATACCACTTTTTGCTACAATTTTCCTCCTTCAACACAGACCGCACCAGCGAGCTGGTGATGCAAGAGGCAAGCCAGCACTGCAGGGAAAGATTTTTTTAACATACAGATTACAAAAAAAGTTTCCAAAATTAACTTTCCCAAAAACCAAGAGTATTGACCATCCAAAACTTCTTTCTTCAGACAAAATGGCATTTAGACTGATGCAAGAGAATTAAGCTCTTCAAGGTAATGGCTTTGGAAAATGAGGAGGGCTGTTTGCACAAAGAACTCATTTAGGTTCTCTGATAGGGAGAAGCCAGATGTAAACTGTCACCTAACGATCAACCGCCCGAAAAAACAGAATACGGGAATAATCAGGACAGTGTAATTGGAGAATCCTTACGTAACCGGACCCACAGCGTTATGGCAGGGCAGCACCGGCCGCTCGGCCCAACGCGCGCCAGGGATTTACCAAGTTACTGTGGGGAGTTACGCAACTTGTGCTTTCAGCTTGTCAGCTGTTTGTTACTGCAGAAGTTTTATGTCAACTGTAACTGTTTCCTGACTCTCCCAGTTCTCCACAGACTCGGTGGAGCTTCACCATAAAGCAGTGCTATTAAAAAAAAACAATTATAAAAATATACGTATTCGCACAGGAAGTTAAAGCTCTGATAATGGCCAGCATACATTAGTGTTGCTTAGGGAGAAGCAAGGTGTACAGACCCTAAAAGTACTTTTTTTTTATTTCATCTGCTTTAATTGTATTGCAGTTTTCAGCCAATAAAGCCTGTTTTAGCAGGAGATCTGAGGGAAATGAGCTGTACACAGTTATGCTGTTCCTTAATCTGCTTTTTCTCCTAGGGACTTGTGATACTGAAGCCAGTTTTGAGCAAATTTTGACAAAACAGCTAGGGCATCGGAGACAATTCCTTTAAAGCTTTAAAGTGAAGTGAAAACTAGTAACCAAGCGAGGGGAAAAGAGGAAGAAAAAAAAAAAAAGAGGACACAAACCAACCAACCAACAAAACCCAACCCCTCATTTAGTACCTCTCAAGTTACGAAGCTTAATTTGAATTCTCCACCTGGCAGCCGTGCAAGGGCCACCGCGGAGCCTGGCAGCTGCACCAGACCTGCCTCTGGGACAGCCGGCAGGAGGAAACATAGGCATGAGTTTGGAGCACTGGTTTTGGGGAATGGGGAAAGCGGAAGGGATATAGATATAGTGCAGGGACGGATAAACACAGGAGATGCAAAAGGAAGCTAACGGTATTGTAGCAAATCTTGGCCTCTCTGGTTTCTCTGCTCACAAAATACGTTGTTTTCTACTATATTATACTGTTTACCTTTAATCTCCAACTAGAATATGGTGCATCCGTTTCTCTACAGAAAAATCTTGCAGTTTTCGTTCCCATGCTTAACAACTGCTCTCCTGGCAAACCTTGAGTCTGTGAAATGTAACGAATCTAAGGAAGGAAAAAAGACAAACACCAACACAGAAAATAATTTACCTCTGATTTTCAAAATCTGATCCACACAGCTAAAAACCTGTCATTTCATTTAAAAAATGGGAAAATGAACCACCCTCAGAGCACCGCAGTTCGACAACTACATCGTACATAGAACAGAAACCTAACACTGAGCCCTCTTCATCCCTCAGAGAGATACATAAACAAACCTCTGAAGTGAGCTATACAAGCTTTTGAAGTTCGGTCACAGGAATGAGGAGCTGGGGAGAGTGGCTGTCATTACCTCCTCAATCCATTCAAGTCCTAAACGTAGTATTTTCACTCTAAACAGGAAAATTAGGAGGAGTGCTTTGCTTGCATACAGAAGTTTATTTTTTTGGCACACTCTCATTATACAACACTACAAAAATCCTTCCCATATGCTGTTTCAGTGTATCCCTCTTCACACCCGTCTGAGACACCTGCATTTCAAGCACGTTACAACTTCTAGGTATCCAGCAGACGATACTGTCCTCATCTCAAAATCTCCTACTGAATGCGATGGGAATGGACCAGCTTTCTGCCCAAAATGGTCAGATGCTCTTTCCCACTAGAAATGATTAACATGCATTTATTTTAGAAGATAATTTACTATGCATTTTTCATTACCTCTCTTGTAGTTGATGATACAAAGTATTACCTAAAATAGTTAAGATTCAAGGCTCCAACCGAAATCTGTTGAAACAACACGTTATGATGTGTTTCTTATTACTGTGCATGCAATGTTAAATCGCTGTACTGGGGGGAGTTATCCCAGAATTAATACTTACTTAAAAATTTAAAAAACACCTTCAAGAAAGACAAATTGGAAGAAAAATTGGCAATAACTGAAAACTGAGCTTGTCGCACGTCAGGACGGAGGGAGTATGGATTCCAGCAGCCAGGGCTGAATGCCCAAGGGCAGCCAGAGCTGCAGGGCGTTGGGCAGGGTTCCATGACACACACCTCCACAGAGGGGTGGAAGAGATGGAGCAGTGGGGAGTAAGATAGAATGGAAGAAAGGGGAAAACAAAAAAATCAAAAGCAGAGAGTTATGAAACACACCGAACCAGAAACTGGGAAGATGAGAAGGTGAATTCAATGGAAGGCAGAGGGCCCAAGAGGTAGGAGCACCTGAGAGAAGAAAAACTGATGGGCTGGAGAGAAGAAAGGTGAAAAATAAGTAACGGACCAAAGCGGGCAGAAACTCAATGCAATGCTGCCAACTTTTGGTATCCTCCCTAATTCCCTACATCAGGGATCCCACTCTGACCAGATCATTTAGTTGCTTTCTAAGCATATTATGAAGTCTTACAAATTAGGGGGGGAAAGACAACGCGTTAAATCAAAAGTTTAGCTGTTAAGCACCTGTGCGTGTTTTTAACAAGTACTAAAGCTCAGAAGACATGGTTATTTTCCACTGGGAAGTACGGCTGTTGCTGGATATAACACAAAAGAATGTAATAACTAAGAGTTTCCTTTCAAAGGCTAGTGTGTTGGTTACCACACACCAGGGGGATGGGGAAATGCAGCACAAAGCCCTTGCCTGTTCATTTACTCGGTGACACAGAGCACGTAGCAGGAGGAAAGGAATTTCCTTGGGAGCCATATCCTACGACTGCTGTACTTGTGTACACCGAGGAAAACCCTGAATCAAAGTTCTCCTAAGCCGGTTTTGCAGACCTGCTCGAGCACAATGACAAGTCTGACTAACATAAGGTAATTCCTGCTGGTGCAGAGGAGGTTACAGCTCCTCTTCTACCCCGACTTCTCTCACATAAGGATCAGACAAGTTGCTAGATGAGTTATTAACTGACACTTCCAGCAAACTTGAATGATATGTCTGCCTTTGAATGTCTTTTAAATTTAGCATTCACTTGTAAAGCAAGCAGAAAATCTTATGGGCATCTAGATTAACCTCTAATCCACGTTGCCCTTTGCCTGAAGCACAGCATCTTGGAAAGTGGCTGTCATTGGTGACAAGGCTATTTAATGGCAGTATCCAGAGGTTGAGCCATGCTAGCCCTGGGCCTACAATGGCAAGAAACAAGTGACAGGAATAAGCTGTTGTAGGGACCTGGCTCTCTAAAGCTGAGAAAAGGTGAAACAACGAGCACTGTGAAGGTAGGCACTCCGCACTGTACTAAACCACCTTCATCTACCTGCGTTTCGTACACAACAAGGTAGCTGTGGTGCAGTCGGGGAAAGAAGGTCTTTTCTTCTCAAATGAAACTCCGTATTATTCTGAAAACACATCCTCATAACGATGAGATTGAGCTTTATGCCGTTACTGCTCTCTGTACAGAAGTCAGAGGTTCACAGCTATGTACGCCCACTGGCACACTCTAATTAAGTCTGGGTTGATGTCAACATGTCGAATCACAAGTTAATTTGAGGAAAGGATCGGAACATGGGCAGCATTTTCCACCATTCAAACCCCTGCTTCACCACAAGTGACTGAAGACGTGGTCCAAAGCCACATTCCACATCCAGAAGCAACATCTGCCTATGTGTGGGTCAGGAGATCATTAACTGGACTTACAGGTCCTTCCTCACCCACAGCAGCTTCCTTTATAACAACTATTTACAGCAGTACAGGGTTCCAAAGTGGAAGTAATCCTGGAAATCACATATTTTGGCACCATCCACCCCCACTTTTTTTTTTAATTCCAGAATTTCTCCTGCTGTTTCTTTCAAAATAAGAGATAAATAAGTTTGCCAAGTTCTTGTAAGTTTTTAGACAATATTACAAATTCTTTCCAAAAAACAAATGTCTTTTTGTCTTAGAGAAGCTCAGTGAATGATATGGTTGTTAGTTGTCTCCTCTTTCGTTCCCCATCTTAACAGCAATGCCCTGCATAAAGGTCTTGTAAATGCCTGAAAGCATCAACCCCTGTTCCACTCACAGCTCACTTCCTACCCATGAAACACTGAATTTTGCGTAAATGAAGTAAACTGAAATATGAACTGTTACCAAAATCAACACAAAACCAATATATACCCTGACAGTGGTTTGAACAAACAAATTTTTAGAAAAGTAGGTCTGATCTGTAAACACAGGGAGCCCAAAGCCCACTGCATGGAGATGAGACAGATAACCTAAACAACACGCTGGAGCAGCTGCCCTAAACTGAATGCTGAATCACAGATGTAGAAGTTAGTAAGAACCGGTGCTGTTACACCTGGGATTTTCAGAAGACTTCATTACTCTGGATGTTCAAAGCCAGGCAGGGCTAGTCAGAATGCTGGTTACGTTCCTTTCATACTTCCACATTATGCTAAAAAAATTAAAGACTCTCCTAAGTGTTTTGAATAGAAATGTTCCACACGTTCCATTAGAAACAGGTTTTTTAAGCCAGCTCACTAATGCCAATGGTGTCAATAGCTGAAAACTCCAACAAAGCAAAGCTTCAGCAGCTTAAAGCTTTACCACTGCATATCTACAGTATTACTGCGACAGTTGATTCTCATTCCTCATGAAGTACAGGTTCTCAAATCTTTGGCTATATTGGATTTCCAGAAAGCATCAGGAAGCATTCAGAAAACAACCAATCCTGACATCTGAACAGACATTCCAGAGTAAACCCTATTCATGGCAAGTGAAAGAGAGATTATAATGCCACAAACTTTGGTTTCCATCAGAAAAAGCGGCTTCAATACTAACATTTATTTTGCATGATAGAATAGGGAAAAACATTGAAATTTAATTCAGAAAAGCAGCACAATATACAGTTCAGTCTAGAAACAGGATTTATGTTTCTAGGACAATCAATAAGAGTAAATCAAAAGCATTGAACAGACTTGAAGAAAAAATACTACTTAATGGGGGACACTATTAACATTTGAAATCCTGGATTTAATGATCTGAAATTCTTAAGTTGCAGAAAGTGGGCATAGCTTGTGAAATTTATTCTACTACCTGGTCATATTCCAGTGCTCCTGGGTACAGTGGCCATCCAAGAAACAGCTCTGCAATCACACACCCTAACGACCACATGTCTATGGCTTCACAAAACGGCAATCCCAGTATGATCTCTGGTGCTCTGTAAATTAAACATGGTTACTGAATGTTTTCCTTAGGTAAAAAAGGTAATTCAACAATTCAACATGACACAAAACCAAAGGTTATTTGAAAACACAGGCTAATTATTTAAATAAATTCATAACATTAGAAATTGCATTTTTCTTTTTTCTAGGTAATCCATGCTAAAATTTTGCAGCTCCGAGATCTTTTTCCTCTCAAGCAGCAGTTTGCTGTGCACATGAAAATAATTGATATGCCTGAAAAATAGAAAGTCACTGATTCAACACTTCTGCCTTTCCTCCAGTATGACCCAAATGATTTGTGCACTCTATGTCATATGTCTGTAACTACGTTCTAAACACAGTCATTTATCGCAAAACCAAATAAAATATTTTATCTGAAAATCCACTTGCACACTTCCCAACTGGACAGTACTTTTAAAAAAAATAAAGCTTTCTAAAACATCAATTTAATTACACAACTGCAGATCCCTTAATATACTCGAATTAGTTCAATGTGATCAATTTTTAAATCACTCAAATGAAAACATTGCACTTGCTAAAGAAAACCAGGTCTTATTTTTCACCTAAACCAAATGTGAATTATTTAACCAACAGCATCTGAATTTATTTCTGTACTCAAGAACCAGAAAAATTGGTATTGACACAGCTGCTAAAGAGGCTTTTAACATTTCTGTTCACGTGGAACAAAACTCTCAAGTATTTCACAGATACCCATTTTAATTGCATTTGTTCTTCTTCCCTCCCAGTTCATTCAAGCTATTAAGAAAAGGGAAAAGAATTAAAATATATCTGCATGCTAACATAGAAAGATGCCTGGAGATGTAAAGTAATATTTAAAGCATGACACTATAAAGTGATTTACTATTAAAACAGGCAATCTATCTGTTGTCAGCTTAACATGCCACAGAAGAGTAAAAAGGTGGTTAAATCTAATGGGGTAATTCCCACTCCAGCTGGGCAGAACACTGGCATTCAACTGGCCAGGTAAGAAGCTAGTGGGGAAAATCATGATTTCTCACCTCTGCAAAAGCTTAATAATCTCAACACTTCAGCACATGCTGGTGTATCACGTTGACATCCCCCGTACAAAACAGTATCTCTGATCGTAGTAAATTCCTACACATCTCATTCATCTTCTCTGACATTTACCTTTATCAAAATCTTTAATTCACCAAAATATACTGGATTGGGAACAAATTCCTATTTTCATGCTACACTGGGACAGAGAAGCTATGTTGTAGTATACACTAGACCAAGAGCTGAAGCATCTCCATCCCTTTTCACAGGGAGTAGTTGGCAGAAGCTGTACGTAGACTTATTCCAAGCTCCAAGGCCGCATGTCCACTGCAGGGAAGGACTCCCATCACCCTGCCCCATCCCTGACCAGCAAAGCCACCCAGGCTCCTGGTACAGGGAAAATCTAAGTCCTTCTACAGCTAACAGAATCTACAGGGCAGGATATTCTTTTAAATATTTATGCACTTTCCATTCATGCCAGTGCTTCGGTTCTTCCCATTCTTGTCTCAAACCGTTTCGGATGCGATTATATGAAGGATAAATCTTGTCACACCGATGGTGAAACTGGAGAGGCTCAGTTTTCCACTGCCTTCAAAGATTTGATTACAATAAACTTCTGGGGATCAAACATAACGTATGTTTGTAATGCGGGATCATGACACTGCAGTAAGTATTAGCTAGTTTTGTTATCCAAGCAATACATTTAATATATCTAGATGCCACAAGACTAGAAATAGCAGTAAGAAACGTCTGCCTTCAGCCTCTGGCTGGGTGCCAGCCTGCATATGGTTGTTACAGATCGCTGTGAAAGTACGCTTCCTTTTGTTGTATTATGTTACAGCCCCAAATAGTTAATGAATATACACACAGCCTATGGATATAGGGGCTTTAACAAATGCTTCTGCTAAAATAAGCTCTTTAAAACCTCTTACATTTACTCAACTGTTAATATGTACACCGTATAAAAATAGCCGCAGCCGGTTGGTCTGTCGCTCGCCTCTTTTGAGGGATTGAATTGCAAATAAAAGAAGGATAAGGGTAGATATAATGACAAAAAGAAGAACATTTACTTTATTTCACAATAGAATAATCTGTTAGCTTTTCATGGGTACCAAGCAGTTCTGTGGTACAAATGAAAGTGCTAACAAGCCTAAGGAAAAGGGACGTATTTAAGGAGACACAAGACGATGCTCCCCACTTCCCAATACCTGACCTACCACCCCGGAAAGAAGAGGAAATAAATGTGCTCCCAAGCAGGGCTACCCGCACCTCACTACAGTACAGTCAACAAAAGTCATTTTTAGGCTAGCTTGAAGCAAGGAAGATGAAGAGCTGCTGCTCCACATAAATGTTAAATTCACTGTTTTTCAGGTTCAACATCTCCTACCATGGCCTCAAGCTGGTCCTTAAAATGGAGCAAGTCTCCCACAGCAGACAAACTTACAAAGAACTTGTACTGGGGTTGATTATATTTAGCTTGGGCTTCACCAGCTCAAACATTTTTAATAAAGGAAAACAGTTAATGTCATGCTCAAAAGCACCTTTTTCTCTCCTTCTTCTAAACTTTCAGTTAAAATCTTTTTGGACAATTGGAGACAAAAGGGTTAAAGAGGAGGGAATCATTCTTCAGGTTAGGGGTTTGGTTGGTTGGTTTTGTGGTTTTTTTGGTGTGGGGGGTTTTTTTGTTTGTTTTGTTTGTTTTTTCTTTATTATCCACAGCTCTTTTTTCACGCAAGAAGTATTTTTACAGACATTTTAAAAGGAAGTTATCTTCTTTCCTAACTACAACCATAGACATTAAGAGGTAGGAACTCCAGATGTCCCAACAAGGTCACTTTAACATCAGATTACTCAAAAAACACTGTAATTTTGTACTTTCCTGCAAAGCAACACCACACACACTATTGCTTGGTATCTACTGCAGATGACAAGATGCTCAGTGCACCAGAAGCTGCTGTAGTCCCCAACTTAGTAAACAGCATCTGTTTTCCCGTACTAAGACACCAACAGGAACACCAGAATTTTCTAAACTTTTTAAAGATACCAAATCTTACTTAAATATACTTAAGTAAATTAAAAGCAAGATTTTATAGCGAGAGCATCTATTTCTTTCTTATCAATGTTAATGAAAAATTAATTAAAAAGATTAACAAAAAACTTCATTTCTCATTTGAAATGGAATACTACTACACTGGAAAGATTCCCTTTATTAAGCAACAATTCCTAGGTTAACACATCTGAAAAACTCCTTGTTTGCTTGACACAGCACAGCTCAATTCAACCCTCCCGAAGCAGACTTTTCAATTTGAAATAGCTAATGAGGAAAAAGGCCAATGAGTATTTGCTTCAGTTGCTTGGTTGGATAGTCACATTGCTATTTATTACATCACAGACCATGAATATACACATTATTCTGTAGGTCTTTGTAAGCTTATGAGGAAAGAAACCACACAATTTGTTCTGTTAACTTGCTTAAAGACCAGAATGTTTCATAAAATAGCTTAGCTTCAGCACGCTAGCCAGCTTAAAGTGTAGCAAAACAAGCACATTTGAAGTGAAATAATTCCTCAAGGGAGGGTTGGAAAACAAACAAACAAGCAAAAACTACACATAAATCAAAACCTTAGCATAGTAACAGAAAAACTCTTCCGACATTTACACCAGGAGAACAAAGGGCAAGAATTAGTCATATTAAAAGAAGAAGTCCTGACAAAAGGTGTAAGAAGTCAAGCCATTTCAAATGATCACTCCCTAGCAAGTCTTTGGTCAGAAATCCAATTTAGAAGAATATTTAAATGAAAAGGCGAAAAATCACCAGTTAATGTACATCATAACAACTGAAGAACAGCATAAAACAAGAAAAGCAGCAGCTTCCTGGAACTGTTAACTTTATGACAAATTCTGGTGAACGCACAAATAATTTCTCAAATGAGTTCCTGCTGAAGGCCCTTTAACAATTATACACACTCCCTCACACATCAAGGAAATGAGATTACAGACTGAGCAATTTTTATTTCTATTTCTCTTCTGGCAGTATGAAGGGTCAATGTATCTACTCTCTGCCACATACCATTGTTTTATTTATTGACCACCAGGCTGCCTCCCTCCAGATGAGAGCGCCGTATATAAATAGCTTTCCTCCCCCCTCATGTCCCCCCTTCTCCTTTCAACACATCCACGTGATTTCTTTCCAAGACCAAAACCTTTAACCACCACCTACACCACCATCCATGCCAGAAGCTGAAGGTAACGGTGCCATATGAGCTAATTCCTCTCCCCAGGTGCTACAGCCTACTCCCCAGAGATGCTGGACATGGGGAATGCCAGTATATCCTTGGCAGTGTTACCACTTCATTACAGGCTGTGCAAATTCCCTCCAAACAGCCATATAAGCCTTGTCAAGCCATTTTGAGTTTGAATCTAAATCACACTGAATGACAATTTTAATACTGTCTCCATCATTTTTGGCGCCCGTATATTCATATAGTTGAAGGTAAACGCAGACAGCATTTGTAATATGAGCATGGAACACACAGTTCATACTTGTCTCATATAAGGCAAACATTACTATCCTAATTAGCATTGTTCATTGCGACAAGGCCTAATACTTCATCTGCTCAGGATACAGCACACTGCCATCATTATAACAAATACTTATGCAAAGAAGTCATCAAAAGGGTAGGGTGTTTATCTTTTTTTATTAATGACTTGTTCAAAGCCATCCTATGGATCAAAAGAACTCATGCAAATGAATCCAATTTGCAAAAGAAATAGTCAAAACGGATTACAAACCTGAGAATAACACTTTTTTCCACCCCACTACCATTACCAGCATAACACAAGCCTATACTTTATAGAAGAAATAATTAGTTATGGGTTGTAAGATGTGTAGTTCTTCTAAAGAAAGGAGGTCTAAGAGAAAGATGAGATGCAGCAAAGTAGTTAATGAGAGATGGTAATGGGCATTCTAATGAATATTCTCATGTACAATTCATTTTCTTCAACTACCAGTCTTCATCATGAATGTGGAGGAGTGCAAACCGTGCTAAAGAGATCTGTCTGTAAGAACACAGGAAAGACTCTAGGCTAGAAGGATCCAAATCAAGATGGCAATACTCAGAGAAAAACCCACAAGCAAGTACACTTCAATAATATGAAGGTTGCAATGGGAATGAACCATGTAATGATGAAATCTGTGGACGATGAAGATCTAAAAGTACACTTGGCTCTCTAGTGCATTTGTGATGGACTTCAGAAGGAACTTGAAACATGCAATTAGACCAACACAATGACAGGCAGTAGACATGGAGTATAGTAAACTATAGTGAAAATTGATGTACATTATTCATTCATTAATTAATTACCCATAAGAATTAATAAGTCATAAATTAACCAACTAGCCAACAAAAAAAAAAAAAAAATCTAGACAACTTTACAGATTACTCAAGAAAAATATCTTACAACCGGGAGCAAAAATAATCAGGATCAGTATTTATTTACAAAGGACAAAGACATTTGGAAAATTATTATGCCTTATATAAAACTAGTGATATTCCCTCACCTTGAATACTGTGTGTTCACTTTTGAATTCTGTGTTCAGTTTTGGTCACCCCCATCTGAAAAAGGATACATCAAATAGAAAAGACGCAGAGAAGGACAATATAAATTATAGACTTGAAGAGACTTAGATACAAGAAGAAACCCTGCTTAGAACTCTAAAGCTTCAGGGAAGAATGAATGACCAGTAACAGTACTCAAATTATATACAAAATAATGGAAGAGAAGCAGCCAGGTGTTTCTAATGTCTTGCCTCACAATAGAAGACCAAGAAATCCCTCACCTCCTTTCAGGTTAAACACTAATGTAAACATAGAAGTGGGGCGTTTTGAAAGACAGAATGTTCCACTATGGTAAATTTTCTTCAGTGACAAAACTGCCAGAATACATAGACCATGGAGCTGATAACGTATGTCTCTCTCATTTCCTACATACTAAAATCACTGTTGTTGCACAAAGGTAAAAGCTACTCCAGCAAATCCCTCTATCCAAACTATAAAGTCTCTACAACCTTCTTCTTGGTCAGAATCATTTTCATTTGTAATGCCATTTCATTAGAATAAGAATTATGTCAACAGAATTTATTAAAGTCTCTTAAAAAGTCATGGTGGTGTTTTGGTTCTTTTAAGAACACTTTCACAGCTGAATTGTCTCTTGCTTTTAAACCCACTGAGATGTCGGAATACAGGGTTGGTAGTGTCTTGTGTTCAGTACAGTCAGCCTTTGTGTGGTACACGAAGGCAGACAAGGAGCTTTCCTCCCTATCCTTTGGAAGGATCCCTGCTGTAAATCTATAATGCAAAACTGCATTACAGATTTACATTCACAATCCTGGCTTTTCATGTACAGGTTTCTAGTGTTCTTTCAACTTTGGTATGATTAACATTAGGAAATACAGAGCTAGCAAATTCTGATTTTTTGGGGTTGGTTTTCTTTTTTAAACTCTAAGAAGGTAAGAGGATTTAAATTGAAAGCAAAATATAAGTGCTCAGAAAGACTGTGGAAACATCAGTTAAGCTGGATAGGAGCAACTGCATCTTGGAGGTGGCAGGAAAGAATCAAAATGCTGCTGTGCAATTTAGGGCCATGTCACCATATACCACAAAACACAGGAAGATGATGTTCAAAAAGATATGCCATAATTCATCATTTCATTCCTCCTTTGAAGGAGTTTGGTGCGCTACCAGACCCTCACGTGGCAAGTGATAATGACGACAGGAGGAAATGAGGCACCGTATCTCCTGTAAACTTCTAAGGCCATGGAATTGCTGTGGTGGTGGCCACAGCGCTGCACAAAAGGAATTCTCATTTCCTGGTAGAAAAAACTTCATTTTAGCATCATAAAACTTTTTCATATAAGTATGCAATGTTCAATGGCTAGAAAAGACCTACTTAACATCACAGCCTTCCACTGTTATATATATAACGTACAAAACTGACAGGCAGCTGCCAGCTTAACACCGAACCCTGCTCTGACCTTGAGAAGGAGACAGGATTTACAAACCTCATATACAGAGTAGGCCAAAAAGAAGCAAACACTGCCAAAAGTTTATTGGAACACAGGGCTCACAACTGAAGGGGGAGAAAAAAAACAAAGACAACAGGAAATCAAGCCAGACAAATTACAAATAAATCTTAGGTAATTTCATCAAATAAAACTAAATTACAGACAAACTATCCCAGTGCTCTTTTCTGATACCGAAAAACAATTCTGTTTTGAAACAGCCACCACAAATTTAACATAATACACCTTCTTTTACCGCTTAGGGGAAGTACTAAAGATAACAAATATTTAGTTATTCCTTTTTGATTTTTTCAGCTGAGAATAACAACATAAGAAGTCATTTCCACAGATTCTTTTCCACTTATTCACTATCTCTAGTGAAATGAGATGTTGATTTTATTAAAACCAGAATGCTTATGCTTCTGCCTTTTCATGATTTTGTTTTTCCTCAGAAAGACTGCTACTTACCAAGTGATTTACTGATGTACTTCATATGCTAAGCAGTTTTTGAGTTACATGAATATTAAGCAAAGTAGATACTGATGTAGCAATATAATGAATAAAATCGTGTACAGAGAAACTCCTCAGATGCTTTATTGGTAAATAAAGTCTGCATTTTATTTACATTTTGGATAGCAAAGTGTCAATATTCAAAGCATCAGATGAGGTTACTTACCAATACCTGAATTTTGACACTATCATTTATGTACTCGCACTTGTATGCTTTGCTCTCAACTCTGAAACCACCTCGCAGTGTTTTATCCTGGAAAGAGTCGAAGGTTGCAAGAAATGTCGCACAGACACTGTCTCTGCCCTCACCTGCAGCGGGGAGCTTCTGCCTAAATGCCGTGTGCTGCTGCTCATACTGACGCCAAGGGACCAAGGCACACGGCTCGGTGGGCACACCCAAGTCATCCCTGGCAAGTAACTCCCTTCTCCAGCACGTGAGTTTCCTCATCTCCTGCCTTCCTATGGAGTACAAGCCTCCCACATCCTGCCCACGAGTCCAGGGGATTGTAGGCTGTTACAGGAGTGTCTGTACATACATACACACACACACACAAAGAAACATCTAAATTCTTGGTGTGCACATCTCTTACTAGACCTAGACACCCTTTCTTCGGCACTTCACCAAGCAGTCATACTAACTTCCCGAGCCACAGTAAGGGCCTACACACCTCATTCAGTGACACTGTCTCTATCGTCTGGTGTGTTGTTCCCAACATGCCTCCCTACATGCTACAGCCACCTTCGAGGGTTTTCTCCTCTCTCTTCTTTCTCTTTGGGCAGGATAGGAGGGATGGGAAGGGGAAAAAAGCAACACCCAGAAAATAAAAACATCCAAAATCTAGTGCCTAAACAAAAACCCAAGCTGAGCTGGTGAATTGTCCAGATTCTTTGGAAGAAATCCTAGCCTGAAATTGTCTTGCTTGAAATATAGGGAGAATTTAGGGCAAGCACAGGTAACTGGAAGACCACACAGTGGGGTAGGTGGCAACCACAAACCGGCTTCCACCCATGGAGAGGAGCGAACATTAGCAACGATTGGCAGCCCTGAACAAGCGTAAGAGAAAGATGAGAACACCAAAGTGTGGGAGATCTAAAGGCGTCACACATCAGAGATGCCAGATCTTAATTTCCACACACCTCCTCCATTGCTTTGTTATTGCTGATTTTTGTGGGAGTATCAACTGCTAACCCTACAAGGGTCGCATGGGCTCGCAGTGCCCAAACACACCAGCTGCAGAACAAGGAGGGGAACTTGGCATGAGTAATAAGCACGGCTGCATTTGCTTGTCGTGTCCTTGTCAAGAATAGCAAGGCCTTGGTACGTCAGTTTTGTGTGAAGGCTTCTTGGGCTCTCACCCCCGAGGGTGCAACTCCTGTAACCACGAGGAGGGTACAAAGTCATGGTGGTCCTAAAGAAGCAAGCAGCAATCCTGCTGTAAAAACCCTACAGAGGGACTGCCACCAGGCACAGGGCAAACGAAAGAGGTATCACTTTCTAATAAGACTGATTAGTGTGAGCATCACTTATTTACATTTAAATGGATCCTTAATTTGGTATAGTTCAGGTAAAACACCGAACAACACAAGGATAATGTTATGTCAAGAGTCAAGTGATTCATAATATTTCTTTAAATAATTTTTGGGGTTTTTTTTTAGCTAATTTAAAAACAAACAAAAAACCCCAACCATCCACCACACAAAACAAAACACCAAGGCTGAAGGAAAGTCTACCCTGAAGACACAAAGGAAAATCCCTTTCGTTCTCTGCAGCAAACTTGCAAAAGAGTTTGTCCTCCAACCCAGGGTAACACCACACCTGCCTGCTGTAGGTCGGCAGCTCAGCCCCAAGAGCTTGAAAAACCATGAAACTATTTGAAATGGTTTTCTAGCGTACATCAGTTGCACAACAGTTCTTCAGGTACGCATACTACAGCGGACATGAACACATCATATAGATACCCGAGGAGGTAAGAAAATCTGCTCACATCCTCATCCGTTCTGAGAAGTTTCTTGTAATTGCTGATGTGCGCCCATCTGGACGATGCAAATGGATATCCTGATGAAGTTTTGCAACTCAGACTGATAAATTTTGACTTAAAATTACATTGCATGAACTATAGAAAGCTCCCCAAAATCTACATAAATAATGCTGAACAGGCAAAGCGACGTCATGTCATTCATGTCTCTCAGACCTCTAGATCACTCTGTATTTATATGAACTAGTCTGTTGATGTTCTTTACCTCCCTAATAATGTTCTACATAGTACTGGAATAAGGCTTTCACAGTCTATTATCCTGACTTGTAGACTGAAGGTTATTGTCCACAACACAATCCTGCCCTCAATGCAAAAATTGGTCAGAAGAGGGGAAAAAAAAAAATAAAATTGTAATTTTAGAAAATATTCTGTATTTTTGTTGCAGAAAATTTCAGTAGTGATACTGGATTATAAAAGCATTGTCAAATCAAGACTCAAACACTGAAAATATGACATCAGGATAAACAGAGACAGTAGGCTTGGTAAAGTTGTTTTGTTTTAAAAGAGAAACAAGCAAAAGACTTGTAGTAGAAATTAACATTTCAAAAGAATTGTATTGGATTAAAAGTGACATTTGATCACTTAAAATTCAAATATTCAAAGCATATGCAATTAAAAGAAAAGTAGTGTCTAGCAAAAAGTCAAGTACTGATGCCACAGCTCCGCATGGGAGATTCATGTCCTGTTCACTAAATAAATGGAACACCAGAATCCATTTCACTTTGGATATTCCCCTATATAAAGTATTATCTAGTCACTCAACAGCTATGTCAGCTGCTAAACGAAAAAAAAATAAAAATAGACTAGAAACATTACAAGAAAGTTATGACAGAAAACCTACAGAGCAGCAACTGGGGCAGGTGGGTTAACATATGTGAAATTAAATCTGCTTTCTCAAGGTTACACTAGTAGCAACTTTTTGGTGAATAAAAATATTTTTAAACACTTTGAAGTTCTAAATCTACTGCTAGATTCATACTAACAGAGGTATGTCTGGCCCAATGTTTTATTGGGATCTGTTGTTTCCATACAACAGTGCAGAAAAATACACCCAACATACAGTATGCACCAACGTTCAACAACCTTAATTTTAACTTGTATGCTGCTGTAGTAATGAAGTGAACTGACTGGCTGACCTGGTGAGCTTTTCCCAAACAAATTTCTATGATTAGACCCTGGTGTAAATATGACACTATCAGAACAAGGCACATCCTTACCCACAGTTTAGTGATCCCACTAACATAATCACAGGGAAATACTGAAGAGCCTAAACTTCAGGGCACTATGGAAAATCATTTGTCCGTGTTCTGACAAAACTAAGAACTTGCATTAAAAAACCTAAAAGGTTATTTTTTCCCCCCCCTCTGTGCTGAATTAAACCTACGGGCTGCTAGCGAGGAAAATCACACAAGTTATTTTGTAGGCTAGACTGTAAGCTTTCAGCCTTCCAGTATGTCACATCACCTGCTTGCCACTGCACTGCAGCCTGCTGGAAGAATCCATATGCAACGGTCCCTTGACATGTTTCACCCCAGCCTTCAACCAGTACCACATCAGCCTTCACCAGTGCCAGTCTGCTGGTTCTTCCCTTATTTTCTTCTCCTTAGCTTCTTCTTCCTCTCTGCTTTATTCCTATTTTTCCTTCCCTGGTATCCCATTTTAATTTATTTGTCCTTTCCTGTTGAAAGGAGAGCCTGTCTATTCTTAGAAGACTTTGGGATCCTAAAATAAACTGCTTAACTATGTATCTATTACATCCAGATTGATGTCGTATGAGACCCTGACAACATGCTGCAATAGGAATGCAAGGAACCCCAGCATTTCTGCAAGCTGTGCTTTGCAAAGATTTTTAAAGTAACATTACATACAAAGATGTAATACCAAAACATTAAAACATAGGGTAGGGGTTTTCTCCCATTTATTCTTCTCACTACATGAACAATACCATTTTTAAACCAGTTCTTGCCTGATATCTAATACTGAAAACCAGACCCACTACCACCACACTGCAGAGGAGAAAAATCAGGGTAACCAGATTACACTGGGAATTCTTTTTAATCAAGCAGAATGTTATAATTTTGTGGTCAGAGTGAACAAAAGTTAAAAACAGGTAGTGCATTTTAAAGAAAAAAAGATAATAATGAGATAATAATTGGAAAACAATGGGAGCCTTTCATCAGAGTGAACCCTTTGAGTCCAGTCCAGGACACTAATAATCGCGAGCAGCTCATTATTTATGGCTAAAACCTTCATTCTGTTCCCAATATAGACAGACACTCATGTTAGAAAAAGGCACACTTGTTGACAGTATTAACAGAAACAGCGAGGATCAAATAGACAGGGAACTTTCCCCTCATTTACAGAAGTGCTGCTGCTCGAACCGGGCTGTGGCACACTGATGGCTCAGTGCCTCGAGCTGGGGTTGTATAACAATTTTTGTGGCCAAGAGAAAAGGGAGGGTAAGTGATCTGCACTGCCCGCTCTCCTCCACGTACAGTGAAAACATCACACAGAATTTCACAAGACTCTGCAAGACAGTCTGCTGGCCAGGTGTGAGGAGCAATAAACATCTCAACTTTAAAAGGTAATAGCAGTAGTTACTTCAAGCACACAACTGTCATGTCATTTGAACTATTAAAAAAAAAGCACTGATATAATACCAATAAAGATAATGAATCACTCTCAAATATGTCCTCAACTGAGAATTGCAATATATGCCACATAAAAACCATAATCCATCTAAGTACCAGGCTATGCCAGGGAGATTTGACAGAGTCTATTTTCAATTTTCAAATGACTTGCACCAAAATACAAAACCAAAACATGTCAACTAAAAATGCGTTTCGAAATGACAACTACCAAAATAAACCCATTGGGAAGTCTGACCACTTTGCAGAGGATGCAACCTTTGGCCAAACCCTGAACAGTGCCCTAAAGGTTGATGTATTATGAGTCTACACAGTGAGAGTATTTACTGGGAACCCACTCTTTGGAAAGATAAAGGCTAAACTTCACTTAACAAACCTCCTTTAAAAAGGTATTTGTGATTTCCTTGGAGAGGTGGAGATTTCACACTTGTTTTGTTTCCAGCATATATGAATTTTCTGAGAGGAAAAAAAAAATCCGCAAATGAAATTGTTACATTTTCTTAGTCCGAGGAATTATTTTTACTGCTTGAGAGGCCAAACTTTCAAAGGCCAGCCCTGCGCTATTTCCTCACTTTTTAGTAAGAGTCCCAACTCTGGTCTTGCTGTGCCTTCTCTAAAGGAATTAATTCTTTCTTTTGAGACAAGTTCATTACGTTTTCTGGGAATTTTACATTGCGGTTTTCACTTTCAGGAAGAAGTCAAAATATAAGTGTAACCTGTGTATGTTAAAACGGGCAGGTGGGTGGGCAGTGGAAGGAAATCTCTTCTTGAAAGAAAGATCCCACCTTTGAAAAGCAGTCCACTACTGCTCCGTTTCAGCAATGTCCTGGCATTGCTACACACGCTTCTATCCGTGGGGGAAATCTTTGAGGTTTTCTTCTATATTCATGAAGTTCCTGTAGTTCTTTCTGGCCACCGGTATCAGCCAAAGATTATAGGCAACACCAGACAGGATCACTATCATCAGCTCAGTGGGATTTTTGTATAACGTCCATTTCCCCAAAGGCAGTTTGTCTGAATGTTTTCTTCATGAAATCCTGATTTTCAGATTGACAGCAGTCAACTTTTTATTGACTATACATGAATAAGAAATTGTATTATCCATTAATAGGGTAGCATATACTAGCACAGGTAGAGCACTATACTTCAAAGAAATCCTTGGCAGTAATCCCACTGCCAAGACAGACCCATAAAATTGTTTAAAATTACCCAGGAAGAACTGCTGTCAACTAGCCTTGAAAAGGGTCTATAAACAACATATATGTTAATGATGCTGCTGGGACATGAGTAGCAAAATCATCCATTAACAAACAACTGCTGAGACGGAGGAATACTTGAAGCCTTATACAGAAATAACCTCTTGAGAATAAATAGTTGGAAACAAGAACAGCATCAGATCTACATCAAAATCAAAATAGAAGAGACTTAGGGGCTAGTAACACAACCTTATGAGGAAAAGAGCCCATTAGAGCATAATGATAAATAAGAATATTTTCATTAGTCGTTTCAGAACTAGACTAGATGACAGTGACAAACTTTTTATTATTATTTTCCAGCTCTGATGCTGCAAATATCCTCAAGCAAATCTGCTTGTGCCATGATTCAAGATTACAGATTTTTTTTTAAAAGCATAAATAACTAAAAATAATCAACTGGGAAAGACATAAAACCCAGCAGACATCCAAAAAATCCTGAAGGCTGCATATGTTGAAAGAAATTTTAGACTGAAGATAAAAATCACTATAGTCTACAAAAAGTATGTCAGTGATTTATTAAGTCTTGGTACTGTGCTGTGAGTACCTAAAGACAAAAAGCTGATTTGGTGAAGTACCAAGGAAAGAGATCTTCACCCACACTTAAGAGTCCTCAAGCAACTGTCTTCTGAAATACGAGGCAAGATGGCCCTGTTCCAAAACAGAGAGATTACATGCTGCTGCCATTTCATGCTCTCCAAAGACAGCCAATGTAATATTACAGTGGTCACATTAAGGCTTATTACGCATCTTGTAGTAACTGTAATGCACTTTATTACTAAGTTTTCTCCCAAAGGTGGTTACAATTCCACAAAAAAAGTGATCATATACATGTTTGCAAGTTATAACCATAACCATGGAGCATATTATGGACCTGCTGCAGTTCAACCTGATTTAAACAGGTTTACATGATTTATAAAACTACAGGTGTGAAGGTTTCTCAAAGATGCCAGACCTGTTTCTGAATCTTTTTTATTGTTTTAAACATGACCAAACCAGACTTACTATCAATTGCATATCCCTGATCTCAGTTCAAGCTCACACGCAGTACATTGGAACTGTGGCAGATGACCAGTTGCCGCCCACTTGCTTCCATTATCTTTCCAATGTCAAAGCAGCACGGTGAGCTATCAGGAACACGAACCAACCAACCTAAGAAGCATCATCAGATTTTATCTACCAAGATCAGGGGGGGAGGGGTGTTCAACTTTGGTTGTTAAGTTTCATCTGGAGGAAAAAAAAAATCCAACCAACAACCTACAGTCAGCCTCAAACAGCTGAAACAAAAAGATTGTGCTCAAATGTCCTACATATGGAAGGTTTAAGGACTCTGTAGCAGCATCTTTTAATGAGGGATGACATGGCAACCTTAAATCATGCTTTTACCAGCTCTACCAACCTCAAGAGAGCTACCAAAAATAGACTTTGCTCTACAGAATAAACACATACCTCACTGCGTTGGGTATTTCTTATCCCCCACTGGTACCAGTATACCCAGTGAAAGGAGAGACAGGCAAAATGAGAGTTTCTGTTTCACTGTTCAGCTATGAAATAAAAAAGTAAGTAAAAAATCTATTAATTGAGACACTGCAGTTACAATAGGAGTTACCTGAATTAATTCATCAGGCATTTAACCAGCTATCTTCTTCCTTCCATTGATTTGAACCATTGTTTAACTGAGGAACCTCTGTCCATACCCTCAGGAGGGGAAGAGGATGGGAGCTGAACTGTGTCCAGGAGAATGCTATGGTGAGAAGGGACCCCTGGGGACACCTGCTTATCAGATAGGTAAAGTACAGAGCACTGGCTTCATAAAGTTCTCCAAGTCAGTGTGTCTCACAGCAAGCTTGCTGCGATTTAAAAAGTATCATATAAGCACAAGCATAGTTATAATTGTCATTACGTTTGGTATTTTCTAAATAATAAACAGGAATGGGCAAAAACTAGCTGACGAAGTTAATGCTTACACATGTCAACACAGCTTTAGATAAGAATGTTCTGAGATAAACACCACCCAAAGCCACTGCATGTGCTACTGCTTCAATAAGGAGTTAATTGCTGTGTCATAACCATGTCAAAAAACAGAAATCCCAAAAATATCGAGGCAATGTTTACAAGTTGCATGATTACTTTAGGGGTAATTATTTAGCTAGAACACATGACTCGTATTTCCCTATGAAAGGCTCTCTACTTAACTGGATTAACACACTATTGATAGCTAAATTCCACTGCCGGAGGCTACTGTCAAGTCATCATTTCCAGAACAAACCTATAAGCTATTTTCTTTATTCTGTGTGCGACTATTACAACAAGCTCATCATGAATTTGCTCCCAAAGTGCTCTAAAAAAAAAAACGCTGCAAAGAACATTCAAGAGATGCATGACACAGGATTACCTGTTCTAATGAAATTAGACCATACATCAGTCACAGGTTGGAAGGCTAAAAACATTTTGTAGCCAACCAAGAAATTAACAACTAATTTTTCAATATTGTTTTTTTTACTTTACAGACAATTCAATTTTGTTGCTGTTAAAATTGACTATTGCCTAGAACTCAACTCCCAGCTGTTTCTTCCAGAGAAAGCAAATCCAGCTTTGCATTCTCAGCAAACATTTCTCATGAAAGTGTTTGGTTTTCTTATCAAAAGGAACACTCAGATATGTACACACACTTTTTCTCCACCCGCTCCTTAACACACACGCGATATGCAGATTTATTAAGACATGGAGACGTTAGCTAGAACAGAAGTAACCTACCTCAAAAAACATTCCCTGCACCAACATGCATCCCGGATCATGCTACTGGAAAACATGCCCTGTCCTGCGCTGCTCACCTTTGCCGAGCCCTCCCTTGCCCTTCCACTGCTGCGGGATGGTAACGCAGAGGTACGGCAAGGAAGAGGAGTTCCTGAGCCCTCCAGTTTCATGTGGTCACCAACAGCCATTTCAATACATGCAGAGCCCTCTTTTTTTTTTTTCCACCCTGTTAACTCATTCCCATTTGCAGCATTAACTAAAACCAGAAAAAAGTAAAGTTAAAGAACACAGTCTGTTCTTACTATGCTTCACACACGCAAAAACCAGTTTATTTTAAAGTTAGATTTAGTAACAGGAACAAAACAACAACAACCACCACCCCCAACTCGTTCCAAACTGGGGAATTTTGAAGCCTACTTCCTTCCTCCTCTCTCTGCAGCACTGTTTCCTGATGTTAACAGCACCAGGTGGGAGACAGATTACAGGCATTTCTAATGAAGGGCCCCAAAAATGTCCTTATGAAGGGCCAAAGGGGAGTAACCAAAAAGGATAAAGTACACAAGGACCAGAATCCAATGAAAACATTTTCGTTAGGGACAGGCCAGACTGATGCGCTAGTTGCAGACAAAGGGCTCAGAAAACAAGGTACAGTTCCCTGATTCTGTACAAAAAGCACTACCCTACTGCACTCAAACAGAGCTGCTGAGAAAATTTCATTAAATCATCTTTCGGCCACAATTTACCCTGTTTTCTGTGCTCTTGCCTGGCTCAGCAGCACCAGCCGCCAGCGACCGCATTTCAAAGCGCTGGTCATCCATGCACTAAAACTGTCTGTCGCACCGCAGAGCGGCTCCTCATCAAGACCTCTTGATCCAACAAATACACAATCTATTTTGTAAAACACAACCCCACTGTGGGGCTCTGCTGCTGGACTGGGCCATGCCAGAAGTCTTTTAAAAGAGGAAAAAAAGAAAACAAAACAACCACTGCTGCGCTGGTAGGCACAAAGAATCCAGCCTGAGGAAGCTCACGGGCTCAGGCTGCCAGCAGCTAGGACGACATACTAGGAACTATCAATATATCATCTTTGCTGCTTTGGCTCTGCTTCGGCTTTCGCTATCGGTCACTATCAGAGACCAGATACTGGCTGGGCCTTTGACAGTTCAGAGCTGCTTTTATATTCTTCAGGTTAGGAGAGGCTCACGCCTCTATCCTGCAGACCTGTGCCTCATCCTGCCTTTTACTGAATGGGTTATATTTGATACAGAAGAAATAATGAGATTAAGCAAAGGAAAAATCCCCCTTTACAAAGAAAAGGATATTGTACTGACATCTAGACCTACCTGAAATACATTTGTTGTTTCACAGGAATGTGTGTCCGACATGTTTGGTTTTGTACAAGGTATCAAAAGCATTACCCCTAAGCAGGCATTTGTCAGTTGTGCAAATTCTACAAATCAGGTTTCAAAGCATGACTAAAGTTTTCACATATTTCTTAGGCAAGTCACACATGAGCCCAATGAAGAAAAAAGAACTACCAAATTGGGAAAAAAACCCCAAAATTGGAAATTTAGTTTGACTATAAAGGAAAGGTAGAAAAATTAAAATATTTTCTTTAAAACCTAGTGTAAAAGTTAAGTTTCACAAAGAATAAAAAGAGACCATGTTTAACCTCATCATCGATTAATACCCAGGGAAATGGGTATTAATCCCCTCCAGCTACCAGTTCTTTAGGAGCACAACAGTCCATTCCATGCGGGGAAAAAAAAAAGCTGCAGATAGAATAACTGACAGACAACAGATTTAGAAAGAACAAAAGAAAATAAACCCCGCACACGTATTTTGACTTGCAAAATAAAAATATTCCTAATAGCACATAGTCCCTCTTTTCAACTACTCCTTTTGCATTCCCGCCTCTCCTGCACGCCGAGAATTCCGCACCATGTCGCCTGGAGCCAGCCAGCGTGGGAAGGGCCCAATTGCGTAAGATGTTATTAAGGCAGCAAAGCTGGCTACTTAACCGAAGATACTTAAATACTCAAAATAATTACACAGATTAGCCAGCGACTCTCAGACCGGAGAGCTGCCTACCTGCAGCTTAATAAGGAGTCTTTCAAGCACACCCTCCCCATGTGCATTCGGCACTAGGTATCCGTGCCCCAAGGGCCGGTGGTGGGAGACGCCGAGCCTTGCGTGCTTACCGCGTGGCAGAAGAGGACCTACCGTTGCTCCTGGTACGCCCACATGCTTCTAAGTGATGGAAGGATTCCCCAGCCATTGAATTCATTATGGTATATCAATAAGGCATAAAGTATTTTTCCTTCAGAGCAGAACAGCAGGAACTCAAAACTCCTAAGGATACCTAGCAGCACTGGCATCTCTACAGAGGTTTCTGCTCCAGATGCTGCGGTTAAAGGCCAGTGCCCAGCAGAAGTATGTGAAGAATCCTGCGTGGTGGTTCTTCAGATGTCAAGCACTGGAGTGATTTTACAACAATCTGAGCTCAGACCTACTAGAGTTTGGCACAAAATGCTACATACTAGTTAAATCAAGTAAGACTTTATTTTCTACAAGAGTAAAAACTACAACAAAAAACAAAAAAGAGGAGAAAAATTAAATACAGCAATGCACTGCTCTGAGAAGGCAGTTCTACAACTACAGGTATATACAGCTACAGCTATCATGATGTCATTCTGAGTGTGCACTCTCTTCCCATACCTCAACACATTTTTAGTAGGGATGTCTTTTGCTTTGTCTTTTTTGAGTGATGCTTAAGCTGTGCTGTTCTGACCATCCCATAGCTCAAGAAGTTCATACTGCCTGCTGTCTAAGTTGTAGTCCAATGAGTATATCCTCCTCCTGATGTGTATAGCTAATTCCCATCTTCAACAGCAGGAATAACACATGGGCAGAAAGGGGACAACAAGCCCTTGAGGCCTGTTGTAGGAGTAATTTCAATATATCCAGGTAAAGGTATTTTGCATGTGACAGGTAATAAGCCCGGGCACCAGTTTCTCTGTTTAAGAATGCATTATGGGTTTGTACACTCAGCACTACGTACCCTATGCACCTAGTTTCCAGCTTTGTAGGAGTCTGAAGAAACAGTTCTGCCATGAACAGCTAACTGCTATATATACACACCTAAACACACCCAAGTAATCACAGATCAAAGCTCTGTGGAGCAAAATGGGGTAGAAAGGATTTGGGCTTTTTGTTTGGTTGTTGGGTGGGTACTTTGTTTGGATTTTGGGGGGTTTTGTTGTTGTGGTGGTTGCCCCCTCCCACAATGTTTTGTTGTTGGTTTGAGGGGAGGGGAGTGAGGGAATGGGGGTGGGGCCGGGGATGGTATTACCAAAGTTTCCTGTCCTATCTGTGTAGTTTTCTGTTCCTGCAGTGGCAGCGCCAGCGATGAGAACACTGAACAATGAGCTGGAGAGAGAACTAAGAACACATGCTCATAGTAAACATCAGGAAAATATTTCCATTTTAGAAGTCAGGAAGCTTTTCACACATTTCTCTACAGGTCTTTGTGCCAGATTCTGCTGAAGCGAGAATGTGCTGTCATGCCAAACAAATGAGAACAAGCATATCAACAACCACTGGACTTCATCCTACTTTGTTATTGCTGGGTTTTTTTCAGATTTGCACCTCTTCTCTCGTCAGACAAGAATGAACAACCCCAGATCCCTATTGTGCCTTCTACAACACCCAAGGGCAACAAGCATATTTGTTAGCCCAGAACTGCACACATACTGACCAGTCAGACAGTTACTGCAAAACAGCAAGGATAACAAGCGATTTCTTCCTTTTCACCTTACTGGAGTCACTAGTTTGAACCTTCCCTCTGCTCTGGAGCTGCTGTTCATATTGCTCGTAGTGGCACCCACAGGACTCCCCTCTGCTGTCAGATTTGGTCTGAAGCACTCAAAGGTTCCAGTGGTATTGGGACAAATGCACATTTACTCACGTTAAGTGAGAAAAATAAATCGGCTCTGAAGTTTCCCCCAAAAATCCCCACTAGATTAGACCCACACAGCAACCACCTTATTTCTTATCTCAGGAGTTTCTTGCATTACCCATTTCAGAACTGTGACTGCAGGTAACCAAACGGCCCTTCCACTAAACTAGTCATGGTCCATCTTCAAAACGAGTGCTTTTGCTTGTCCTCACAGCTGACCACTGGAAAGTTACAGATGCAACACAGAGAAACGTCAGAGATGTGTCTGTAACCATTCTCTGAAGATCAATGAAAATGTCAAAACATTCAAAGAATCTCGAAGAACTACACTGACACAGTCTCCAGCAGAAGAAAAGGTAAGCTCCATCACTAAGAACTGAAGAATGAATCTACTCAGATGACCTCCATTAAGCTGCCACTGAACTACAGAATACTTGTATTTTTGATTTGATAATACACATTAGCCTGTGCACTGCCTTTCATTTTTGCTTTCACTTCAAACCCCGTAAGTCAGTTGCTTGAGAAAACATTGTCTGTCTCACAAAAGAGAGTTCTTTCTTAAGGCACAGCCCCAGGAAAAAAACAAAGATAAGGGAAAAATGTTTGAAAATATCTTAATAAACATCTGAAGCAAAGCTGAGGTCAAGGCACAGCAGCAATGCAAAACGAGTTGCTGCATCTGACTTTCTGCATGCTTAAGACACACAAGCAATACAATTCATGAATGACAAAGACTCAGTCCATGCACGTGTGCAATACACGGAGGGGGGGATGTATAAATAAAACAAATGTACCACCACATCTAGCAGCCTTTCACCCTACATACCAGCTGACACACTAGCTTTCTAAGAGGTACACGTTCTGTTATGGAGCCCTGGCCCCCCAAACAGCGTGCACTAGTCCTGCCGCTTTGGAATACCCTGGAAGCAACCAGGGGGGCCAGCCCCACAACAGCCATGTGCTCCAGCACAGGCAGGCAGGTTTCTGGTTCCTCCTCCCACTCTGGCACCACACCGGTCCCATTCACTTCAGAGCCAAGCACAGGGACTTGGCTCTTGGGGAGCAATCCTGAAGATGCCCAACAAGCTGTTCCCTGACACACATTTGGGCACAGTACTGGCAGGCTGCATCACCTACATCCCAAACTGCCACCGTGGGACGTGCTGCTCCTTCAGGGTACTCACCCCTGCGGTGACTCGACACAGGAC
This sequence comes from Rhynochetos jubatus, assembly GCA_027574665.1. Lineage (NCBI taxonomy): Eukaryota > Metazoa > Chordata > Aves > Eurypygiformes > Rhynochetidae > Rhynochetos > Rhynochetos jubatus. Next base: position 13,673,457 of record CM050663.1, read on the forward strand.
CCCTGAGCGTCCGCCTGTCCCTGCCATCAGAAACACATGGAAATCCAACACACGCACTGTGCACTGCTGGAAACTGCAGGTCTCCTGGGCTGGGATGGAGATCCGCACCAATGACAGAGTAATTAATTTGTAGTAGAAGTGTAATTCTGTCAGGAAGGGCTGAGGCTACTATTCTGCATTTGCTATTGCCAGCTCACGTAACACTGTCTTATGTGAAATGATTAAAGTTGATACAGATTACTTTCAGGAATATGACCTATATATGCTGGTTGATAACTAAACAATTTAACCGGTATTACACCTGCATTATTTCGTACAAAGCCGCAGGAGTCAGCCAGTGGTCTCACATAAGCTTGATCCTCCATGCACACAGAATAGAAATGCTGAAGTGCCAAAAAAGAGCTACAAAACAGGAAACCACGTATGGGCATGACCTCCATCCAATCTAGCACATCCGCATTAAATATCAGACTAAGTTTTGGGCTTCTAATTTTACACTAGACACTTCTGCATTAGCATGGAGGAGAAAGTCATTTGGTATCATTTATACACAGGCTAATAATGATGATACAGATAGAAACATAAAGAAAAAAATGTTTTGCATATGTAAATGTTTAATAATCATAGCCAACGTAAACTCAGAACAACTGGAGAGGAAGGGAAATAAAATTAGTGCTAATTAGTTTTATGCAATCTTGAAGTTGTTCTTTCAGGAAGGGAAGTGCGTGGCTACAAACCGACTTTCCCAAACGGCATTCAGCACCACTCTGTGAGCAACCACCCCAGTGGAACAGTAATTCCAGGCACTAAACGTGTCGGAATCCCTGATTATCCTTCTATGCAATACTCTGCAGTGTTGCAGTTTTCCCCTAGTTCAACACCTGCCAGTTTCCTAACTTTCTTAGCAGGTTTTTAACAACCTAACAACCGCTGCCTGTATTAAACACTATGTTAAACAGGCAAATGGCACAGAGCAAGACAACACTAGAGACCTAAATGTTGTTGGGCATGGAAAAACACGATTGTGTGCCAACTCAGTGACAGAAGAGACTCATATAGTTCATCCAGTTTATCTATCAGAAGGGCAGAGAGACCAGTAAAGAAACAGCAAGAAATAAACTCCAGTATCAGTTAAGCACTTGACTTTTTTTAGTGCCTGCTGCTACAGAAATTACTCAGCATAATCAGACATGGACTAACTACAGAGCTTTCCCACCTACTTTGCATGTAGAGGAAAGCTTCTGATTTAAGAATACTTTCTTAGCAGAAGTTGTTGAAATAATTCAAAGCTAGATGAAAACCAAAGCACAGTCAGAAGCCATACCCTATAATCTACAAATTATATCCTCCTGTTCTACTTTCCAGGATTGTTGTTACCAAAAATGCTGAGACTCTCTGCTCCACTTTTAGCTACTCTCCCACAGAGGTAAAGTATCCAAAACTGGTTGGACCTCCACACAGCACTGGGCAGCGTGACTTGTCTCACGCTGGGAATAGCAAATACATCAGTGCTCAATCTCCATCCCGCAGCCTCTGTGCTACCGCCAGAAAGAGAGGAGTTGCTGGAGATCTCTCCAGCCCCGCTGTCACCTACCAGACGCAGCCAACGCAGAATTCATTCACCAGGTACTTCGCTAGCCAAAGACCTAGGGTACCATAAGACAAAGCCCAAACCCCATGAGCTACAGATATGTTACTGAACTCAGAAGCTTGGCCACACAGACAGAAGATGCAGGAGATTTTCTAAATGCACCTCAGAAACCATTCTTATGGTGAGGTGGTGACAGGTGTGTGGAAATGTCATTGAAAATTTCAAGGTGTTAAAAAATACTCTTAACAAAACACACATAGCCAAACAGCACACTTCATCCTAAAAAATACACACTTACTCTTGAGCTAAAACAGTACTGGTTGGCAAGAAGCGAGAGATTAATTATCAAGAGTGAGAAAATTAACAGCTCAAAATTTTAAACGTTGCCAGCGCTCAAAAAGGCACTCAGCACACAATCCAGTGCTATTAGTGCAAACAACACTTCTGACATCAGACCTTTATGGCAAGTATCACTAAGTGCTACTACTAATTTGCTACCTACAGCATAACCTAACAACTCAATCCACTTTTTAAATAAAGGTGTTTTTCAGCTGATAAAACTACAGTAATACGCAGGTTACAAGTTTCATATAGCATTACACGTACATGTATATAAAAGCCTTGTACATAAGCAATGTAGTGCGCTTTTACAAAGACGTTATTAAATGAAATCCAAAGAGGTACCTGGGACATAAGTTTTATTGAGAGAAAGTAATACAAGTAATAATGAAAAAAGTTCCAACTCAATTTCTAGGATCAATTTTGGACAACCAAAAGACATTTTAAATTCACATTAGTTGATGAACCCACAAAAGAAGTGTTCAGTTGTGTTCCATATGCAATTATATACATACACGCACAGAGAATACTGATATCGCTGCTAAAGGAACATACTGGGTTTGTGCAGCAAGGTTTTGGTAGTGGCAGGATGAGAGGGGTTGCTTCTGTGGGAAGCTGCTAGAAGTTCTTTTTGCAAGATTACCTATGTGCACTACATTTGCAACAATAAAGCCTGTTCTCATGAAAGATTTCATCATGAAATATCTGGTGGTTTTAAATATTTTGAACACTTAGTATTGAATGATTGACTATAAGGGTGAGAACTCTCAAAAATATCCAATAAGGCATTCAAAATCGTGATAAAAACTCAACTACGGTGCAATTCTGAATTAAGGGAACCATGTACTGAGACGGCCTTTTGTGAGATTGCTGCTATCCCAGGACAACAAAGACTTGCTTGGCATTTAAAAAGGGAGAAATGGCAGTATTTACTGTAGTCCTTAGACCTCAGAACAAAATTCCACAAACACTTGGGTTTGAGCACCGAGAAGCTTCCTGTGCAAACTTCACTGCCTACATTTCAGTTGCACACCAACAGCACAACTGGCAAACCACCCTGTTCCTCAGCTTTAGGTAGTTTAGGCCCACCATACACCATGGAGACAGGAGTAAGAAATCCTGAATCCCACGGGCCATTTGACACAAGACAGAACTGAAAACAGGTTTGACTTGTCTGCTCTGAAAATACACTGTGACTAGCTTTGCCCCCTCCATCTAATGAATAAGGGCTTCACAGGGAGGCTCCTCCACTGCTGCAATCCAGATAATGTAGTGCATTTTACAGAAAACAGAAAAACTTCTTACTGATCTAAACTTCTAGATATCATGCATTTCCACATAAGCCATTTTTAATAATTTATCCTTGAACTACATATTTGCACTGAGAAAGACATTCTGGTCATAAGTCTGACTTTATGGCTTGTAAACAAAGATTAGACTTTTAGATGCACAAGGAAATTAAGCAAACCCCAACGTATTCTGAATTTACTACCATTTAAGTGGGCCTTCACTAAGAAACGTGGATGCAGCTTTTCCATTACTTAGCAGGCTAATGGTCAGACGTGGGTGTTAAGACACGAAAGCTGAAGTCAGCTTGCAGTCATACCAGGCTGTACAACAAGCTGGACAACACCGCACAGACCAAAGACAACGTTTCCCACTGTGAAGGCTTAGTACCACTAGTCTGTGCTTCTGCCCACTTCCAACCATGAGCATGTGGGACAGGGGCCATGGCATTGCCCCCTCTCCCACATACTTTGCACCTACGCCTGCAGGAAGACTGAGTTTTATTAAATGCTTCACAGGGTTAAAAACAATTTCACTTTTCACCTCATCAGCACAACCGCGTCTGCATAAAGACTCACCTACTCACACACAAGTACTACTGGTTTAAATTACATGATGCCTGCCCTTTAGTCAACTGTTGCTGTCCAATTACCAACAGATTTTTAAGCACAGTGACACTTCACATGTTCTTAAGGTAACATCACAGTTTCAAAATGCAACTGCTTGCAAATCTTATCTGTGAAATGCTTTTGGCTTGCTTCCTCCAGTCCCCTAATCTAATTTCAGTTGTTAGAAGGTATCTTATTAACAGTCCAAGCAAAAATCCCTCCAAAACATTACCTAGCACTGCAGGATCAAGGACCTTCAAACACAGGCTATAAAATTTGACAATATGGATGTTTCAGGCAATTTATTTTCATACAAATTTTACTTTAACTTAATTACATCCCAAATACTTATTTTCATGTCTGACACCTCTGCCACTTTCCAATTAATGCCAGAATTCACAAAAGGGTTTTTTCTTCTTGGTCTTCAGGTTTTTAATCACGACAGCATTTTCTTTCTGGTTTTGGTCTGAACTCACACGAGAGTTAAATATTCTAAACGTGCCCACATCATCTATTTGCACTTGCCCAACCTGCTTGATTTTCAGATCAACTGCGGCAGTTTGCCTCCTGCAGCTAACGGGATGAGCCGTACATCCTCTCCCTCTCACAGGCTGTGTCAGCAGAGCACTGGCTCAGCCAATCTTTGAGTAGTCAGCCGTGCAGAAGACTTCTTCCCCCATGCATCCGCTTCATCCTCTTCACTCGTGTTGGATGCTGTGAGGTGATGCAGAAGGTAGGCTTCACCCACAAAACAGCTCTCCTTCGAAGACAAAGATGCCAGATGGAAGAGACAGGGGCTGATTTATAGGCTTTGCTTTCAATCACATTGATTTAGACCTAGTACTACCTGCTCTTACAACAGAAATACAGAGTCATACTTCAAAACAGGCACAGCGGGAGCAGTTAGACACAGTATTTACAAATACAGCATTGTAGCTACCACTGATATTTTCTGCAATTAAGATATCCGATATATCCACGCTCACATACGCACAGATGTACAGTGAACAGATCTTTGTGACATAAATATCAGAGCAGTGAAACAAAGGATCATATTTCAGTAGATCTATTTTAATGTGTGAAAAATAAAATCTGTTCCCCAAAACTTTAGCCATGACAAACTTAGGTCTATTGTTCAACCTCAAAAAAATTGAAATACAGCAAGAACCGAGCGCTGTTTTGCATTCAAGATTATGAAAGAATTTCCCTCTGTTCAAACTGAAGCAATCTAAAGACCAAGAGAACCATCATTTGAATTCTGATTGAAGCTGTTGCTCCTGTCATCACTACTAATTTGAAATCTGGGCTGACATTACTAGGATCTCCAGCAGGTACACAGTACCTTCGAATGCTTCATGTGTTAGACCAGCTCATGCTACCCGGAAAATCTCTAGCTCAGAAAAATGATGAATTTGAAGGCTGGCTGCCAGTTCATCCACTCCCATCCCCACGATACTCCTCTGGATCTTCGGAGAGGGTTAAAAAATAAAAAAAATTTAAAAAATTAAAATAAAAAAGAAAAACAGTTGAAAATTTACAGTAACTCTGCCACTCTCTTCCACGGCATGCAGAAAACAAAAGCGCCAGAACCACAGCAAAACCAAAAACACCACACCATTACCAAAAAATCTACTCCTCTTTTCTACCTCTATGGACAGAGAATAATAAGGCACTAGAGACTACATTGTGTTGACTTAAAAGAAAAATAAAAGAATTGAAACAACATCTATCATCAAGTAGCTACTTAAACATGAAGTTATGATGAGCTAAGATTGTCACTCCTGGAAGATACTTACAATGGTTTTGGTTAGGTCCTAGTAATCATGAAATAAAAGTTTGAAATGGGAAGTCAATTAATTAATTAACACTATGCAAAAAGTGCCAACAAAATCTTGCCAAATCAATTAAGCAATCTGTTCACAGACACAAGCCACAAAAGCTTATCTTGACATTAAGTTGGTTGCTCAGGTAAGAAAATAAACCAGCAGTCACAGCCCTGCAAGTTTAAAGGGGAGTGTGGGGGGGGAGTTGTTAAGTGTTCCTATTCACTTGTAATAGCAATTGCTTACATTATCACGACTCTTTTCTTATGTATACTACTGACAGTAACCGTGCTCACAAGCATAGCAGCTGACTTTGAACATGCTGACCTTGAGCAAGCCAACGACCTCGGCAGCATGTACTTCTGGCTTATTTCATTGCAACAGCGAAACAGCCTCACCATCTATAGTAGTCTAGAGTCTCTGGCCACCACCCCTGACTATTTTAAGATATCCCAATACACTTCAGTGATGCACAGTTCAAAGTGATAGAATAACATCTGCTAGCATGTTGAAGTCCAAGTTGTTTACAGAGGCATTTTTAGCTTGTTCTCGTACCGCGCTTCCCTAACCATCAGAAAACTCAATTTATTAACAGAGCTCTGCTTCCTGTTCAAACATTTAAAATCCCAGATTTAAAAAACACATTTGAGCAAGAATTTTGGGCATTGTGAAGGGACAAAACCAAAATCATCCCACTCTAGATAGAGCTTATTTAGAAACTTCAAGTATGTGACAGCAATGGGTGGACTTGAAAAAGCAGTTGCTTCCCGAGATGTCAGTTTTGCACGACCTCTCCCCTTGGTCATCCCTATAAAGAAAATCTGTACTAAGATAGGGGTGACATGGGTTTGCTTGTAAATATGTTTTTAACTGGTATTTTGGATGTAATTTGTTGTATGTTGATCTGATGTTAGCAGAGGATAATCAACAAGTTACAATGGACGTGTTACTCACTGAGTCATAATAACCCATCCTGCCAACAATCCTAACCGACAGAACATTCAATTTAACAAAACTACGCTAGGGACAGTTAGGCTGCGTTCTCTCAAGTCCCTGGAGTGACAAGGACTACAACTAATCAAGTTAAATGCCCGTGAGAAAACAAGCCCCTCCAGGAATTTACAGCCACAAGAATTTTTTTCTAACTTCGAAAGAATGTGCATAAGAAAGAGGGAGAACAAGGGATCAAATAAATGTCATCAATCTGGGGGGGAGGGGGAACAGAATCAGCTGTTGGTTGTTTATTCTGAAACTAAGTACGAAGCTGTGAAAGTCAAATACAAAGCTGCCCTAGTGCACCAGGCTCAGAACCCGCAGACAGCCCTCACTACAGCCCAGCCCACGGGCAGTAATTAAGCCACGGAACTCAACTATTTTATTGTTTTTCCAAAACCCTTTAAAGCAGAAGAGATTGCACCGGATCAAATCAGTCTTCCACACTGCAGCGGAACTGACCGGGCGAATGAAAGCAATGTCAGGACCACAGGACACGATTATCACTCCTCCATCCTCTCTGATCCTTCCTGGGAGAGGAGGGTAAGAGGAGGAGAGGAGGAAAATCCTGCTCTCATCCAACAGGAATACATCCAACAGCAATTTTTCCATCTCTCTGAGCTCCACTGCAACACTAGTGACATTTGGCATTTTGTCTGGAACAACTCTGCTGATTAGCAACTATCCTTAGTTGGAAGGCTGGCAGGAGGATATCACTGCCCAATTCAGGAATGAGTTGACTCCACTGAGCGCATCTACTCACCTCATTCGCTTTTCCTTATGGGCACGCTGCTGAATAACTAGGATCATATTTTACTGCTGTCACCAGCAGAACAGAAAAACATTTCCAAGCTACGAGTGTCCCTTAATAGCCAGACACCTTCCATTCCTCCAGCATCACTCAAGATGTCCATCAGCCTACCACAGCTTCAGCTGGAGCCCCGTTTCATACAGAGATCAATTCTATTGCTTCCCACCCATTTCATTTCCCCAGTGAATTTGACCACGCTAAACAGCATTTAGTGTACAGACTGCTGGATGCCAGAAGCAGCATCCTTGTGTCAGGAAACAGAGTGCTTGTCCTCAAAACACATTTTTGGTAAAGAGTCCAGCTGTACTCTAACAGCAGCAGAATACACCACAGTATGACGAAGCAGATGTTTTCTTGGGAGACAGGAGGCAAAAGATAGGAAACATGACCATCCAGGCAGCTACCCAGGCAACTGGAGCAGCAACTGTTCAACTCCCATTGGAGGCTGGACTTCAGGAGCACGCAGTGAAGTAACACACTCAGTCCTACACCTGGAATGGCTACTCTTAAGTTCAGGATATTAGAAGTATTTTATGAATGGTTAAGTTCTGTAAGATTTTCGAAGTCGTGTCTTTTAGGGAGACACCCGCAAATGAACATGAAGATGATTCCCCTTGAAAAACAGTTAAGCGTTAACTCCTCCCACCCAACAGCAAACCCTAGAAAGCATGAAGCTCTGCACACAAAAACACTGCTATAGCTCTCCCTTAGTGCTCTACGCTTGACACACAGTGCCAACACAGCAATACGTTTCATGGGTTCGATTGGTGTTATGCCTGAGCAACAAGCGGGAGAACAGTATCAGAGTAGAGGCTTCATCATTACCAAACCCTGCCTCATTAGATGGAACTGTGCAGCCTTAAACACTATTTTACCTGCTCTGAACAATGGCTGAATGATACAGATGACAGCGACATGCAGAAGGCATCGCTAACTGTCATTTGGGTCTTAGCTAATGAGTAAAACAGAACTCCTAAACCACCGGTGTTGCACACAGCTGTTTCAAAAAAGGGGAAATTACACGCAGTTTTCAACTGGCGTTTCTCTGGAAAAACAGTCCTGGAGGGAGTACCAGAAGAAAGAAGAGTTCTGCTGCAAAACCAGACCTCAAGAGTGATCTCTGAATGCAAAATGCTGAGAAGGTCATTGCTTCTCATGGCAATAAAAAGGAAAGTAACTCTGCTCCCTGAAGCAAATGGGCAGAACTACCTTGACCATTTCAGATCACTCGACTCTTCTCAGAGGCTACTACTTCTTGGAGCTTGCTGTTTTGAAGGCTCTCTTCCCACACCTGGCTCCCTAAATATATATAACCTCAGGAGAGAGGCAAAGCAAAGGAAAATTACTTCCACAGGGAAGAAGATGGAAGGAAACACCATGCCCTGGGAAAACTTCCTGTCTCGGCAGATGAGTGCAAGACACCAGACTTGGAAATAAAATAAACGAACAGCCTGACCATGTGGTAAGGTGAAAAGAAGCTTTTGATTCTGGATGCAACGCTTGCCTTTTTGTGATCTGGGGCACAGCTGACCAAAAGGACAGTGACTTTTCATACCATTTCCATATATGACAAAAGCTTGACCACCTATGCTGTATGCAAGGGGTTTTTTCTTTCCAACATGTATACACTGTCTAGTTATTTATCTGCTTAGATCACTCATAAAAGGTCAACAGTCTTAATGTGTGAGGCCAGCAGCAAAGGCTTCAAATACCAGATCTCTCTAGCCCACAGCTATTAAAATCCTGACCAGCAGAAAAACAGCATGTAAACACAGACACTGTCTTCTAGGTAAAGAGTATTCAGAATATCCTTTCATCTTTAAAACAAACAAAAAATAATAATTTGTGACTTAAGACAGTGTACTGTGGTTAGTATTTATTCATATCCACACTCTAATTTCTAGCAACAGATAACAGACAGGAGGTTCCAAAAGATAATGAAATGTCAAAAAGTATTTTTATACATGTTTTAACCATTTTCTTACTTTCTCTTTGCTTGACAAAGCTGAAACATAAACAAGAAAACATCAAGTAATTATCACTCCACTAAATTTGTCTCCGTTTTTCTGCTTGGCTACATCTTCTTAAAAGTCACTTAGTCTCACTTTTTTACGATCTCTCCTCATACAGAAGTACTGTAATGTCTCCAGTAGTCATCATTATGTCACCTCTTCTTCCGCTATAGACTAAGGAAGTAAATCAGCCCATTATCCATTCACCTGGCTATATTATAAATCTTATTGCTTATTTTTCCAATTCATTACTCACTTCCTCTTACAGATGTACAGTACTGATACTACCATTCAAAACACACACTGTAACATTAGACTGTGGCGTTCTCCATTCCCACAATAATTAGTTCATGACGATCCCATGAACAAGAAAATAATCAGTGACGAGTTCCGGACAAAAACCCCACAAAACACCAGAAACCACACACCCAAAAACACCAAACCCTTTCTTTTTATTAATTTTTGCAAAACTTCTTTGTGGGTTTTTCTTGCGCATCCAGCGTTCGCCTCTACAGACACTGGTGGGCATACACTCTCCATAGAGAAGCGGATTCCTATTCTTGAAACGACCATAGCACAAGTTAAAGAGTGCTGCCACAATAACCATCCCCAGGCCACTTCCCTCCATCCTCATGTTGGCACGGGCACTCAGACGGATGCAGGGTGACCAGAACAAGGGACAGGAACTGGGTTACTGTCACCCCCGACGCAGGACAGCACTGGCAGTGCAGGGTTGAGAAGCGGCATCCCGATGCGGCCAGGATACAGCCCTGCTTCCTCCCAACCTACACCATTGTTTAAGGACATTCCATTCCATCCTTTTCGAAGACCTCAGATCCTGAAATAGTCACTTCAAAACAAAACGTTTCCCTTGCGTAACTTTTTCTTTAAGTTCTTGGGCCTGACTGGGTGCTTTTGCACATCATTTACCCAGGAAATATCCATACAAATGTCAAAGCAGTGCATCGTGCCTGTCACTTGGTGAAGCCAAGCCTCACGCACTGCCACCTCTGACCATGCAAGGATCCCCACTGACAAGAGATGCAGGTAAACCTCATGACAACACACAGAGCTTAGTGCAGAAACAATTTTCAAAGACTGTACTCAAGAATACAGTTAATAAAAGAGGTGCTGTAGGGAACCAGCATTTTTTAAAAAATGTTTCCAATTTGAAATCTAATTGGATTAATTTAGTTTGAAGCTTTAAATAAAAATCTATTTAAATAAATGTTTTCTTGCTAAATAATCTAAACAAACACACAACACTGCTGAGCTTAAGGGGAAGAAGAAAGAAAAAGATATTTCAACATCCCAACTGCTGCTTGATTTTTTGTAAAGGGTTTGTTTCAACACGTCATAGTCAAACAAGTCAGACCAGCACTATCACTCCCACTCCTTTCTAATACAAAAAAAATTTCAGTACAGTTATATTTTATGAAGTAGCTCCTTATTTGATTGACAAGAAGCACAATCTCTTGCAAAATAAATTCCATCTCAATACAATATATTCTCTGAAGGCCCTTCTCATTCCTCTTTAAGGTTTTTCTCGTCAAATTTCCTTGGCATAATCTACCTCAAGACCTTTTGAATCAAATCCCCATTTTCTGATATTATTTACATTAGTCGGGTGCTTCCAAAGCAATGAAAAGAAAGTTTGAGAAGCTGCATGCCAAATTACACAAAGTTAATTTGAGTCACACAACTGGTAGAGAGCTATGCATTCACGATGAAATCCAGCATGCTAAAAACCTTTTCAGAAGGAAACTTCTTGCTGAAAATAATTTTGTAGCATCCTTTTTTTTTCCCCAAAATTAAGTCAGTTTCAAAATTATCTCAACCAACATTTAACTTAAACAGAGCACCAAAACTATTCAAGTACATAGACCCTAACCTTTTTTCTTTTTTGTATGTCCTTTTTACTTAAAAAAAAAAACAACCTAAATGCTACTTTATAGCAGGTTTATAAAACTATACAAGATAGAAGAACACAGTGTTCTACTGAACAGCCTGAATATTTACAAAGCACTTAAATGCAACTTAATAACTAATTAATTTTAGGTGCACGTTTTATCAGTCTCTATGAAGATGATTCAATATCATTCAGCTAAGACAAGCACATACACCCACGAGTTTTATTCTTGGGCAAGGGGAAGAATATTTCTGAATGTACATCGACAACAAGCCCCACTTAGTCACACTTCAGTGCATGTAATGCAATTCAAGTATCCAAAATGCCAAGGAGTTGCACATATATGTAGGCAACTGAATAAGCACAACAACACTACGTCTAATGAGCCACCTGAAACAGAAAAATTCATTTGAAGCCAGTTAGTCTAGAATTAGGTACTACAATAGGACCACCCAGCCTGGCTGTCTACAGCCTCTCCCTCTGTCAGCTCCTGGGGAGGGAGAAATGGCAATAGCTCACAATAATCTGGAACTGCTTCAATAAATAAAAAGCCAAAATACCTAGGAAGTATTCTCAGAACACGCATCTTGAGTATCTGACGAACCACGAATTTGTATGGAACAGCTGACGTCAAAACATTTACACTTGTCTAGAACCTTACAGAATTCACTCTGCCTTTTCAAGACTTGCATGTTTTTATCCTGAAGGGCCTGAAAATACTGTATTGAGTGGTGTACAGCTATTACACCAAAATGAACTCTCAGTTACTTAATTTCTTATTTCCTCTCCTGTACTTTTTTGTATAACGTGGGTATGCATCAATCCATATGGTTTCCCAATTTAGTTTTCTGTTGATGAACTTTGTGTAGTTTTTAAGCCCGTAGCTGCGGTTTGCAATTAAGTAACAGGGAAACACAAGTGAATTATAATGCTTTATATGAGCATAGTACATGGAACATTCTTGTTTACAAGCTAGTCAGTTAGATTCTTCTGGCATGAACTAGTCACTCATTTCATTGAGCCTACAACTGCCCTGCCTGCACAAGTTTTCACTTCCAACACAAATAGCTGTAAAGTATTGAAAGTTTTCTCCAAATCATTCATTGTGCTAGTTCACCTGCTTTTTACTGAATTTGCAGAGACAAACAATACCCAGGACATACTGTTGCCAATGATGCAAAGCAGAACTGAGAAAGGTCTTCAACAGCTTCTAAAGAAAACAAAAAACCCTCAAAGGCTAAATACTAATAGCTTTTACATGTCATACAGATTGGATAACTATACAAAGAAAGGATTAAAAAAAAAAAAAAAATCAGAAATACACCTCCCTTTTGAGGCCAATGTAGAATGCAACCATGTACCAAAATGACTTTAAATGCCCGCCTGGTAGCACCTTAAACACTGAAGTATCCTACCGCTCACTAACTCCGGAAGTTCACTGAAGTCCACAGCTGCTGAAGGCACTCAATCAGAATTGGGTTTATAAGAACTAGACAAAATATTTACAAGCGTTGGAGAAAAACAGAGGTGTTGACATAATCTTTGGCAACAGGATATAAAAATATGGCCCTTCTAGTACACTGTCCAGCTGCTTACAGAAAAAAACATCATGTTAGGAAGGCAGGAAAGGCAACCTCATCAAGCAAGTGAAAGCTATTTTTTTTTTCTATTTTCCTTTTAAAAAGTCTCATGAGAGATCTCAAAATAACAGTAAGTGAACGCAACAGAAAACATACTTCTAGAAAAAAGTAACACTAAAAACATTCAAAGCAAAATATTTGCATTTAAAATGGTAACCAATTACTTAATCTTAGTATGGCCTTCATTCATAGATGTTCTTTATGTTTTCCAAATTATTCCTCTTAGTTACCTGGAAGAGTAATTATTTAAGCCATTAACTTTAATAAATGCTGAAATCTTGTTCCATGAAAAGTTAAAAGCAAAGTAAAAGACACCTACCTGTAATACCGAGACTGTAAATAGGTTGAACAAATAGTCTTTGATACATGGCTGGCAGACCCAAAATCTATTACTTTAACCCGGTAAGGCTGCCGAACAGGATCCACCAACATAATGTTCTCTGGTTTGAGGTCAGCATGGATTAAACCCAGACTTTTTAGTTTTTTCAGTGCAGTGGCCACCTGTTGCAGAATCGGCCGTATTACTTTCAGTTGCAGAGGGCTGAATTTATTTTGTTTCAGGAAGTCGTATAAATTCTGTTCCAACATCTCAAAAACCAGACAAGTATGGTTACGATGCTGAAAGCATTCGTAGGCTCTCACGAAGTTAAATTCGTCAGCATTTTCAGTACTTAGTCTCGCTAATATGCTCACTTCTATTTGTCCTTGGCGTGCATACGAAGGATGATTCTTCAGGATTTTGATCGCCACAATCTCATTTGTCCCCCTTTTCCAGCACTTCACTACTTGTCCAAATGTCCCTCGCCCAAGGAAATCAAGAACCTCGTAAGTGTTTTTCACAGAGCACAACACCTCATGCTGTACTAACTGGTAATCTCCATCCCCGCTCGTACCACTTGGTTTTGAAGTTGCAGCCGTTGTCACAACCGTCACTGTGTTTCCTACATTGGTTTGCAACATTGCAGGCAGGATGGACAGTTCATCAACAATCTGCATCGTGCTGTTTTGATTATCCAGCTCTTCACTCTTACGCTTCAATCCACATCGCTGGGGTCCTTCCAGGATATCTGATCGGCTTCCTTGCGTCCCAATTCGAGGTGCCTCTAACTGAGCTTGCTGCGCCCGCGCTGCTAACGCTTTTGTAGCACCTGCAATATTTTTTAAAGCAACAGCATTTGACTGCAACAAAAAGTTCTGTCCTCGAGGTCTGTCAAACGGGTTTTTAGTCTGAAAGTACGTACTAACCCTGTGGGGAGAAATTCCAAAGTTTTTACCATTCACATAGATTTGCGGGTAGGTTCTTTCGTGGTACACGCAACTGCTTGGTTCTAGTTTGAGTTTCTTCACACTACAAAAGGCACTTGACTGGGTTTGATAAACATATGGTGGATAGACCAAGACTTGTGAGGCCATACCTACGGAGGGAGAGAAAAGGAAAAGGCGAGTGAGAATCCTGCATTCACATTTCCAAGCTTTGCAGCAGCTTCCTCTTCTGAAAACAATCAGGACACGAGTATATTTCCCAAACAAGCTAGTCTAAAGTAATTCCATTTCGTATGGCCAATAGCGAGATCATCGTGCCTTACCAGCAGCAAACACTCTTCAGCGAGCAAGGGCTTCGGCAGCAGCAGGAGGTGGTTTGGCTGGTTGCACAGGGCAGGACTGAGAGAGCCTGCAGCAGGCCACTACTAGTAATTTTTCAAGTTGGGGAGCTACACTTGTGCTATTAAAAAATCATCTTTCATTTAAAAATCCCCAATATTTCTACATACAAAGGTATTGTAGTGTTCAGTTAGGTAAGTTAAATAACTAATTCAAATATTTATCAGTGATGATGTAACACAACTTAAAAGCTCTTAATTGTGAGCCGATGCTACTTGTTACACAAGGTATCCGACCTACTCGTTGTAAGCACCGTCAGGCTTCTGAAAGCAGACAGACAAATGACACGACTGTCTCTGCTACAACAGTTTCACCATGATGAAAGCAAAAGCGATCTGGCTGTGTGATGGGGCCCAAAATACCTTAGGGGTATGCATATGTTCACATAAACAATTGAGCTTTCTAAGTAAATTAAGAGGTACAGTGATCTAACCTATTCATGAAAGGCAAGTGCTTTCTTTAAATTATATATTGTCCCGCTGCAGAAGTCTGCATATCAGTGACACAGTTGACACTGATAGAGGCACCAACTCCTGCATGCCCCCCTTCAGCTCAGATTTGGAGACTAAATATTAGCCTTATACTTTCAGAGTTGGGCCATAGAAAACCTTCACCTGTTAAATTAAGTATAATATTCTGCAGACCTATAAAATATGTCCCTGATCAAGATCACTTCTGATAACTGAGCTGATAATTGTAGGTAGAGAACTTACAAGGACAACCTTTCAAGTAAATGTGAAACGAAGACAAATAATACCTTTTTCTATATACACAGCATATAGAAAACATACATTTTTCATATATTTTATATATTTTTTTCTGCTAACACAATTACTTCCTTGCTAAGAGAGAAGTGAAACTTGAAATGATAATGATGGATAATGATAATGATGGATAATTTCAACTTTTGAATTCCCAGTAAGGCCGAGATCAAAATCTCAACCTGAATTACTCCACCTTCCTTGAAGTCATCACATTTTTGAAAGGCTATCCCCGTACAGCCTCTCAAAAAGAACACTTGCACTTCAGCAATCAGTAATGAAGAACAGTTTTGTGCAGGAAGAGGCAGTTTGCCAGCCCAGAAAGCCCCCAGGCACAGCAGCCCTGTTCTGTATAGCCTGTGTGACAGAACAGCATTAGTCCCACTGCCTCCTCAAATTCACCCTGACTTGGGACACTAGCTCTGCAGAAAGCAGAGCCTCAGGACAGTCCAGGATCATGCTCCACACCCTGCTTGGGTACCAGCACACTGCCTGAGGGAGGAGGACAATGGCAGAAGGACCTGACCCACATGTAGCATGTTTAATCTCAATTCCACTACAAAATGCACAGACCCCATCTCTCTGATGCTGTATTTTACAGCTCTTTACAGCACTTTACAGCAGGATCTGCACTGATCCTGCTGTGTCCCCTTCCAGACCCATCAAACACCAGCCTTAATCATCTATGTCATGTAATGCTAAATGCTACGAAAAAGGCACTGTGTGAACTCCAGTGTAAATTACTTCTACATTCCCTGAAATAAAGGTTCCAGGGAAGTTATGGCTTATACCAGCCCAATCAGCTCTCAGAAATGAAATCAATACCAATAATACTTTAATTAAATCACTTTTTCATACCAAGCGCATGAAGATTCTCGCAATAGGTATTTAAATTGCAGATGAGTCACATAAAACTTGAGCCAGACATGGCAATGACTGATCAGCAAAAACTAACCAAATGCACAGCATAATTACTCTGATGCTGTGATTTGATTTATGGAAATTAGCATTTAAACCTCTTAAAAGTGATTAAAATAATCATACCATCACCTCAGTTTACCACCCTATAATGGCTTTTGCCCCAGCAGTAGAAGAAAACTTCAAAGCCCTTTTCTTTCCAAAGCTGTTTGCCCCGAGCCAGGAGATGTAGAAAGCTGGAGACTGCCAGCAGCCAGGCTCTCGTCACCAAACATTATGGGATGGCCACCAGTCTCCTGCTCCACACCAAGGATTTAAGACTAACTCTCAACCTCAAAATACAGGCATAAATTCTCCACGTTCTTGAATTCTCTGCTAAATAGCTTATCCCACTACAAAGTGCCTGGTGCACAACATAAGCATATTATTGTCTACGGGACTTTGCTGTAACAACTGTATTTAAAGGAATTCTTTATTCTGATCATATTACTTAGAGCTCCAAAATCAATGCTCACTGACTGCCCCACAATTTTTATCAACTCCAAGAGAAAATAAAAGCAGCACTAAATAAAACAGATGACATCCCCTGGAAGAACTATGCAATCATGACAGACCGAACGAAAGAAGTCAAATTTTTACCCCAGAAAAGTATAAATGGTCTTAGAGTTCTTGTATGAGTATCTAAGTTGTTAGCTTCCCCTAAACACTTCTCCCTTACCCCCATAATACGAGGTGTGTGGGGTTGGATTTTGGTTGGGGGCTTTTTTCGGGGAGTGGGGGTGGGGTAGGGCTGTTGTTAGAGTTGGTTTTACTATTTTGTGGGATTCAGGTTACAATGTAATCCTATGGACACCCACACTGGAAAGAGTTACTGTGTTGCAGGGTGTCAGGTTTTTCTTAAGCAGGTCTTCTGGTTAAGGAAATAATACAACGCACAAGGTGCCACCCAGTGGGTCTTCCCCCCATCTCAGCACAGAAGATTTCATTGAGCTCATACATCTTTCTACACATCTTACTGAGATTACGCCTGCTTCCTCATACAAACTGAAGCCAGTAAATGTAGATATACTCTGACAGTCCAGCAGCACGAGAGAGGGATGTCTAGAGCAAAGCAGCTGGTGCCAAAGTAAAGGGAAAAAACCCTCATTCTGTGCTCGTTTCAGGGAGGTTACTTGTGCCTCAGTCACTCATGAGCGTTCAGGCTCATCTTCCAATTAAATCTGGTTTAAACCAAAATCCAAATGTGCGCTACAAGACCACTTCAGGATGCAAAGCGAAGCAGAGTAGACAAACCCATCAGAAGATGGGCTGAAGAGCCCAATCCCCAGGTGAAGCACCAGACCCAGCCTCCAGCTGCTCAAGGATCTCCAGACTCAATTTTCAGTTTTAGCATCAGTCTGTCTGTCCCCCCTACACACCTTTTAGAAGGCTCTTATCCTTCCCCAAGCACAAGATGACCATCATCACTTCCCTCCAGTGCACTGACCGCTCCCAGGCAGTGGCACACACAAGCTGAACTTGGCTCTGGAGTTTTCCAGCTTGCTTTGCTCCCATACCCAGGTTGCTGCACCCTGCCTCACATGCCCCGTGCTGCTAGTGAATCCTGCAGGGGATGTGGAAAAGAAAGGCTGTCTCCAGACACCTACCAACTGTTATTACTTCTGCACAGGGTCCCTTCGAAGGAAACGAGTCTCCTTAACTCTGAGTTTGAAGCAGAGAGAAGCAGGAAGTGTGCACTTGACTTACTCCACATTAAATTACACAAAATGTGTGAATTTGGATCAGAGATAAGACTGAATTCTGTGCTTCTTCAGAAAGTACAAAGTAACAAAGCAAATGCATTTACAATAAGTAAGTTCATTTCAATAAGGGAATAAACATGCTTTCACAAAGTTATGACAATCCACAGGAGGCATTTCACCCTTTGCCCCCCACCCCCGCCAAGCTTCTCTGGATAGAAACTGAAGAGAGAACCACGCTCAGTGAAATGGAGCACCCCTGGTTATGCCTTGCTAATGTTCATCTAACCGTAACAATGTTCTCTACTAGATTCTTAAAATTATGTCTCCAGCCTTCTCAAGCAGACCTAGGCAGGTTCATAAACGTGACCAATTTGGCACACGGTCACAACCTTGAGAAGCACAGGTTGTTCCAGGCCTGACCACTGTTAATAATTAACTGTAAACTGACATTTCCTCATAACAGAGTAAGGGGTGTGTGAGCGTGTGTGTGTGTGTGTGTGTGTGTGTGTGTGTGTGTGTGTAGCAGAGTAGCTGGTCAGTAAGACTACTGCAGCGGAGCTGAAGAGAAATTGTACGCTACACCTTAATTCTGCAAAATTAACAGTCCCTTTAAACGTCCCTAGAAGTACAATCACATCAGTGCTGTTTTAGTGAAATGCCCAGCAGGCAAAGCCTGGACAGTGCCAGCCACCGAACACTAGTTACAATTTAACTCAAGAAAACTCGTTTTCCAACTTCTTTCAAGCCTCCACAGGTGAGAGCCGGTTCCAACACACTCCTGCACCTTCTCGCAGCACAGCTGGGCATCAAGGGAGGCTTTCTAAAAGATCAGAACTTCCAGCAAAGGCACAGTTTCAGCAGTAGCATTTATGAAGCATTTTATTTACTTTCTGTAGCACTTTGAAAACACCATACAGATGCTATCAGTTTTCTCAGGTAAAAAAAGTTGTTCTTTTTTATTAGGTGCCACCCAACTTTTCAAGCTAATTTAGCAAATACAAAGCTGAGCTAGCTGCCCTCTCTCTTTCCCCAGAAAAAAACGTATTACTGGTAGTAGCAGCACCTCTGTGTTATTGTTTATTTTGGATATGTAGCTGAACAAGCTGTGCTGATGTGAACGTTTTCATACTCGTGAACTGTTCACCCCAAGGAATTCCCTTAGTCCAGCTGTACGATTCATAACAAAGCACTGACAATGGAGGTATCTTGCAATTTATAAAGGAAAACATCTACAGAAAGCACAGAGTTAAGGGACATAAACCCCGGGAATCCCAACCCCCAGCCACCCTGACACCAGCTCTGCAAACAGATCTCTGACCCGTGGAAGGGAGGGAGCGGAGCAAAGGAGAAAGTGCCAGGGTGTTTCAAGTAACACATGCCATTGGAAATGTTCCCTCGCATAACCACAGAGGCAATACTGGACACGAACTGCACAGCCACATGCACACCCCACCGCAGAGAGTGGCAAGATGCAGAGGCAGCTCCGATTCTAGCTCACCAAGCATCCAACACCCGGTCCCAGGGACAGCATTTTGGCCCACTACACACCAACAGTAGATGGCCAATGACCTGAAACCTCAGTCCTGCACAGACCACTGGCAAAGGTTGAGACTGGAAAGCCAAAGGATGGTTCCAAGCTTGGACAGAGCCTTAGTGAGAAGCAAAGAATGAAAAGTTCCAACTTTGCAGTTGTGAAATGCAGTTAGTACCTACCCAAGAAAAAAAGTTACAGGGCCGGCTTCAGATTTGTGGATAGTTTTTTTCCAATTGGACACTACCAATGTTGCATCGATACTAGAAACTAAGAAAATACAAGTTCATTTAAGAGTGATGCGAACTAGTCTCAATTGCACCGTTGCCTCAATACTTGGAAAAAGAACTAACACCATACACTCAACACAAACATATTTTACATAAAATATCAGAGTGAACTCCTCTGACTCAACTCTGCCATCCATAGCAGTACTGAAGAATACAATAGCTATATTCATATTTTCCACAAATATTCAAAGCTAAATCTTGTGATGCCAATATGACTGCAATCATAGCTAAAAAGACAAATGGAACAATACTTCAAGCATATATTTTTCTGCTGGGCAAGAAGCTGTTATGCAACTGAAAAGAAAGCACAAGCAGCGCAGTATGGGGCACCAGCTCCGAAAGAGAGCACGCCCTCCAAATCAGAATGTGCCTCCATCGACACAAACGGCGCGTTTCAACCAGCCGGGGCTTCGCCAGCCTAATCTCTTCTTTTAATAGACTAATTCTTTTTGAATCTGAGAGCAGTAAGCACACTGAAATAAAAGTCCCTAATGGCAGCGTTGCCAAGAGCCCACACCTTCGGGTTCTGCATGACGGTACAGCGCCAAAGGATGTGTTCAAACTCCTGCTACTGTCAGTCACTCTTCAACGGAGTAAGAGGGATCAAGGTGAGTAGAGAGGTAGCACATAACGCCACGCTTTTCCATTGCTGTCACTATTTCCGAAAGTTTTTTTGACACCTTACTTAACGTAGAAATAAAATTTCAGAGAGGGTTTTATCTCAAACTGCTTGTTGGTAAACTACCTGTTCAAACGCTGCTGCCTTTTTTCCTCTATAAAACCTTCATAAATATTTATTTCATTGCTTAATTTTGCATCCTTAGCCTGCTGGAGTTTTTTAGAATTAGAAATGGACTAATCCAGCTAAGAAATTTATTTAACAGCTTCATTGTAAGAACAGCTGTAGACACTATCAAATAGAGCTCCTGGAAGAATATAAATCCAGATGGCTATTTTCCTCATTGCTACTTTAGCTTTGTTCCTTCACCTTGTGAAACTTAGCACAGAAAACAGAACATCTGCATTCCCATGAAGGGATCCTACTTACATAAAGTTGATTCTTCACCAACTCCTCTAGCTACTCAAGGGGGAGGAGGTTTATTCAAAATCATCTTTCACCCTGTTATTATAAAAGATTCAGATGAACAGAGAACACCTTAGTACGGCAACACAGAACTACTGTTCTCCCCACAGGACTCGCACGTTAAGTCTGCAATGGCGCACACACAAATAACCCATCGAGCTCAGCGAGTCTGACATGCGATACAAAAATCTGCAAATGGGGGCCTAGTGTACCAAGAGAGCAAGGTTTGGGGTGTATAAAACTTTTTTCTACAGTTTGAAAACTACCTAGCAGTAAGTAACATTTGAGTTAAGTTTCCCCAGATACATGCAAAATCAGTCACTTTTGCAATATGACCAAGAACTTAGCTACTGAGTTGCCAAGACAGCATGCCTAGAGCATATTCAAATTCCTTCTGCCACAGGAGTAGAGCAAATATGAATTCTTAGCCCTTTTGTTTGTTTGTTTTCAAATCTGACTTAATTGTTAAAAAAATAAAGACATCTAATCCCACACACTTCTCTTGATTTATCTTTGCCAGTCTTCATTCACTTCAGCTATGTTCAACAGCAACTTTCAAACATATACTTTCTGAAATATATACACACACTAGTAGGTGTATGTTTATACATACACCAAATATATATATATACACACACAGAGAATGAGAACTCTTCAAAGTCCTAATTTTTATTTCTTTTAGAATACAAATTCCTTCCTTACAACTGTTTTTTAAATAGTATTTCGCTTTCATATAACAAGTGGTTTTCTTCCACTGCAAGCAACATCATGAAGATAGCATTGGTTGCTTACTGAGAAAAGCTGTACAAATGGAACATGGCATACATAGAAAGAAACAAAAGAAGAAAGGAGAGGGAAAACAGGTGTTTACTACTTCTTTCAGACTTCTAAAGATGTGGAGGAAGAGGTGTTTTTCCTACAGGCAAAAATCAGAGCATTAGAAATGCATACTCTCTCACAGAAGGCTCAGCCTCCTAACAAATCAACAACCTAAATTAGAATGTTTTCCAAAGCCACCAGTGCAAGAAATTCCTCCCTCTCCCGTGCAGAGGAATTTATTGATTCAAGCTTACAGGAAGATGTGCAAAAGGGCGGGCAAGATTACATGCAGCGTATGATCCCACTAGAGCATAATGCTGATAAGTGTACGTCAGTTTTTCCTCTGTTGTGTTCCCTTCCATGTTTAATAATTGAGTCGCAGAAGAAATAAACTTTCAACGTTCACTCTTGTTTCAATCTGTAAAACAAAGTTTAGACATCTCTTCAACAGAGTTTTAAAAACACATTTACTCTCAAAGAGCACTTGTAGCAAAGAGCTCCCAAAATATTTCTTCAGGAAAAACTCCCACGATGTCCTCTTGCAGGGCTCATAGCCACCACAATCAAAGGAAAAAGTTAGCCTATAACACCATTTCAGGAGCCATAAAGAAAAGGTATTTAAAAACCCCTTAGAATCTCATGAAAGCAATCTATTCCTATTAGGCTGAATATCAATTAATTTCTTAAATCACAAAATAAGTTTATATTAATAGATAAGGAAAGAGAAGACAAACAGGTTTTTAATTCTCTTTGGAAAAAACTGTTCCTTCCAAAGGGTTTTATAAGTAAGATCACAAACACCAAAATTTCCATATTAAACGGATTCAAGTGCTGAAAAATAAAGATGATCTGAGGACGTCCTCTACCCCTATAAATAGTTAAAATCGCAGAATAATGGAAAGGAAGAGGGTAGGAAGTAGCAGATGACTGGAAGTTTCTAAGAAAACACAGGAAGAGGCTTCCAAAGCAATGATGCACATGAGCAGGTTTTCAGTCAGAGGCAGAAAGACATCGTACAAGAAATAAATAAAAAGCTGCCTGGAAATTGTGCAAATTCCATCAATTGTTGTGTACAAATACAGGCAAAGCCTGCACCACAGGGAAGGGAGGGGGAGGAGGGGAATGAGTATATTTTGCCCTAACTAGTGGAAAAAGGTAAAGGTTAACAAACCATTTTTTGTAAACACTGATAAAGGACCAAAATAAAGTAGTAAACAACAGAGCCCGGGGAAACAGGAGAGAAGAAATGTGTTTTCATATCTGCACATAAAAAGTACATCACTTCGAAAAGTAAATTACTACTGTTTCAGATGAAATCGTGCTTACAGATAATTTTTATGAGTACCTGATGCTAGTGGTTACCCTTATCTTCCAGAGGGAGCTTAAATGCGCAATATTAAAAAAAAAATTCCTTGCTTCCCTTATAATAAACTTTGTATCATTATCAGGAGTGAAGTTTGTTTTCTCTCTGCACTTTGGCATTTACAGAACAACGCTCTCATTCAGCCCTTGAGCCTCTGCTAGCTCCTTTCTGCTGGCAGGCACTTGTTTCAGTCCATACCAGCAGATCGGGGACAGGGTCAGAAGTCACATTGCATCCAAAGACCCTAAGGAGCCAGTCCAGAGGGATATGGTCACACTAATAAAAGCAACAAACATCTCTGCAATGGAGACACTCCAGCCCCACACAAAGTACAGCTGCAGTAGTTACCGCAATCCCAGATGAAGTTGACCTGCTGGCAGTTTTCCTGCCAAGAGACCAGTTCTGCTGTCTCTGTGCTTCAAGACAAGGTGAGGAAACCCACTTCCATCTCACTGTTCACCTTCTACTCAGTAGTCAGGTAAAACTAAAGCAAAACCCCTAAAATAACCCAAAGCAAGTTTTCTCCGGTGCTAGACGCTACTTGCCCTAAGGCAAAACAACAGCCAAGCTTCAGCTTTGTGATAAAAATCTTGTCTCACCCAGCAATTTAAGTTCTCACCAGTCTCTTGCCTTGGAATTTAAGTGTCCCGGTCACATAAAGCCAGCTGCAGGCCAATATAACGTGAAGGAACACAGCATCCTGTATGGACAAAGGTAGGCCATGCTCAGGTCGGTGCAATACAGCGGCTTCCCACTGGCATGGAAAGTGGCCGTGAGCATCTCCCACCCCTCCCTGAATGAGGATGCTAACATGACACAGGTATTAGGACCTGAGCTTTCTTACCCCTAAATTTCCCACCACTTCTGACTGGGCAGTTACCGTGGTGCTGTACATATTCAGCACTTAACATTTCTACAGATGAAAAGGGATTTTCATTTGACAATAACTGACTTTTTACATGAAAAACGTGAATCGTGTAGTTTGTGATATACTTTAAAAATCATAAAACAGTTTTCTAGAATGGTTAAATTATTTTAGAAAGAATGGAAAAGTCACATGGGTTTAAGATTACTGGTTTTAAAAATAGTTTTTTTGATGGGAGCAGCACTCATGACATACAATAATTTTCTGTACATAAGTATCCAATTATTTTTAATATCAAGACAGTTGCTGCATCTCTGATCATACTAAAAATATATGAAAACATTTCTTATATCTCTTTTGTCTTTGCATATTTCACTGGGTCTTATTTTATATCTGTGTTTTGGAATTTGAACCGAATATTTTCTAGGCTTCATCCTGTTACACCCAAATATTGTAGGGCACAATACAGCTGGAGAAGAGGCCATGCTTCCAAAAAGGTGTATCTTTTAATTTTTCCTGAAAACACAATATGAAAAAAGACTGTTCAAAAAGTTCGCATAATGCTGGGACTATGTAAATATGTCAAGTTAATAACATCAGGAGACAGATTTTAACATTAAACTGATTCCAAGACACTGAATAAGGAAAAGGAATCCGAACTAAACTACTTGAATTGCCTTGCCTTAAAAACACTCCAGTTATTTGGCTCTTCTTCCGTTTCCAAGCAAAATTGCTAAGCTAGAGATGTACACCATTTTGCCAGAAAGTTACCCACTCTCAAAATTTAAGTAGAATATTAAGACACTACATGAAAATAGAGATAATGGGAAAAAATATTACAAAATAGTACAAAGATTATCCCCAAACTGCACACAGGACTCACACCAATGCTTTTCTTGCCATCTTTCCCAACACTCACCATACTGAAATCAAACAACTGAAGAAGGGGGGTGGGAGAGGGGCGGAAACCTATCCTGCAGGAAATATTACACTATCGAATAAAGTCACAAACTCATTTTCACAATTCCATGTTGTTCCTCTGCTCATCTGTCACTCAAAAATTAGTGCCTCTGACCAGAAACAGAGCTTCATTCTCTGTAGAAATCTGTAAAAGAGGTAGAAGCTCTAAATTAAAATGGTCTATAGAGGAGGCGGGGGAAGCCAAGAACAGGTAACAGGATTTTCCAGGCTTTATGCTTCATTATAGGTTATTTCAGGCCAAATAGAGGGTGTTCACTGCCTGTAGGAGTCAGAAAAGGTAACCCACTGCTAACCCATTTTACAGCACTAGCCACCGAGGGCTGCTTTAAATATAGTTACCATTGCTATTCAAGGTATACTGCACGCTCATCAGTCATCTCTGCCATGCTCAGTGCTCATCCTTGCCAATTTCATTTGGTTTCACACACAACCCTACCAGAATTCTGAAATACAGTTTCAGATACCTATTTATCTCCTCCTTCACCTGAAGAATGAGCTTTTCCTCCAAGACATGGTTTGACAGTAAAACATATTTTCGACTCCAGTTCCAGTTTTCAATGAAGAGATCTGAATAAGTGAAAATAATATTTCAGTGACTTAGGAACAGAGACATTAACTTAGTAAAAGTTCCCCAGCACTGAGCTCAACTCTTACTTCCCCTGTTTTCAAAGGCAAGCAAAATGAATAGTTAGGCCAGCTGAAAATAAGTATTTGACCAGCTCTGTGTTTACATAACCCATCTAGAGGAGATGCATACTTTCAATGAAAAAGTGCTAAGGACGTTTTCTTCACTAAAGTAACCCTATGCCAAAACATCCAATATTCTCCTTGAAAGGCACTGTAACATCATCAAGGAACTGAAGAAACTCAAAAAACCCAAAAAGGTACAAACAAGCTTTTTCGGGGTAAGAAAGGTGGATCCTGTCTCACAAATCTCAACAGGGAACATGTATCTGAGGAGCGCTGGTATCACCACACGGACATCCTACTGACGCGTACTTTATTCCCTCGATTGACTGTCACCAGTTGATTCTCAGGGCTGCTCTACGTGATTCATACTCCTGTTAGTCAGCGGAACAGTTTACCTCGGCTGTTATGCTACTGCAGAAGGAATGAAATAATTATGTATTCCATGAAGCTAAGGCTTGTCTAATTAAAAACAAATAAATAAACAAAAAGCAGAGCTGTTCCCTGCTTTTTCCACAAAGGTCCATGCAGCAAGCAATACTGACCACAGGAGTTACCCTGTACGTGCACAGCAGCCATGCGCCGCGGTACCTTACAGACTCCACATTGCCACAGCGAAACCGAGCTCAGCTAAAAGAAGTTCTGCTTCTGTATTTAACGTTCCTCTGAAATACACGTTGGGCCTCAAATGACAGTGCTTGCCCGTTACCAACGCGTTCCTTCCCCACAAACGCAAGAAAGCCAACTACAAAATTCCTGTTTCAAAATGCACCGTTTTGTCAACAGGATCTGCCTTGCTATCATCAGCATACTGGCACAATGGAAAACACAAGAAAGAGAATACATACTGTCAAAAAGAACATCATTCTAACACCAGGAAGAGCGCGGTCCCTTCAAATAGTAGAGAGGTACAGCCCTCAGCACACAAGCTGGGGGAAGCACAGCCCGATATTCCTGCATGTTAGGTTGGGATTTTCAGGAGAATTAAGCCTAGCCAAATCTGTTCTACCCGGGAGCTGGTAAGCTAACACTCTGTCTCCCACCCCCTTTAACGGACACAATCAATCTGACAGATGCTTTCTGAAAAATCAGCCCCAAAATAACATTTGAAGTAACTGCTGTAAATTGAAACACGCGACAAATTCTAGTATTTCTCTCTGTGGCGCTGTGAGAGGAGTTGAAAGCTCACTCTTCCTCCCCACACCCTGTCTTTGTCTCTGGCATCTCGTTATGCAGGAGCCTGTCTCATTTCCCTGTTTCTGTAGGGGAAAGATAGGAGGGAGGAAACACGCAAACACAAAAAACCTCAAACAAAGAAAAAAATCACAGGCACCAGCAGAAACCCCAGGTCAGGGGCAGGTTCCTGAGCAATTTTTTTAATGAAACTTTATTCCAGCTGATGGAGTATCTCCGATTACAAAGTGCCCTCAAGCCCGGAGAGCCACACACCCCCACCCCCCGAATTAGAGCACGTAGCCAAACATATCTGTGAAAAAAATAACGTACAAGCACAACCGATGCCACACCCTGCCCGAGCAGCAGAACTCGCACTACAACAGAAGTCCCCGGTAACAAGCGTTTAAAATGAAAACTCCATCTAATTCCTGTTTTACACGATTATAAACATCATCTCACCGTGTGCTACCATAAATGGTTGGCGGCAGCATAGATAAAGCAGTCACCACCATTATATCGGTATCGGTTTTCTCCCGGTAAGTCCACGTTAACACTTTGCTCTATTTATTTGCGATCTCGCCATGCCACTTCGTAATACAGTCTTGACCTATTTTCCAGATGCTTAATTAATCTCTTTGCTGGCTGCCACGCTTATTAGACTGTTACCGTGTGAGTTTTAAACTTAGCTTATGGAAACCTTTAGCAAATTAACTCTGTTACAGAATTATTGTTATGTCAGAAAGTAAGTCCTCAGACTCCAGCCAAGCTTTTCTATGAGAAATCAGAACATAAACTTTCCGCAAATGATGTAATGGGAGGCAATACTGAGGGGGGAGGGGAGGGAGCGTGCGTATAATAAGCACAGAAATACGCATTGTTATCAACAACTGCAGCTTTACTCCATATAATTGTCTCTCACGTTACTAACGCGTCTTCTCACAATTTCAAGATACTGAAATAAACAGGGTTCCACGCCAGCAGGGAGATGCAAAAACCATCAGCCAGCCACATAACTTCTGGGAAGGGAAGGCAAGGCTGGGAGTCTCAAAACAACTTCCCAAGTTAACAAAAAAGGAAACTGTCGCAGCTTTTGGCACTGACATTGTAAGTCAGATGCAACAGTTAGTAACAAAAGTGTAGCCTCAAAAGAAAGCTATTTCTATGTATGTGAGCGCACAGCACAGACAATTAAGGGCTTTGCATAAAGAAAAATGTAAGAGAAAATTACTATTTTCTACAGCGTTAAACACATGCGAACGCATCTGCCGGTTTTAAAAACGACCGCACGACGAATCGAGAACCAAACCAACCCAGCACAACCGCTGCTGCAGTCATCACGTTAAAAACACCAGCAATAACCCCGTTTTTACAGGGCTAGTTCTTGGGAACTGCCCAGATCGTAAAGCGCCAGCTTCCCCTGCTTGTTTGTATTTACACCGGCGCCTCGGCACCCCTTGCTCCTCCCGCCCCGGCGCCAACTCTCCGCACGGCGCGGTGGAGGGGCTCCCGCGGGTCCCTCCTTGGGGGTTAAGGCGAGGGTCGGGTCCCGCCGGGGCTACGAGGAGCCGCCGGGGCGGAGGCAGCCGAGCGCAGGACCCTCCGCGGGCGGAGCGGCCGCCGCGGCCCGAGCGCACCATACAAGGAGGCGGCCGGAGGGGTGCGAGGCGCCGCCGGAGCCCGCCTGGCCCCGCGGCCGGTAACGGGCGAGGCGGGCGGCCACGCCCGGCAGCCGGGGCCGCGCCGGCAGGCTGGGGCGCTTCCCCCCAGCCGGCCGAGGGGAAACTTGGGGGACGCGGCGAAGCAGGCGCCACCGAGGGCGAGGGGAAGGAGAAGCGGCGCCGCCCGCTCCCCGCCGCCAGGCTCCGGCAAGGGCAGCGGCCGTCGCCGCGAGGGTAAGGTCAGCCCCGGCCCCTCGCCCCGCACCCCCCCCCCGGGAAGGAGGCGAAAGGCGCCGGCGGGCACGGCCCCGCGCCTCTCCCGGCCGCTCACCTTCACGGATCGGGCCGCGCTGGCGTCCGAGCTGGAGCTGCCGCCGCCGCCCTGGGCATGTTCCGGGAGCGCCACCGGGAAGCGCCGCTCCGGCCGGGTTCAGCCCCTCAGCCCCGCCGCTCCTGCCGCCGCCGCCTCGGCCGCTGCCATCTTGTCCTGGCGGCTGGGAGGGAAAAGCCCCAGCTCAGCCCGTTCGGCAGCCCGGGCCTCCGCCTCATCTTCCCGGGGAGGGACCCAGCCCGCCCCCGGCCGCCGCCTCCTCCGCCTCCTCCCGCCTCCGCCGCTGCCCTGCCCGCGGCGGCCTAGCGGCGCCCGCCGCCGCTCATGGCCCCGGAGCTGCGGGACGCGGCCCCGCCGAGCGCTGCGGAGGGGCCTGAGGGCCGTCGCCGCACCCAGGCCCCGCTCCGGCGTGCCCCGGCCCCAAGCCCAGGCCTGCGGGGCCCGGCCTGCGGGGCCTCCCCGCCGCTCCCTCCGCCCGGCCTGGCCCCGCGCCTCGGCGGCGGCGGCAGCGCCCCCGCCCGGCCCCGCCGTGCGCCGCTCGCCCCGGCCGTCACGGCTCCCGGTTTCCTGCCCCATCGCACCGATGAGGGCGAGGCAGGTGCGTGCCCATCATCTCCCCAGCAGCAGCGGAGCCAGGGCAGGACCCTTGTGCCTCTTCACCCCGCGGGAAGCCGTGTGAGGACAACGGGCAGTCACAACCTGGAGGAGCCTGTCACAACCTCGTGCTTTCGGGGTGCTCCCTGAGCAGCACCTGCAACACCTCTCCAGCGGCGGGAATCCTAACCATCAAACCCACACGGTTTCCATCTTCCCCATCTCCTCCCCTGCCACATCCCATAGTGTTCGCAGACATGTAACGTGCGTGATGAGGAAACGGGCGTCAGGGCAAAGATCTGACTCTAAGGTGACCATGTGAGGATGCGCAGGGCAACCCCAAGTTCGTTTCAGTGAGTTCTCTGCCTTTATGAGACAACGAGACTCCCCTACCCAGCCCCGAAAACAACTGTGATGCACCAACCTTGCAGAGCCAGCCTGCCATCTTTCCCCGGGGAGCGGTCCCTGCCACGTTAGCCACATGCCACCAAACACACCGCTTGCTATAGAGGCAACAGGACGGAGCAAAGGCCACGACCGTTTTATGTCCCACGTTACACTTCAGCATTTTGCTTTGCTCAACTCTTGATAAAACAACAGGATACACCCTCAGTAACAACATGCCCATAATATTATACATCACTGGAATATTAGTGGTCGTAGGACCGGCCAACTTCTGCAAACTGCATTCTTGACCCTAGATAGTATTCAGCTGATGTGGGGCGAAAAAGGAATTAATATTTGCCTATGAAGTAGTTAGCTCCGAGATAAATCCTTGGCTACAGCCACAACTGGACATCACATGCTTCTCCACCGCTTGCCAAAAATAACCAACAATTTCTTTATTTACTTGCACAACTACATGTACTCTCCTATTTTTCTCTCACTACTTGTTCCAGTACGCCTGTCTGCCTGCTTTTAACCTTTATTTAGGTCCAATCCTGGTCGTAAAGATTGTTAGGATGCTAAGTCAGATTTTGAATTAATTAATTGGAGAAGACAGAGTTACTGTATGAAGTACTACAACCTAACATTGGAGTTACTACTGTAACGCCACCAATACTCAGTCTTGTAAGTAATGAGACATATAATTTAGGGTGGGGAAAAATAGGTGGGTGTCAGTGTTAGTAAATTATAGTTCTAAAGAGCTGCTCATCACATCTTTTGCTTACTAATTTTACGAATATTAATCAAGCTTCTCTTCACATGTCTCCTAAAAAATAACTTCCTACAGAATTATTCAGATAGGCATTTTATTAACATATAATCTGTTTTTAAAGCCTTTAAATGCTGATAAACATTCCTGTTGATTACTTAAGCATACAAACTCTAAAATGACTTAAGAGAATAAAGCTCTGAGCGTATGCTGATTCAATCTGTAAGTGTATGTCACTGCAGACATAAACTGGCATACATGTCACCCCAGAGTAAACACTTGTGATCTACTGAAGGAAAAAATCCTCCTTCTCAGCTACTAACCAGTCTCAACATATTTTTTACAGCTGTTTTTTAGGAACAGTTTCTAGCAATTTCCTTGCTTTTCACCACGTAACTTCTTAGAGTTTGGTAACCAAAACGATCCAAATATGGTGGTAAACTTGCGTGATCCTGATCCTCTAAAACCAGACAAAATTATTAATCCAATGCTCCACTGACACATTTGCACAATTTTCATCAAGTTTCAGAAAAAGATTTTCATTTAGGTTTAGAAAAGAAGGGGGTGATTTTGGGGCAATTAACCTCTCTCGTTATACTGGTCTCTCTCTGGAGTTTTGAGTTAGTTGCATCTGGTAAATAACAGAGCCTCCCAAAACATCTCATCACTGCCACTTTTGTCCTCACGTTCCAGTTTTTGTTACTTAGATCGAGCTAGACTTCCACTCAGCCTGCAGCAGGAGTATCATCAGCATGTAATCAAACTCTCAAATCTCCCTGAATCTCCTTCAGTTGCTTTTGTGGAGCACAGCATCTCTCCGAAGATCCATTATTTGCCCTTACCTGAGAGCTGTTTCAATTAAAGACTTCTCTGTGCCCAGTGCAAATTTCATCATACTCAGGGCTAAAGGGCCCAAACGATGTGGAAGGTCCGGCTAGTGCCATTGCAAGCTGAAGCACTGAATCACCTCCTTCAGTCAACTACTCATAAGGCTTACTTCGGCCACAGGGGAGATTTTAACTACCCACTCCATGCAGTAAGTCTACATAAGATGTATCAGCGAGTTTTAAACGCTCCGATGAACGCTTCTATCAGAGGTTAAATACAACTGTGTCTGAGAAGCCCTCACATGATTTTTTTTTTTATCATCTGAAAACCAGTAAACACTTCCTTGTCCTAATTTTCTCTTGGCAGGTATCTTTGAGCTGGTAGGTGACTGAGGGGTTAATACAGAAACTCCTGTTACACCTGTAAGTAATGTGGACTACTGATACCATTTGGAGGGGAGTGTTTTGTTTCAAAGTACTTAAGTCAGTGGAAGGAAGCCCATGTTGCCTAGGTGCGTTTATAAACTCCAGCACTGAAACACACGGGCTCTTTGTTCCTCCTTGGTTCTACACCTTTGCAGAGGATAAGCAGTAGTTAGGTGCGAGTGCTCAGAGCGGAAAGAAGAAACAGAAGTTCTAGTAGAAGATATTTCCAATTGACATAATCTATTATGCAGCAAAAAGCGATGCTCTGAGGACAAACGCAGGCTGGAGGCTTTTGGCAGCACACCTACCAATGACATTTTGTGCTATTTTTGTTATCAAAATCCCAAGCGTAGACACAGACAGAAAATGCTTTGGCTAGAACAACTTGTTTTACTCATCCAACTGCTATAGCTTATATCATCAAAACACTTTCTATGGCCAGAATGAGTTGTTGATACCAGCTTATGAGTTGTATCAGCTGGACTCTTCATTCTTGAACAAACTTGAGTCCTGAGCAAGGCTGTGCTATTAGAGCTGCCCAGAGGAGCAAAATCACAAAGATAAGGATGGGAGAAAGCAAGACTGTAATTCCATCCACCAGGCCCTTCACTCAGCTGCTAATAACATGGGGTGCAATTGCATGAAACACCAAGCCACGCTCAAAGTTCATCGCTATGAAAAGGGAGAGGACTGGTCTCCCACAATTTTCTTGATCTGCTCTCCAGACATCCAGTTCCATTCTCCCTGTGGTAACTCCCCATGGCTGGCCTTAAACCTCCCATTCGGCAGATTCAACTGGCCCAGAAAAAAAAGGGTGTTCTTGGAGG
Organism: Rhynochetos jubatus; assembly: GCA_027574665.1. Taxonomy (NCBI): domain Eukaryota; kingdom Metazoa; phylum Chordata; class Aves; order Eurypygiformes; family Rhynochetidae; genus Rhynochetos; species Rhynochetos jubatus. The sequence goes on from CM050663.1 coordinate 13,706,168, forward strand.
GGTTGCATCAACTCAGAGAAACACTGAATAAAGGTCAGAGCTAACACAGAGAGGAAGGCAGAGTTTTTCCGTGTCGGTCAGTAGGTAGAGCTGCGCAGACTTCAGTTTAGTTTTCTGGGTAGAAATGATGAAATCCAAACAACCCAGAAGCGTGCTGGTTGGCAACATGTCACTGTGACTGCTGAAGGTATCCAGGCTGTAGTCACCTAACCTGAAGAGTACGAGCAGCACAGATCAACACAAGGAGGGCAGAACAGGGGGAGGTGCCACCTCATTTTTCATTTTTAAACATTCAGGCCATAGTCTTTAGTCTTTCCCACATTATTTAACAGTATCTGTTAAGCAGGGAATTAATTCATGGTAGGATTTCAAATTATAGTAATACCTCACTGTTTTTTACATTGGCTAAAATATTTTAGTTTTACCATATTTATCCTTCCAAACAAAGATAAGACTGGACAATGTTAACTAGTTTTTTCTCCTCAGAATTCCTTATATAAAGTGTTATTTAAACTGATGAAACTGTCGCTGAAGTATGACTTGTATTATGAGAAACAAGCATTCAATGTCATGCATTTGGATTAAAACTTTTCAAGATCCAAATTCCTGCTGACATCTGTAAAGGGATCAGAATTAAACTGATAAAAAGCACTTTAGAACATAAAAATTTAAATTTACACTTTCCACTGATTCCACCATATTCAGATAAACCCAGTTTAAAGTTCCCTAGATTCCCTCCCTATAGATTTCTTTGCTTGACATACCCAAAATCCAACCTCCTGTTGCTGGGTGTAAATGGAAAAATTACTTTTAAATTAAATTAGAGCAAACACAGCACTTTCCTCTTTTTGCAACAACAGAAAGGTCAGTTGAGAAGCACTGTATTTCCTCAATTGAAAAGCTTACATGGGTTTCTCTATGCAGTTTGTATCACAAGTCATTTGCAGAAAGAAGCACAGATATCCAAATAAAAATTGCAGCTTTTAGTTCTACTTCCCAGCTTTAATTCAGGACTAAACAAAAACAAAGGGGGAGAGGGGGGCATTTTGTTTGTGGGTTGCTGCTTAACTTGCAAGTTAAATAGCCTGGTCCCTCCATAAGATTTCCAAGCTGCAGAAGACACCTTCCATCGGCTAGTGATGGTTTCTGGGGCTTTGTGCAAGGGCCATGGCTTGTGCTAATGTTCATTTCCTGGAGGCATCACCGTTCCTTGTGGACCTCCTAAGGTATGCATGGGGAGCGCTCCGCTTCCATGGCTCTTCCAAAGAAGAAAACCAGACTGAAAATATTCCTCCATTTGGCTGTCTTTCTGCTTGTTTCTTCCTCAGCCTTAAAGCCCAGGTGTAAGGAACCTCCCACACCATCCTGACATTGCTATTTCAAATTCTACCAAGTGTTAATGGTAACTCTTAGGAAATTAACTTGTCTTGCGTACAAAGATAATGACAGGGTGACTAAAGTGATGAGTCTTAGAAAATGTAGACGGAATCTTTAAAATCTCTTTAGTTATCATGTAGATAAAAGCTGGCTGATGAGATGAACTGCCTCTTCTCGCTTTGTAATGAATGCTTTCCTTAAGAAAACTAATGAACAGCCAATTTTGTGCAAAGACTTACAATATTCCAAAAAAATTGCAAGTGCTCACCAAAAAACCACACCCTTGAAGAATTGTTAGGTTATGTTTCTTCATCAAAAAATTAAACCAAACTGCAGGAAAACCTCTTGAGGCTTCCTCCGATGCAACCCAACAGAAGCGGATTTGAAGAGTGGGTGCTGAGGATCTGCTCTCCATACTAAATGAATACCAACATCCACTGATGGTTGGACCAAATCTTTGTATTTCACATGACAGAAAAGCAGTGTGACTGCACTACAGAAGAGTGACATTTACGTATCAAACAGCAGAAAAAACACAAGTGGAAAAATATCAAGGGTTTATCTTGAAATGACATAAGTAATTACCACTTCAACTGAGGATTGGCCAAACATTTTTTCTTTTTAAACAATTGTATGTTTTCAACCTTATTGTTCTTTTAAGTGTCACAGTTGTTGAAACAACCACCTGGGACAATGTATTTTTAAAAAACCCTGCCAATTGTCACAGATGATTTTGTTCAGGGATACTGAGAAATGTTCATTTTTCTGCTTATGCTCATATCACATCAATAGGTGTAGATGTGACAGATGCTTCATCACTGTGTCTTAAACTATGCTAAGTTCTTGTTCATAGGTACAGAGGGCTGTAAAGCGTTAGAGCAAGGCAGTATTCTACAGCGCAGTTTAACCGTCCTTACTGGATCATGTAAATGACAATGTATCATGATACTGCATTTTTCAGTCCATATTTTCAGTCTTTTTTTTCCTCTTTGTAAAAGCCACAGAAGTAGATAATTCCTCATCCATATCACTTAGGAGATCCATAGGAAAGAGTATATCTTAATGAAATGTATCATGACAATGTTAATTTGTAGTTTGACACTGTACATTTTCTTGCAGGAGTCTAACTAGCTATTTTCATGTACTTATTAGCCTTGGTGGTGCCTGAATATCTTTTGCATAAGTATATTTAATATTCACCTTTTTCTTCTCTCTCTTCAGTAGGAAAATAATGTAAAGTGATTGGTAGGATTAACAAATGTTAAATGTGTGCAAAAATCCAGTATGTTTCTATTTTTTGAGGCACTTTGCAAGGACAAATAAAACGTTTTACATACCAGAATACTACACAACAAAACTGTGCAAATCTGATACAGAGAAAGATAACATTGAAGGCATCAATGAAAAATAAGAACTATAACACAGAATCACACCAACAGATTAAAAAAAAATGCAGCTTTAAAATTGCTGGCATTAAAAGCTACACTCAATTTTGAAGCTAAGTAGTAAAAATAATCTGTTACCAAATGAATGATCAAAACATTAGGAAAAAATATTTTTACTTAACATAAAAAGTTAAAAACACATTAAAACACTTTTTCTGTGGAGGAGAAAAATTACTTTTTCATATGAAAATCCTATTTCAAACTAAAATACCAATGATATAGTGCTAATTTGTAAAACTTTAAATAATAATATTGTACTTCTTACTGTTATTTTGAAATGAACATCATTTCTGTACGCTACACTTGAGAATATTCGTAGGGTACCATCACTAATATTACCAACCACTTCATTTTTACAGTTGAGCAATCACTTCTTTTTTTAGTGACTGATACAGTGCAAGATCAAGGGTTGAAGACAGACAAACACCACAAATGTTCCAGCTGACCTCACTTTCCAAAATTCATCATTCCTACAAATAAACGTCATTAAACATAAGCAGGCAGTCAAATTATAGAATTAAAACATAATCCTGCATTACTCAAGCGAGTAGTTGCTTATTAGCAGGTCTAGTGACTCCAGGAAAACTGTTTACTTGCCTAAAGATCTTTGGGGTTGTGCTTGTGGGACATATTCCGGAGCCTTTTAAAGTAAGTAGTCTGAAGAACTGACTCCGAGTTTAGGCTGATGTTCTATCGTGGCAAAACGAAGTTTTATCTTAATGGAGAATATACCACCCATCCCCACAAACCACAGCAGGCAGGAGTGAAGCCTAGTTTAATGCTGGAAGGCACAGAATGTCACCCAAACCTATTTTAGAATTAAATGGAAGGAGACCTCGTTACCTCGGTCCCTCCAACCTCGCCATGAAAGCACTTGAGGACTGAGCCAGGGCTTTGCTATCAGCAGCTGGAGCGCAACCACATTAACACCAAACCAAACAAAAACCCCCTTTTGTTGCACTGGCATAAGGTGCTGTTACTAATCTGTCTGTGGCACAAATCCTTCCTGAGAAGCAGTTTTACCCAAGTCAATTTGCACATGGCTTGCAAATCTTCTCCTCCACGCTCCCTTAATAGTTTAATACAGCAGGAACTTACTCACATGTTTTCCTACTTTTTAAAAGCAGGTATCTTAAAGACTTCTTTATTTCCCTCCCTTGAGACATCATTAATGAAACACCAGTTATAAATATCTTCTAAAGATTTAAATTACTACATTAGACTCTCTTCCTAGAATGAACAACAGAAAAGGAACGTTTTAATTACATGAGTTATGAAAACAGATCGAACTATTATAAGGAAAAGAACATTTCCTTCTTTAGCAAAGAACATATTTTCCTATAAATATATTTATTCCGATATACAAATATTCTAATGCATTTTTTCCAAATGTTAAAAAACTTGTGTATATTTTTTCTTATTTTTCCGTTCCAAACCAGTAACAGCCCAAGTCTGTTCCAAAGGAAAATGTGATGTTCAGCAGTAGTTTAATGAATTGTTTTGACGCAGTGAAATACACCATGCCCACTTCTAGTAATAAGACACTTGGCAGAAAGTATCACATCACAAGAACAATAGCAGCAGACCGTCACTGTGGTCCACAAAATACTGTAACCTCTGAGCAATCCCTCCTCAAACAATGAAGCGGAAGATAAGGTAACATTATGACTTGGCTAACTGCATGTGCAGTTGGCAGCGGCAGCACTTCAGCCTGTAAGGTTTTAAGTCTGTAAGCATTTTAATCATAGGAAAGGGTTTATAAATATTTTTATTTGCCTTTTTATTTTTTTAACATGCTGTTGTTAGTAAGACTTACAGCTCATGTTGTCTTCCGACTTAGATTACAGAGACTCTTGATTAAACAACCAATGTTTTAGTGTAAAATACACTGAAATATCACCGCATCAGTTTTTTAAGACGACATGTCTACCCATGTAACATTTTAATTAGATTTGGGGTGAAGGCAGACAGGACGTCGCTTTGTTTCTCTGGCTTTATCATCTTTTGATATAATTACCACTCTGTGTTATTGGAACGGAGAGTACAAGCTTACACATATATGACCTGATGTTTAAAAGAAGATGACAAGCAGAAGCAGAAAGGAAAATGGCAAATCTGTATCTATAAATAAAAACATGGTCACAGACATCATGTCATGCTCAACAGTAAAATGAACAGAGATGAGATACAACAGGTGAGAAAACAAAGGGACAGAGACTGCAAAGCAGCAAACATTATTGCTACACCAGGAAGATTGAGCCTTGCTAGATCATGAGGAGATTTTATGAATGCGTACATGAAAAAGGTTTAACATTATCTTCAGAGTTTTGCAACAACAATGAACAACAATCTTCTCTTGGAGGAGATCACAAGTAGTGGCAGAATTGCCATCAGGACACAGAGGTACCAGAAAAGGCTCACACCATAAGTCTCAGGTGCTATTTAAAGCAGACTGAAGGTCTCAAGAAAAGGCAAAATTGGAGATCCTTCTACAAATATGTTATTTTTGTCAACATTATACTTGTGACTTACACAATTTCTACAGTTCTAATATGTGCACTGAACCTCAAGACCCCTTTCTTTTATTTTTTTAAACACAAACTGCATCTTAGAACAAGATAATGAACTGGCATAAATAGTGTTACATAAATAGCACATCTGTCAGGGATTAAAGTACTTCCATTCATGCATCTTGTGCCTATTTTCAAAAGGAAAAGGTGTACAGCTATTCTAGATAAATACAGCTTAAGAAGTGTAAATTAATGTATCCTTTTCCTGCTTCAATGACAAGAAGCACCTCTGTTCACTTAATTATTTTTCTATATGCATTTTATAAAATAATTTAAAAATACAAATCTGAGAATAGCCAGATCTTTTAATTAAATATATGCTTTGTTACTCAATTGAATTTATTATTCAATTTCATAAATGTTAAACACTGTAATTTGTAGTTCTTTTTCTGGATAATAACTCAAAATGTGTTAAAAGTGCTACCTGTGAGAAAATGTATCGCCTACTGTTCACGTTTCACAAAAATACTTAGAAGTCACTCAAGGTCATACTTAAAAGGGCAAGTGTTAAGATACTGAAATACCCCAAAACTAAGGCATGAAAAAAGAGCAGAAAAAAGGACTACTTAAATCAACAGGTAGGATCTTTTCAACCAACCTGTCCATAGAGTAAAAGCTACATCGTTTAACTCACTGAACGTGTTTTAATGTATTTATTTTTGAGCCACAAGTGCTTGGAGTACATGTGTATAGCCAGTTTTATATCTGTTCTTATTCACTTATTTCTCATTTATTCTTAAGCAGAGATTACAAAACAGGGAAAGGACACACACAGGTCTTGGGAAGCAGTGTCCCAGACTGTGGAAGTGGAGTCATTAGGAGAGAAATCCATGGTGCAGGTGGACGGAAGGTCTGTGTTCAGCCCTGTCTCCATGGCAGCAGTGGTGGGCATCGCACACAGGGTACCACATCCTACGCTACAGTCAACATGCAAAAACCCAGCCCTGTTGTTAGTTTTGGTCTCCTCCCTACACCTTGTAGAGTTCCCTTTTGTACCTAGCTTTCCTCTTTGTAGCTGTTCATCACCCAATGCGATTATTATCACCACCAGCACCATTAGCCAGTAATCATAAATTCAGGAACAGGCTGGGGGAATCAGAAGCATCAGTGCTGGGCATAAACTTTCTAACATCCGACTGCAGAAAGGAAGCTAAGGGACAGTTATGCAAAACACAAGCAACGCTGGCTGAATAAATCATAGAATCATAGAAGCATAGAATGGTTTGGGTTGGAGGGGACCTTAAAGATCATCCAGTTCCAAGCTCCTGCCATGGGCAGGGACACCCTCCACTAGACCAGGTTGCTCAATCCTGGTGCAAATCCACTATGGTCAGTAAAATTATTTCTAGGATGAATATGGCTTTGGATGCTTATAAATTACTGAAGAAAAATTGCACACGAATATTTTATTTATCAAGCTTCTTACATATACGGCTATTAAGATCAATGCCAGAATAATAGAAAAAGTTCCAATTTCATTCAAATATCTCCTGGTGCTCTGTGTAGGGAGTTGATCCTTCTGGGTCCCTTCCAGCTTAAGATGTTCTATGGTTCTATGACTCTACTACATGAAAGTAAATCAAAATTAAATTAAATTATTAATTAACAGGACTTAGTGGAAACACACATAATATTAGCGTTAATTTTAATAGAGACAGCAATATTAGCAGAGTAGCCCAAATTAAGGACCAGACTTCCATGGTTAGGAGTCACCCAAAAATATAAAACAAAATAATGGCTTCCGAATTCAGTCTTACAGCTATCTAAGTATCAGACGAGAGACAACAGATGGATTCAGATAGAAAAAGGGGGTATACAAGGAAAAAGGAGACAATGTTGGCCAGCACTATAGGCAGAGTCATATCAGTGCACCAGCTGCCCGCCTGCCTCAGGAGTCCTTATTTCCTGAAGGAAGCAAGTTGGCCAGTGCCAGTGTTATTCATTATTGTAGGGCTGCCAACATTTTCTCACTCCTGAAAGACAAAGATGTGTATACTGTGTAAAGCCCAAGAAATATAATACCAGCCTCACTGAAATCTTCAAAAAGTGCATCACTGACATGGGTAGGATCTAGATTTTACTCCGATATTTTCCCATTTCTTCAAGCACGGATTACAAATGTATCAACAGACCCTCAAAAGCCAGTACTTGGTGATCAAAATTTCCTGAGGAAAGTATAAAAAACCTACAAACAAACAAAAAACTGGATTGTTAGTATGGTTCCATTCATCATTACACGCCATAAAGACATGGAAATCAGCTTTTTATAGCCTGGCATGATGACAGCTGTTTACTTGTGAATTTAAAAGCAGTATAAATCTTTTGGGTTTAATACATGAAATGTAACTATCAGTCATCAAATATTCTTTACCATTTAGATGCATTTCCTCAGCAGATGCAAATTCATGTATTATATTAGAAACTGATAACTATTTCACAGCAGGGTAGGAGTAGCTCTTCATTCATTTTTTATTAAATAGTTGTATCTATTACATGTGTGAAAGATTGCTTTAGCTGCTTATATGAGGCCTTTAAGCCAGAACAGCATTCAACTCAGCAGATGACACTGAAAAGCACTAGTTTAATTCAATAATTACTTCTTTTAACTTCCTCATGTTTCAAGTCCAAGCTCAAAATATTGTCTTTAATTAAAAATACAATAGGAAATAGCCTAGTTATCTGGTTCTTCAACAGTGTTCAACGCTCTTCAACAGCCTTCTTAGTATAAGGCACTTAAAGCTAATTTAATCACTGTCTGTAGCCTTTGCACTAAGTGGTGCTTAAAAATGAGCTGGTTAACTCATGTTGCTAACTGATTTGCTTTATATACATATGAAAAAAATCATCTCCTAGCTGTATTTCTGACCAGTGATGGAGTATCTTGATTGCAGCAACCTGGTCATTTATCCTTTCCCCCTTTCTCCTCAATAAGCATATCTTTCAACAGCAGCCTCCGAAACACCTTCTGCTCTAGTTCTGTCATTTCCAGTATCATTTGTGTTTACATTATTTACAATGATTCTGTATTGCCTTTTGTACCTTATTACGCCCACTAGGCGACTGTGGAATCAAACTTATTCATTAAGACATCTTTGGTGAAGCCCCTTTCTGAATAACACTTTTCATTTAGTTACTTTTCAGAGTATAATTTTTAAAGCTTGAGGTTTATTAGACAAACAATAATGAAGTTGTGAGGCTTCCACAGTGATTTATTTTTGAGACCTCTCTCTAACCTTTCAGTTTGAATCTTAATTTGGAAATAGTTTAACATGAGAAAGTGAAATCTATTTTTCACTCTAATCCTAAATCAATATTAGCTCAGAGAATTATTTTATCTGAGCTAGAAAGCATATATTTTACTTTTTAAAGTAATCTGTGGCAGGCAATATATGTAATGCTGCTTAAAAAGAATTTCAGTCCACAGAAAACTCTCAACTTCTTATTTCTTATTTTTACAAATCACAGTGAGAAATCCACTTGTTTGTTTGTTTTTCTCCAGACACTTTAAAATAACGTTGTCCCTCTGTAGTCCCTCTCTGCATACTAGACTTGCTTAGTTGATGCTAATGGGTACCTAGAAATGAGGTCGATAACACATCCCCTAAAACGTTTGCTTTGACATCTGTAGAAAGATTCTTCTACCTAAGACACACCAAGATAACCCCCAGAAGTAATTGAGCTGAAGTATATTGGAAGTTAAATCCAATAGTTTGATTACACTGCGACATGTATTTTTTACCTGTATCTACAAAATCACTAGACTTTCATGTATCCTTCCAATTCAGTTGAACCAGTCTTTCTTAGTAGAAAACCAGGTTTAATCAGTATTTCCAGAAAAGAATAGTAAATATTGCAAAACTTGCTAAACTTAATCTAGGTGCTAATCAAAATAAAAACTCTTCAAATACTTTATTCCATAAAGAACCTTATAATCCCATCCCTGGCATTGGGAATGTGCAAGCATTTCAAATTGTGTGGTTTGGTTTATGGTTTTGTTTTAAAAATATAAAAATAAATTTAAAAAAGGCTGTTTCCTCTCCCATTGATAGTCACTCCCCTGTTACTAAAGCTCTTGAAATTAATCTGTCTCACGAGGCTGACTGGAACATCCCATCCCACAGCAGGGAGTGCTGACTGACAATGCCTCCATACCAGTTGCTGATCAAGCAGTGGCTCGGGAAAACCATGGTCGCTGCCAATCATGTATTCATTATCTTGCTCAATTATCTGAAATGCTTCTTAGCAGGCTGGGAATGACACCCACCCCACCAATGACAGTGGATGCCGGGAGCTGCACCTCACCATCATCTGAAAGACAGACAGAAAGGGAGGTACTCATGCCACGGAGCTTAAGCTCATCTTTCTCTTCCTAGCAGCAAGCTGGTGGGTTGTAATTGTACCCTTTTGCTAAAGACTTTTTAGTGGTTTTCAAACTGTCCCCTTCAGTCATGGAACAAGAGGCACATGGTGACAGATTTTGCAGTCACCTGCAGAATTCCCTCTCACTGATGCCATTTCAGTGCAGAGCTAAGCCACCCATGGATGTGTCCACAGTAGCTGTGGTGTTGCTTTATGTCCCCAGTGACCCAGCAACACAGCAGGACTGAAAACCAGCCAAGGAATCAAGGAGAAACAATGGAAAAATTGTGCCATTTTGTCCCCAACAGAAAGCTTTATAGTAAATTTGCTTTCCAGTTAAGAGAAATCATAGTGCTCTGTAGTGGTCTGTCAGGAAGAACAAAAATCAGCTGTACTATCAGCGAAGTGTTTTTCTTTGAATGCGATGATATTAAACTTTACAGTTAGCTCAGCCAACACTGTACAAATTTAACACTGTTAAATTTCATCACATTTAATCATTCTCCATCCTATATTAAGAACACACTTCTGGGCTGCATGACTACTTTTCCATTTCCAGAGCTCTCCGTGCCGCACACTCAAAGGTTAAGACCCTTCCCTTTCTCCCCGTGTGCTGTAATCCTGATCGACTCTGGGAACTGAGGTTTCTACGGTGCAGTTTTGTGCCGCTGCCATCACAGCCTGCAGCACGGAGGTGTGCCAGGGCACGCGCTGTACTCCAGGCCCACAGAGCTGCTGGAATGGTCCCCGAGGGGATTGTCACACAGGAGGAAAGTAGAATAGTTCTCATCTTTCACAGACACCAACCCAGCTCCTGCTTTAACTTTAGGAAGGGGAAGACTGTAAAGGTACCATTTAATCATCCGCATTCCCCACTTTTCTCTTCCACCTAGAATTCTGGTTTGTCTTCTCCTGCAGGCTTTAGAAAATAACTACGATACGCAATTGATTTTCTATTAAAGGGCATTGTATTCTCAGTTAAATTTCTATTAGAATTGAGTTTTATTTTGGTTTGGTCTGGTAACATGGCAGCAGCTAACCTGATTTGCTTTTATAGATCATATTAGACAAATCATAGATGAAGATGATAAGTTTCCTAGGTCATTCAAGGTGAAATAGAATTTCAGATATAATAACTTCTTATAGAAGAAACAATACCTGGATGACTATTGAACAAATATTTGCAATAAATTCTGACTAACATTGCACTGCAGAAGGAGTAGTGAAAACCAAGACAGTTCTTCCAGATATTGTACTACATGTATCCTATCAAATACGAAGCCTTGCCCTGACATGTACAAAGCGTTGTATAACAGTATGAAATCCCATGATGATGAAACTCTGACTACCACCCACTGGAATGCCCAATTCTTCCCATGCCTTTTTGCATAGTTCCCCCCTCCTAGTTGGCTAAGCCATCTAGCCATAGTCCTGAAGTATTTGTCATTTTCTGCGTCCCAGGGGGAGGTAAGAATTTTTATTTCTACTAAGCATTTTAATATTTTCTTTCTTACTCTTGAAGAATGGCATATTCTCTAGTTAAAAACAAACAAACAAACCAAAGTTTGAGCTAAAGTGTGAGACAAGGAACACTAATTAGTGAAATGGCTTCAACATATGTACTTTAAATTTTTCAAGTTTACGCTATACATTATCAAGGAAAAAAAATCTAGATTAGATCAACCAGCTAAGTTATTTTGTACTACAAAACCACATTTTACAGAAATAAAATCACAGTTTCGTAATGATATGAAAATGGAGAAAAAAAAAACAAAGGTTGGCCAGAAATATCAACAACATATGCTTTTTATGAAGAGCATACTGCAGGAACCATCTCATCTCCATGAATAAGCATTTACTCATCCTTGGTAGCAGATATAAGTGCCTACTTGTGCTGTAAACTTAACATTAAAGGCCAAAGTAAAAAGATGTATTACATCATTGGCTGAACAAAACAAATTATCCATATAAAAAGTTTATTCTTACAAAGACTATTAAGAGAATGCCAACATTTATTTGAATTGACTCCAAGAGATGTTTTGCTTATTATCTGGAAGGTTGTAAGTTAATTCAGTGGCACTTTAACACAAAAAAGATGTGATGCAAAACTGAAACCAGACTAACCGACACTGACAGAAAGAAGACATTAACAGGAGCAACCAATGACAACATAAACTGTAGATCTAAGCAATGGCTAATCAAACCTAAGAGGATTTACCTAATTAATCCTGTGTTGCACAGCTATCCAGACTGCTTTTCTGTCCAATCCATATTGTAACTACTCCTTACGTACTCTTAGCTTTCTAGAAACAAGTGACATATCACGTACCAAGCTAAACAGTATTACCTGGTTTTGAACTGCTTTACCGTACTACAGTGTAAGCAGTCGGCTAATGCACTGCAAAAACAGTTCCAGAGCTCCAAACTGTTTGGAATTAGTTCCTTTTTAAAATCACAAACCAAATGGTAACAGCAAGCATTAATTCTCTGGAGAACAGCATTTGCCTTTAGAAGGGAACCTCTCTTTAAAAAGAAATTGTGGATAAAACCCTTCATGTCTGCATACTTCATGTTCGGTTTTGAGTTCCCCAGAGAAAACATACAGGCTAACAAGAAATGTATTGTCAAAGAAACCCAAATGGTTACAGTTTAATGGCTGTTCTAATTGATAAATTTGAAATATCCGACAAAGAAGTTTCAGAATGTGGCAGGTGTGTGTCATGTATAGTTTTACTGTCTAAGTAAAGCAAACATATGAAGAGATTAAAAAAATAGATTAAGTGTTTTATAAGCTACTGCTAGCCTACACTAGCCAGCTGAAGGCTTTAAATAATTTAATCCCTTCAGCAACTGCCAGTCCCAACTGCAACACTGAAACAAGGTCTGAATTCAGTTTGAAACCCAACAGGTGCAGTCTAATACCGCTTCCTTAATTCAGCTACTGATCTATGTTTATGCTTGTAGAGAACAGAATATTCTTAAATTCACCATGGCATTAATTAAATTAGTCTAAGTGCCTCTTGTTCTATCCCATCTTCTGCTATCAAATTTACCTCTGACAGTACTCTGTTTCTTTCCCCTCCCCTCTAGAAATGCTCTTCATGCCAGATGGAAGACAGAGTTCTCAAAAAGCTTTTAAAATAGATTTTTATATATATATATATAACTTTAATAAAAATACAGAATAAAGCAGGGAAGCAATATAAAACATTTAATACTGACTCTTTTAGTTTAAGTTTTAGTATTTGGAAGTAGAAGGAGGTATATAAAGCTAATGGCAAGAAAAGTCTCTAATGGCATATCACCAGTTGTACTCCCTCTTTTCTTTGGATAATCCAGGCAATTTAAGCTGCACCTGATATAGATAAGCTATTTCTCACTTTTAGATGCTAATTATTTTTACCAACATTTGCTAGCAGCACAAACAATAATGCATACTGCCAAAAGTAATAATTCACCAGAAAAAAAATTCAAACAAACAGTAACAGGGATGGATTCCACCTCACTTCTATTTCTAGTCAGGGACAGTTTAACAAAGCAAAGGGAAATGCTGCTTAGCATCCTACTTCCCACAGAAGTTTAAAGGCTAACCTGTATTTTTCTCTAACCTCAGGACAAGAGAAGAGGAAACTTCCCACCACCTTACTTCTTTCACTCTGCCAAGAGAGCTGGAAGATGAGACAATTCAAGGCACAACTTCCCCTTCTTTCAGCCCAGGGCATGCTCATACTTGGGATGCAGACAGAGAGTTTTCTCTCTCAAGCAATTAAGCATCATGTTTGGCATATGCAAATGAGAGGATAGCATTACCTTTAAATGTAACCTTAATACAGAATTTTTGCATGCTAAAGTAGTAAAGCACTGGAATAATGAAACCAGCTCAGATAGCAGATCATAATTCAGTGTCATTCGATCAATCAGTCCTATAATATGTCATGCAAGTGACATGCAAGCTTAAGAAAATGAAAATATTTGCCTAAATCCCAAGATGCTCGTGATATTAATACCTAGCTACAAATGCAAAGATTGTAAGCCGTAAAATACCCTGTGACTGCAACAAGAAGTGAACTGTGGTGCAGCAGCACTGATTTTAATTTCCAATAATTCTATCAGCACATGGACAAAATTTACTCAAGTATAATGAAAGGATCTTTGAAATCAGACAGAACACAATTATTTCCACAGTTTCGTACCTCCAGAATGCAGCTTGTAATTATTAACCAACAACTACTATTTTGATATGTGCAGTAATACAGGCACCATCCATTCTCTATTTTAAAACTGAATGTATTGAACTGTACATTTTTGTTTCATAATTCATCTTAGTGTTGGTGCAATACAATTTTGTTAACATTTACATGTGTTCTCTGTTCACACTTCTACTTCAAAGCACTAAATGAATGACTTTTTGGAACAGATTGCAGCCCAAAGTTAACCCAGAGCTAGTGATATGGCTCTACCACTCAGTTTATACAAACTTGAAATTTAAAATTCAGGTTCAAAACCACCTATTCTAGAATTATGACTTTTGAAAGAAGGAAAGGTCAGCAAGAAAGAAAATTTACAAAAGACAGACTGTAGGAAGGCTCAATCAGTGAGAATATCTGAAGCAAGGAGTGCTTTTATGAAGCCACTCACTCGACATAGCCAGTAGGAGAAGGTGCGTGAAAGGCTACCATGGGTCAGATCTAGAAACTAAAGCAGTTAGCCAGACATCCAAAAGATCTCAAAATAATAATAAACAGTGGGTTAGTTGAAATTCCAGTCTTTGTGTTTTTAAAGTTCACTTCTTTGCTCTCTTTTTACAAAAGTTGCTCAAAAAAAACCCCAATTAAACTAATCTTCTAATGTATTTTTCAAGAACAGCAAGACTTAGGGAAAAAACACGGCTGCAGTGAAACTCAGAAGAGACTCCTAAGACTGCCATTTCAGATCAGAAGGTGTTGCAGCCTTTTCCTTCTATGTCTTTTATTCTATGTCTTGTAGAAATTTAAATGAGGGATAGAGCCATCTTGGTCCTGTTACCCATCCTCTTTCTTGCAACATTTGTCCCCAGGTGTACACATACAGCAGGAAAAATGAATACCCTTTTTCATGCCTACTTGTTGTGTGAAGGGTACACGATAATTCTGCTAGCTCTTATACCACCTGCTTTATTTTATTGTTGATTTGTCTGCAGAAGAGGACTAATACTAATACAAGACAGAAAACCATACTACTTGCTAGAGGCAAGCACAATCCCAAAAGACACAGCCTAGCTTTTCCTCAAAGTCCTGCCAAGGTATAGTATTACTGACTTGCAATGTTTCTGCTGTTTCAGGTTCTGGGAAGACTCACAGAGGCTGCCAAGCTGTCACAATACAGTGACGTGGACGTATCTCCAAAACAGCTCCCATGAATGCCGCCTTGGTATGTTGCATAATAATGTAAGAATTCTTTTATTGTATCAGGATTCTGTCATGAAAGCCATTGTCTTACCTCATCTGGAATTGGTTTAGTGACAGTAAGGTACTTTAGCTTTCACCATTCCTTGGATGAGCAACCAGTGGTCTATGTTCAGTCTTTACATCACAGCCTGAGAAGAGTTGGAGAAACTCCAGGTTACACTGGTGGGAACACCCTGCCCACTGTCATACTCTATCTCTCTTGGACCCATTTGGACTGTAAAAATTTCTATGGGAGCAGACAAGAATTCTCTAGAGATTCCTGATTTCATGACAGATTTTTGCCACAAACCAAAGGGCGGCTCCAAATTGGCAAATGATGTTTGACTTCGTACAACATCTTTTTTCCAAAGCCTGCCAATGTTTCAAACACACGCTCATGTATTTTAGTAGACAGAATTTGGAAGAGAAGCACTGAGAAATCTAGCCCTGCCCTGCTTGTGCCAATGTGAATTTGATCACTAGTTCTTTGAACTGAATAGTGAAGTCTCAAGTGTCCACCATACCTTTGTAAAAGGAGTACTTATTATACAGGTTAATTAATAGCCTTGTTATATGGACATTGGAAATAAGATTAGTACCTCACTTCCTATTCTGTTTAGGTTCCATCCTACGCCCAGTCACCTCAGCATGACGGTCTTCATTTTGTCACGTAAACGACAGCACTAACATTTGTCACCAGCAGTTCCTTTTACCACCCCTTCCAGAGGAGGAAAAGTCACTGTTAAATGAATACCTCTTGCACTTGGGAGAGTAAGTGGTTAGCTTTGTGTTAGTTCTTTGTTACGGTGAGAATTAACCGCAACCGTAAGTCGTTGGAGAATTAATTCCAACGACAAGCAGCAGGCCCCCGTTGTCAAGTGACTGTAAGTGATACATAGCAAGTGATACACAAAACATAAGTACTGGTCTACATCCAGAGCTACATTACTGCCAACAGAAGGTATTCCACCAAAGATTAACCTAAGCTGCACAACTTTGCATGTTAGTGGGGTTCTGGAGCCTGTAACTCGGTCTCTATTAACAGATGTATGATGCCGTACACCTGGGGTGTGTTATTTGCTCCTTAGACTTTCTTCAGGAATGGGTATCATTGATTATATGAGCTAACCCTCCCTACAAAACACTTACCGTTTCCTCTCACCCTGACACAGCTCACCGGAGAGTTACTACATAGAGCATTTTCAGCTGCTGACTAGTATAGCACCCACTCTACATGAACACGCATGACCACTCTGAATCTCCCCCAAGACCCATCACTTAGTGGCCACAAGACTTTTGTGAGTGCTCTGCCCTCAGTCCAGCCAAGCCCTGCTAAGAAACCAGCACAGACAGAGGCTTTTCCTGAAATTAGTCTTGGTCACTTGCAAAGTGTGGTAGAGTAAGGAAAACATCAAATACTTTAAAATGTAATTTCGTAAGTATCATTATTAGTACTACACTTAGGACTACTATTTTCCTTTCCCCTCTCCCCATTTTTCCCTCAAGCTCATTTTCTAATTTTTCCTCTTCCGCATTTTTACTCAATTCTATTTCAAGTTGTGTATGTAGGGTTTTAATTATCTTCTATTTTGAGGCATTAAAAGATTCTGAATCATCCCACCTTCTGGGAGATTAGTAAATCCAGTGATTACCAACAAAAATGCTGCTGAATGCCTATTATCTATGTTAATTATTCAATTAAAAAATACGCTGGAGCCATCAGCAGGACACTTCCATTTCATGGTTGAATAGAAGAAAAAAAATCATTCAAAATTGCTCTAAGGTAATTATTTTTAAACTTGTTTTTCAGAGCTAGTCTTTCTCCTGTGCCTACATGCTGGTACAATAAAACCTGTGCGTGGAGGTCAATGAACGTGGCAGCCCATGCAGAAATCATTCGGTAGCTGTGGAGGCTTGTCTCGGACACCCACTAAGGTGAAACCCTCATTCGGACCCATTTTTTACCTTTCTGCATGTGTTTTGAGTAGAACACATTTTGCTTCTGCCTAACCTTTTTAGACACAAGGGTGCTGCCACATGTGTTAGTATCCTGGCACTCTTCTGGTTTCAGTGTTTTAAACATACATTTATGATCAAAGATAAATTTTAGCCAAGTTAGGCTTAGAACCATCAGTAATTCAGAGTCTTTAGACTGATTTATCCTCTTTCTAGCCCTTCGGTACTTCAACCTTTATTCTTCTTCCATTTTTTAATCTTGATTCTGCATTCAGTGTACCTACATGCCATCTTATCATCTGGCTACGGCCTGAAATGAGTGAAATGACTAAGCTGGCGAGGAAACCCAGTGGGCAGGTGGAAGAGTAGTCTGGGATAGAGCCCTTTCCTAACACGTATGTACACCACAGCCAAAGCACTCACTGAAATATGCTTCCTCCCAGGTCTTTCAAGCTGGTCTTAAATTCATATACACCCTCATACTTCATCACCACAGCAAATTAAGCTGCTCAAGAAGTCCTCCAAATCCTACTAACAAAAACCTGGGTGCATTTCAAAGGAACCTTTCATTTCTGGGATCTGTTTGTGGCACCTGCGGAACAAGTCTTACGCAACATACAGCAGTTTGACAAAACAAGTAATTTTGAAATCAGTTAACCCAACAAGCGTTGGGTTACGAAGCTCTCACATTACCTGTCTGATGTTACCATTATCAGAAGCTTCAGCTACTATAAAGAAAAAACATGGGCTTTGAGCAGAAAATACACCTGGAGCTATAACCGATTAGGCAACAGATTGCAAGGCTTGCCTGCCTTTTACACTTCCAAAAGAATTTTCAAGAGGACTTTCAAGTGGAAGCCACCATAGAGCCATATCTACATGTACCCTTTTTCAAGAAGGATAGGAGCAAATAGATTTTTTTCTAAGAGATGGTGTATGCAGGAAGCCTGTCAGCACCTTGTAATTCCAGTTACAGACTCTGCCCATCCTACCAGCAGGAGCAACGTGGATGTTAACATACAGAATGGGCTGTGGGGAACAGAACAGATAAACGGTAGTCAGCTGTGCACAATGCAAATGAATGGGTCAGGGATTATCGCTAAAGGGGCCTGTCATACATATTTGTATAAATATTTTTATACATACATATATAAATGTACACACATGCTTTAAAACATGAAACAAGGATGATGAATATATAAGCTTGAGACTTTCTATTTTCAGGTGCCTTGACATCTGCTGTACAGACACAAAAAGCCAAAAAGGTTAGACAAACAACTATATGCAACTTATGACTTAATATGAGAACACTGTGTCTGCTGCCTGTCTCTAGGGACTGTCCTTTCATTTGGGGCTAACTGAAAAGGTTTCTGCTTCTTATCTATGCCTAACCAAATGCAAAAGCTGTGACTTCAGCAGACCACTTCAATTACCACAACCACGCTTGGGTTGCTCTGCACCCTTGTGCAGCTAGCACGGACAAAACACTAATGCTCCATGGAGAAATTTCTTTGTATAAAACAGGGAAATTATTCTTCCTATTCCAGCCTGGGAATGATTCTGCTGAACCTTCAGTATCAGACTTGACAGGTGAGAAGACTGCCATTTGGTAAAGCCATGAGCTTCATGCAGGCTCAGGTCAGCTGATGAGCAGCATTTCTATTCTTTCCTACCCAAAGCAGGGCACAGAAAAGTAACATAAAATCCAAATACTTGAAAAAGCTTTAAGCATTCTTTTTACATTACTATTTCCATTCCCATTTGCTTTTCTCAGTTGCATGACTTACAAGAAAAACCAAACAAAGGCAATTTTCAATCCAGAGCCACTGTAGATGTGGATGCAGATACCCGACACACCCCAATGCCTTCCTGTTGTGGGAGCTGCACAGTAGTCCTTCTGTTACCTCAGTAACGACTCTCACACCAGGACACTTGAGGAAACCAGGGCACAACTTCATGCAAACCACGGCACATACTCTGTGGTCCTAAAGCTACTTCAATAGTGTCTGGGAGGTGGCTGTTTACCTCTTACCTTGACCTTTACGAAGACAATATGAACTAGACTGTCTCCCATGACACGGGCAAATCCCAGTGCTGCGCAGAGCAATGGGACACAGTTACTGGCACGAATCATACCAGACGTGACCAGAGGACATGTATTGGGTTTGGAATTTTTCCCTAGATAGCTTCTACTTTTTTTTTTTTTTTTAAATCTCTCTTGGAATGCAATTTATAAAACCAGATATTCTGTGAGGAAGAAAAGACAAAAAATTAAATTAAGGGGGAAAAAAGAAAGAAAAAAAACCTCTTACGAGCTTTTAGAGAAAGTAGGGAAGATCCTGCAAGGAAAATATCCCAGCTTGGTATCCACTTAGACTAGTGAAGTTTTACCATTCCCAAGCACGCTCTGGATTTCATACGCTGACTTGCTGACAGAGCTAGCCTATAGTAAAGCAGTGGTGACCCACAAGCATACCATCAGTACCAGACAGCAATGAAAAAAGCAGGACAGATGCTTTGTGAATAGCAGAGATGGATGAGACAGGATTCTCAAAACCCGGTAGTGGAAGTTTAAGAAGTAAGCAAGCAAACAAGCTAACATGTCTCCTGCTGATTTTACCTTTTTTGCTTTTTGTAACTGGAACCTAGTTCATAAAGCTGTTTACTTCTCCCCCTGCTCAAACAGCCTCGAGGTGCCATACCAGTCTGGACTGAATGCCTGGGGGTTTGTCTCACCTTTTTGAGTTTCTGGTCTGGAAACAGGCAGAGGATGAAGGTCAGAGAGCCAATTCAATAATGGGTTTGTGATTTATTTTCAAAGATAGTCAGCTTCTAAAAGGATTTGAAGGGTCAACAGGTGTCAAATATACAATTTGCTCTGGAACAACTACAGCACCTCTTCAAATTTTTACAGTAATTGTTAGGGACAACAAGACATTATTCTTGCTATCAGGGGACAAGTGCACCAGTCTACAAGATCTGACAGATCGGCTGTGCAGAAAACAGCCTCACACTCGGAACACGATGGTTACAAGTATAGGATAATCCCATTTTGCAGCCAAAACTCTGCAAATTACGATGAGGAATTCTTTAAAGCAGTCCACTAGTAAGATCTTTATGATCTTTACAGTTAACTTCCCTGGGATCCAAATTTAATCCAAACACGAGGAGAAGAAATAAGGACCCAACAGTGCATACATGCATTCCTTACTTTACCCTCCCTCAAGCTCTTGGTATCTGCTTTAGCCTATGGTAGACTTTGACGCTGCATTCTAAACATTGTTTCAGCCTTTTTTTGCTTTTTTTTGGTATGTGCCCATTTTTAATAGAAACAAGCTGCATTAGTCCCTAAAAAGAACTACGTAGAAGGTCAACTAATGAGATCTACTTTTTACCCCTGGTAAAAAATTTCGATGACTCATTTAAAGGATATTCTACACTTATTTACAAGTACTGATCACAGAAGCATAACGCAAACCTCTCTCTGAATTTTATCATTTTAGAAGTGCCTAAAGTATTCCCTTACTTTTTTATTCTCAGAATATAATGGGAAAATGTATTTACTCAAAATCTTTCAAAAAACACAAAAGAAATTACTTCAATTGAATCCTACGTAGTCAGATAATCAGTAGGAATAATATTTTTTTCTGAGTTCACAAAGATAAAAGGTACAATAGTTTCTCTTAAAATAGTTGCTTGTGTTTCATTCCTCTTTCTTACATTATTGGAACTTCTCGGTCATTTGTTGTTCGCTGTCCCTCAGGTGTTTAACTGAAATAGATAGCAATGCTACCCGAAAGCTGCCAGACAGCTCTGGGACAACATGCTCTATCACATCAGATGTGTGTAACTGATGTCCCGCATTTGGTGACAGTTCAGTTTGTTTTCTAGAACCCCACGCCAAGTAACCAAAACATGAGAAAAATGTGTAAGTAATGCCCTGCATACACAGAAACAACAGCATCAGCCCAAATAGCTCCTGAGCCCTGTCCGAACTAAAATGTTTTATGACATTATGAAATATTGTAAACAGATTTAAAAAAAACACAATCTGTATTTCCAGATCAGGACTGAAATGCCTTTTCATCCAGATACCTTATATCTGGGTTTGATAAATGCCTCTGTTTATGTTGTTACCTTCATGTACTGTATGTCCTCCTTTTAAATGAGTTAACATTGCCCATACAGCTGGGAAAGAGAAACTGCAGTTGTTTCCCCAATTTTATAGATGCATGTAGAGATACTTACAGGCATTTTAAAAAGCTGTATAGACATTTAAAATGCATTTAATCTAACTAGTTAGTTCTCTTGGATAGCAGTGCTTCTGGCTGAGTATCACAGACAGATGCTATAACTTTAAAGTGCAAAGGAGAGGGATAAAACAAGCCTTAATAGTTTTTAATCCACAGTATTCTTCTGAGGGCTTTGAAAAGATGAGTAAATATGGTTTCAAAATGTATCATGATTGTAAGGGTCATGCACTGCTACATTTAAAACAGTGGCATTTTTCTTCGCTACCTCTTGCCATTAACTTACAGTTCTCACAGCGTTCTCACTTTTCTGGTGCATACAGCAGTGTTTTCCTCTACAGATTTGAATATGGTTGGAAAATAAAATATATGTAATGATTTGGTAAATAGCTCAGGTATGGTTCTTTAACACTGATAACTAGTACAGAGAGCTAGTTTCCTGGAGAAAAATGAAAAAAAAAAAAAAAAAAAAGATCCTGAATTTATAAACATATGAATTCTCAAAGCAAACTTGAAAAGGGGAGTAGCAAAAGGAAGGAACAAGATTCATTATGGAAACCAGCAGGTAATTGTAACAAAAGCATATTATAAAAATGAGTCATAAAGCAAAGGAAGAAACAAAAAGCAAAGTGGGAAGACTGAGTTACTGCTGAAAAAAGCTCACTGAGCTAGATAACATACACAATGCATTAAGCCTCTTCATTTCTCTGATGCAACCAGTCAAACCTGCTGTCTTTCAGCTTTTCTAAACACAATTACATCCTTTGATGAGCAAATAACTTACAAGACACTATTATGGGCCACCCTTCAGTCTATCATGTACGCAGTCATCAGTTAGCTTACGGTACTCCCTAAACATGGCTTCAGTATGTGAACCCAGCAGTGAGTTATCACATGCTTTTCAACAAGACTTTTATTTCCCTCCATAATGCCATGTCACTGCTGACCTCTTCCATGCTGCTGCCATTCTCTCAATCTCACTGGCTCTCTATTCCGAGTCATACGCTACGCTTGAATCCAAAAGAAAAAGGGAGAACTTATCTGCTCATGTCAGGGTTCATGGGATACAGGGGGACCCTGAAATTAATTTCCTAGTAGTAGCAAAGTTAACGTAGGGGTAGTCTGTAACATGACATAGAATTGGATTCTGTTCTCCCTAATTACTAGGACAGAGACCTGTTGCTCTTTAGGCATGCAAGATTTCTGCAAAGAGATAGCAATGGGGGTTTCAGCAGCTGTTTGAGAGCTGATGTCTACAAAAGCATTGGCAGCAGCTTTGTCAGTCTGCACTGACATGGATCCACAGACCCGTGATTCTTACACAGGCTATCTTTCACTCAGGAACACAAGCAAATACTGCAGAAAGCACATTTTGATGTTTAACCCACAGGAGGTCCAGAGCTCTTTATATGCATACAGCTTTCCGGAAAGTCCCCTGGTACTTTTAGCATCCAAACAGTAGCCCAAAGGCCTGTTTCTGCCATTCCATGAAAAGAATTACTGCTAAATTGTTTCAGATCTGTTGGCAATATGTGTAACTGGGAAAGCTACAGCTGTTGCAATGGCCATTTGGATTTACAAGGTAATTAGTGTTGACAGTGTTCCCAAACCTATGCTGGGATACATAGATCCTTCTGTGTGCATAGTTTCCAATGAATTGAAGAATTAAAAGGGAAAGTTGTGGGATTCATTCATTTTCAATCAAATTTTACTGAAACTCTGTTTTTCACAGAGTGGAATGGATGCATAATTCTGATACACAGCAGCTCTTGTTCTGTTGCTTCAAGAAACAAAACCAGCACAAACTACTGCAAGAAGAGTGGCAACAGAAAGAGTGAATGATGGGAAATAAAGGCAGATCATTTCTGGTCAAGGTGCAAACAAATATAACAAAAATCCATGGCACACTCATTTTTGTGTTAAATCATTTCAGGATCATTATGTTTTGGGTAATTTTACATACAGTTACACACATGCAACTGAAGTTACAGTAATATATGATAAGAACTGCTTCATGGCCTTTCTTGTAGTTCACCCACTGAGGGTTTTAACTGCTTAGCTGTATAGTGATAGCAACTCACAAATGGTGTGTGTTAACGTGTGTCATAATCAGGGAAGAATTTTCCCCAGGAACTGTCCCCAGACAGTCTTTGGAAAGTTACCGCTTGCAACAAGAGCTAATATATAACATTCCCTTTTCTGCCTCACTGCCTCCCCTATGCTAATAAAATGAAATGGCTGTTCAAGAGTAAACAATCCTCCGTGTATTATTACTTAAAAACTGGCAAAATAACACAAGGAAAAAAAACAACAAATGCAAGCACCTAACATGAAATGAACTGTAATGTAAGATTTAAGTACAACCAATATGTAATTAGAGCTGCCTAGAAGAGACAATACTTTTCACTGTTGACCTGAAAGATATTTTTTCTTATATTTAGACTGAGACACTTCCTTTAACTGAGATTTCAAAGTGCAGTGTTATGCTATTGCAGAAATACAAAACCAAAGCAAATTCTATTATAGCACATGGTGGCTGAGCTGAGGTATCATGACTGGGGTTCAGATGCTGTAACTTCACTACTAACTGCAAGCTTAGCTAATGAAGAGAATGTAAAAGCACCTTCTTAGCTTTGCGTCCCTAATAATTTACTAAAAGAATAGCACACACTACCATTTGGAATCACTGCTTTTACTAGAGAACACAGCTCTGTTAACATGAAGACCAACTTCTTATGGAAAAGGACCCTAGCATTGTTAGTTAAGTGCAAATTTAACTGTCTGCTTGCCTGACCTAATCTCCATGGTACCCAGATGCTTTACAGGTAAATATGAAAACATAATCCTTAATTCAAAGAGCACGCAATCTGCCAAGGTTTACAGAGGGATAAACTCAAAGGCAGCTGTTATTTCAAGTGCAGCGTGCAGGTCTAAGTCTGGGCTAGGTAACATCACCAGTACAGGAGATTTGCAGAGGCCAAAAACATTAGCTATTTCTTCAGAATAAACTTGATAATCATAAACTCTGACAATACCTGCTTTAGAGACAGAAGTGTAGCTTGAGGTGGGACACACAGGACAGTCACAACAGGTTTTGAAGGTGAACTGAGGCAAGGAATATTTTGTGGATCGAGCAGTACGCCATGACTGTGGAAGGAGGGGGGAGACTGCTATTCCAGCACCAGGAGGGTACTGACATTTCCAAGATTTGTAAATCAAGCTTGCCTAAAATAAGGAGACTAAAACAACACTAAACTTTAGTTTCTTTCACGTTGCTCCTAGGATTCTGAAGGTTTGCACTGCACTTGGCTCACACAAACAAGCTTTGTTTCGTAATAGAAGGAAACTGACTTAGAAGCAAGAAAGATTGATTGATTCTTATGTAAACCCTTGTTTCCGGGAGCAGAGCTTTCAAGTAAAACATCAAATACTATAATCGCTTAGCAACTTCCCCACCCCCATTACAGGTGAACTGGTTGGCCAGTTCCACCTTTCCTGTTTCTCTAGGCTGCACAAACACAGCGCCTGAATAGGTAGGATTTATGTCAGCAGGGCGAACTTCCTAGTTTGTGGGCAACTTACATTTAAGAAAACAAGAGTTCTACCCAAAGCAGCCTAAGGTGGAAACCTGTGATGTTCTGTTTATGTATTCAAATATATTATGAAAATGAACAGCATCTAATGTCTTATATACTTACTTTTACACCCTCATCTTATGATGACTGGATTATTTAGCTAAGTAGAAGGCATTTGAGTGCTAGCAACACTATGTTTAGATAGCCAGTTTTTCTTTGCTGTTAATCAAACATTTTTGGAAGCATTCCAGTATTGTATCTGATAATCACAGTTAACACTAAGTTTTGTATCACTGATCCTAAGTGAGAAATAATTGCAATCAACACTGTGTCTTTAAAAGGCTTTGTCCGCGTATTTACAACCAGAATAAGCATACACTAGAAAACAACCGAGGCTGAACGCTGGTATGCAAAACTGTGCAACACCAATTACAAAGAAGTATGTTCTGCCCCACTTCACTTTGTTCTCCTTTTCATTTGCTGGATGATGACTGCTATGCTAAATACTGGCAAGTTCCCTCTTTGATTTCCAGTCATCCTTTGATGTCTCTGTTTTCCTTCCATATGCTTCTACCTTCTGCCCTTATTATTACCTTTGAGTATTAATACCCTCACTGGGATGCGTGTGGCTTTTTCCTAAAATAAGGTAAAATTAAAATACTTTTTAAATGATTCATCGCTGCAAGCTGTGACTCAGAGGGGGATTCATAGAAAGCCACTTCCGATGTCAAACAATAACGTGGCAGGAAAGACTCCTGTAATCTAGACATAAAAAGACCCGAAGTTACTGCCATGCCATTTTCCCTGCTGGGCGGCTGCCAGGTACGTGCTGCTTGTCCCCTGGCTCCGCTTCCAGCCGAGCCGGAGCGGTGTTTGTCTGCCACCTCCCGGGTAAGTCACAGGGCTGGGGACTCGGAGGGGGCGCACGCCAGCGGGGACCAGCCGCAAGGAGCGATCTAGCCAGGGCAGTGGTCATTCAACACAGTTCAACTGCTTCAAAAATACTTAGGGTACAAAGTCAAACACTCAAAATTTTGAGAACACTGCAATTAGTGAGCTGTGCTGCTCTATTGGGACATTACCTCATCCCTCTAGCTGCGAGGCTTGCTTTGGACTCCACTTTCATCCAGTACACGGACAAACAGCATTACTCACTTGGGGGTTTTTGGTTGGTTGGGTTGGGTTTTGGTTTGTTTTATTTCAGTGGTGTTTTTGTTTTGTTTTAAATTTTGTCCTGCAATTTGAGTTTTTCTAGATTTCTCCTATTTTTCTGCCTGGAAATGTTGTTCAGGCAGAACTGGGGGATGCTAATCTCTCTCCAATCTTCAGACACTTGAGCACTGTTGCAGCCTGGCAGTAGGCATGCAGGAATGCCATAGAAATGGCTACTGGACATGCAAGACTGACTCTGCACGTACTGGAGAAGTGATCTGCACACATACTATACACCACAAGTATTCAGGCCATGTTGGACTTACTGTATGTAGGCTATAAATGGTACATCCATAAATATCTGTCCACAAATCTTAAAGAGAAAAACCTAATGTAACCTTGCCTCTGACAATATCCAGCTGTTGGCTTAATTTCAGCAGCATTTTCAGTGCTTAATGTTTCACCCTTAAAATACAATTTCAAACAGACAGAGATCCAGCTTCAGATTTCATTTCATTATGGCAAATTTTCCAATGAAACCACAAGGTAATATAAATAAACATTGATAAACACTAATACTGATCCACAACAGCAAGTAGGGTTATAAAAAGAGAACAACTATTGATGGTGGGAAAGAACAATGCAATAAAAACAGAACAAGATTTAGAAAAAGCTTGTTTGGTCTGCATGTGGATCATTTATACTCTTCTAAGAAAGCTGAAAAGCTGCTTATAAAAAATAAACAAGGCAATACTGTGTTAAATAGCATTAAGTGGTAGCCAATTCAAGTAAATGAATTGATATTGAGGAGGCTAGAATTCAAGCCATAATTTTAACATCTTATTACACTGTTAAAATACATTACTGCAGCTACACAGTCCACTACAATTATTTTCTGTAATTTACCCCAGTTATCCACTAATCCGTTCACCTTTGTTCTCTGCTTATATACTCAATTTCTAAATTACTTTCACTCCTGAAATAAACTAATTTAAAAACCTGACAAATTTCTGTCTGTTCTACAGAAAAGAAACTTCCTTTCATTGCATTACACCCACAGCATTTATCATTATGCCCTTTTTAAATTTCATAACAGACTGTGATCATGAAGCCCAACTCACTGGGTAACAGGGGACACAACTTCATCCTTTGCTATTGCTCTCATAACTTATGTTTCTGCTCCTGTAATCTAGACACCTTCCATGACACATGCTCCTCTCCGCACTTTCCATATTGTAAACCTCTACTGGGATGACAATCACCAGCACCTCCAACACTGGTAGCTGGAATATGCCCACACAGTGTTTGTCTACCATGCCTTTCTGATCAGATTGCCTACAGTAGTCAAATGGGAAAGATGGCAACTTGAATTGGAAAGGCAGAACTAGAAGGAAATAAGACAACTCCTCCCCAACTACTGATGATAAACGAGACCACTGCTGGAGCCCCCAGCAGATCCAACCCAGGTTGCATCATTTTGACATATTAAGGTCTTCCGTATTTTAAACCCCACAGCGCATGTATCAGTCTGACCAGGTCTTACGTAATGAGCAAGCAGCTCACTGCTCCAATCTACTTCAGCACCTGTAAATTATGTATTTAGAGCAAAGAAAGGCTCTCTGTAGCACTGTGCTGCACGTGACATGGTGATCAGAGTGCAAAAATGCCCAGGAAGAAACCTGTTTCCGAGAATATTACTCAGGCAAGAGACCTGATGCCACAGCTCACACCAGTCACATACCCATGCAACTAGTTTCACACACTGACATTGCTGTCAGCTGAAAGGTCCTTATAGGACACCACTTTCAGCTGAGCACTATTACCTTCTCCTCCCCACTCAAATCCCTTCAAGCTCTTTCCTTCCCTCTTCACTACAAACTCCAGCAGTACCAGTGCAGAGCCCAAGAAAACAAACACAGCAAAGCCTGTTAGCTTGGGCTTTGCTTCCTTCCTCATCTTTGCCATTGATGGGACCAATTAGAGAGACACACCTCATTCTGAACCAGTGGGTGTCAAACGGGGAGCAAACGCAGTTCAGCAGAAAAATGAATTTTTATATTAATTATGGCCTATGGAAATACAGACTACCTTCTTTTTTTAGTTCACAGAATTCCTATGGTGTTGATTTAGAACTATAAAAGGACTGATTATGGGCTCAACTCTCAGCTGAGGAAACAACAGGGCTCACCCACCACCACACCAGCCAAGAGCAAGACAGAATCTCTCAGATTTCAGGTCAACATGTCTTCACCCTGTGTATGCTGAAATCCATCCTAGAAGAGGGATGACACAACCCACAGCCTCCAATAATATTATGACACAGCGAGGAGGACAAATCCCAGCACCCTGTGTATTCAGATACCTTGAGATTCAGCATTAAGACATCAAAATTAATAGGGCAGTTCTAAGAATTGTAAACATTCTCTCTAGCATTGAGCAGACATAATTATACCTGTGAGTGAATCCTTTTGAAAAAAAGAAGTTTCTGAACAATGTTTTTAGTGGTTATAGAGTTGCACTAAAAGGGTTGCACAAATCCTGCAATTTCATAACTGTATTAAAAAATAATCTTCTGTAGCAGCTAAAATCACTTGGAAGACAGGTATGTCAGCTCTATTTGATAACCACTGGCCCAACTTTGTAAAAGCAGATTCCTTTCAAGTTTGCCAAGGTCTTGGCCTGGCAGCCTTTAAGATTCAACGTCTATTTGTGTCAAGATCTCATTTTCTCCCAGGTGTTTTTTCTAAGTGACACATAATTTTTGTCTATTTTTTTCCAAGCAGAAATATTTAAATACCACTAACTGTAGGTATAGTAGTATTCAATTCACATTCAGTTTCAGATTTGTTTTCGATTTCTGCAACACTCACAGAGCAGTATAATCCCTAATAGCATACTTGTCAACTCATAGCTTGCCATTAAGTCTCACGTCAATTACGGAACTAAGCATGAATCACTACAGCACGGTACATATTAGCAATGTCCTGTCGCTTTGATATCACAAACCGTCTGAAAATTAAAGTGCAGCCTTCCCAAGCAGACAGGCCTGTAATCATGGCTTCACTGCTCCACTTACCTCAGGCTGGAAGCCTTGAGCTACTCCCCTCCAGATGACAAAGCTTCAGAAGAAAGGGAAGGAACAGCCACATTCGAAAACAATGTTTGAGCTATGCAGAAGGAATTAGCAACTACGTAGTTGTTGTAAGCTTAGCTACTGCATCCCTATTATTTCCACCCATACGATCAACAAGAAAGTTCCAAATCAGCCTGTCAAATGGGTCAACTTACATAAGCTTACAACACTACAGAACTCGAGCCAGTAGATTTTTGCATAAGGCCCAAATTTAAGTTACAGTGAGACAAAACTTGAGTTAAGCTAACAGTTATACCTCAACTCTAAATTTAAGACAAGGAAACCTTTTCAAAGTCACTTTGAAACATAACCTATCATTTACACACAGTTTTGTAGGTAATACTGCCCCTTGTGAGATTCACAGGAAAACATAAACACCTTCGTTGCACGCAGTGGTAAAAAAGTTGACATTTAACTGCAAAACAAGGTAAGCCATTAGGGCTGAAGTGGTAAGGTACAACATATCAATAAGAATTTAAAGTTTAATTATCCTCATGTACACACGTGCTCGTTTTCATTTTCTCCAACTAACACAGCAGCTCATTCAAGCTATCACAGCAACACCTGACAGAAAGGCAGCAGGCACTCGTATTTACAGCACCTGGGGGTTTGCCCAAGGTCTGTTCTATGCCTGGAATTACAGAAATCAACACCACCACCAGTCTACGAGATAGTGCATTATTTTATTGTGTGGGGTGAGGGGCTAGAGGAGGTAAGCAGCAAGTCTTACTGACTTTTGGCATCACTTATTTTGCTCTTTACTAACTCATTTTATTAGACAGGCAAGATATCATTGGTGCTGTCATCGTCCAAAAACACCTTCATCATTTTACAAAACCGAAGAAAGCAATCTCAAAACCAGAAGCAGTTAAAATTAGAATATACCTGAACAAAAATCCAAAGAACTACAACAACATTACAACCAGGCGACTAATACACTCTGCTGACCCTCTGTAGACCTAGAATAACATACATATTACCTAACTAGAAGTTTCACCAGCATTACTCCAAGCAATTATTTATAATGAATTTGTTCCTAGGTGGGAAATGGAAAAACATTATACCAATGAACTGGAAATGCAGGTTTTCGGAAAGAAATTGTATTTATGCATCAAATATTTTCAAAAGGGAGTCTATTGCGACATGGAAGAAATAGCCCACTAGAAACAACAAATTAGCCTCCTATCACAAGATTCACTGTTCTCTAAGAAATTGGAGAACAGGACAGCTCATCTACCAAGACAGATTGACAGGCATATTTGTATTTCACTCCTGAAGAATAACAACCAAAATGCTTCAGTTCTGAGAGAAAAATGTTACTCTACGGATTGATCAGAAGGGTTCACTATCTGCTCCTTTTTTTTTTTTTAAAGTCAAGCTTCAGAAGAAGAGTTTCTGTATTATGTTTTTCTTATGTCCTCTTTTCACATATTACTGTGGTTTAAGGTGACTTTTAGAAAATGAAGCAGAAAGGAATCCAAAGAGTACTAGTATCAAGTTACTTCAAGTATTTCTGCATAAATACCACTGTATGATACAATGTAAAAACACTTACACTGCTGTTGTGAAGGCAGCTAAGTCAGCTTTCACCTTGGTATCTGCCAAGCCTCCTTCAACGAATGTTTCATGTAATAGTTTCTCTGCAGTGGCTGATTCAAACCCCTCCTTTCACAGACAGACTGGTTAAAGTTAAGTAGCTCTAGGGGGAGCTGCCTTCTGTGTCCTCGAGGTCCTGCGAGACGATGACCTCTTAGCCTGTCTTTTGAACTTGCCTCCTTGACTAACGAGAGCTCTTGTGAAGCGGAAGTGATGGGTCTACTGCTAGCAGACATTGCTGACGTTACCTCACGAAGGGCAGAGCGCCGGCTTGCTGCAAAGAAGTGACAGTTCAAGAGGCAGTGCTTCTTTAGCAAAATAGCCCATGACGAGCCCACAGATACAGGGCTAGAGGTCACCAAAACCTCCTGCCTGCTGCCCACTATCCAGAGTTTCAATAAGCAGCCCGCCAGGAAACAGGGAGCGAACGATGGGAAAAAACACCCACACTACGACCCTTGCGAGCGCCATGAGTACGACTACGGCGGCCCCCGGGGCCCTACTTGGCCACCCTTCAGGGAACGTCCGGCTCGCGGCTCCGAGGGGGTCCCCGGCCCCTCGTCCTGCCCCTACGCAGTGGGAAGCAGGCGGGGCTGGCCCGCAGGAAACCAGCCTGAGCCACGCAACACCGAGAAGCACGGCCAGACCCCACCGCGGGTGCCGGGCCGACGCGCCGCCATCGCAGCCACCCCACAGGGACTCGCCGACTGGCCGACCACTTCCGCCCCGGTGCCGCGCGCTGCTATGACGCACTTCCTCCCGCCTGCCGCTCTCCCCGCACGCCGCCACCACTCAACGCCATCCCTGGCTTTTCCCAGCATCCCCCGCGCGGCGCGGCGCGCGCCGCTCCTCCCCCCGCCTCCCCCGCCCGACGCCGGGCCGGAGGCGCTGCGCCGCCATTTTGTTGCTAACGCTGCCGGGACTCCGGGCCGCGGCGGTTGGCGCGACCGGTGGAGCTGCCGGCGGCAGCGGCGCCGGGCGCTTTTTAAGGGTTTTTTTTAATCTGCTTGGGGCCTCTGTGCCCTGGGCCGTGTTTTAAGACGCCATGTCAGGAGAGGGAGCCGCTGCCGACCAGGTGAGCAGGAGGAGGGTGAGGTCGCAGGCCGCTCCCTGAGGGGAAGAGTGGCCGTTAGAGCTGCCGTGGCGGTTGAACGGCTCGACTCGGGGCTGACCCGGTGGTGGCCGCGCCGTGCAGGCCTCGGCGGGACGGCGGCACTGAGCTCATGGCGCAGCGTGCGGGGCCGGCCGCCGCCGTAGGCTGCCGTAGGGCTGGCGGCCGCGCCGCCCTGAGAGGGGCACCGCGGGGCGGGAGAGCGCGGCCCGGGCGGCCTCCCTACGCCACTAAACCCTACGGGCCTTTCTGGCCGGCGGAGGGCTCCCCTCCCCCGCCGCACACACCCATTTTGAGGAACTCGAGTTTATTCCGTCGTCGAAGCGTTGGGCTGGGGGAAGGGACGCGCGGAGCCGCTCCCGGTGAAACCGGGAATGCTCAGGAAACTGTGGCGCACGTAGCCTTGGCGTGCCTGGTAAGCGAACTTTAACTCAGGTCGAGGTGGACAATAGGTGTTCTAGCGAGTGAGCTCCGTTTTCCCCACCTCGTTGATTTTCGGTCGCTGTGCACCCGCACTGCAGGAGCAAACGGGAGCCTTGGTGTTTACACCGCGGCGTGTGCGGCGTTTCTGAAGTGAGCGTTTGCTGAACGTGTGCTCTTCACGGACAGGGCTCGGTGCCTCTGCAGCAGTACCCTTTTCCTCCAGAATAAGGCATTAAAGCACCCTTAAATCATAAAACAATAAGAATACGCTTATTTGTAACAAAGACTCTTCCTTACGGTACAGCATTCCTGCTTTTGTAGGGAAGTAACTATTTCAGTTGGTTTTGGCTTGGCTGTTTCTGGCTTTATTAGAGCAAAATATATTTATCATAACTTCTTTTTTCTAGTCAGGTGTTGTATGTCACCTTTTAAAATCTGGTATCACTGTGAACTCTCTTACTGGCAGAATTTCTCTAAACGGGTCTCTGTAATAGTTAGGGCTGCGTTTAAAATCAGTGTTTAATTGGAGGGATGGGGATGAAAGGTGAGGTGAGGGAGGAGTGGTTGATAAGACGGGCATGCCTTAGTGGCCAGTGTAGCCCACAAACGATGGCTTAGTGCTCCCTTAAGGAACTTTTCTGTGTGGAATGTCATTCTCTTCCCAGGACAGGTTCTGTTTCGCGTGTCTGGGGCTGTGCTCTGAAAGGGTGGAGTGTAAACTCTTTGCAAGACCACCAATTTTTTTTTATTTTTTTTTTTTGTGAGCACGTGTCATTCTCATCCCTTCCCTCAAAATGTAAAATACCCAGTTTCCGCCTCATTAGAAAAACGGCCTATGAATTATCAGCCTCTACGCTAAGAGCTGCTCAGGATAATAAGTATATACTTGTAGCATGTTTAAGCAACAGGTTCTTCAGAATGGTTTCCTTGATCACCAGGTGGATGGCTACAAAGAAGTAAGGATGTGCTACAATAACAGGGTGATAATCCTGATGTGCAATATGTTTCACACACAAGTTTACCCACTCCCAATAGTTTTTTAATTACATTGTTTACTTGAGTCAGTAAACTGCTGGTTGCAGTAGTGGGTTTCTGTAGCTTGTATATGTTACTATTTAACTTAAAGAGAAATAATCCCGACTTACGCTTTATTTTCTTCTGCAAGGGGAAATTTAATACACATAAAGGTTGAGTTATTGTCTGTATACTGAAGTAAAAGCTTTAATATTGCAATGCCATATCGCAGAGGGTTTTAGCATTCAAAAAGTCAAAAATATTTATATTGAAGCCTATGTGAAGCATGTACTTTAACATACAGCTTGGATATTGGTTTTTTGATCCATATTAAGGTTCATGTTTTTACCTATTATGATTACTGATTTCATGTTGGGTCCACTTAAAACAATTTTTTAAACCCCTCTTTTATAGGTTGGGGTTAAATTATTTGTATTTCCTACTTGGTCCTTGTTACAAAGGCTTCTGGATTCTGGTTTCCTAGAAGTCTCTAAGTTTGTTATGGTCAGTTCCCTCCCTTCCATCAGTTTCACTAAATTGTCTTCTACAATTTTTTCCCTCTTACTCCGTCATACTTCCGTTTCTTACTCCTACTGTTAAGATAGGCCATAATTTGATATCAGTGTCTTCAGCAATACTCCCATCCAGTTTTCAATGCCCTAGGCTACCGCTCGTTCAGTTGTGTAGCAGGGCAGGTGTACCTTAAGCGCTGATGCCAGTCTAACTGTGGGCTTGCAGAGCATGATAGACCTAAATTCCCTGTGTCCCTGTGGAAGGAGGAATAACAAAGCATTGTAATTGGGGCTGGTGTGCCTTGCTCCCTTCCCCACACAGCAGCTGCCACGTGTTGCAACCTAGTGCGATTTGAAGGGCACTCTGACTTTACATGTACGATGTTATAGTTTTAACTGTTCCTTTCCATAGGAAGCTGAAGCTAGGCAGAGCTTGGATTATGTCTGGCTTTCCCGTTTCAGGTTTCATCTGCTGCTTCCATGACCAGCTTCTGACTGTTTGGGCACCATTTCATTGGCAGTCACTTAGTTAGATCAGTGTAAAGGGATGACTGTACAGTTAATTCGCATCTATGTTGTGCATAAGCTGTGTGTATGATAGTGTATGATGCAGATGTTAAAGATATTTGACAGATCAGAATTGTTACTTCTCACTGACACAGAAGTGTCTGCTTCTTGCTTCCTTAGGGTTTGGAGAGGACTCCCAAAATCAGCCAGGTGAATAATGTTTGCCATGCTGTCTCCAGCAAATATGAAGTTGTGGTAGTGTGGGAGGGTGAGAAAGTAAAGATATTGTAAGTTTAAAGACCCAGATGGGGTTTAGGAGGTGTTATTATACCGAGTGCAGTGCAATTGAAATGTGGCTTTACTGCCTTTAGGCTGAGCTTGGCTCCAGGCATTAGTCTGCCTTACATGTAGGTCACTAGCCTAAGCTACTTTATATAGGATGTCTCCTCCTTGCATCATTGTTGCAGAACACGCTGGGACAGGGAGGTAAAGAAATGTGAAGCAGCCACCACTGTTGCAGTATATTTTAAATTCTTGCACTGTGTTAACTGTGTTGGACCCAAATTAATATCTGCAGAATCAGTTCAATGATGTTAGGACTTAAAATCTGTTAGGTTCCTGACAGACTCCTGGCAAGGCCTACATGATGTCTAACAAACCAGAATTTCCAAGGTTGATTTTTAGTTTACAAAATACTTAGCCCTTTCTATGTCAGAAATCCACGTTTGTAGACTAAAAGGCTGCATCTGCCACTGTTTGCCAGAAAATTCCCTGGCAAGCTCTTCACGTGCCGAGGTTACAACGAATATGTGCTTGCACCTATGTATGCCTTCACATTTTTCTGGATCTTAATGTACACATCCAGTTTCATTTCAGTTGTGGGGTGATTGGTTCATGTACTCTCTAACAAGACCTAAATTTATGCTCTCTGCCTCTGTCTACCACAGCAGAACCACTACTGTTCTTACCCACTTAATAAGTGTGTACTTGCCAGGCCTCAATTTTATCTGAAGACTTGATGCAATATTTGCTTTACCCCTGCACCAGTTGCCTTCTAATCTTTTAAGGCTAGAACATGCATTTCATGCTTCCCGTATCTGTTCTTAAGATATGTACCCCAGCCTGTGACTCATGTTCATTTACATGAAAATGAATCTGGTCCAAGGCTCAGCTGTGGAAAAAAAGACGGCTCTATTGTCTCTGACCGTGGAAAAGGCCGCTAAAGCAGTCTGTTCCTGTTTCTTACTGCTACTTTTGTCCCTTCCTACTCCTTCCTCTCATTCATGCCCTGTGTCTGTTTGATGTAGTAAGTGATGTAGGTTTTTGAATTCTAAATGAGGGAACAAATGTTATTGTAGTTAACTTTAGCTTAACACTTTAAAAATAGATGTCACTGAGCGCAGTACTCAAAGCAGATGTTTATTCTTGCAGGATTGTGTGGGTTTAACGTCTCAGGAGGAGTCATTTGAAAGCAACTCCTCCAAGAGCATGTTGTATTATGATACATAGTAAAACTGGGTTTACTGTCACTGTTTACATGTACTGTAGCAGTGGGTTGTAAACAGAATGAACACAAGAACTGGGTGAGGAAGACTTTTGAGTTGGTAATGCAGTGGGTTTTTTCCGTTTTTTACACACTTGTAAATAATATCTATATTTTAGCTGCATTTCCAGGGTCAGTAAGTTCCAGATACACCAAAAAGAAGCCAAAGTGAAAAATGTCTGTCTAAATGTTAGCATTTGGGAAATAGTCTCATGAGGAAAGAATGGTAATCATTGAACTCCAGAGTTTGAGATTAGTAGAGGTATAAACCAGCCCAGATTAGGAGGGCAGTTTACAAAAGTATTCTTTTAAGATTATTTCAGAGGAATGTACCGGGTTAGGTCTGTTAATAGTGACCCAGTCTTTAAGGACAAAAATTTTCTCAAGGTTGTGTTCACAGTTGAATTGACTGGGTGGTAGAAGAAGGTGAGGCATTAAAAACAAATTTAAGGAAGTGCAAGGACTGATAAGGTGTAACTATAGAGTAGTGAAGGGGTGTGTTTCTGAACAAAGGACTTTGAAACTTGTTCTGTGCACATACAGCTACAACTGAACTTTAAGGGGAAAAAACCCAAAACCTTAGGCTAAACAAACCTGTGAATCAACCTAACTGGACAACTAGCAATGCTTAAGTTGCACGTTAATATAATTGAAATTGTATTCATTGGGTCTGTTACAGTCCAGACTATGCTGAGTTGTGCAACAGCCAGGCACAACCTCCAAACTGTAGCTTCTATCCTAATGGACATAACTCCTGGATGTTGAATCAATTTGACTGAACAAGCCATTAAAATTCCAGCCCTTTCGTGTACAACAACCTAAGCATCTTAAAGTGGCCAGTTTGCAGGTGGAACAGCTGTTTAAATGTATTTCCTTTTCACTGTAAAAGGTCCTTCTGTGGAAACAGGAGAAGGCTTTGAGCAATTGGATGCATTAGGTGGTGTGAAGAGTTGAAAGAGGTGTTTGGCTGGGTATTTTCTTACACGCTTTGGAGTCATGAGCATTCGTTCTCGGAGACCTGGCGAAACTGTTGGCTGTTGCTTTTAGCAGTAAGGTGTAAGCCAAGAATTTTTACTTGGATGTGATGTTTAAGTAACTTTCAGTGAATACGAGAAGTGAATTTGGTTTCTTCTGTTCTTGTTCACTCAGACATCCTTTATGAATTCAAATTTGGATTTTGTGCAGTTGATGTCTTTTTCAGGAAGGAGCTCCTAGACTTCTTGTTGGATAATTTGGGTTTAGGCACTTTCAGCTGTGGTAATAAAGGTCATTTTACACTCATCTGTGAACCTAAAAATTCATTGCTATTTGTCTGTTTATAAATCATAAAAGGGAAGCTGTGAATCAGACTAAATGGTAATAATACAGATACTTGTGGACATAGAACCTTCCGTGTTAAAATAATTCAGTGACCTTCAAAGGGTTTTTTGTGGGATAGGGGCCAAATTGTGTGGGAGGTATACTGAACACAGTTATCAAAAACAATGGAAAAAACATCTTTTTACAATTTGTGTGCAGCAATTTTTTGCAGCTTTTTTTTTTCCCCAGGCAGTAAAGAAAAGTTAAAAGCCAGTATTTATCTGATTTGGTGCAGTTTTATGGTAGCTTAAGCTCATCTAAATTGGGACTACTGAAGTCCTGTATGGTGTTGCATCCTGTATTCTACATCCCATCTGATCTGAAATCAAGGAGTTGAACCAGTAGAAAGTTAATCACTTTTCGAATAGGATTATTTTTCTGCTGATAAACTCCCTGAACTGGCTTGTTACGGGTCAGATCAACTCAAGTGTCTCTGTTAAGCATTTTCAATCCCTCCCTCTAGTTATCTAGGGGCAGGGTCCTGACAGTCAACAAACACCCGAGAATGAAGTATTCATTGTTGGATATTGGCTGTTGTGCAAGCCGTACAATTAAAAATACATACTCCACAGCCCACGTACCCTTGAACTGTGATAACAGCAGACCTAAGCAGGGTGCAGTTAACATGCTCCTTGTTCCCTTTCACTGTATGCTTGCAGTAGCTGTCCTCACAGGTTTGATAAGTATCTGAGTGCGTCTTTGCTCACACTCCCAGTTCTGACAAAACAGTCCAGACTGCAAATAGAAAGCGTTGATTTCTCCAACATGTTAGGAGTGATTATTTGTGAAAGTGCAATGTAATGAGGCCTTGTTTTGGCTCAGATATAACCAGGACAGTCTGCCTCTCTGAAATGTGGATGGGTTTTATCCATCCTGGAGATGATACAAGCATTTCCAAGCAGTCCAGTTTAAAACCCTGATCATAGTATTTTCAGTTCTGTAGCACTCCTATAACTCTTGTCTTCTATAACTGCATGGAGAACTGTATCTGCTGCTGCTGGGTATTTGCTGATTTAGGAAACTAGTCTTTTTCCCCTAATAAAAGAATAACACTTTATTATGTTTCTTACACAGATTAGGAGTCCTGTATACGAAAAACCAGAATTAATGTATAATTGCTAATTATGCATCTTACCAGCACTTATTTTTTCACCAGTTTGATTTATTTTGGCCTTTGAGTTTATTGCCCTATATCTGCATAGGTGAAATTAAATTCCTGGAAGTCTGAACTGTTTCACTGCAGTGTCAGCTGAATTGTGTGTCATGTGGAAAGGTCTGAGATAATGCAACTGAACCACTACTGAAATAGTTGAGGTGTGCTTCAGTGGCCCATTTTACTCTTTCCTGTTTGAAAGTCACTACTTAAAGTGCAGGACCCTGTGCTTCCACAAATGCTTCGGTTGGTTTTGTAGGGTGGGGTTTTTATTGTAGCTGACATTAATAGTACTCCTGATAGGCTTTTCTATCTAACTGAGTGCAGATGCTTGATTGACTGTTTGATACATGGAGATTTCACTGAGGTGGAATACAAAGAGAAGCAATGCTTACCATGGATGTCGGTGAATTTGAATTAGTGCTTTATTGAGTAAACCACACTTCAAGTTTGGGTAATCTGTAGAGGTAACTTAGGTAAATAGTCCTTAAACCTTGGAAATTTCAGCTTCGGTGCCTTCTTCTGTAAGCTGAAGTATGTTTATGTAGGTGATTTTGCAAGAAATAAAATCACTAATTGATTTCATACTGTGTTTTGCAACTTAAGCCTGTATTAGTTGAACTGTAACATGCAGTATTATACACAGAATTTTGATGAACTTAGAGATATAAAAATATTCATATGGAAATTTATAAATCTACTACTTTTGAGCTGACAGCTTTGAGATGCTAATTTTTAATTTTATTTTTTAAACCAAATTAATTTTGTCATTTAGTTTGCTGTAGGACTTGTTACTCGCCTTCCAAGCTACACCGCTTTGCACTGAGCGATTAAGAATGACTCAAACTGAATTGAAAAGAATGGTCTTTAAACTCCTATAAAACCCCTCTTAGTGATTTTTTTTTCCTTTTCCCTTTCATGCATGATTGC
Source organism: Rhynochetos jubatus (assembly GCA_027574665.1). Lineage (NCBI taxonomy): Eukaryota > Metazoa > Chordata > Aves > Eurypygiformes > Rhynochetidae > Rhynochetos > Rhynochetos jubatus. The sequence goes on from CM050663.1 coordinate 13,745,559, forward strand.
TATTACATGTCAGTTTAACAGTTTTAGATAATTTCTCCATTTTAAATTTAATTTAAAATCTTTTAAGAGATATGCCTTGAATTATATCCGGCTAGTAGGACTGAGGAAAACTGGTAGTACTGAACAACATTGAAAAATACAGAAGCTTTTTTTAAATGATCACGTTGAATTGCAATGTGTGTATATAACAGAGGGACCTGCTGTATAGCTGTGCATTTGCAGAGGCTGACAAAAGCAAAGGGGCAGGGCATTCCTCAAAATGAAGTTGATGTTCCAAAGTAACGCTGACTTACTGCGTTTGCTAGCCTCAGCCTTTTCTTTCATTACACTCTTGTGTATAACACTTCACTGGCAGCTTATCTTTGCATAATGCCACTGTAAATGGTCTTCCAGTAAAATCTATTAATGATACCTTGGATTTGTGTTCCTGGAACATCTGCTTTCTTTCAGGAGTGATGTGCAGTAGTGATGCACAATAGTGGTGCTTCTTAATTTAACTAGAAGTCATACCTCTGTAGTGTCTAGTCACCTTCTCTTTCCCTTTAGAAGTGTGTGATGCACCTTCGATAGGACCATCAGTTCTCTGTCCTGTTTATCGTATGTTTCATCTTCCGAGCTATGTATTGACCTGGATCCAATATTAAGAACTAAAATTATTTCCTTGAAATAATCTTAGTAATTGACATGTGTCCTGGATTCAGCTGGGGTAGAGTTAATTTTCCTCTTAGTAGCTGGTGTAATGCTGTGTGTTGGATTTGGTGTGAGAACAATGTGATAACACCCGGATGTTTTGGTTGTGGCTAAAGAAGTGGTGGTTATACTAAGTCCAGGACTTGTCAGCTTCCCAGGCTCTGCCAGTGCAGAAGTGCACAAGGAGCTGGAAGGGAGCACAGCCAGGAGAGCTGGCCCAAGGTGACTAAGGGGATATTCCATACCTTATAATGTCATGCTCAGTGTATAGGCTAGGGGGAGCGGGCCGGGGGGGCAGGGACTGCTGCTTGGGGAGTGCCTGGGCATGGGTGGGCAGGTAGTGAGTGGTTACATCACTTGTTTTTCCTAGGTTTTGTTTCTTTATTTTTGTTATTATTTTATTTCGGTAATTAAACTTGTCTCAATCCACAAGCTTTCTTACTTTTGCCATTCAATTGTCCCCCATCCCACAGGGGGGTGGGAGGATGAGTGAACAGCTGTGTGCTGTTTGGTTACTGACTGAGGTTAAACCGTGACAACAGGGTTTTTTAGAATTTTCTGTACAGTAAATGAGGCATGCTGTGGTATACAATAGAGTTGTATATTCTAACAGTAATTATGTAGCTAACTTGTAGAATTTGACAAGAAAGAGCTGGTAGTAATAATTTACAGGTTATTTATGTTGTGTTTCAGAAAGGCAAGAATTTACTTGACCATGTGATTTGGGGCTGCTATCATCTGCCTGAAAAAATGAGTCATTTGGGAAGTTAGTAAATAAGCTGTTTGGAGTACTACTGTCGTGCGTAATAAAAAACTTAGTATCATTTAGGGTTGTAACAAGCACGTATTCTAAGCCTTGTCTTTGTGTGGTTATCAGATTGTGATTTTTTTTTTTTTTGTCTACTTCGTGCTAACAGTGTTAAACCTAGAAAAAATTTCTGGAGATCATAAAGTAAGATATTTTCCCAAGTCTTGAAAAGAACACTTAAACGTATACTTATATTTATGATATACAACAACAATGTTAACAAGTTAACATTCAATTGGGTAAAGCTTTAGTATCAAAAAAAGCTTTTAAACTCCAATATGAGGGTCTGAGTGTAAAAACAGTGGTTTAAGGTAGTTAGTGCCACAGCTACTGGAAGGCAACTGTAAGAATACATAGGTTGATGCATCAGAAAGTTAACAAACTGTGCTTGGAAAACATGTATGTTGCTGCTAGAACTGTCATCTCCTCGTTTCCTTGTTAAATCTGTAGCTTGTGATACAAAATACTTGCTGTCCTGCATATACAGAATGACTCATGCAGTAACCTGGATTTGTTTGGCTGAGGTCTGTAACAGGAAAAGTTGGTCTGAATTCTTGCATCTTAAAAGTTTCAGGTCCGTGAAACTGTTTAAAATTCACAGTGCAATAAATTTTCTGGAAAACTCGGATTTGTTCTAGTGCTTTAGAAATAATTAGTCAGCTTAGTCTAGTTTTTTGCTGGATCACCAAGGATGTAGAACTTGTGGTAAGAGTGCACTATCTTACTGGGACAACTTCTTTTCCAGATGAAACTACAGTTTAGTAACTGCAGCATAAAAACTGAGACCTGGAACGTTACACCGTCAGAATATTATTGTTAGCTTGACTTTGTAGCTGGGATGGAACTTTTCAAAGTCTGCTTGTGATCTCTTATAATGTCTTTTTAATTTTTCTAGGCTGCTGAATATGTCCCAGAAAAAGTGAAGAAAGCTGAAAAGAAACTAGAAGAAAATCCATATGACCTTGACGCTTGGAGCATTCTCATTCGAGAGGCACAGGTTTAGTGACATAGGATTACATTTCCTTATCTATGGTCCACTCACACTATTTGGTTCTGGAGTAAAATCAGCATATTCATTTACATAAATCATAATATTGTAAATACTGTTTTGATTTTCAATTTTTAGAATCAACCTATAGACAAAGCACGGAAGACCTATGAACGCCTTGTTGCCCAGTTCCCCAGTTCTGGCAGATTCTGGAAACTGTACATTGAAGCAGAGGTTAATATTTTTATCTTTTTTTCTTTTATAACATTTAATAGGAATTTAAGTTTAGAATTTCATAAGCATAAATAACATAGGCACATGACATCTAGGGAAAAGGGGATTTTAAATATGCCTTGCTTTATTTTGTAAAATAGGTACAAAGGAGTGATTAAAATGAATTCTAAAGTATTGGGTCTCTTATGAGTTGATGATTGTTGCATTATGCAATTGCAACAACATTAAAACCGTTTCAATGGTATTGGAGTGCTTTAGCCTTTTATTTACTTGTCGTGTCAATTTATTGCCTCCTGTGTCATTTATTTAGGGGACATTTTTTTTTATTTATACGTACAAACTTGAATGACTTTCTGTGAATGTTTGGATCTTCTAATTGTTTTGCTTTCTTAGGGAATTATTTCTGTGAATGGTGTTTTCAGGGAGGGTGTGGGATGGAAACTGATCTCTGGAATGAAAATGCTGGGAAAATGCATTAGCACAATTCATTAGCTTCTAAAAATCGCAGCAAAATTGCGATTGTTTACATAACGATGTAAAACTTTCCACTAAGTGGGCTGATCATTTGAACAGTCTTTAATGACGTTCCACAAAACGCACTGTATAATTAGATTTTTTCCATTTTCTGTAGCTGGTGTGTAATACTAATACACATGCTTTTTGTGGGCATCTTGTAGCTACACATTTTACCTGAGACAGATCATCTACGTGCTAAGCTGCAGGGATGGGAGCCTGTGTTCTGTAGATTAGAAATACCTAAATTTTTTGGATTTTATGTGAAAATCGCTAAGCAGCAATCGGAGTGACAAGACTGGACTATATAACAATAATCTTATTTTACATTAAATTACATATCCAAATGTGTTCTGGCAGTAAATTTTGAAGATTGCTAAATAAAATTGGGATTATGGGAATCTAACAGATTTTTATATTGCAGTTTACAGTAAGATGTTATAATGCAAAATAATGCAATGTAAATTTAGTATTACCTAATTAAATATCATAGAATTTTCACTATTTCGTTTCCAGCAGCTTGTGGTAGTAGTGGGAATGTCTGTGACTGGCCGTATTTGGGAGATTGTGGATGCGCTAACACATACAGACGTGCATTTTTCCTTTTGGGACCTGCAGCCAAATCCATTAGCCTTGCAGTGTTTGCTACAGGATCTAGTCTTTAGAATCTAATCTAGTTTGATTACCTTAAGTTACCTGATTTCTGTGTTTATTTAAAAGCCTTCTTTCCCATGCCTAAAATACAAAATTGAGTAAGACCACAGTCAGAAAGCCTGTGTTACATTCCAGGTGTTTGAGCAGAAAGTACTTGTCTTGAACCACGTTCAGAGATGAATTGACAGACATAACCTCCCTTACCTTTGAACTAACTTTAGTAGTATTAGGAACATTAACAGTGGCAAAGTTTTAAGGTATCATTTTTCACGGGTATAATTTTTACGTGCTTCTTCAAGGAAGGAAGGTGGGCTTCTACTCAGCAGGTGATAACACAAGTTAGATTTGAGAAGGAAAGAACTGGCATACAGATCACTAGCTCACGTGTGTGTGTGTGTGTGTGTGTATGTCTGCCTGTAACTACACTTCAAATATAAGAGAAATGAAATACATGAGTCTTATTCAAAACAATGGAGTAACTTGAACTGTAGAGTTCTGGTAGAGGTTACACTTGAAAACTGCTGTATTTGAAAAATATGTAAGAGGTTACCTTTTAGAAATGTCTTTCATCTTAACAGGCAAATCTTTAAAATCCCAGTTAGGACTTTAATTTTCGAGTTTCCTCATTCCAGTAACTTCTCTCAAAACTCACATAGTGACCGGTACAAGTAAAAAGCAACATGCTTATTTCTGCCTTTTTTTAGTGTATGTAACCATTTATAGCTATAAGCTGAAATAACTTTTTATTTCCAAATTTCAAAAAAAAATATGTACACACTATTGGGCACTGTCAGTTGCTTATCATATGTAAAGTCCTATCTGAGAGTAAATTAAAATATAAATGTTTTCTCAAAAGTTCATTTAGCAGTGTGGTTGAATATAAATTAAGACTTCAGTTAATATTTGAAGGCTACCTGAGATAGAAAAATTATTTTGAGGCTTCTTTTATTGCAGCCTTAAGATGTAAAGGGAATATAGGGATGGTATTTTCCAGAAGCTTTTTTCCTTGGGAATCTTAGTAGTCGTCTCCTGGTAGAAAGTTTCTCTTGGATAATTCAGAAGAGTCGATCTTTCCAGACTTGAGTTGGGAAAGTAAACCTGTGGTAAATCTTTGTTTGGCGTTGCTTTTGATTCACTTTCACTGCCTCAGTATTTAAATCTGAAAATTGCTAAATCTTCAGTCATCAGTAAGCTGTGCTTTTTCCTAATGTCAAAACAAGCACATCACTTTGCTCTTTGACACTAACATTTCCTCTTTGCATCACAGAAGGACAAAAAGGAAGAGGAAAGTGGGGGTTGTTTTCTGGCAGGTTATCTTTCACTAGAGAATTTTGTCCTCTGAATGACATAAATCTGAGCTGAGTGTCATTACGTGGTGGTGGTCTACTACTGGCAGATGATCTAGGGTGAAGGTTACAATTATTCCTCACAAAAGCCCTTTAACAATGGCTGTGTTCCCTATAAAATTGTTAGGCTTTAAATTTTCCTTTGCCTAACTTGAGGAATGTGTTCTTTTTAGCCACTCCCAATCTTCAAGTAGAAATCTTTATAATCTACATGAACAAAAACCGTTTCCTTGCCCGTGCCCGTTCATTTCGTAATGTAAAACTTTGAAGTGCAGGCCTTACTGCTGTGATCACTGCTTGTTTTTATGACCGTGTTTGTTCAGCTCACAGTCTCTGTTTTCCTTTTTGTGTAGTCTTTGATCCCTAATGGAATACAGTGTAAAGCAGTGCTCAGCACTGAGTGTATCATGTAACTTAGTGCTATTGATATACCGACTGTGCTGAAGTAATTCAATACTTCACGTTTCCGATTTATGTGCCAAGCACTGATTTATATGCTCTGGTCTTTCCATTATGGCTGGTTTGATAGTCAGTAGATCATGGGGATTAACTGGTAAGAGCATGCTTTGACAGTCTATAAATGGGAACTCTACTATTAAAATTTGAATTGGTCAAAAAATTTTGATTCTTGCACTGGTTCTTGTTTCTTCTGACATTCAAAGAAGCACTTGGAGGACATAGAAATAATAGAATTGGATGAAACAACTCCCAGCTCACAACATTTTTGGGTCATAGCATTTGAATACTTCAGACTTGTGAGAACAGCTTTGTTTAGTGAATTTGACAGACTATGTAGTTTATTTTTGATGTGTATTTTAGCAAGTAAAATAGTTAACTTGCTATTCTGCATCTACTAAAATTTAGGAAGTGGTACAGTATTGCCACTCTTCGTACTCAGTCTGTTGTTTTCTCTAATTGCTTACACATTTTTCTCTTGATACCTTTCCTGTAAAAATCTCCTTCCAGAAAACTTGAATCAATTCACATGTCAGTGCCTCTTTCAGTTACAAAAAGGAGCATGTAAGTCTCAGTCCCACATGTACCATAATGTTAAATTCATAGATCACGTGATCTGGATTCTAGCCTGCTCTGCTAATTTGCTGTGTCTTCTTGGGTAAGTTATTTAACCTGTTTTGCTATTATTAACACAGATACCTACCTACCTCACAGGGTTGTTGTGAGGCTCACTTTAGTGATTAAAGTGCTTTTGGCATCTGGCTACAAGGTGCTACAGAATTGTGAAAATAAATTCTGATGTAATATACCCTATGATTCCATAGGCCCAGCTGTCTATTACTATTTCCTTTGTCTCCTCGACTGTTTGAAACATCTTTTAGATACAGAAGGACTTGATAATGCTTTTCATGCACTTGAAAGAACTTTTACTTTCCCAGTGGTTAAAATATTTTAAATAGTAGTTTTCAAGCAACTTGTGTAAAGTTGTCACCTTTTTCTATGCTAGTTTCTGTTGAGAAATCACCAGGTTGAAAATCCTCTTAAGCACACTTATTAAACTATGTTCATGTACTTACAACATTTTTTTTAATGATCTCAAGATTTTTAGTTCCAGTTGCTCCGAGTAGAGACTTTAAGCTGTAATTGTCCTGAATGTTTCAGGCCAGTTCACACCACACCTTTCTACCGTTTTCATTTGTGAGTATATTGCACTATATCCTGGTCACTTTGAACTGTTGTTAGTAGGGGTTGAAAGGTTACCATAATTAAAGATTTAAAAATCATAAGCATTAAGACAGTTGTGACAATGCCCCAAGTCTAGAAACAATAAATACAAAGCTAGTAACATGCGTGTGAAGTGTTTGGCTGTTAATATGTATTTTTTGTCTTGCGGATTTTGCAAGTAAGACTCCTGTGTTACTGCTTGTTCTAAAGAAATGAAACCAAATATATTTGTTCAGATAACTTCTATTTGGTATGAACATTTTGCATTTTAGATGTCTCAGTAACAAACCAGATGCTGTATGAGGATTCAGAGGGTGGGACCAAAGCTTAGGGTTGATTGTTTTGCATTTCATCATATGCAATACATCAGTATCTTTAATTTATGTAATTCACACTGGTGTGGATACTAGTCAGAATGTATCATTTAACGTACTTGTATATGAAAAATGTAAATAAAACCATTTAGAAAAATAATTGTTTTTGTTTAAAATGTTTGTGTTTCTTCAAAGCATTTTCTTCCCGTTTTACTTTAATCTGGTTATGAGTTCAGAAAAAAATTGTTGTACATGCCACTGAAATTATTCTGCTTGGGGAAAAATGGGAACTGACTTCTCTCAGGATGAAGTTGGAATAAGCAGAAGTCAAAGGTAGAATAGAATTCTTGGCTGAGATTCGGTTTAGTGGTACTTTCAACTGAAAATATTGTATATATCACTAGCTGACTGCCGTTAATTTCTTAATGGAAGACATACCCATTATAATCCATGCCCACCCTGCTAGTCTGCCACATTTCTCATAGTAAATTCCTGCTTTTGAAACTGCTGTACAGGTGCTCTGTATAAACATCCATATTGCACATTCTTGCCTACCTCAGTCTGAGATTTTAAATCTTCTTTACAACTGTATTATTGATGATCTTTTCTTACTCGTGTGTGGACTTGTTCCATTCCTGTTAATAAATGTTGTTCTGTCTGTGTGATTATTGTAGATTTACACTAGGAAATGAATGCAATTTCTTTCCTGTCTTTTCTACTCAATATGTAAATACAGGCATGTGCGTCTTGCATAGTTGCCGTGGCCCTACAAGTTCTATAATATCAGTTATCCACATAATTAACAGTTGTCATTTCAGAAGATGCGTGGTGCAACACTAGTGGGTTTCTTCTATTTTCTGTATCTCACCATAAAAAAATATCATGGAAAAGTGTTAGGATTTTTAATTTTTGAAGTGGAAGTGATGCCTAATGAATAGATTGCTATGAACCCTTTTCTATAGCGTGGTGCTCTTTTTTCACATGAATAAACATGAACGACTTCCTGTTCTGTTGTATTCTTTCCATGTGGAGTGACAAACATCCTTATTAGAAGCGTTAGTTTGTAAAATTCTTGTTCACAACACTTTTGAAGCTTCACTTTCAAACCTTACCAGGACAGTGACAACTCTTTTCTCCTTGTGTGCTTTCTTTTGTTGAAGTCATATGCTGATCCTTGCAGTGATGTTTTGAGGGGGAAATGTGTGTGTTAGGTCAGGCACAAACTTGAGCTTCTTTCTCATGTCTGAACCTGAAAGGACCAGAAGTAAAAATACAGAGCTTTCTTGTACCCTGCATTAGCAATGGAGTGGTTATCTTCATCTGCATGGGTGAGGGAACTATAATCAGAATTTCTCGGTCGTGTCTGCATCTCTTCCAGTTGTCAGCTGGTTGAGTTACCTGATGCTCTTTATTCACATTTTGAGAAGCTTTGATGCCTGAGAGAATGCTTTCTGTTAATCCTTACCTACTAGTGCTACTACATAAAATAATGCTTGACTTTGTTTGCTGCAGAGTCTCTTTGCAGACGGTGAAAAGGCTTTGAGTCACTGCTGTGATGAAATACAGTGGCTTCTCTTAGCTAGAAACTTCTGTGAAGGCAAGCCATTCGTTCTGGGACCCCCATGTCCTGTTAGTGCAAATGTTGTTCGTTTAAGCGTGTGCATTGTGTTTTCCACTCGCTAGGGTATGCTTTTTCTCACTGATGGCTTCAACGTGACAGGTGTCCTACATCCTGTAACGGTTTTGGACTTCTGCAGTGAAGTGTCGTGTACCTAATGCCGTAAGCTTTGACATTTTTCCTTTCTTACATAAAACAGCTCAAAAGTGAGAAGAAACTACATGCCTTGATGCATATACATCAGGGCATATGTCCAGTGCTGTGCGTTGAACCACTGCCCATAGAGCAGTCACCCTTTTTTGACATGTTGTATACATGCAGTTAACTACACATTGGAGAATATTACCATGATCAGAATGTGATCCATATTGGGGTTTAACTTTTTGGTTAGTGAGAAATCTTCATAGTCTAGAAGCGTGGGAGCATTTCCAGAGTTCATTGGAACTTTGGCATGAGAAACGCTTCAGCTGAAGGATAGGCATTAGGAGTAGAAAGACATTCTTCTTAAATCTTGTGGACGTTTTTCGGTAATAACTTCTAGAGCAGTGTCTTACTGCATCTTGAGACAACACTGTTCGATGGAAGTCACTTCTAACCTGAAGTGTAAACATTTTGTCTGGGTCTGTTCCCTGAGAAGCCGATTGTACGAAGCCATGTGACAGGGTCCATGTGCTAATCTGAGTTTTCACAAGTTCCAGTGAGCACACATCACTGAGCTGTTAGTAGATCCTGTCACAAAGCTCTTGTAGACTGTCTGCTGGGCTAAAGGCTTTCAGAGCTTAAACATCTTTGATTTTCTCCACAAGGAGGAGAGCTAGAATTGGTATGCTGTGGAAACTTGGTAATTTTACTCATGCTTTCACTCACTCTGTGTTTCAGCAAAGCAGTTATGGAGCTTACGCATACATCTAAATGACGGCAGGTACATCGTTCTGTATGTGCTGTCCTGCAGATAAAACAAGCGTGGTGAAGTTAGCACGTGAGCCACCTTTACTGGGCTCAGTGGAGCTATATTTATATGCGAAACTGTGTTTAAAAAGTTCATAGTGTAACCAAATAGGAAGAAAGGCAACTCAATTTCAGCTGTGTCTTTGTTCCCCTTAGGCAAGGGGAACATGCCTTGCCAAAGAACAAACAGTTGCCAAGGGTCTTTCCCTTCTCCCCTTCCTGCATCTTCTGTTTGTTTCTCCTGCTTCAGAAATGAAATGTGTAACACTGTTGGCAATAGTTGGTGGCATTTTATAGTATATGTATGGGTGCTGGTACATGTTCCAGTTAAGCCCTCTCTTCATTTAGGAGCTGGTTTAGCATATTTTCAGACTGGTGACTTGTCCTATTTTGATACTGATATCATTCATCTCAAACCTGCTTTCAGGCTCTGTGAAGAAAACTGATGTTGTATTTGATTTCTGTCAATTTCCGCATCCTTGCAGCTTCTATTAAGGACTCATTCCCCAGTATATACACACGTATCTGTTATTTAAGTCATGGATCAGAATGAAAAAAAAGTGTACTTAGTGTTTTCAAAGTTAGAAAGGAAGGTAAAACAAGAATCAAATGCACTATTGAAAATTCACCGTCAAAATTTTGATTATTTCAGGTTTTATGGCTAGATGAAAATATACTATAGGTTCCATGCCTGTGGATTCCTCAGGAATCTCTCAAACTATGTATATGCGTACACATTCATTGATGCATATACACATATTTATGTAATAATGTTATACAGCATAATTAATGTTCTTTTAAAATCATACTAAATAGAAATCTGAGTGTATGAGCACATCAGTCCAATAGCTTACTTAGATGACTTAAATGTTATAGGTACCCATAAGTTAAAAATAATTCATGGATAATCTTGAAGGGGGTGTATTTAGTTAACAAGAAATGGAAATTTTTGTGTTATATACAGCTTCAGTCTGAGTGCAAAACTAGGACTTGATGCAGTGTGTAAATGATGATAGACATACAACTAGACTTCCTGCTTTACTTTTGTGGTCTTGAACCTAGTTTTGGCCTGCCTTCTATCCATTCCTCCCTACCCAACAAAAGATTATTTTTCCGTTTTCATGGGCAGAATGAGAAGTGTGTTTGATGGACAAAGTGTGGACTCTGTCAGGTATTCCTGTGGGCTGTGTTTTTCAGTGTGCCCTTGCAATTCATCTTTCAGATAAGGAGGTCCCAGGAAGTCCTTATCCAGAAGCTATCTTTGGATGGTTAAGACATGTTCTTTGAATTTAAGAAGTGTGATTCTACTTACCACTCTGTATGGGGCAGAAAGCAGGCTTGGAGTGTGTGTGTGGAGATCCCCTAGTAATAAAATAATATTTGTAACTTTTCCACCTCTCTCACTTTCCTGATTCTGTTAAAAAAATCCCAAACTACTCCCATGACAAACCTTTTTACATTCTAATTACTGCAGAAGAAATCTGGTGCTCTTAACATGTCTTAATTATGCTTATGCAACTACATGGCTGATGGTAAGATGGCAACAGTACTGCATTTGTAAAGCACATAAACATGCTTAGTAGCCTGTGTTATGCAGTATATTGTAGGAACAGATCTGAATTGAGTTTCATTTAAGATCCCTGAAATTTGGTTTAACCTCTTCAGTTTACTCTTTCATACTGTATCACAGATGCTTAGGAGACACAAGTGTCATAACATCATCTGATACAGGGTCTTGAGTCGTAAGAAGCCCTCTCACTGATGTTACTGGGAATAGAACGGTGGTAATTTAATACATGTAGTCATTTATGTACTTAAAGGTGCCATGCACTTCTACTAACATGCCGGTTTAGTACAAGTTGAAGATAAGCGACAGTGAATTAAGTTTACAGAAAATGGTTTCTGTAACACATCTTGCCTGTAGAAGTTTAGCTTGAGCCTTCCTTCCCTCAGCCATGTCAGTTGACCCCTCTCCCCAGATCTTCCTTGGATGTTGCAGTAATTAACAGCTGTAGTAGAAGCAATATGCTTTGACAGTCTACCTGCATAACCTGATAGTGCTGAGAGATTCATACATGAAGAAACATATCCTTCACACTAAATTAGAATGACAAGTCTTATACCAAGAGCCTTTCTCTAGCAGTTTTAATTTCACTAGGAATTTATTCATTTTAGTACTGATGGTGGCTTTGGGAATCGTAAGTTCTAATTCTAAGATTGTGCTAGAAATGCTTACTCTGTGGTGATGATGACTGATCATTATATAAAAAGTTACTGAAAGTACAGTTCATTTAAAATGAAGAATGTAAAGTTTCAGACGGACCGGTCTTAAGTAGACTGGGATGAATCTGAAAAAGGACAAATGCCCCTGACACCCCTACTAGCTGCTTAAGGTTTTCGTTATAAAATTGCACTCTAAGGTAGTCCCCAACACTTGACTTTTTGATTGCAAGTTACTTGAAAAAAATGTTGTGAGTGCAAGCTAAATTGTTTAATATAGAGCAGTGTCCCCAGTCCTGTCCCACCCCCTAAAAAAAGGAATTGCTGCCCTGGTAAGTATGTTATGTGCCTGTTAATGTTTCCTGTTAACTAGCATTCCCCAGGGAAATGTTATCAATATGCTTATGTCAGCTGAAATGGTGCACAGTAGTGATTGAGTAGGATGGGCAGTATGGGTCGTTATTTAAAACCTCAGAATATTCCACAGTGTTTGCTCTTGATAAAATCTCATTGCTGATAAGCCTGAGCAAGACACTGACTGTACAATTTACTCTTAAAGGATAAAACTTTCATTTCTCTACATAAAACGTGACTAAACATAATTAGGGGTGGGGTGTAAATTCGGTTTAAGATTGATATTTAGCAATTCTGTCCCACATGCTTTTTTATGTGTTTGTGTTAAAGATGAGTATTAAAAGGGGAAGCACTATGGAATTTTAAAATTAGCTCACTTTAATTCAGCAGAAATATTTTTCTGGAGCTAAGCAGATGGAGGTAAGTTTCTCTTTTCATAATGCCACAAAGTTTTTACTCTTCTTGATACTAGTCTTAGCTGCTAAAAAAATTACTGTTGCATAAGAAATTTCACTTGTTAACTTGTTAACAAAAAAAAAAAAAGGCACAAAATTAGATGGTATGTATTTATCTGTCATTTTACTGATGTTCCTAAAATTCAGTTTTAGCCCCAAAAAGTTTTGTGATTTTTCTCCCCCCTCCCCATTTGCAGAAATTCTAAACATAAGCTCAATTCATGTAGTTTTTTAATTTACTACTGAGAAAAATACAGGTGTTTGATAGTTTTTGTTTCTCTTTGGTCCAAATCAAATGAGGACTGCACTGTTACCATTATCCTGCGGGACAGACTGACAGCGGTCTGTCACTTCTGCAGACGCTTCCTAGTGAAACATTCTCCATTACCCTTGGAGGGTACTTTTGTGTGTCCAACACACAGCAGTCTTGACCAGCTGTGATGTTGCACTAACTCCTTGAACTGGGTAGTATTATCTGTGTATTGCCTTTCTCCCAGGCTGGCAGAGTTGCTAAAACCTATATAGACAAGGACTTTTTTCGCCTGTGTGCACAGTTTTTCTGCTATGATCTTTGTTCAAGGTCAGTTCTCTACTCAAGCACTGGCTGATCTGGTGAATGACGGAGCTTTGGTAATTGTGCTTCACCATGTTGCTAAATCTTCAGCCTGGACTTTTTAAGCACGCTGCGCACACCAAAAACGAGTGAAGCACCATTGTCTTCCCATGCTAGGGTGAAGTTTGAATGCAGGGAAATTCATGCCTTTTCTTGAGAACCTTGTCTGCGTTCCTGTGAGCTGCATCTTCTCACCTGAGGTAGTTCACATTGTTATTGCAACAGTTCTCTTACACCTAACCAAGTATTTTCTGCCAGTGCTGGAGATGATCAGTGAAGCTACTGTGTTAGTTACGTGTTGCTTTTACAGATGGTGGTTTGGTATTGTGTGCTTGGTGTCTTTATATCGGATGAAATGCTGCTCTTGGCATCCTAGCTTAAAGCAGCCAGATATAATGGAAGAGATCTATCTTAGTATTTCTGAGGTCCCTCGTGTGCTTCTGTGCAGATTAGATGCAAGGAGTCAGCGGAGAGCCTACATACTGTTTTCAATGCAGTGCTTGGAACTGGCAGGCATTTCACAACATTCTTGAATGCACATGCTGTCTGGAAGTATTTTGTATTTTTCTGTCCAGTCTTTGTCTACCTAACAGTGCATCTATCCTAGCAGTTAAAGTAATGTCCTCATGGTCCGAATCAAATAATTACCTCCTGTCCATCTATTGAAGGGGCTCTTTTGTACAGAAAGTTTAGAACACCTTTCTCTGGGTTTCTGGATTATCAGATATAGCAGAAAAGCCACAAAATGCTCGGTTTGAGGGGTAGGGGGTAAGAAGTATCAAACTGACAGGATCTCTGCTGTGTCAAACAGCAGTTTCCTAGAATATGTCTAATTCTACATGGACACCACTTGTTGGTGTCAGGGTGTAGAAGCAAACTCATTTTTCACTGTGAAAAGGAACAGACAAATGATTAGTATCAAACAATGATTTACTGAAAAGACACTAATTATTCACAGTGCTGTCTAGCAAGGGGGACAGAACTACCAGCTGTATTTATTTGTTCTGTACAGGTGTACATAAAAGTAGCAATTTCTGATCAGTAAGCCGGATTTTCTTTCTAGCTTATGGGTCAAGGCTAACCTTTCTTTGGCAAGTTTCGGGCCTTATCTGCACCAGTGTCCTTTCATGACTCCAAAATCAGAGGCTTTACCTTAGAAACTTGACCCTAGCTTCTGGTATTTCTTTTCTATATACTGAGGTGGGGACAGGTGGGAGGAAACCGGGATGTCAATTGTATTCCATCTCTCTTTTGCTAGGCTACATGTGCTGTGAGTTTCTGTACTGCTGTTATGATGGGCTTTCACATTTCATATTGCTCATAAGATGTGAAATAAATGGTAACTGCATCTACCTAGCTGTATGTGAAATGAATGTTATACTGAAATGTGAAGTCAGAGCAGCTCTTCTTTCTTCTGATAACCTCTGACACCGACGACTATCAAATAGAATCAACATAATGAGCTTGGAAAGATTGTCTTTACAAGTCTTGTCTTACAAAAAGTACAGCTGACGTAAATGGGGGTTTAATCTTACAGTTCTAATCATATGTAGTGTTTAGAACAAACAAACCGTAAGTCAGCCTCACATAAGGTTAAGGTATTCTAGTTGACCTGTAAAATTAAAGACAGCATAGACCTAACCTCCCTCCCCTTTCAGCAGAATGTCACCTACACAGCTTTCGAATCTAAAGCATAGGAATGTATAATCTGTGGTTTTATTTTCCAACTTCAGTCCACCTCTGTATAGCCAGTTATTCAAGTGTAAGGTAGCTTAATGTACTGAAGCACTAATATCTAGATCTAAAAGTACCTGTAGGTGTATTTTTCTTTACCCTGTTACTATTCCCATAGTTGGAAGCCCAGCAAAGTTAGCTTTAACCTTTGAAGGCATCTGGCTGAAGTTTTAAGGGGAGAGAGAAGGGGAAGACGCTTAAACTTCACTTCTACAGTGTTTAAGTGAGGAAAACAGTATAACGTTTAAATATTCTAGAAACCTGGTTTTTAATGTCCTCAGCACTATGATTAGCTGGGATAGTAATTACATTCCAAGTATTCTGGGAACAGAGGTGTCAGAATAGTTGTACAGTCTATCCACTTTACTGGATTTTGCTCAAAGTCTCTTACAAGAAAGATTTGTGGTGTTCATGTGGTTTCAGAACGGGCTGTTTGTGGTCAGTCCAGACCTGGTAACTAGATATTGGGAAGATCCTACAGTAAAGCTCATATGTTGAAAGAAACTACTAATTTTTACCACTAAATGCTACTTCTATAGTGAATCTTGTTTTCTCTTCATTGCTAAAAGACAAAAATCTGAACGTTTATTTCTGTAATCAACTTTTAAAATAGTCTTTCATTTTTTAACATTATAGATGAGACTTTTCAGTAACTGTGATTAAGAATATGCGTTCTCAGAAAGGAAATAGTAGATAACTTTCTTGATTTCTGACAGACATATAAAGGATTTTTGATGAGGGCAGCTGCCCATATTAAAAAACTTTGTATATTTCCTAAACTTCAGCTGGAATACTTCATTGCTGTAGAACTAAACCAGCTCAGTCATTAGGTTAATCTTACTTTTCTGTGGCAGATTATTTTCCTAATTTAGTAAATTACTGACATAATAAATGCTTCTTCATGATTTTGTAGGAAATCCGTGGCAAAGCCCGGACCCACATCTCTTTCTTACAAGATTTTTTTTGTGGTATTGCAGTTCAAGTGCACCTGGTTCAGGTTTAGTAAGATTTCTTTTGTAATGTGATATACATCCTGTCGACGGCAAATTGATGCTGTGTCGCAGCTGCAGAGAACTGCTTGTGCCTGAGCGTTATTCTCCACCATTAACTTTTAGATTTCAGATTCTTGTTTTCCTGTGATGAGACAGATGTCTTCTGTGGTCAAACATTAGAGGCCCTAGGCACCTCTGGAGACTTAGGACCAGTCTAATGGTTTTGAGAGCCATTCTTTGGGCCATTTATGCACATAAGTATTGGAAAATTGCTCTTCACATTCCAGCTGTGGAGAAGAAACTTTAAGAACAGTTTGTCCTTTGCTGACAGACCAAGTTAGTTTTGTGCTGATACTATAACAGTAAGAACATTATGCTGTATGATACGATTACATCTTCTAGTACCGTTTTTTACTCTTTGAGCAACTTGTGTTCCTTTTTCTTAGCATAGTTTCTTGTTTGGCTGTCTTTATTTTGGAGAGAGCCTTTATGAGACTGTAAAAAGTTAACGTTTTCACTAGCTGCCCAGTAAGTGCCTGTTGTCATGTTTATATATGTAGGCTATTAACTGGTAACTGGGTTTGCAGAATTACACGTCCTGTTCATTAGCTTAAACAATAGTCTTAGTTACTGTGAAAAGCTGATTTATTCTTAAATACTGTGAGCAAGTTTAAAGTATATCTAAATACAAATACATGATAGTGTACATGATAGGTTAATCAGGAAACAACTGTGAAACCTGAAAGATGGTTTGCATTAGGAAGCAGACTGCAAACTGGTGCTTTTTGTTTTGGCTCTACACTGTAGCCGTCTATACGGCAGCTGTGGCTGCATCCTGTAAGGAGGCTGTTATTGGTGTGATGATATATCTAGTGGAAACAACATGATTTTTAAATTTTGATGTAATGCCATGGTTGTGGAAGCTCTAGAAATAATACATGTAATAGTTTGAGGCATTTCATTTAGAATAATTTTAAGGAACTTTTCAAATCCCATTGTATGACAGACTTTGAAATTGAGACACATAACTGTAAATGTGAAAAATTCCACCATACTGAATGAAAATACTTAGAATCTCATCTTACTACATTGTGAGAAAATGAGTTTTCCCATACTCGGTGTACTTATCTCTTCCTTGCAGTCTTTACTAATAGCACGATAAAAGCTATATTTACACAAGGAATATTAAACCTCTGAATGAAAACTGCAGAAGTACCAAATCATTTAATCCTTATCTGATATAAATTGTAGTAAAATTATATATTACAGAAATTACATTTGCAATTATATGCCAATGGTTCGAAATAAAGGATTTCACTGGTTAATGAAATGTGTGCTTTGTATGGCATACATAAGATAAGTTTTACATCCAGTTATCTAGGCAGTTACAATCCACCCTCCTTGGGTTAATGACCACATGTGAGTGCAGTGTTAGTCCTGCCTTTCAGAGCAGAGCTTGGTTTGCTATTTGCAAAGGTAATTGCTGTTATTTGACAGTAGGAAAACAAGTTTGTCTTGTTAAGTGCTCACACAGTTAGTCACTGACTGGAAGCCTCAGCAAACAGCAAAAGGCTGAATGTGCTAAAGATAGGATGCATTAATTAGCCTGTTGCACTCCTTCATCCTTTTGAAAATTACATTTCTTTGAGGCAGTCTGAGAAGTTTGAACTGCTGTGGTCCAAGCAGTATTTATTCTGCAAATAAAATGTGAACATCTCTCCAGTCAACCCTAACCTGTATTTTGGAAACACATAGAGAAATGTGAATGTTTTATTACACCTACTAGTGTATACAAATTATACAAATTATATCCCACTGGACTTGAGAGTGGGCAGTTCATTATTTTACCCTAAGAATCAAAAAAAGGCAACTGGTCAGCACAAATGGATTCAGTGATGATGAACTGTAGAGTCTCATTCTATTTTTAAAATGTTAACTTTTTAGTTACCTCACACCTAGTCATCTAACTATGAATGAATGTAGGTCTCTAACAGGGAGTTAGAGTTAATTCAGTTAATAAAGCACAGCAACACTTCCAAATACATATATGTATTACTGGTTGTAATCTTGTACTTTGAAACGTGTTGTGTGTGTGTTGTTAAAAAAACATTGAAGGTGATGCATGCATGACAGTGTTTATAATGAAACCAGATTTTAGGAAGTAGTAGTTCTAAAAATACCAGCCACTATAAACCAAATCCTCGGTAAGTTAACGCTGGTGCTGCTGTGGTGTTTTCTCCTCTCCCAGCCTGTCCCTCATCAGCTGGTGTAGTCTGCCAGTGGCATGTGGCGCTTATTTTCAGGTCCCTCTTCCAAAAAAAGTTCCAAAAAAGTGTTGGAGAGCAGTGCAGGGGTGGTGGGGAGGGGAGAGGGTGAGACGATCTTACCAAGGGGAGAGCTGGAGATAGTGGATAAGGGAACATTAGTTTTTATGCTTGAGAAAATAACTTTTGTACCTTGGAAGACAACACTTGAAAAGAGAGGGGGGGTTGGGAAATAGAAATAAGTGAGGCCCGGAAGAAGGAAATGAGGGTCATGGCAGAAGAAGGCATGCAGATCCTGAAGTGCCGTGTGCTGACCTTGCTTCGTAGGAGCTTGGTTAAAACCAAGAAACACTGAAAAGGTTACAATAAAAGCAAACGTTATAGGTTTGTGTTGTATATTTTCAGACAACTACAGGAAGTCTTATGTCTCTAGATGAATAAAATCACTTGCTTTGCATAATCGTAAATAATACATGTGTTTTAATAAGCTTATTAAAAAGGGTGAAGTGCCATGTAATTTATGGTTTAAATTTTGCCCGTGAATGTTTGTGAAGCTCGTCATTGGGAAGCATGTTGTGTATTCTGGGAAGGAATTTGACCCTGTTACAAATTTGTCTTGTACAAAGCTGATACAGTAGTGACTTAAATTTCCTATTGGAGCATCAAATTTAAAATTACTCTTTCTGCAAAACAGGGAATTTCTCACTGTCACAGGCAGAGGAAGGCAAGGTCAGATGTGTTTCACTACAGGAGTATCCAAGTATAGGTGGTCAGACAAGGTGTCCTTTGTGTTGTCTTCAGGGATGGGCGTTCTGTCAGTGGTGGATTCATGGTGGAGACCATCCTATAAGTAGCCTTCATGAGGGCAATGCCTAACTCTTGAATTAAAGCGATGGAAATAGGAATCTAGGCAGCATTAGAAACTGAAGGATAATCTATTGTAAAGATCTGTAGTTCACTTCATGTTTGTTTTTAAGGACAAAAATACAGTATTACCATGATTCTTCTAATGTGTCCCACGTCTAGTCACTACCTATTCCTCTGTCTTTAACAGAAAAACAAGAAATGTAACAAAAATGTGTAGTGGTGGATCCTGGAGGCGGTGTGTGCCCTTTCTGGTGATGGGCTTTCCTGATCCTTGTGCCAGGGCTGCCGGGATGTTTGCTTGGAAGTGGTGATCCAAGAAATGCACATTCCTGCAGGAGAATTAGCTGCTCTTCCCTCTGGCTCTTGGGGCTTGGTAAAAGCTCTGCAGTGAGAGAGACCCAGTAATCATTGGCCGATACTGCTTTTTCTTTTCCTTTATTTCTAGCAATTCCTGCCAATCTCCAGCTCTCTAACTTCATCAGTACCAAGATTTCTGAATTTTCAGATATCAGTGTCAAAGCACTAGTGTGGATTTAACGAATACATAACACTGACTTGAAGATTTAGGGTAGATTTAGATTGGACGTGAGGAAGAAATTCTTCCTGGAGAGGGTGGGGAGGCACTGGGACAGGCTGCCCAGAGAAGCTGTGGGTGCCCCATCCCTGGAAGTGTCCAAGGCCAGGCTGGATGAGGCTTGGAGCAACCTGGGCTAGTGGAGGGTGTCCCTGCCCATGGCAGGGGGGTTGGAACTAGATGGTCTTTAGGGTCCCTTCCAACCCAAACCATTCTGTGATTCCACATTGCTTGGTGACAGTGGTGCCACACACTAATAAAACTGCTCTACTAAATGATTATGTGGGGTTATTGTGCACTTTCTTGATGCCGTAGACAGTTTCTGAGGTCAGTCTGGGTCACTTACCATGAGCAATAGTTGTTATTGGGCTTTTGGGTGACAAGGGGCATGGAGATGTGCTGAGCAGGCAGACAGCATTCACAGGAATTGTCTTTGGAAAATGTCTAGTAATTGTCTTTGTAGTATCTCAAGGCAAATGTGCAAAGCACTTTTTAGGTGGCTAAACCTGGAAGGCACACTAATTTTTGCCCTGCCTGCTTATACCTTTTCATTCTGAGATTGTAAAAATTATTTTTGTCTTGTTCTTGAATAACTGCAAGGAGATGCCTTTTGTTGCAAAGCCATAGATTAAGTTTACTTAATTTTCACCAAAAAAAGGATATATACGATCTCCAGGGGACTCGCTCTTTTTTTAAAATAAAAAAGCTTCTGCTCATCTTATTGAAGATTTTACTTGAGTGAGTACAAGGGGAAGAAAGTGCAGGCAGCTGTGCTCGACATACAAACCTAGGTTCGTTTCTTGCCACTCGGTGACCAGGGATAAAAGGAGTTTGCAGGGGGTAGGAGGTGTAGGCTGAGAGCTCTTGCTCTTTAGTGAGAGTCGAATCCTTGTGTCATATCCTAAGAGGTGTTGAGAAACCTCTGTTTTGGGCTTTACAGTGGAGCAGAAATTTAAAATACAAGGGGTTATTTTCCTTCAACTAGAAATAGGAGAGGATCAGACTCCTTGAGCTCACAAGAGACTTCTGTCTCAACAACCCTACAATTATTTTATGTGCTTTTTAAAGCTTGAGAGGTGGTGCTGTTTTCACAAAAAGCTGTGAAAAGGTGGCCGTAGGAAATGTACCCATAGCTGAGGGTGTGTGGATCTGCGTGCCCTTGGCAGAGGTTCGTTAAGTGTTATTTCAGAGCAACGTTATTTCTGTAATCAGTGATTTTTCTCTGGTCATTTGTCTTCTAACTGAATAGTTTGCGGAAGGACTTTGTGTAAATCGCGTGTGCAAGATGTAACTAGGTTTAACTTCCTGCAAGTCTAGATTTTTTGAAATCATTTCGGCAGGGCAGGATGCTGCTCCAGTTCAGAAGCAGTACGGGCACAAGGGTTCGCTCTGCCGTGTGTGCCATTAAAGGTTTTCTGCCAAACTTGTTTGAATTCTCTTGGTTTTAATTGGTCTTGTTCAGGAGAGAGAAATGGGGATACTCTGAACAAAGAACAATGAGATTTAAAAGGGAGTTTTGGTGCTTCACAAAAATGCAATACAGCATAACAAATCCTTATTTCGTTACAGGCTCTTTATTTCAACACTGATAACCATCTTCTAGAGCCGTTGTAGATTTTCCTTGTTTCTTCAGGGTGTGTCTCTACAGATTGCCTAGTATTTTAACATCACTGGAGTGAATAAATAAATTAAGGGTGCCAGTCTGCCCTCTGCATCTGTCTCGTGCTTTTCTGTGTCCTCTCTGAAGAGCAACGTGTAGCTTCGAGACTAGGTTTCACCCCAGGTGTGCGTGCTGTGTGAATGAAACGAGTGCCGAGAAGTGAGCGTGGTTTGGTCCCTCCTGGAAAGGAGCACCAGGGCTGGGGTGGTGTGTCGAGAACCAGATTCTGCGTGGTTTACTCTTCCCTTATTCACCATCCGCATATTATAGCAAAGTGTACTTTGAGAAATAAATATTCAATACAATTATTAGCCTATTAGTTTTGTAAATGTGGTATTTTACCCTTAATTTAATAAATCCTGATCTAGGGGCTTTGGTACTTAAGTCAGTATGTGCACTTAAGGCAACAGAGTGCCTTAGGATAAGAGACAAAGTCTGGGTGTCCAAACCAGAATACAGGAATGCAACTTTACCTACTGGTACCTGATTTTTGGCGCTAGTGGAAGTGAAAAATAAAAATTAAGAAAAAAAAAAAAGTAAAAAGCACTGGTGTTTTGAAAAAGCTAAGCAAAGTACATGATTTTTGTATGCTTAATTACATTTTGCAACATTATGTGGTGTTACAATGTAATTAGTTAAGGCAGCCAAAGGACAAACTGGAATACTGTAGTATGAATAATATATATAGTAATATAAGATAGAGTATAAATAATATATTCCTACTATTCTAAAATAGTTTCTTAAGTGATTTGTTTTTTTCTGCTTCCCTATAGATTAAAGCAAAAAATTATGACAAAGTGGAAAAGGTGAGTCCTGTCAATGTATGTAATATATCTGTAGCAAGAACGAGCATCTTGTGATTAGGCTAAAGCAGATTGAAAAGAACTGTAGCTGTCACTGAACGCGCTACTCGGAAGCACAGATAAGGAGTATCGCTCAAGTGGATTTGCTGTTGCTACCAAGCTCTAATCAGTCAAACGTGCAGACAAATCCCTCTGCTTAATTCCCTCCAGTTCCCTTGCATAGCATGAGATGCTTTACTTACAAGGAAGAGTAGTTTAACTTATTCTTTCTGACAAATCTCACTCATAATTACAAAGACTATTTTAATTCGTACTGCATAGCTTTAAAAGTAGAAACCTAATTTCTATGTCTGGAATCCTGATCACGTCTTCTTGATGTATTAAACAGTTATTTCAGCGATGCCTTATGAAGGTTTTACACATTGATTTATGGAAATGTTACCTTTCCTATGTACGAGAAACCAAGGGGAAGCTACCTAGTTACAAGTAAGTTAACAGAGCTGCTCTGAATTGTTCTAGTTTTAACGGTAAATCTCCTGGATTTTTGGCTGGGGGGTGGGGAGGAACCTGGGTGGCAAACCTGCCTGGGGATCCTCTGGCGGAGTGTTGGGGGGATGGTATGTAATCTGCATTTGGAAAACATATTTTTTAAAGTTTCTTTAATTGAGCTCGGGTACAATTGCTTCCTTGCTCTGGATCCATATAACAAAGTGGGACAAGAGCAGGGGAGTAGCTGGTGTATCCATGCTGGTTCCCTGTAGAGGAGATTGGTGCTTGAGGCAGTCTGAAACACTTCTTCCTCAGTGGGTCCTTTTGCTGTCCTGCCCCTCAGTGCCCTGTTTACAGCCTCCACAAATTTCTGCACTGATTCCAGCTGAGGCACAACATTTGACTAGCGGTAGTAAATAGTTCAGTAATTAGAGAAAGATTTGGAAGGCATAAAAATCAGGGTATCATAATTCTGGGATGCATTAACCTTCATCCCTTTAAATTTATTACATTTTGCTTGTTTATAATTCAGCAGACTGAGTTTAATGCTTTTTCTTCCTGCTTGAGGTTTCAAAAAGATATCAGTACCTTTCAGTATCTATAAACTGTTTTTTCCCCACCCACCATAGTTTTTGTGTTATAACTGGCAAGGTAACTAGTGCATTAACAGGAAAAAAAAATTGTATTTTTACAAGACTCTTTCAAAACAATATAAAAAAAAAAAGTGCCACCGTCCCCACTATCTTATCTAATCTAACTTTCCTCTGTTTTTCCTGCTAATATGGTCAAGGAGGGAGTAAGGTACTGATAGGTGTTGAGTAAAGGAAACTGGAAGAGGGAGAGAGAAGAAGCTTTTTTTCATTGAAACTTGACCAAGGAAATAGTTTGTCACCATTTTAAATTTGGGGGAAAATACTTTGAATTTGGGGAGTTAAGAAATCATGTGAAAGATCTTGGCCAGTTTCCACACAGGGGAGCCACTCCTAATTGTCCCAGTCTTTTCGTGTTCCTGGAGAATTACAACAAGGTTTAGTAAAATCCGAGCACAAAAAGAAACCCCGGGTACATCTGTCAGCTGAGAAGATGTAGAGAGCAGTTGTTTCTACTCTCAACTTCTAGTGCACATAGTACACGTGGATTCCCACTTCCTTAAGGGGGGGTGGGGGCAGTGTCTCGGGAACTGTTAGTGTGTTAGATTGCCACCAAGAGATTCAAATAGTTTTCTTTAAAAATAAACAAAACCCTAAATCCAGAATTTAAAGCTATCTGAGTGCACTTTTGACTTTCAGCTGTTGAATGATACTTCTCGTACCTCAATGCTTGTTTAGAATTTGCTGCACAAAAGAACACTCTATTTTAATAAAGAATTTTTTTAATACTGAAGACTTGCTCTATGGTCTTTGTGGTTTGTTTTCTTCTCAGAGAAAAAATGGCTCAGGCATATGATTTTGCTCTGGATAAGATTGGCATGGAAATCATGTCATACCAGGTATGTTTTTTTTATCAAAACCCATTTTATTTCTTACTTTATAAGAAGTACAACTAAACATTGGTTTCATTATTTGTAATATTTTTTCTCACGTAGATCTGGGTGGATTACATCAATTTTTTGAAGGGCGTGTAAGTACCTTAAAAGACTGTTTCTAAGTTCAGTTAATGTAATGTTGATGTTCATACCAGTTGTGATCTGTAAGAGCTGATGTTAATCTCTCTCCCCACTATTTAGAGAAGCGGTAGGATCTTACGCGGAAAACCAGAGGATAACAGCTGTCCGTAGGGTTTACCAGCGTGGTTGCGTGAATCCAATGATAAACATAGAACAGCTCTGGAGAGATTATAACAAGTATGAAGAGGTAATCAAGACCATGAAATATGTTTGTGACACTAAAAAAAAAAAAAATCATATCATTAAGTATGGTGCCCAAACTGTATCCACTAAGTAATTACGGGTAAAAGAGATACCGGCAGTATAAACACGTTTTGTGTGTGTGGTTTGTACCAAGACCTGTGGCAAAACTGTACAAGTACCTGAGTGATAATTATTTTTTATTTTAAATTCTTTTATAGGGTACATTTAACTGTCCCATTTCCCAGTTGGCCCAGTAGAATTGCTGGTGAATTAGAAATCACTAGCCATGATGGAGAATATATTCAGTGGAGGCTAGAGCAGACCAGCTGGCAGTGAGGGCTTGCTTCCCCAAGGAGGCTCTCCCCTCCTTTCACTTACAGTTGAACAGGGATAAAAGGGATTCAGCTGTGATGGTTTGGACTTCCTTCACGGGATTAAGTTATATGGTCTCAAGTACATATAAAATGTTCCCCACCATCCTTCACCTGAAGCCACTACAGCATCGGTTCAGGTGAATCTACTACCACACTGAAACCTCAAGTCATTGACCTTGCTAATTTGTAGCTGCACCTTTATAGTGTGTTTGTAAACACGTTTGGTCATGGCTTGTGAACCTGTCCCTGCCGGCAGAGGTGGGAACGCAGAACTGAGGGTAGACGCCCTTGTGCTCAGCGCCGTCAAGCAGGGATGCTCATCGGCACTCTCCCTTGTCCTGAGTATTGTGCCTGGGGTTGCAGACGCCGGCATGCTGTGGGTCAGCTGTGCAGTGAGCAGGAAAGAAGGGACAATTCCTCTCCCCTTGTTCCTAATTAGAGAGTTGTAGGACTGGTGACCTGACACTAAGAGGGCCCACTGCAGTACCTCCTGGCATTCACAGCCATGAGCGTGTGCTGTAGGAGCTCATCACCCCGTCGGCATTCAGGGGTAATGCAGCCAGCCTGCTGACCACCAGGAAAGATCCCCAGCCGACATGCCTTCTGCTAGGAAAATCCCCTCTTCAGCCTCCCTGTAACCCTCCTCTTCCCCTCCCACACAGCAAATGAAGCTGTCACTGCTGGTTCCTGCCACTTTCATTAATACATAGGGAGACTGTCAAAATGCTAGCTGAAACCTGTCCCACATTTGTTCCGTATCTTGAGGCAGCTCTGCCTGACACCTGCAACTCAAACCAGTACCTCGCGCTGTTCAGAGCTGCTGGAAGCCAGAGGGGGGGTGGGAGCAGCTCGGACACGGGTTTCTGCACATCCCATCCCTTCCCAGCTAGGCTGGGCTTGAGGGAAAGGGCTGCTGTGTACAGGGGTCCTGGCCCAGGGAAGGAAATGCTGCTCACCAGAGGGGCTCTTGGGGGGAAGTGATTCGCCACATCTGTTGCCCAACAGCACAGAGGTCACATGCAGGTGTCGGTACAAAAGATTGCTGGCTATTTGCTGCAATTGTCAAGTTTCCCTTTAGCTCAGCTGGTAGCCACTGGGTAGCAAAATCAGCTTGTCAGTCACCAGTATCTAATTAAACAAATGGTCAAAAGTGGTGACACCCCTGGTGAGACAGAGAAGGGACAATCTTTGCCTGACAGACCTCACTGCTGCACCTCACACAGCTGGGAGTGCATCCTGGGAGAACACTGCTGCACCCTCAGCCCCATCCTGCGTGAGATGGGGCATTGCTGGTTTTGCATGCTAGCTGGCCCAGACAGCACTCTGCCAGAGTCCAAGGGGTACCTTACTGCTGTAATGGGCTGGTACTGACCTCGAGTGCATGTTTGGAATGGGACTGAAAGCTGTGCTCACCTTCCTCAAACCCCTGGCAAGCCACACCAGCAAAAGCCACCGTGACCCAGGCGTGAACAGAAGCACAACCACTTATCCCGCTCTGAGAGTGGTTCTTCGAGATTTTGTTCATGCCTGGGACCCGGTGGCCAGGCCTGTGTTGCTGATGTTGAGATGTGGGTTCTGCCGAGGGGTCTGCCTGCCCTAAATCACCAGCTGCTCTTGCTCAGTAGCCCAGCAGGGCCCTCTGCACGGTCCTGGAGAGGTGTCATGCTCTGCAGGGACAGGTCTTGAGTCTCAGCTGGCACAGGTGTGTGTAGGACAGGGTGTGTGTTGAATACATCCTCTTTTAGAAGCTGTCAGTTACTTCAGGAACAGAGGAGAAGGCAGAGCTTTGAGGTCACTCTCTGCTATTGCGTGGCCAAGAAGCCTGAATGGCTCATATGCCAACTCAGTCTTTGCCTGGTGAACAGCAGGGAGCTGGGACTGGACTGGGTGCTGACCCGGATTTGAAAGGGAAATGTAATTCACAAAGACATTCTTTCCACTTTCTCCCCCATTGTATTTTTGAAAGCTGTGAGTGATTAAAAATATCCTGAGGTGCTTCAGGTCGGCTGGTTTTCAGTAGTGAGATAGTTTTCTGATAAATAAGTTCTTGCCCATACGTTTATTTGGAGAACTGCGGTACCTGTCAAGATCAGCAGCTTAAAATAACTTTGTCCTTCTTGCTCACTGCTGTATCCCCTTTCAAGCTCTTTTCTGTATGGAGTGAGATTCAGTATTTCCAAAGTGAAATTGCACATTCCCAATTCCTTTTTTCACTCTTCTCCAGGGCATCAATATTCACTTAGCTAAGAAGATGATTGAAGACAGGAGTAGAGACTATATGAATGCACGACGCGTAGCAAAGGTACAACTTCCGTTGACTGTTCTTTGTTCTGTTTGATTCTACAAACCAGCATTAACCTTGGTTATTTTCAGATCAAAGGGTGTGTTAGACTAATACAGTTGGTATGCTAAAATATTTGTATGGATTTTGTAAAGCGTAACCTACACTAAGTATTTGATGTGTTTAAATCTGCTCTCCTAAACTTCACGTCCGTTTCAGGAATACGAGACAGTGATGAAAGGCCTGGACCGCAATGCTCCCTCCGTGCCCCCCCAGAATACCCCGCAGGAGGCTCAGCAGGTAGACATGTGGAAGAAGTACATCCAGTGGGAAAAGAGCAACCCTCTGCGTACAGAAGATCAAACTCTCATAACAAAAAGAGGTAATTAGATACTGGGGCGCGTAGGGTTGTGTTTCGTAGCGCCGTTAATGACCTCCAGCGTAAGTGATGCTGCGATTTCATGGTCAGGGGTCGTGCTGGAGCAGAAGTTCATCAAGGTTGCTTGAATTGTGTGGGTGGTTTTTTTAAACTTCCCTTTAGTTTTGGCTTAAGCCAAGCTGGAAGTAGTACATGGATTTGGGGGGACAGTGCTGCAGCCGTGTGCCGCTGAACTTCCATTGCAGCTCAGGAAGCGGTGGGTCACAGCTTGATTTTATGGCTGATGTTCTTCAATGAGTTCTGCTTTTTCCGTGGCAGAGAGGGTTTTAGCTGCTGGTTGTGATTCGTAAAGTTCTGGCAGTATAAAAGACTGCAACTGTATCTGAAGCCAATTAATATTGTCCGATTTATTTGCTGGTGTTTGTGTTTCATACTTCTGTTGTGCCAGATGGTACCGTTTCTGCGATAATTTACAGGGACCGTTTCTTACGTTTCCCCGCAGTTATGTTTGCCTACGAGCAGTGCCTCCTGGTTCTGGGCCATCACCCAGATATCTGGTATGAAGCTGCACAGTACCTCGAGCAGTCTAGCAAACTGTTGGCCGAGAAAGGGGTAAGCAGACTGCCACTCGTTTGCTTTCTTCCTTCATTGCTTTGACAGGGTGTGCTGTTAATTTTTCCCCAAAGACCTAAAAACCAAGGAGGGGGGTGTGAAAAACGCTTAGCGCCACAAGTTGTGTCGTGTTCAGAGTTTTAAGTTGGGGTTATTTTAAGAAATAAAAATACTTGCATTTGAGATAAGAACTATGAAAACTATTTTAGTGTTGGCCAGTTTTAGGTCTGGGGAGGTTTTTTGTGATTCTTTAAGAACTGGGGAGACGATTATCTCTTTATTGGAGTACTGCATGGAAGTTCGCTGGGACTGTCACGCACAGGAGATATTCCACAGATTGGCCTTTGTTGTCACAGATGCTGAACAATTATGTTATCATACTTATTTTATAACAGGACATGAACAATGCTAAACTTTTCAGTGATGAGGCTGCTAATATTTATGAAAGAGCGATCAGCACTTTATTAAAGAAGAATATGCTTCTTTATTTTGCATATGCAGATTATGAAGAGGTGAGCAAAACCAGTGATGTACTGACATCAAAACCCAAAGACATTTCTCATCAATAATGTCATTTATTTCAAACATACTGAATACACAGAATTCTATAGAACTAATTTACTGATTCTTCTAGCCTTAACCTCATTCAGGTTTCTGAGACAGCTGACAAAACGGAGAGGAAAAGCCCCTAGTATGAGTTACAAAATTTTTGAACGTCTACTGTCTTTCCACTGAAGTATTGACTGTATTTTTCAGATTACAATGAAGTTGAAGGGCTGATAAATTTACATTTACCAGACCATCAGCTTCTTCACTTTTAAAATGGGGATAAAAAACACCTTTCTTACCTAATTCTTGGGGGTTAGATGTATTTGCATGGCTGTGAGGGAAGATGGGAGGCACCCTGTACTGCAGCTTTCCTGAGAAATCTCTTTACCCAGGCTACCACCACACTGCGCAGCCTCCGTGAGGAGTAACACCCTGACAGGTGTTGGTTTTGCGTGTGAACCATCAGGAATAAAGGCTGTTTCTCACTGATCACGAGGACTATTGAATCCTCTGCAGGATCTGTTTTGCACGTAGATCCTGAGGGCAACAGCAAAAAAACAACCTTAAAACAAAAAGCCTTCCTTGGCTTTCAGCACAGCCTCTTGTGTCCTAAGCGTCCTGGCAATTAAAATCTTTCAAGGTCACACAGTACAACTTGGAGGGCTGCAGCTGGCAGGAACAGAGCATTATTTGAAATAGGGTTGGAGAGTGAAGAAGGTGGTTTTCCTAGCTGTCTGCACATGACTTTTAAACAGAGGTAAAGGAAACAGTCCTCTTATCCCAAACACCTACACTGGCAGTTCTGCTGCAGTACTGCTACTGGATTAGAAAAAGTCTTTGGGGATTCTTGAGGAGCGTGTACTTAAGCGAGTCAGCACTTAACGTGGGAATTAAAGAAATGACTGCCGGAGACAGAATGCATCTGAGTGAAGAGACTGACATTCGTAGTGTTCAAGTGGGGAAAAAAGGAAAAGGGGGACTTTTAGGTTTTTCTTGAGATTGATTTTTGCATTCTTGGAGGTGATTTGTAACTAAGCAGGCTGTATTTCCTTGTATTAGAGTCGAATGAAGTATGAGAAAGTACACAGCATATATAACCGACTCCTGGCTATTGAAGACATCGATCCCACGCTGGTAAGATGACCCTTAGCACTGAGTTTGTTCACATTTGCACGGACAGTCACCCGAGTACACCCAGAGAACAGGGACGTACTTACAGGAGTACATTGCCTCACACAGATACTTGAGCAGGTGGAGTACCGAGATGACAGAATTAGAGTGAAATTTCGGCAAGGTTGATAATTACAGCCTTTAATCTAAGTCATGTGCAGTTTTCTCCTCTGTCTCTTTTGGAGAATCTCTTAAGCAATGAAGATAGCAGGTATTAAAGATTTCACGACGCAGCCCATAAGAATTGGTGTAAGTTTTGTTGCCTCAACTAAAATTTCACCTTGCCTCCCCGTAACTGATCAAACCCACAGCGCCTTTGCCCACTGCTCTCCCGACACAGAAATACACCGTACTCTGTACGGGTAGTTTGCAAATATTTGTAACGCAGCGGATAGATATCAAACAGTGCTGTACATCATTGTCTGTAGCGCCAGCTGCGCTAGTACTGAACAAATGGTGGGAGCAAGTAGCCTGCCCTGAAAAAGTTATTTAGCTTATAAATAGACACAGCAAAGCATGAGAAAGAAGAAGGAGGTCTGAGATCTAAAATTAAACAGGGCAGTGTCAGAGGAAAGGCATCCACTCACTGACTGTTCTGTTCATGAAACACGGACCATTGTGCTTCCCAAATACACATTTTCGGAGAAACCCCACATACCAGTTCCTCCTGTTTGAGGAATGCTGTCATTTGTGATCTAATTCAGAGCGGAGGAAAGTGAAATCCCAAAGAAATGCAAATCACAAAATTAAATAGCTCATTCCCTATTTCCTTCGTCGGGTATAAATACCTGCAGACAGGATGATTTGTATCTTGGATTGTACAATGTGCAGTAAAAATGCTTCATCAGGCCTTTTGACTGTTCTTTAGCCTTATGGATGTCTTAACTTTATTGGGAAGTACCATTTTTAATAAGCCTTTAGTTCTCCCAAGGCGCCAGCTTATGTAGATTACATTCATCTGCTCACCTGCCCTTCCTTGAAAAACCCGAGTATTAACTACTGTCATTTCAGGGGATCAATCTTAGTGTATGCCATTAAAATACAATGCTTTGCCTCAGTATTTATAGCAAAACATCCCGGAGGCACAGCACAGGCTTGTTTCTGTTATGACTTATCAGCTGTATTTTGTGAGTAAAGATTTTCCCAGGTGTGGTAAAGGACTTTATGTGTTCTTCGTTACCACTGATACTCTGTAAATATTAACGCGCACCCGATAGGTTTATATCCAGTATATGAAATTTGCAAGGCGAGCAGAAGGCATAAAATCTGGAAGAATGATATTTAAGAAAGCAAGAGAGGATGCCCGGACCCGCCATCACGTCTACGTTACAGCAGCTTTAATGGAGTACTATTGTAGCAAGGTAATTATCTATGCCGAGCTGGATGTTAAAGGAGTGTCAGGAGGGTGCGTGGCTCGCTGAAGCTAATAACGTTTTTTGCTATGTTTGCAGGATAAGTCTGTGGCCTTTAAGATTTTTGAGCTAGGCCTGAAAAAGTACGGGGACATTCCAGAATACGTACTGGCATACATCGACTACCTTTCTCACCTTAATGGTAAGCGTTAAGCTTTGAGCGGCCTAACGAAGCGCTGGCGTGCCTTCTCAGCGAGTGCAGGTTCAGGCCAAGCCCTTTGTGTTCAGTTTTCATTCTTCCTGAAGAGCAGTGAAACCTCTTCAAAACCTCAGCCATTGATGTGGGAAATCACCCTGCTGTTTTGTCCTTACTGAAGTTCCGGAAGTGCACTGACAAGAGATGCTGGGAGCTGCCGGGGAGCTGGCAAAGCAAAGGGCCGGGGGTGCGGGGGCAAGGCACGCAGCCCCTTGCTGTGCCAGCCCTGGGGCACAGGCGCTGGGGAGCCGCGGGCAGGGGGTGCTGTTGGCAGGAAGGTCTCAGTGCGGGGTTCCCCGATGCAATGTTAGAAGAAACCCTGTTAGAATCAACAGACCGTTGTGTGGAACTGTCCTGGCCCGTGTTTCGTGGGGAACCAGAGAGGAGCCGTTCATCCCGGGCTCTGCCCAGTCCTGTCTGCCAGATACCCATTAGAGTTTCATTTCTTCCAGCGTTCAGTACTTGAGCTCCGTATTTAGAGCTTTGACACCACCGGGGTGTATCACAGTCCGGGTTTTGTTACTGTGCTGCTATCAAAGAACCTGTATTAGGACCGGTTTGTTGCTATCAGCAGACTTTGCAATAAGAAAGTCACAGTAGAATTCAGCATTGATGAAGTTCTGTGGATGTGTTCAGATTTTTTTCTACTTGCTGAAATTCAAATGCGGGTATCGGAATGTCAGCCTTGTATTTCATGCAACGTACACGTTTCTGTGAATGGACATGATTTAAAATTCTCTTTAATATATTTTACTCACTGTGATTTTTTTCTTTTTTTTGCTTTCTATTTTTAAAGAGGACAATAATACAAGAGTTTTGTTTGAACGCGTTTTAACTTCAGGGAGCCTTCCACCTGAGAAATCCGGGTACGTCTGCAAAAGCAGTTTCGCTACGCTAGAAAAGATACATAACCCCTTTCCGCTACAAACAGCCCACAGACATTAGAAAAATGAACGGGGGGACAAAATAGGGTACGGATGTTCCTTCCCCTCTTCCTGCTGTCTAACCCAGCAACAACTGTGACAGACTTGTGGAAGTCCCTATCCCACTTGCAGTGAACTTCATTAATTTATTGACTTTAGAACCTCGTTGAGGCAGGATTGTCGAGGATAAAGTGCAAAACTCCCCTGCGCAGTAAGGGTTCGATGGCTTGAGCCCGTGGCGTGGCTACCGACGTGTGGCCCACCGGAGAGACGCTTTAGGTAGACGGGGAGAGGGAGCGGAGAACATCTTTCAGGAGCGTTGTGTTAGAGAAGGCGGGTCAGGGACTTCGTGAGGAGAATGCTGAACAGCTCCCAGCCAGCTGAAAATAAAATAGGGAAGGATCCAGAAAAGACCTGGATTAACCCCTCACCGCCACATTTTCATATAGCTACTCTTTAAGTTTACTTCTCTGAAGAAATGCTTGCCGAACCCTTTGCAGTCCAAGTGCTCACCATTATTATTCCGGTAGACACAGGCCCCAAAGCTAAGAAATCGACCATCGCGCGGCTGCGCGTGTTCATTCTGCACTTCAGTGCCCGTCTTCCGTGAGGAGCAGGGTTATGTCCATTTTAAAAGTGAAAAAATCCCCAAGAATTTAAAAGCTGAGTCTTTGTCAAAGGTGAACTCCAGATCTAAAACGAAAGTCAAATCGGATCCAGAAATACGGTCAGATGTTGCTGAAGTTAGTTACGTATGAGAGTGAAGTTATGTATGAGGTTTTCCACAGAGAAATAAGCAGTAACTGCGTGTATGTCAAATTCGGAAGCGCTGCCTGTGGTGTTACAGGGTGTTGCTCTGTCCCGCTAGACTGTGCAGATGCACTACATCAGAATCTATGTTGAGAAGTCCTTCACACACCAGAATCCGAGTGAAAATCTCTGTAGTGGGCTGAGTAAAGTCTCTCTGCT
The DNA here is from genome assembly GCA_027574665.1 of Rhynochetos jubatus. Taxonomy (NCBI): domain Eukaryota; kingdom Metazoa; phylum Chordata; class Aves; order Eurypygiformes; family Rhynochetidae; genus Rhynochetos; species Rhynochetos jubatus. The sequence goes on from CM050663.1 coordinate 13,779,091, forward strand.
TACCCTACCTTGATGATAGAAGCTCACCTCAAATGCTGACGCTGTTTACACCGATAATCCACCAACAATCCCTCCCTTTCCATAACGAAGTCCATTATGACCCACTAGAGGGAAAGCTTCTACAGAAACACCTAAGGCACTGGGAAGGGGATGCGTGTTGTAGATGCGTCTAAAGTAAATAACAGAAATGGTTGTGTGTTCCCAGATCTACCTCCTTCCACCCTCTCCCCGCGTGTCTTTCGTTGGGTCGTGACCGGTAACTCCTTCAGCAACGGGCTGTTTCTCTGTTCTTTCGCAGGGAAATCTGGGCTCGGTTTTTAGCTTTTGAAAGTAACATTGGTGACCTAGCTAGTATACTGAAGGTTGAAAAACGGAGGTTTACAGCATTCAAGGAAGAATATGAGGGTAAAGAAACGGCTCTGCTGGTGGACAGGTATAAATTCATGGATTTGTACCCCTGCTCTGCTAGTGAACTGAAGGCCCTTGGCTATAAGGTAAGTGGATGAGAACACTTAATGTTCGTCTTGTCATTTGCAGTCCGAGCAAACCTCTGCAATTCCTTGTTTCGGCCTTGCCTTACACTCTTTTTCCTTGGTAGCAGAGCAGGTAAATGAGGCCTGGTGTGCCTCCTCCTCCTTGTCTTGGTGGGCAGCAAAATGCCAGGCACAAGGGCAGGAAGGAGCAACAGACTAACAGACACAACCTCATGTATTCGTAGTTACCTCTCATCTTCCCGTGGAAAGGCCGGTGTGTTAATGCCATCACCACTCAGCCACAGGCCTCCCCTTTGGCCTTTGAAGGAGCTCAGGTTTAAGTCCGAAATGCTTTTGGAAGTTTCTAGAATCGGGTCGTGTGTAGAATCATTGTTGGCTGCCCTTCCACGCCGGTTGGCACAACTCCGCTGACTTCACTGAGAACCGTGGCAAAACAAACGCTGCAGCCCCAGTGATCGTGCAATGGCTGAGGAAAGTGGTCGATGGAGATCAGTGGCCGCCGGCTTTCTTTCAGCTGTTTGTCGTGGGCAAGTGCTTTGGTGCAGCTATTTGGAGTTTACAGGCTCGGCCAGACGCCTGGGTCTGGCGGTCTCCCATCTCATTTCGGCCCACGTGTGTTTTAGCCACGTGGAGGCCGTGACACTTTGGAAAACCATTAGAAGACAGCAGAATGTTTGGGTTTTTCTCTGCACGATGTCAGGTGGGCTGCCAGGGAAGTAGACACAGCTCCGTTGGAGGAACCGCTGTTTGCCATTTGCGTGAACAGGAAGAGAGGGTCTAGTTCATGTCTCAGAGTGCCTCAGCTTCCACGTAGTTCTTACAATTTTTGAAAAATACGGACGTCATCGAGGTCAGCAAAGCAGCTGAACCGTTGGTCTTCACACCGCTGTAGATTAACCTGAGGGGTGGGAGCAAGGGTCACACAGAGCCACTGAACGCTTCTCTTGTAACGCAGTCGGGACACAGGTACTCTGAAGTTACCGGGGCTTTACCAGAGTACGTGGTGTGTACCTAAGCCGATGCAGCCCTTGGGCTCATCGCTGTGGCTTGTAACGTGCCAAAACTTAATCCGCTGTGAAGCGATGCTTTGCAGCCTGCTGACTGCCTTATGCTCGCTTTCTTCCCAGCTAAAGCGAGCTGGGGAACGAAGCGATAGCGTAGTGGTCTGCACCCGTTCCCCTAAATCTTCTTAACCTCAAAACAGGAGCCACTCTAAAATGACAAATACGGTCCCGTTCCGTAACAGAACCAAGTGTTTCCACTCCCAGCTGGGACGCTGTAGGACTGAACTGTTTGACGATAACATGCGAGCTTTGCCCAGATGGTGGTCTGAGAGGACATCTGAAATGACAGTGGTGACAAAGTGACAATAAGTGACTGCTGTAGCGCTGTTTTGTTCTGTGATTTAAACAAGGCGTGGGGCGCTGCCAAGCTCAGTGCCCTCTGATTGGCTTCCGCAGGATGTCTCCCGTGCCAAGCTGGCAGCTATCATCCCGGACCCTGTGGTTGCACCCTCCATCGTGCCTGTTCTCAAAGATGAAGTAGACAGAAAACCTGAATATCCGAAACCGGACACTCAGCAAATGATTCCGTTTCAGCCCAGACACTTAGCACGTAAGTCAGCTGCTCAGCCAGAAGCGGTTGTGTTTCACCTGGCAGCAAGTTACTAACCTGCGCGTTCAGCAAACCTGATCACAGACTTGCCGAGGCTTCAGTCATCTAAGCACCTACTTAGAGTCTCAGGCTGTCATTTAATTGCATTGCCAACGGCGTGTATGTTTTACTTAATGCTAAGGTCACACAGAAATAACTACGAGTAGTTTGGGGTCTGGTACGTGGTAATGAGCTGTTACACACTGCTCGTGGCCTTCAGATCACTGACTAAACAGCAGGTAATTAGTAGAGGCAGAGTGTCAGGGTAGGAATTATTTGTACCAAACAATGCTGCTGCAGCAGCAGTCCAAGTCTGGCTGTCTTGCGCTGGCTTCATACAGTTTTCCTCCCACAGCTCCAGGTTTACATCCCGTCCCAGGTGGTGTCTTTCCTGTTCCACCAGCAGCTGTGGTTCTCATGAAGCTCCTGCCACCTCCCGTTTGCTTTCAGGTGCGTTTTAACGAATTCTGAGAACTTCACGAAGTTGCAGAAGAGATTGTGTTGTGGCAGAACCAGAGCTTGTGTCACTGTTCACAATAACCTTCTGAACTTTCTCTTTCTGGTAACACACCAGGGTCCCTTTGTTCAAGTGGATGAGCTCATGGAGATATTTAGAAGATGCAAACTGCCAGACAGTAAGTTACTCGTTTGCTCTGGGGTGTGTGACAGTGCCGCGAGTGACTGTTACACGGGGGTGTTGCTGTCTGAAGGCCAGACCTTGTTTACAGAGGCGTATTCCTTACTTAAGTGTGGAACTGGCTACCTGTGTCGGTTGGAATCAGCGCAGAGATGTTTGTGCATTGACTGGTGGGGAGATGAAAAGTCAAAAAGCTGAAAATCACCATTTTGGTGGCAGCCACTAAAAGAAAGAGATGGAGAGTTTCACAATATCCCTGAAAAGCAGCCGGGCGTTATTCCTAGCAGCGCTGCAACTGTGGCAGTAAATTGCCCGTTTGCCGCGCGCCAAGCTCGTCGGTAGGCGTGACGCTGAAGGCAGCGTTGCAGCGCCGGCGAACAGGAACGGCGTTTTCCGAGCTCCCACAAAGAACGCAGAGTTTCGAAAGCCAAAACCAGGACAGATCTGTGCTCCGGGCTTTGCGTAAACGAGGGCGGATGGTCACGTTCACGTTTCGCCCCCTCTAGCTTAAGGAGCAAATGCTCAGCGAGAGAGCAAGCTAGGATTTAACTTTTTGGAGTGAAAACAAAGCGCGTAGCTACGTGCTGTTTCTGACGCTTTCTCCGCTGATGGGCAGAAACGGACTTGCTGCGCACGCTTCCGGCGAGTCGCGCTGGCCCTGCTGTTCCCCCCGCGGGCTTTCCTCTTCCGTTACGCTTCCAAGCGACCTCAGTACTCGCGTAAAGGGAGGTCTCAAGCGGCAGCACCTGCTTTGCAATCGGTGTGTGCCATAGCTCGGCCTTTCGGGCAGTCGAGACGCCATTCCTAACGTCTGTAGGAGAACAGGGTAGGACAACGCCTCCTGTTCCCAAAATCTCCGCCTCTCTATCCTGGTGTCCCTGTTTCCATGCTCGTTTCTCATCAGGGAACTTAGTTTCACGGGTTAAATTGATCTTTTTCTCTCCTGAAGCTGTTGAGGAAGCTGTACGGATAATCACCGGAGGCCTGCCTGAAATAGCTGTGGAGGGCAATGGACCTGTGGAAAATAATGCTATGCTCAATAAGGTGGTTAAGAGATCCCACGAAGATTCCGACGACGATGAGGAGAAGGGATCTGTGGTTCCCCCTGTACACGACATCTACAGAGCCCGACAGCAAAAGCGAATCCGGTGAGTTTGGAGCTCTGCTGTGACAGACAGAGACTTGCATTGAATCCGTCGGCCTCTTGAAAGTCAATGAAAAGGGACAGCTGCAAACAAAAAAAATCTTGAAAATGGTTTTGTTACTGTGGTGCCTCTTCTCCCATATGGTTCCTGATCCGAAAACAGCCAGAACAACCTTAGAATGTGCTCTGAACAAAACTAGGTTTTCTACCCCCAAAGTGCAAAACGGCAAAACTGCGTTTTGTTCTTCAAGGGTGTTCGCATCCACCACTTGAAATCTTGAGGGTTTTCAACAGTTTTATTTTAAAAACTGGATGGCTTATACTTGTGAAACATTTTTAATTCACATTCTCGGGAAAACAGTTGTTCTCAGTTTGTTCATGTAGTGTCCTGCCTTACTGTTCGTTTTTATTTATGGCAGAATGTATGGAATCTGTTTTGTAGTTGAAAATGGAAAAAAACCCCGTTCCTTTAAAATAAAAGGATATCCGTAACATCATGCCTCATTCTGCTTTTATTCAAACACAGCAAGTTACTTCTTAAATATTACTCAGCCACTTTGACAGCGACGTTAATAAGACCGATCGGAGCATACACAGAATTAGCTTTGCTTCTGGTTTATAGGGGATACAGTACACTTTCGCTTTTAATTCCGTGGCTGTTTAAAGACGACAGCATCGTCAGACCAACTCGGTACGCGGGTTCTCCAGGAGTCCAGCTAACAGAGCCTGTTCCTGGGTGACCGCGCTCGGCCCCGCTTAACGCACGAAGGGCCACGTTCACGTTGAGCTGCGCCGTTCGACCTGTTTTCACAGCAGCAAACGCTGCGTGAACTCTCAGAGCGGTTTCTCTGCGTCCTTTTGGATTTTAACTGGCAATTGACTCTTCAGAACTGCACTCTGAGGAGAGCGTCACAACCCCCGCGGGCTACAGGGAATCGGGACAATTCCCGCCCCCGGAGACGACTCGGTCAGAGCTCCCATCTACCAGGCTGAGGTGAAACGTGTCTGCATAACTGTGTATGTCCACCTGGAGGTGGGGGCTGGCCCTACCAATCCCAGCAGTTCTTCTTTTTCTGCCACTTCGCTGTGTCTCCCGTTTCTTTAAAGAGGACGCAGAGAAACCGTTTCTCAACCACCATCGTTGGAAACAACCACCTGGGAGACTCCCTAAGGTCAGTCGCGCTCGGGGGCGTGCATCACTCTCTTCAGCTCTTCCCTGTGGACAGGGGGGCCAACGCCCCGCCCACGGAGGCACTCGCTGCACCCGCGTGTACCCCCGGAGGCGAGGCGGGAGCCAGACGTGGGCGCTGCGCTTTTTGCCACACAAAGCCTTGGGATCGAACCCCTGCTGCGAGGAGAGACGGGACTTACTGCGTCCATCCTGCGGGCGGCACGGTCCAGGCCACGGTGACAGCATAAGCAGGACTTGGGCGTCACGGACACCTGGGCCTGAATTCCAGAACCGGGAGCAGCAGTACGTTAGGCAAGTACGACTGTATCTGTTGATAATCTACTGGTGTCTATTGGTAACGTGCTCTGGCGGGGGGTTGGACTAGATGATCTCTAGAGGTCCCTTCCAACCCCTAACACTCTGTGACTCTGTGACAACGCCGTTCCCTGCACTCCAGCACCAGTCCCACCCTTTTCGAAGCCTGTTGTTCCTCCCCACATCATCTAGGGTTTTGCAGTAGGCACAGTTCACAGGGCCCTTTGACAGCAGCTTCTAGGCGATGCTAAGATATAAAATAACGGCAGCGACTTGTAACTCCTGCAACTCTTGCTTACCCGAAATGACAACTGCTTTGCCTTGGCTGTTCTGTTTTCTATACCTCTAGCAGCAACGTTTCTGGTAGCTCTGCTTTACGCTGCTCGCTGCGTTACCTGCTGGCAGCTGCAGAGCTACAGGCGGCTCCTGCACCAGTAACACGCACAGTCAGCTGACGCAGCCGGCCCGAAGGCCTCTGGTACCGTGTGCCGATTCCAACAGTGAAACAGCCCACACCAAAAACCAACTGGGAGCTCTCCTTTCCGGCTAACCGACCTACTCGTTCTGAGTTACCAGAGAGAGGTAACACCCGGTTTACTACCCGCGTACGTTTAGCCAAGAGAAAAAGCGCTTGTCTGAGCTGGTGATCTCTTACAGGGTTTGGTGGGGTTTTCCCTTGGGAAAGGGGTTTGTAATGAACAAGACCTGGGTTTACAGCTGCATAGGCTAATAGGGAAAAAGACGTCTTGCTTCTCCCACCTCCCCCCCAAGCAAGCTAGCGCAGCTCCATCCACGCCGACGTTTAAAGGAAAGGGAAGAATCCACACTGATTCATGGCAAAGTGCTTCCTTCTAGGACCTCTATACTGTTTTGGCTGCCTGGTTGATTCATAAAACGAACCTGGATGTTAGCAAGGAAAGGGCCCTTTTACTTATGTCACACAGCTTGTTGTTTGGGGTCTTTTTTTTAAAAAAAAGACGACAGCACATTGTGTTTGGGACAGCCCAGTACTTGGGCCACTTCCTGTTTGTAACTACGAGCTTGGCTTGCATAAAACCATCCGATTTTGATTACTGTAGGACAGCGGTGTGCTCAGCTAGGGGCAACTTTCAAAGGTGCTTAGCCCCTGGCTGAGTCTGGAGTTGCAATACGGCCGTAAGATCACGAGCTCCCCCGTGAACGCTCGTCGCTTCAACGTGCGGCTAATGAAATCCAAGACCTACAAATAGTTTAAGTTTCAAGAACACCTCTACAAAGTGAAAAAAAAAATTCTTCTACTGAAAATATCCCCTGTATGTTCACACCGACACCAAATCATTCGCGTCTCCCGGTCCGTTAAAATCACTTACGCTTCCGACAGTGCTCTGCACTTCCTGGGTGTTTCTGAAGCCGTGATTGAACGTGCAACCACCTCCGGTCGCAGGTTTAAAAAACAAGTGAATTGTTCAGCCTAAAGCTTCACACAGTTTAAATCCACCTTCTGAAAATGACAAAGGTTTACTTTAAAATTGGTATTTCGCGTAAAAAGGAGTAAACGACTAGCAGAAAGGAAAAAAAGAACAGGTAAGAAATGCCACTTTTATCAAAACGTTTTAGCTCTGCCCTTCTGAAGTCTTTACAAAAAGAATGCAGCCGCAGTCTATAAGACTGCCACCTTTGCAAGTGCTGTACATAGCAGAGGACAGGTAGCCAATAACCAGAACATTTGCTACAAAAATATATTGTGTTTCGTAACACCCGCAGGTAAACGGCAAAAAAAAGCTCTTAAAAATGCGGAAAAAACCCAGCAGCCTTCCACACGATCCGTAATGTTACAATAAAGTGCTGTCTGGCTTTGCTTCCTGCCTCCTAAAGTTCCTCTTACCTAGAATTTTAGCTTGTTTCTTCAAAGTAAGATTTTTTTTAAAGCCAAATCGCGCCTTCTGGGAAGGCTAATCTGCTCCGGATTAATTTAACTGAATTCACGGTAAATTAGAGTAAAGCGCCCTAAAATAAGCCGCTTCACTTTGGTTCTTCAACGTGTCCTACCTTGCATCAGCTCAACAACCTGAAAATTGCAGCCAGAAAACCACCGAGACACCCCCCGGTTGCCTACGTACATTAAAAAGGCATCTCTCCCGCACCCCCTCCCCTGAGCCCCTTTTGCCTGTCCCTCCGCAGCCACCCCCAGAGAACTCACAGGAACCAGTATTTACACGGAAAGCTGTTTTCCTACACATAGATGGGTGCGATTTTGTACCAACAGCTGACGGTACCGTACTGGGAGCACACAAACTGGTTTTATGATTCTTCTGACTTCCCTACAGGCTGGGGTTCCTCCTCAGTCAGTATTTTGCCCAGGACTGCATCGTAGTAAGGGCTGAAGACCATTTTGTTGTAGTTGACAAGACGAACGTACTTGACGGCGACCTCTTCCAGCTCTCTCTGAATAGGGCCTAATCCTCCAGGAACAGCAGGCGAGGCGCGCTGGTGACTGGATGCAAGATAATTCTCCAGAAACTTTTCAATTCGAGAATCTGGAAAAATTAGACCAAGGGTTTTGGTTTGTTTGCACAAGAGCCAGTCGATCAGCAATAGCGTGATCTCACGTAAAACACGCAACGCCTGCACGCAGCGAACGAGCAGCTGGAACATCAAAGGAGGAACCGTGCGTGACATGCCCCCACACACACACACACCAGTTTTACAGAGAGGGCCGAGCGGTCACCTGCCAACGGAGCGCTTCTGCCGAGGCGTACCTATGAGCTTGCAGATGGTGTTGTCGGGGTTGGCCACGGCTTGGATCTGCCCTTTAAGTCCGGTCTCCCTCTCAGCTGAGAGCGGTGTAAACCCATGCTGGGAGAGGCAGCTGTTCACTTCGGCGCACACCTTTTCGCCGACGGTAGCCAAAGATTCCTGCAGGTTAAAGGAGCTAGAGAACGTGGAGCACGGCGTTACTGCGCTGTAATTACGCGCTTTTCCCCCCACCTTTTAAAAATAAGCTATCCCGTTATAGTTGTCTTATTTATCACGTCATGGAAGAAGCGTCATCCAGATAAAGCCAGAACTGTGAGGAATAATACATTTTATATGCATGAAAAATAAAGCTGAGGTATAAAACAAGGAGGTAGGACAGCGTTAAACACTTCCAGACTGAACAATCCCTACAACTGAGAGCTGACTTTCTGCCCACAGCCAGCTCTGACTAACGCGAAACACAGGTACCAACCCCTGATGTGCCCAGCACCCGTTCCAAATCCGCGAGCAGCTTGCTGTACCGCACTCAGGTTCTCGAGGGAGCCGGGTTAGCTGCTCGCCCTCGTGTGCCAGCTGGGCAGCACCAAAAACATGCTCTGAGAAAAGGAGCGTGTACGTATCAGAAAAGAAGAGAGCAAGAAAAGACAGTTCTGTCTGAGCGAGCCGAGTAAAGACCGTCAGCCTGGGCGCACAGAAAGCCCTCATCAGTTCCTCTACGTATCCCGCAGTCCACAGCCAGACAGGGGCGTAGGCTGGCTATTTACCAGGGTGAAAACAGACCTGCACCTGCTCGGTGTGACCGGGACGAGTCGCTACTCACGGAAGATGCATTCCTGCCAGCAGCACCTTGACAATGGTTTTGATTTTCTCGGCAAATCCAGGCACGTCGACGAGCGCCGAGCCTGCTGCACTGAACGTGACCAGAAGGATGGTCCCAGTCAGGAGGAGCTGCTCCAGCTCCAGCTGTATTTCCTGAAAGCGGGTCTGGTCCATTAGCACTGTCTGCAAAGAATGAGGAAGCCAGCAGAGAGTACGGTCAGGATGTGAAGGACCCTGATGCCCACCTACTCACAGCAGTGGAGACCGACACAGAGAAGAGCAACACGTGCTGCAGGCGAGTAACAGGAACATAACGAAAAGAATCAACTCGCTACTTTTCCAACTTTTCCAAAACTTGCTTTTCCAACTAAGTAAGTTTCAATCCTGAAAAAGTACCACCTCTCAGAAGAGCTACGAGAGCTCTCAACCAAGAGATAAATGCTTTCGGATTGTGCCTGCCGCAAAGCTACAAATCCAAACAGCTTCTGTTACATCCCAGAGACAGAAAAGTAGAACAAGCAGAGAAATCCATTTTTCTGTGAAATACCTACTTCTGGAAAAGGCCTGTTTACATGATCCCACTTAAGGAGCTTCAGATAGGCCTGGTTCTGCACAGCAGTGGAGCACAAGGCAGCAGCTCCACCAGCGGCACCATCACCGCTACAGTGCAGAGGCAACATCTTACGTCTCAGCTTGGCAAGATCATCTGCTGCTTCTTGCAACCACCTTGTGACAAGGTCTAACGAATCTGGAGGAGCAGGGGAAAAAGAAATCTTGTTAAGAAAATTTCTTTTCAAAGTCAGGTTTTTCCACCGATAATTTCCAAATAAACCCCTTAGGAACTAACACCCACGGTACCGGTTACTGACATGCAGCAGTTTCACTTATTGCATCGAGCGGGACATGGAAACCAAAATTCAAACCACACAGCTGCAGGAAACGGGAGGTGAGGCGATGCTGGCTCATTACGCCCTACGCTGAGGTGACATTAAACTAAACTCCAGCGTACTAAGTGCAGAACTGTTGTTCCGGCAGATTCTTGCAAAGACAGTTTTGGGGCACAAGCTGTCATTTACCACATGAATTCTACAACTTACAAACAACAATCTGATTTATTTTCATGATCTACAAGCAAAGGCACACAGTTTACTGGGAGGTCAGAGGGGAAGAAAGAAAGGAACAAAGTCATACTTGGCTGTTTCTCAAGAAACTCCTGAAACTTCTTTCTTTCATATTCAGCAGACTGCTGCATTAATTTGGGCCTAATACTACTGACAGCGAAGTTTGCCATATCCATTTTCATTAGGTCTAATACAGAGAAAATAGCTCTAAACAAACAAACAGAAAAAGTTATTCAAGGCTGCAGGTGTTTCAGAGGTACTCTTTACAAGATTTATTACAGACTGTCTAAGGAAAGAGCACAAACATGCATGGGAAACATCAACAGGGTGCTTAACAATTTCAGAGCATGAGACAGGGCAAGCATGTACACGCACGCACGTGCCTCTTCCAAGTAGGAAATAAAACCTGCTCTCCTATAAAAAGCCCCCACGGAGTTAACTTTACTAGCTCCACAGCCCGTATTTCCCAGGATGTGCAATAGTGTACGTTGAACACGACATCTGGATTTCCAAGCTTGCACGCTATCTGTCTTGGCAGCCTCTAACGCCAGCCTCAGTGGGAAATGAGCAATCAGACTCAAGGGGAAAAAAATCCCACCAACACCACTCCTCCCCCTCCAAAAAAACCCAAACCCACAAAACGAACAAAAAAACCCATCCGAAAATTGAACCACCTTAATTTCAAAGCAGCCTAATTCCTGCTGGCGATATTTCTGCCAAGTCAATCCTGTACTCTTGGAAGCTTCTCAAATTAGAAAACAAGGCGGTTAATGAAATTTCTCTGACTACTGAGACGTCGAGCTGTTCAGCCGAGCACACGGTGACACAGCAGACCCCTCTGTGCTCCCAGATGGCCGCTCCCTTTAGAACTGAAAGGACGTCACACAGGGAGCGGGGTGGGGGTGAAGAGAGCTCAAACTGGGGGGAAAGGAAGAATGGGTTGGAGAGCAACAACACCTCCTTCCAATGCTCCTGCTTGCCCTTTCTCCCCTTCGGCTGTCGGTATTAAATTCTGCTACAAAGTGACTCTTCACCTGCTGTCACACGGCTTACAGGCATTCGGTGTTTGAGGAGTCTCCTCCAGTGATGGGCAGGAGCCAGAGAAATACTCCAAGTCAGCAGAACAACGAGGGTCCTTGCTGAAGACTTGTGGAGCATCTCTCCCCTTCACACCCACAGCTATATCCCTTTCCCCCTCTCTCTCTTTTTTACAAAGATACTGGGGTCACCCTTCTGGAACCTCCCCTCAAATCTAAAATTATGTAAGGTACTCTCAACACGACTAATAAATACCAGTTCAGTACCTGAACAGAGGAACTATTTCATTAATATCTTTCAGTTTCTTAATTTCTTCATCTCGAGCTGGAGCACAGAGAGTCCCCATCATCCCAATAACAAATTCAACCAACTTAGAAATGTCCAGGGCCCCGTTCTCTGCCTCCTGTTTTATCAAATCCAGGTCAAGAACTTCTGTAATCTGGCTTCTCAGTCTAGTGTGGCCAGGCAGCAAGAAAGACAGGAGACTCTGAAACGGAAAGTTTTTAAAAGTGCATCAGTTCTACATATCAAAGGCTACAAGGATCAAAACAGTTATTGGATCACTTTTTATTTAAACTAATCGCCCTTTACAAGCGGAATCTCTTCTTTCCAACCAACTGCTCACCAACTCCAAGTGCTTCACGGCATTCTGTGTGACCCTGAAGATACTATGTAGTAAAAATGCTCGTACTGAAGACTACTGTACTTGGGTTTGTCAGCTCAGTGTTGGGGCACCTTGTTGATTCTGTAACTGCTACTACTGTCGTAACATGAAGGAAGCTTGGAATTATGAAACTATTATTCCTTACCTTTTATTCATTTTACATCATTTTGCATTTGTGTTTACATTCAAATTTCTCCTCTGGGGTTATACAACTTACATACATTCACAGACAGCGACACAGTAATGAAAAAGATCAAGAGTCCTTGATGAAAAGCCAAACTTCAACCACTTTTGCCCATTCCTATCAACGCAGCTACACAAATGCAGTAAGTTACCTCATCTTACCTCTTTAATTTCTCCCAGTAGTTTAATTGCATGGTCATACGTTGGTGGATCTTCCTTTAGCTGAGCTTCCAGACAATCCCAGAAAGCTTTGTGCACAATATCTCTTACTTTTTTTTCTAAGCTGTGGGTAAATATGACCAGTTAAACAGAATAATACTTGTCTCTGCACCACCTTCCATAGATAACCCGCAGCTCCCGAAGAACAGCACGTGATAACATGAATCCAACGTCATGATGGCTATACGCCGATTAGCAGAGAGCAGGGCTGTCATTTGAACTTACTCAGCCAGAAAAACTGGTCGCAGGACTTAGAATGGTTTATATCCTAATAAAGGGTTACACACAAGCAAAGGCAGCTACAAATTAAAATCCTTGGGAGTATCTATCATATGGTACCTCTACAGTAAACAACTGGAAGAAAAAAACAGCTCAGAAAGCACAAAAATTACAGCTTGTCTTCAAAAGACCAGTACTCCCCTTCCTTTCAAAAGCTTCACTAAGGAAACGCAAACCTACGAAGTAAAATGCATGAAGTACACCTAACAGAAATGAAATAACTTCCCTGACACAGAACCTTCTGCATTTCAACACATAAATACTGCAACTGCTCCGAGATAAAGGCCCGGTTCAGTCTGTCTATAAGAAATATAAACTAATTCCATCGCTTCAGCGTCAATTCCTAATCCAAACCCCTGCAAGTTACTGCTCGTCAGGGGGCAGGCTGCTGTGCACACCAGGTGTCCTTCGACACCCAAGGCAGACAAGGCGCACACAAAGAAAGCTCACGACGAAGACCAGATTCCCAAATCTGGCCCCATGTGCAGCTGAGGTTCAGGCAGCACCCAGGGGCACTCATGCCCCGTGGCCCTCCCTGCCCAGCCACTGAGAGCTGCCTGCTCCTCCGGCCGCCTGCCTGCACGTACGCACAGGCCGCGGGGACTCAGCTACCCGCGCACAACGTTCAACCCAAGGAAGACTCCTGAGTCCCTTTCCAAGCAAAATCCGAAGGACGGCTCTAGTCTAGGCGGTAAATAGCTGTACACAGAACCCTCGCAGAGGGTACCAAATACAGGGATCTGGTACTGAAGCAGGCCTGGCCCATCACAAAGCCCAGGCACTCCTGAGCAGTACCTGTTGTGGTGATCAGGTGAAGAGATGCAGATCGGCCACTCTGGTGAACAAGTACAGCCGCTGCTCAGCACCAGTGAGCAAAAGCATCTGACTTTCCAAAGCACTGCACTGGGCCCCAGCTCCTTCCCTCCTTACTCTTTTTTTTCCTCTTTCAAAGGGAGCGGAGAAAGAAGAAAGGATGGGGAAAAAAGGAAACATGCTAAAATCCTTCTTCTCTGAAAACTGCCGCGATCGATTCTGTGGCACTGAGGCACACCAGAACAGTTATCCACTATCACAGCGTGTTTTCACGTGAGAAGTCTGTGCAAAGGAGCGGAAACGGACACTTAACAGAACAGCACTGTCTCAACTGCGGGACTTCAGAGGGAGCTTTTGTTCTCAGCCATCAACTGCCGAGCACAAAGCACCTGATGGAAGTTCCCCCAGAAGATGCTGGGACAGAGAAGATAACGTAGAACGGGGAGAAGGAGCTTTGCACGTCTCAGGCGTGCTGTCCAAACGCTTGCTCCAGAGGCAGCCTTTGTGCAGGCTACAGACAGGTCCCAGTCCGCGGGACCACACGTGAATTGCACGTGACCTGCAAGTAAGGCAACAAAGGAGGACCGGACCACACGGCCTGGGTCTGTCAGACCACGCAGACGCTGACGGATGGTGCTGAGAAGACAGGTCAAATGGTTGCTTGAGCGCTAAAGTACGAGTCTTGATGGACAGCAGAGATGTCTATTGCCAAGTGCTAGCTCAGTGAAATGCTGTTTGCCCTCAGCATTTAGGGGGGCCGCAACTCTCTTTTCTACCAACTCAGAGGCTGAGACAAGGGAACAAAGTATAGCAAAGACTCTCGGCCTCTCCACTCAACCCTTACTCAAAGGCAGTTCCTGCTGGGGCCACGAGGGTCGGTCAGCACGAGCACATTTCCTTTGGTTACTATTGTTTAGCAGTCCACAGCCATTAATAAAACACCACGGGTATAACACGCTGGTGTCAGAGCTGGAAAGACAGGAATAGCCCAGGTGAGAAGGGGCTGTTCACATTACCGCCTTTTCAGTCAGGGGCAACCCTAGTTCCAAGCGACATCCTCTCATTACTGACGCTAACGGGAACACCACCACCTTGTTTCGCTGGAGACGGGCGTCAGACCTTTTGTCTCATTCTGATCACTCTCTGTAGAGGACAACCAATGCCAGCCCTCTAAGAGCCATCCGTCGCATGTCTTCCCGCAGCACCCGTGAAGGGAATGTGCTCTAGGATCTCTCTCTCGAACAGAGACATTTATAGACAACACCGCTTCCAATGTGCACCGAGTTTCTTCCCTGAAATATGCACTCAACTTTCACAGATTAACCCAGGGAACACACTGTCAGCCAGAGCGAAAGAAAAAGGAACAGCAGATGAAGCACGTAAGCATCTCTTCCCAGAAAAATCCCTGGAGAAGCAGACAGTGGGCTCTGAGAAAGCTAAAATGAGTTTCATCTTACTCCCACAGGCAGTGAAAGCTTGAAAGGCACTAAGAGCACTACCTGGATCTGCAGCTGGACTTGGGTAGTCGGAACACTTGGGTACTGCAGTCCCAGGCTCCTGGGCCAAGGGGACACTGACAGAAACCACACCACACTGGGATCCGCACCGCTCGTGCCCAAGCAATGACTCCGAGAGGTTCAGCTTTCACGGACGCACATTTCTGCGGAAGCAGAACTGCATGCTTACGTTCTTCTAGCGCTCCTTCCCATCTCATGTCAGGCACAGCCAGACCATACACTCGCCAGAGCCTTTCCCCGACCCACTAGAACTGTTCTGCAGTTCTACAAACGCCCATTTAATTCCGGTAGCTGTTTGGTAACAGTCTCACCTGTGTTCTGGTAACTCGGCTGGTTTTATCTGGAAGTCTCCATTGACAACGATTTCGTGTGCTAGTGCCATGTTGGTCACTCCCTTAGCTGTTTCCATGAGCTCTTCTATCGACACAGGCCGAGGAGGACTAGCTGCAACATAAATTAAACTGTCAGACAGTTATCTATATAAAAGCCTGTGGAAAAATGTCTGCTCATACTTTTGGACCCTTTCCACCTTCTTGACAGTACAAAGCACCAGAAGACAGTATTGTCTGAAGATCCTTCTTCCCAGCTGGCACACGACACAGGTTTGCAGTATTACCGGAAACAAAGGGCTGAACCCAAGCTGATGTTCTGGGCTCAGTATGTCAGCTGCTTCCAAGTTCCGCCAAGCTCTTTTAAACAACAAAACCTCATACCCAAACCCCCACTTCTTCAGGATTGCTTAAGATCATCTGTCTCTGTACTGTAGGGAGAAATCATTAAAAATGCTAGTATTTTCCCTGCACTATTCCCCCAATTATTGTGCAGATGCTGCCATTTCGATTTTCTGTTTATCTGACTTCACCTCCAAAGCAGTCAGCAAACAAACCACCATTAACATTAAGCAGTAACGTACTAGTCGCTAATTAGTCTCCCTACTTCCAGTGCAACTGGCACTTCTCCAAACCCTTTTTCCCCAGAGGCCACCGTCCAAGTGACAGAGAACGTCAAGAGCTAGTCCCAGCACCAATGCCTAAGCCTTCTTCCTCTGGCAGGCATTTGGGAGTGACAAGGATGAACAAGCAGCTTCAAACTGCGCCCCAGGGCATACAAGCAAGCAGGAGGAAGCGCCAAACCTGAGAAGAGAGGCGAGTTTTCATTAGGCAGGAGACAAAGGTAGTGACTGACTGCAGAATCTAGAGGTAGAAGAGGGACAGGGACAGTTTCAGAAAACTTAATCTGCTTCCTGGATGCAGTGAGAATTACAGTTCTTAATTGTTCTGGACTACATACCATCCTCCTGGGATGCTACTGGCATTGCAGCACTGCAGGAAGCATCACAGCCCTAAAACCACATCAACATAAGGGCAGAGAAGGTGCCAAGGGCGGAGGGGGGCAATCCCATCCCCACTGAAGCCAACTGAAACCTGTTGCCACTGATTCTTTGCGGCAAGGACTCCTCCTAGCTGCGCCAGCGTCAGTGCAAGCAGCGTGTGCGGGTGCCTCGCAATGCCTCGCCAAGAGTTAGAAGCACCACAGCTCTTCCCTGGTCCAAGTATTTGAGAAAAGGGGAAAGGCAGATCATCACCATCCTCAGGTGAGGCAGACAAGAATGGCAAGGGCCATTCTAGATTAGGTATCAGGAAGAAATTCTTCCTGGAGAGGGTGGTGAGGCACTGGGACAGGTTGCCCAGAGAAGCTGTGGGTGCCCCATCCCTGGAAGTGTTCAAGGCCAGGCTGGATGAGGCTTGGAGCAACCTGGTCTAGTGGAGGGTGTCCCTGCCCATGGCAGGGGGGATGGAACTAGATGGTCTTTAGGGTCCCTTCCAACCCAAACTGTCCCGTGATTCTATGATCTTGGCCCCTCCAGAAAACATCTGCTGGAGCAGAAGCAGGGGAAAGAGCCACAACAGAATGGCCCTAATGGCTCGATTCCTCTCTGTAGTTCCTTCAATTACTGTCCGGGCACAGGGGCGCCATACTAAAGCTCAAAATGAAAGAAACCAACCAGGGATCTTCATAGGCTGGGTTCAAGGAGATCTGGTTTAGGCAAACTCTTGTGTCTGCCTCATTTGACAATCCAGTTCGATTGGACTTAAGCTAGTGACAGAGAAAGGCCCTTTAAAGTAACTGCCCGTCATTTGTCTGCCAGTCAAACTTTCAAGTATAAACAGTATGGTTCCAAAGTGCTAATTTTCCATTATTATCTTGCTCTTTTCACACTCTTAAACCCTTATTTCCTTCTGCTTGGAGCTTAATCTTGCACAGTGACTCTGGGGACACAGCAAGGCCTGATGCTCTGAGAAGAACTAGCTGGACAACCAAGTTCACAGCTGACTGAGAGCGCTCTTGTCCGACTGCCAAATGACTTCACTCTAGCAGTGGATGCACTAAAAGCTAAGGCTCTTTCGTTGACCAAAGAACGCTCTTGAATCACGTCACTTCATTCTCACGTTATAGCTGCTCCCTCGCAAGAAGGGCGGGGCTGAGACCAATGACTTCTTTGTGGTACAGTGCGGTGCAAGACCCTGCCACGCGTGTCGCTGACACGTGTTCGCAGCCTCTCTCCTGACACACACTGCCTTCCCTATCGTAAGAACGTAAACCCCCTCAGGACGTCTCCTCCGCGTAACACGACGCTAAACCTCGGGGAATAGCACTATGAAACAATCAAAAGGAACGCAACAAATACAACCTTACGTGCTGAGGCGCTCTCTACAGAAATTTGGAAGGAGCTATCTGAGCAGTTCTGCCTCTTTGAATTGAATCCCTGGGACCAGAAAGCTTTCCCTTGGTTTTCGCTGTAGATGTGCCAGAAATAATTGGTACCCGTGTTGCATCCAGCTTCTCACGTCAGAAGCAGAATGACAAAGAAAAATAGGAATAAATTCAAAATATGCAATCCTGCCTGACACTAGCAGCAGTATTAGGACTAAATATACAATTTTCCATCTGTCTGGGAAGGGGGTGACGTGATAACAGCCTTCCTTGCCCTGCAGCAGAAACAGAGGCTGCAACAGTGCAGAAGGTTCCGCTGATAATGCAAACAGCAGCAACAGCTCAGCTAGAAGGTGCTGGAGTAGCGCTTAGCCTTCCCGTGAGCACGGACACGCCGAGGGTTCCGAGAGACACGGGGCTCAGAGCAACACGGTTACTGTCAACAATGAAGAACTAAAACAAAACGGGGAGAAAGGTGTTACCAACGGCACAAAGCAAGTGATGGAGTCACACAATATTTAATTGCAAAACAGTCCAACTTGCACAACATGCTATAAACCACCATGACTGGCTCCACCAAAACATTACAGAATTTAAATTTTTTATATATACAGCAGTTTTGCTTACACTTTGGTGTGTCACCTCTGTGTGACCCTGGAGCACTCTGCCGTATTCTTTTTCTGATAGACTGATCCGGGTTGTCCAAGCCCTCCTCTTGACCATCCTCCAAACCACTCAACTTTTCTTCACTTGAATGTGGCTTGTCAGGATTCTGAGACATTTTCAGTTGGTTCTTCTCAGAAAAAGAAAAAAAAAAATATAGAAAGGTAATGAATAAGCACTTTCTGACATGACTGAGTGGGAAAAAATCACCAGGAATTCTCCTGATTAAGAAAAAAAAAGAATAAAAGGAATCTTGTGAGGAATTATATGATGTAAATCCATAACGGTAAGGAACCTGGGCTGAATGACTCACTTCCCATCTTACACTGAACAGGACGCTTTCAACACAGCTACCGTTTACTTAATGGTTTACTCTGCATTCCGAGTAAATTCCCAAAGATCTGAATCTGTTTCCTCGCCATGAGGCACACATACGAGAGAGAAAAATATATTGAATTGTCTTTCTGAGCACTGCCTAGGAGAAAAAACACCGCAGAATCCTACTACAAACATGCTTCACAAAATGATTATGCCAAATGAGACATTTCCCCACTACGTAACGATAAAGCTTTCTGAACACAACATACTCCTGAACAACGAACAGGCCCAACTGCTCAGAGCTTAGAAGTTTTCACGCTGAGCCATCCAAAAGCATTAAGAAGCAGGAAAAGGACTGGAGCTAAATTAATATAAAATTCTACTCCCTTATTTTCATTCCATGCAAGTCATGAGTTATGCATAAAATATCAGGATTATTAAAAAAAATTAAGGAAGTAGAGAACACAGTTATAGTATTTAAAATATTTGTTTATTAAGCATTAGGTATTAAATAGTGTTTATATTACATCACCGATAGCTGCCGTGTACCCAAAGTTACACCGAAAACAGCGTCCATTAGAAAGCATGTCTCACCATTCGTGATCTTCACCTATTTCATACTCAGATTTCCCTCTGAAGAACGTCATTCCCACATCTAACCACTGAAAACTCCCCGTGATACAGGAAGCTACTGTTCAGGCTGGAATTTTACAGAAATCTATTTGAGAGCATATGATGTCTAACTCAGTTCAATAACCTGGATGTCCTGTGAAGCGGGAAGTGAGGAGTCTGCCTTTCAAAAAACGGAAGCAAGCTCCTGGAAGAACACCAACTTCTTCTTTCACCTCACATCCCACCATCCCCACTTGCAAAAATTGAAAGAAACAAGCTCTCAGCAAGAGATGCAGCCTCCGGAGGCACCTCACAGCTACTAGGACAAAACACTGGCAGCATCCAAGCCTACGCTGGAGAGGATGCAACACAAGCGAGCGACAGCGCAGAAATACAAACTGCAGCACTGGGATTGTTTTACTTCCGTACAACAGCTGTAATACCCAACCCTACTCCACCACTGCTTAATTCGGTTGCGCCAATGCACAGCTGGAAAGCTCAGTGCACCTAAGAAATGGTTTTCCTCTACAGCAGTGACTCGGGATCATCATCCTGCTGGATGCAAGAGAGACACAGCAACACACAACACTGGTCCACAGCACCGTGTGATTTCTGGTTTAGAAAACAAAGCATAAAAAAGCATGGGATAAGTTACACAGGAAAACTCAGACATCAGTACAGGTATTGTCAGACCCCACCTCTAACTGGAACAGTTGTTGATGTCCCTCCCCAGAAACTTGATCGTCTCCTCCTTCCCGCACACAGACCATCCCAGCTAGGACAAGCAAGGAGCAGCCTGCGCAGAGCGGCAGTCACACTGCCACCCTCCTAACGAAGGCAGAGCTTAGCTGGGTGTAACCCAAACCAGCGGGGTGCTCCAGCAGAAACGGACCCCCAGCCTAGCCGGCAAAGGGTCTGTTACTGCAAACACTCTGGCAGCAAGAGGACAGTAGCTCTGTTAGCAAAGAACCAGTTAATAGAAAGGATCAGAGCAACAGTTGCGACAGAAATTGTAACACAGGACTGGTTAAACAGAGGAGGGAAAGGTGTTGTTCAGTTTGACTAGAATAAAAGCATTATCATAAAGGCTTCCACGTTCATTCAGCCAGATTCTCTTCCACAAAGCAAGTCAGAATGTGAAGCACAAAGCTGACTCCACCAAGATCCACTTAGGTCCTTAATGCGCCCGACGCTCACAGTGCCTTGCAATCTCTCTGTGCTCTTTATCCTCGCTACCCTTAGAGAAGCGGAGAAATATTATAATGTATCTTACTTGGAGGAAACTGAGGTTTAAATTGCCTGAGGACTCACAGAAGCTGAACGACAGGGCCGAGGTGACGCTCAGTCTCGTGATTACCACGCCAGCTCTGCCCACCAGGCCATCGTTCCTATCACCCAGGCTACATCCCAAAGCATTGCTTTGCACAAAGCAGCAGATCGTGAGCTGCAGTCTCAAAACAAACAATCCCATTTAAATATCACTTGTCTAACAACAACAAAAAAGCCCATTTCAGCTGCGGACAGTGGGTACAGGAACTCCTGGGCCATTCTACCAACTCATCATTCAGCAGATGAGGTAAACAGGCACCCTTGTTGGTTTAGTTGTTCAGTTTGCAATCGTCTACTCTTTTCTGCTGGATTACGGCTATTCTTTCCCAGAACACATCTAGAACAAATCCTCTTTGCCCTGGGTAAATAGGCTTGACAATACCTTTTCCAAAAGCGTGATCGTCATCTTTCCTTTCACAGAACCAGCTCTCACTCTCAACAGGACAAAGCCTGCTCCTTGGCACTTTCCTTCCATTTATTTTTAATAAACACGGAAGCGTAAGAGAAAACCCAACAGATCGAAATTTAAACAGATTATTTTCCAGGGGTTCTGCTCACCGAAGGCCCTCGACTCCTCTGGTGCACACCAGCACGAAACAAACTCGGCGGCGCTTCTGTGGCGTTACAGACAAGACCGCAGCGTGTCCGCAGGCAGGGGCCGGCACCCTCAGCTCCGAGCGGCGAAGCCACAGCCTCTGTCCCTTTTCCAAATTAAAAGGGATGTTTGCGAACTGCCCTCCCTACCTGCAACCTGTTGTGCGTGAGGCCCTGCAAGTCCCGCTCCGTCAGCAGGGCCCGCGCAGGGACAGCACAAGGGCTCCTCACATCACCGCACCGGGCAGCGGCACTGTACTGTCCCCCTTCGCCCTCCCCGGTACTGGGCACCAGGCTCCCCGCGACGCTTCCACGCGGGTCCCCGAGCTCCTCGGCGCTTCCCCGCACGGCCCGGCCGGGGCGGTGCCCGCAGCTCCAGGCACAGGTGCCACAGGGGCTCACGAACGGGCCGCGGGACGAGGCGCCCCGCGGGTGATCTTCCAGGCGCCAAACGGGCACGGCAAGCCCAGGGGGCCAGCAGCCACCTCCCGCAGCAAGCCGTCCCGGAGGCTGGGCTGCCGGGCCCAGGCCCAGAGTCACACCGGCGCCCAGCCCCGGGGCCCTCCCCGCCGCCCCAGGCCCGGCGGCCTCCCAGCTCCGCGCCTCCCGCCGCCTCCCCGGGCCCCGCCACCGCCGCCTTACCGTCGCTCGGAGAAAGAGCCGCGGCCACCGGCTCTAGCGGGGCGGGCGGCCAGCCCCGGCTCCCTCCCTCCAGCCGGCCGGCGGTGCGGGGCCGGAGGCGCAGCCCAGCGCAGGGGCGGGCCGCAGCGGCTGGCGGGCGGTGCGGGAGCGGCCTCCGACGGCCCGCCCCGCGCTGGGCCCCGCCGCCGCCGCTCCCTGCGCTTGCCGCGGGCTCTGCCCCCGGGGCGGACCTAGAGGAGCGGGGCCGAGGCCCTGGCCGCCGTGCCAAGGCGGCGAGGGTCGGCGGTGGCGGCTGTCCGCCGCCGTTCGGGGGAGCGAGCGCTCGGTCTCTGCACTGAGCAGCTCCCCGCGGGCCCCGAGCGCCAGCCCCCAGCTGGACACACACCGATAAGCAGGTGCCTGCCCCACCGTGCTGCATCAGGCTGAGCCCAGCGCCAGGGGAAGGCGGTTTGGGCCTCGAGCAGCCAGGGAAAGCAGCCGTGGCTGCGCGCTGCTGCCCTGCCAGGATGCACTCCCTCACAGGTGCTGTACCCAGTGCCCATCCGTCCAACCTCCGGTAGCGGATGACCCATGCCCCAAGTAGGCGAAAGACCTTGTACCCATCAGCGGACACCCCCGAACGCCTCTCCCGCCCGGTTCCTCTCTGCAGACAGCTGCTCGGTGGCCTGAACGCAAGCTCGGCACCAAGGCCGGCCCGGTGACCCAGGGCGCAGCGAGATCCGCGGGTCAGGGCTCGGCTCCAGAGGCAGGAGCTCGCTTGCAATGCAGAAAGCTCGTCCTCTTAGCAGCGCGGTCAGCCCGGGCAGTAAGCACAGAGACTCGGGAGTCACACAAGGAGCACCCTCCTGCTGGAAAAGCAGCCACTGCCACAGCACGAGCCACTCGAGGACAATAGGATCAGACATTCTGAGAAGAAACTGCCTCTCCACACCCACATTTTAAAGCGTGGGTTAAGCCACTTATTCCAAGAAAGCAATTTTACAAGCCAACGCTTTCAGTTAGAACTAAGAACTACAAGAAATTACTGAAAAGGGGTGCACTTCCCTCCATACTACTGCTTTTCAAGAACTGATTATCTGTTAGAAGTCCTTTCTAACCCACCAATCTTGCACCCCCCTCAGAACACAGCAATACATCGCCTTCCCGCTGACCCAGTCACCGTCCCACCTGCAGCGCGAGGCCTCTGGAGCAGCAGTAACCAGGGGCAAGACACCACTAATGACTGAAGAGCTCTCTCAAATAGGGTTGTTTAACAACAGCTCACCACACAGGTCTGTAACACTTATTACTACTTCGTTTTCATGATTAAATTACCTTTGATCCCAACTAAACTAGCTTTTTTTCCCCCAAACAGAAGAGAACAGAGCTCTATCGACACCGCACATGGAACAAAAGTTGTGGTTTCTTCCAACAGTAACCCTAATGAGCTTTTTCTGGCAGCACCCCAAATATAACTCCACAAGAGTCAAAATGAGGTGTCTGCCCTGCTATACATTTTCCTGTTTGCAGTTGCCTGTGCTGCACAGCGTGGGATTTCCACTGTAGACTAGACAGAAAATACACAGCCATAAGAAACCCCAAAGGCCTTTCATTTGTTCCAGCTCTTTTCTAATTACAGCTGCTGACATCAGTAAAACCTACAGACAGAGCAAAACACTGCGGGGATGGAGGTAACAAGCCATAAACAGCATGTTCTGTGGCAACCAAAGCCACACTGACTTGAAAATCCAGAATATCTTTACCATCCCAGGTGATTCAGTGGAAGCTCAGCGGGCAGAGTAGGATTCAGTGGGGAGAAAACATCATCTTCCCTGGCAACCCCTCAATAGGGTACCATTTTAGCTTAAAACAGCACAGCAATTTGTCATACACCTGCACAGGATAGTCAGCTGGCAAGCCCGAAGAACAGCTGTGGAACAGGAAGCAGATGTTATTCAGCTCTGCCCATTACGGAGCAAGTCAGAGACCAGCGCTATGTGCTGGAGTCACATAATGCGAGGCCAACTACCAAAACACTCTAGCAGAAAATTCAGTGCTGGGGCAAAAGGCAGCTGAGAGATCTCATTCATGGAGAGGCACTTCCCACCCCAGTGATTTTGATACTTGAACAGCGGGAGCCGGTAGGTGAGGAAAAGAAAAGATTATTTAGGCCCTACAGCAATTAAACATGAGCAAAGCTAAACTCTGAGTACAGGTTAAACTTGGGTACCCTTGACTTTGGTAACAATTACAGAGATTCCATCCATTTCCACAAAATAATTTTATTAGATACATGAATACAAAAGATTTACAAATATATTAGTGTTTTCAATGCTGGAGTATAGCAAGTAATCTATAGTTAAAGTCACACACAGAGGTTAGTAACTCTGTCTCCAAAATACTGCATAAAAATACTCGGGTTACTGCTGTGAAACTGACCTAGCAGTTTCTTTCGCTCTTTGTCAGAGAGCTTTGAATCTTCATCAATAGCTTTCAGCAGCGATAACAGCTCATCTTTTGTGGTCTTCTCTGTATTGGAGCGATACTCTCTTTCATCAAGTGTTTGGCAAAAGGTATAGCCTAAAAGGAAACAGGAGACATTGACAGTTAACACCACAGTCAACCACCCTGGAGACTGTAGGCACCCATCCTCCTTAAGAGTCACATTAGTCATTGTCACAGCGACCCTTCTGCATCACCTCGTGCCCTTCTCTTCCTTGTCTGGGTCAATGACAAGAATAAGCAGCTCTGTTTAAGCTGTTACCTGGTATCTTACTGGGGTCCTGGCCTTTCTGCAAAGCCACCAGTTTATTGCTGACCATTTTATGCAGCGTCCCTGGGATCTTGAATAGAAAGAGAAGACC
Organism: Rhynochetos jubatus; assembly: GCA_027574665.1. Classification (NCBI taxonomy): domain Eukaryota; kingdom Metazoa; phylum Chordata; class Aves; order Eurypygiformes; family Rhynochetidae; genus Rhynochetos; species Rhynochetos jubatus. The sequence goes on from CM050663.1 coordinate 13,803,610, forward strand.
GTCAAACAGCAGCTTGGAAAGAGGCAATTCTGCAGAAATGCACAAGGTAACAAAAACTGCATCGTTTTCTAGCACTTACCTTTAACACATCTTTTTGGTGATCTACAAGGAATAAGATCAGGAGGTCTGTTTTCCCTCTGGATAAGGTTTTATTGTTGATAATAGCTTTAGAGAACGTTCTTTTCACAACCATCCTGTTGTCACTCTAAAGGATAATGTGAAACAATGATCAGAAGATAATCAGTCTTCCCCTTTAAAGGCATTGCCTTTGTTCTTCTGGACTCCCTGCTTCTCCTGTAGTCACAGAGTTAAGCTACAGATGCGTTTCTGACAGCATCTGGGGCCTCTAGATTTCAGTAAGTATAAAGCAACACGTGAAGTAGGCACACTTACCTCCTCCTGCAGCTTGAGCTCAGAAGTATGTGCTGCCACAGCCATGAAGTACAGTAGCCTTCTGAACTCCTCCCTGACTTGGCTGTCTAGAAGTTTCAAATAGAGCTGAACAGCTTCCAAAGATTGCTCCATCTTCCCATTCACTGGGGAGAGAGAAAGGTATCTACTGCCGTGTTTATATAAATAGGTGTTACAATAAACCACCTAAATTAGCCACTGAAGAGAAGTTTCTCTCTCGAAACAAAACTGGCCAAAGCAATCCATCCTCACAGGTTTCTCACAGGCTGAGGAGAGCTGTTTGCATACAATTGGCGCCCAGCCCCCACCCAGGCTTTCAGGCTGACCTTTACGAAAGCTCACTTTCAGTTAAGCTCAATTACAGTTCAACCATCTTGAATGGGCTGTGAAACACTGAAAAAGGAAAATGGTTCTGTCTAGAAAACTAATGACCTCTTGTGGATCTACCAAGAAATGAGGAATATGTCCTAGAAAAGTGGGCTAGCTTGATGAATTAATTACAAACCATCCTGTAGAGCGTCGCTGTTTAGCTGCCTCGCTACGCAGAATACCCTTTTCAGACGTGCATGATGTAGGCTGTACTAGTATCCTCCCTTTATCATGCAGGGAGGAGGAACAGGATATAAATGCAAAAACATTCCTACCAACGTGGAACAAGACAACCAATCAAGGCAGAGAAGGATGAGAAATAAGGAGAATAGAGATGAGATGTCAATTGATAATGGAGACATCAAAAGCTTTCTAAAATACTGATTAAACATAAAATTTAAGAAATGCACATTTCTGTGCACAAGAGGATGGCGTTGTGAATGAATGCAAAGCATCCACACAGCTTTAAATGTTGGTCTTGTGGCCTAAGTAGTTAATATTGGGCAATATTTCTATTTAAATTTCAATGGACATTTAATTTCCACGGATACCAACTACTACCAAGTTATAGCGCTCCAGTTTCACAGCCATTCTGCTCAGGACTGAACACAGGCCGGAGAACTGCACACAGTCAGGATCAAAGTTTCCCTTTATTTCAAAGCAGTCTCCACAACTAGAAATTAAAACACCAGACTTGCACAAGTCAACCTTTAAGCCCGGCTGCTGTAGTAACTACCCAGTTTGTCAGTACCCTGGCTCACGTAAGATTAGGAATACAGCTTTATTTTACTCACCTAGTAGTTCTGCAATCCCTGACTGAATTTCAGATGCATGGCTTAACAGCGGGTCCTTTTTTTGGCTGTAGTATCTACCGATATTTTCAAACAGCAGTAATTTCCATGTATCTGCTTTATCTGGTTGCTCAGGCAAGTTCCTGCTAATATCTACCACCATATGATCTGGAAGATACTCCAAGCAATCTATCGCTGCCGAGAGCCATTCATCTGTCCTAAAAGACACAGGGGGTTAACTTTGCAGCGTTCCTTACTGATGCCTTTTAGAGCTGGTTGCATTGTTTTTCACAGCAGGTAAGCTGGTTTCTCACTGCCCGGAAGAGCACTGAAATACATCACACTTAGACAGTAGAAACTGACACACACCAAGGCTTCTCCGGACACTCGGGTAGATCGCAGCCATATACCCCTTCGTTATGTATTTAATCAAGATGAAGAATTAGCAACCCGCACAGGTGAACAGTCACAAGAAGTTAAACCTTAAGTTAGTGATGTCCTTTACTGTTAGACAAGGACATAATTATTGCTGAATAAACAGAAACCTGAGCCTTGATCTGATTCACACTGGTGAAAGTTTCTCAGACTATGCTTTTCAGGCTCAGCGTTCTTGGCTTTTTTTAACGTAGTAGGAGAAACTGAACTATTCCCTCACAGGTAATTTAAGGAAAAAAAATTCCAAATGATAGCAAAATGCTCTGTTCTTCCCTCCATGCAGCAAACAATATTCCCTCTGAACACTATTACTGCATTCAGAAACGCTTCCAGCGTTCAGCACAAACTGTCTCAGCCACGTCTGGTTTAGAGCTCAGCAACTGGTATCTACCAATTAATCCAGTCTCACCGGGGGAAAAGTGCCCCCTCACACCTGTTCGGCCGTACTGGAGACTACTACATTTCCACCCAAAGATCAGCCATGCTTTACAGCCCTGTGAAAGCAGCAAGTTTTTAAAGCCTGCAGAGGCGAGCCAGGAATACTCACTGCGAGTCGCTGAAAGCCTTGAGAATCTCTCTGTCCAGGTAGTTACTTGTGACGACATATCCCGTTCCCTTCCTTGGCTGTGGAAGCTGAGGTCTGATCTCCTGGTGCTTAAGTAAAGACTCAAGGAGCGGAAGGTCTATGAGCTGCAGCAGACGAGCAATTGTCTGTTCCTGCCATACTTCGTTAATAACTGGGAAGGGTGGAATACACAAAGCGCACACATTCAGCATGTGCAGGAAGAGAGATCATGAAAAAGACAACTCCCCTTCTCCCAGCAGACCTAACAGATAATTTTACCAAAAATAAAGATTTACAGTGGCAGAGTGTGGCACTTAGCAGCTTTCAGTGCGTTTATCACCGCAAAATGAAAGAATTAGCCATTTGTTTCGTTCACTACAAGTGCCTGGAGAACTGCTTTTTGGGTAAGTCAGAAGTGCCTTACAGTCTTTGTGCTCCAATTTACAAGCCGTCTTTGTTCTAGATAAGGGATTAAAAAAAGGCATAACAGTGACACTATCCTAATCACAGCTTCCACAGTTACGATCTGGCTGGAGTTTTGAGAGTTTCTAGAATGCATTCTCATTTTTAGCCAAAGGAAAAAACACATTAGGTCATAGTTTAGTCTGGGGGAGAAGACATGAATTGTGAGGAACAGTTCCACGCAATACTGAAGGAGTGCTGGACGCTGCAGACAGTTCGGAAGCCAGGGATGAGTTTTAGCTAACAGCAGGCTGCTGGCCACGATTAAGTGAAGCACGGAAGTAGCGCAGATAATTGAATATTGTGAAGAGCATTCCTAACGCAAGTCAAGCTCTACACAATTGTGTATTCTTCCCTACAGTATTCAACTCTGATTTATTTCAGCTAGAAATAATGGGTCCTCTGTGATGAAATTTTCAAGGCCAGGCTGGATGAGGCTTGGAGCAACCTGGTCTAGTGGAGGGTGTCCCTGCCCATGGCAGGGGGGTTGGAACTGGATAGTCTTTAAGGCCCCTTCCAACCCAAACCAGTCTGTGATTCTGTGAAATAAAAAGGTAAAAATTAAGCCTGCAGCAAATGTCATTTGCCTCTGTTATGACATGGTATTCAAAACAGAATACTACAAGAGTCAGTTTACTCCCTTTCCAATCTGACAGGCATAAGCCTTCCCAGTCCTACAGTTATCTTCCTTCTCCCACAACAAACGATCAAGACATTATTTGGCTTACCTCGACGGGACAAACTATCAGAGATGTTTACTTGAGGAGTATTTGCAGGCTTTAAACTCAGGTTTTCCCAGAGATCCTCCAAGCTCTCTGGTTTGACAGGAGTAGAGTGAAAGGACATGCTCTTCTCATGTCTGAAATTAAGAAACAGCTTATATATATATTTATATCCATATACGTGTTATCCATGTAGATATGCTACATGATTAAAAACTGTATTCTTTATATAAATATACACAAAACCTTCCCCGCCCTCTCCCTCACCAGACACTTTCTCTGTCCAAGTCAGACAGGAGAACGTGGGATACCTTAAAGAATTAATTGCATGCAACAACAAGTGCATTGTTCCACTCTTGGAACAGCTGGCATCAGCAAGCTACCTCAATTACCAGAGAAAACCTATGAAGAGGAAATAGTTAAGGAGGGGAAGTTATTAAAAAAAACTAAACAAAACAAAAAACCAACCACCCACACCCAAACAAAATTCCCTCCTCCAAACCTCCTGAGTTGTAAGGCATTATTCCTGATGGTGAAGGGAGGACAAAAATTAAGAGCTGTTCTGGAAGAAACTAGAAGGTGGTTACTCTGTAGCAACACCATTCCTAAAACTAGGCAGGTTGTTCACTGCCTCCACTAAAGAAGGCTCCAGAAACCAGTCACCCATTTCTGTGTTAGTGGGTTCTCCTCACCACTGCTTTCACACGCTACGGAGCAGATAGCATAATGGCTCCAGCCATAAAATTACTATTCCTCCAAGCACACTTGTTTAATTTCAACTTCTACAGCTCCTTTGTTCTTGGGCACCGCAAAATCCTTTTGATGTCCACTATCTTTGCTATGGATGTGACAAGCTGTATGTATCAATAGATCTGTTCTTTCACTAAACAAAAGTAATCCAACAGATCTGTGCCATGCCCAAAAGAAACACACCTTCATCCTACACTAATAGAACATGAATAGCCTTGTTTCATGACTGTTTACTCGATATAGTCCAAGTCTTGCGATTAATATATTTTTAAATATCACATTTGAGTGGTTTTTTATTTTACCCTTTCCAAATAAAGGCTTGGGACAGTTTGCTTTAGCACAGAACAAGAGCTTGTTGGAGGGGAGGAAGATGTGGGAGAAGCAGGGCCAAGGAACTACCCATTTTTAATCTCAACTTCTAGATTAAATTTTCAAAAGTGCTGTTACTAGAACTATTGCAGTAAGTACATGAACGCAGTGTCGTAACAATATGTTGGACTGTGTTCAGAGATGAAGACTGACCAAAACCGTTTAAGGGAAGTTATTTGGCAGAGTGTCATCTAGACAGCAGTGTGTTCTGCTTTGTGATGGTTTACTCAGTACCAGGGTTTTCTTTGCCCACTCCTAAAGACACAGGGAAACAAAACCTCACAGTCACACTTCTGCTTCTACGATAGCACGCAATAGCGTAACAGCCTGCCCGCTAGCCTAGGGACGAGTCACACGGACACAAAGAAACAGCTGAAAACATTTCAAGGCGCTAAATTCAAAGTGTAGTGGAGCTAAGATAATGACATCACAAAGCAATTTTTACCTGTGTTCTTCCTTAAAACCGGGATGCATTAGTGGCTTTTGCCAGAGCGGGGTGCAGTGTGACCAAAGACTGCTCCTTTGCATTAGCCTGATGCAGCCGAATTCCAGTTGGTTACACGGTTTAGAGCCCAACAGATCAGTATCTGTAACGCACTTCGTGTCTATCCTGCCACCCACCTCCCCCAAGGCGATGTGATACCAGACACACCAAACCAGTAACTACACAGGCTGGATGACTTACCCACTTCAAACTGCTGCTTCCTACTTATCTTCCATCCACAAATCCCTGTATGGGTTCCCCCCCGGTCCTGTAACTGTTCAACCGTTTTCCCTTCTCTCCCCCAGAACACAACGTTTTCCTGTTGTAAAAGGCTTCTTATCGTCACGTTCCACGTACTAACCTTTGTGGCGTACACTGCTGGAAATCTTTCTCAAGTTCCATTTGGTTTGAGATATTTGTGAATCTGTAGAGGCTACTGCTGCTGTCTTCAAAGACAGATCGTTTGTCTTTTCCAAAGACCCTAGTTGAAACAGCCTCAAACACTTTGTAATCCATCAGCGCCTGACACACACGCACTATTTTAGCGCGGGAAATATCAACATCCCCAAAATACTTGTTCTGTAGAAGGTGGGCAAAGACAACATCCACCGCATCTGAACCGATAAAACAGTCATGGTAGCACTTCAAGTTCTGGCGACGCTTTTTCACTTCCACTTGAGTCTGAAGTGCGTTGATAATGCTGCTCCAGACATACGTTGCTCCAAAAGGTTTCTGCGCCAAGCTAAAGCCTACGAACAGAGAAAGCATAAAGACTGAATTCATGCTGCAATTCGAAGAGAACTGCCCCCCTCCTGGCTACCAGCTTTCACGAATCTTGTCAAGATTTCCCGTTTGGCTCGGGTTGGTCATGTGTTAGCATTCTGTTGCTTTCTTATCCAGTCTGTCTGCACTGTCCCAGTGCTTCTCGCTGCTGGTTGCTCTCATTACACCAGCCCGAAGCTCTGCAACCTGCAGCTTCCAGCTTTTTCAGCCTGTCCCTTTGGCACTATCCCGGTGCCAGCTCCTCCATCACCTAATGGTTAGGCTTGCAGAGCCTACTCCTTGGCACACGTTCCCACAACCAAAAGCGAGCTGTGCGTAACTCCCCAGCTCCTGCAGAACACGGACAGAACTATTCAGCTGGGCAGGGGAAGGGGGAAGCAGGGATGAAGAGTCACTCAGAGCCTTGTGTCCTACAGGACTGTGCACACACACAAGCTGTCTACTATCAGTGCTTGGCATATCACTAACATCATCAAGAGTTCTCTCGGGACGCCCCTCACCCACACTTAACCCACAGAACAGCCTTCTACCACAACTCCGGCTGAGATTTAAGCTCTGTGTACTCAGTGTCATTTCCTTGAGCCAACCAGTCTTCCCTCCCCCAGTAAAACCACTAAAACTATTACTCATTCACTAACCTGATTAAGAATAGCATGCTAGCAAGTGTTTGACCAGAGGCTACCCTCAGACCACAAGGCCTGAAAAAGGCAGCATATACTTATAAGGTTTGCAGGTGGCACCTCACTGGGAAGGGTTGGAGCCGTCGGAGAGGCTAGGAACAGAATGCGTGTTTCGCAGTAAATCGGATGAATAATTTATTAAAGCAGAAAGCAGACGAAGAGGAAAGAAAGCAAAAGCTGAAGGACAAAATACAGTATGAGGAGTTGGCAGCAATCCTGCAAAAAGCCATCTGGGGTTATGACAGACCTCAAACCAAATGAATTAACAGAGTGATACAGTGTTTAAAAAATACAATAATAAACCAAAAAACCCATGCAACTCATTCTGAGCATATTACCATGAACATGTTCCACAGAGATGCAGGAAGTATTTTTTCTGTTCAGTCTGAAGTGGCATTAGAGAACCGTATTCCAATTTTAGGCACCAGAATTTCCAGCTGATCTACATCTACTGAGAGCCCAGAAATTAGCAAGTTGGCAGGTGAAGGGGGGATGGGGGGGAAGTTAAGGAGGGCTGTAAAGATTGTAAAAACCCCAAAAAGGCAGGGGACACATTTGAACGCACCAACATGGTTACAGAGGACAGCAATGGTTATCCTCAAAGCCATTATCACACATGTGCTTTCTGCAAAGATTCATACCAGGGGAAAAACCCCTCTTCAATGCACTGAACCAGACTAGGTGGAAAGTTTCCAGAACCTCCCGTTCCCAAAGCTTTAAACGCACAAGACAGCCACGGCACACACTTGCCGCCACGTTAACCTGCTGACACCTTCACGTAGGCAGAACAAACAAACACAGAATTTCCTTCCAACCCGACGTGCTGACTGCCCCGATCAGATGGAAAACCCCCCCAAACCAACCCAACGCCACCGAACACACGCCAGCCAAGCTGCGCCCCCGCGGCGGCCGGGCTCGGGGAGGGCCGGCGGGGCAGGCGCGAAGCCCGGACGGGGCCTCCCGGGCGGAACCGCCTCCCTCCACCGGCGGCGGCGGCCAGCGGCCAACTTTTGAACCTGCGTGGAGCGGGGAAAGGCGCCGGCACTGCGCTGCCGGCGGGCAGGGGCCGGGCACAGAGCGGGGCGACTCCGGCCCCCCACGACCCCGCAGCAAGGCAGGCGGACCCACTGCACCAGGCCCTGGCCGGGGACACCCAGCCTGAGGGGACACCCAACCTGAGGGGGCGCCGCAGCCCGCTCCCCGTCCCACCCTGGCCCCGCTCCCTGCCCCGTACCCGGCGGCCTGGCGGCGGGGCTGCAGACAGCGCTGAGGCTCAAAGCCGCCGCCTTCTCCCGCACCGTGGCCATGACCGGCGAAGGCTCCGCGCACTGACGCGCCCCGCACCGCCCGCGGGGAGAGGTAGCCCGCCAGGGGGCGGGGCCTCTGTGCCCGCGCCCACCCCCATTGGTCGGACCCGGGATCGGGGGCGGGGCGCGCGCGGCGGCGGCGGTTGAACGGCTGCCCGCGTGCCGCCGGCCTGCCGCGAGGCGGCAGCGCTTCAGAGCAGCGGCAGCGCCGGGGAGGGGTTCGGCCCCGCCGCCTCAGCGCCTGCGGTGGCAGAAGGAGCAGCGAAAGCCCGTGCACACCCGCCAGCCGGGCGCAGACTGACCCGCGGCCAGCCGGGCGGGCGAGGTTGTCGGCTGCACAACAGCACTGTCTGCATTGCAACTCCGGAGCTGCTGATTCCCTGACGCTTCCCGCAGCAGTGCGAATGCCAGCCTGCACGCCTCACGGGAGCACACCTAGCCCTGTTAAGGGCACAGAACGCCAACATTCTGCTGCAGTTACTGTGCAATTTCAAAAAAGTATCCAGAGCAGCGTGGCCAGCAGGTCGGGGCAGGGGATTCTCCCCCTCCGCTCTGCTCTCGTGAGACCCCACCTGGAGTGCTGTCTCTGGGGCCCTCAGCATCACAAGGGTATCGGCTGGAGGCCATGAAGAGGCTTCGAGATGAAAAAAGACTGAGAGAGTTGGGCTTGTTCAGCCTGGAGAAGGGAAGGCTCTGGGGAGACCTTATAGCACCTTCCAGTGCCTGACAGGAGCCTACAAGGGAGCTGGGGGGGGCTTTTTACAAGGGCCTGTAGTGACAGGACAAGGGGTAATGGGTTTAAGCTGAAAGTGGGGAGATTTAGATTGGATATCAGGAAGAAGTTCTTCAGGGAGAGGGCGGTGAGGCCCTGGGACAGGCTGCCCAGAGAAGCTGTGGGTGCCCCATCCCTGGAAGTGTCCAAGGCCAGGCTGGATGAGGCTTGGAGCAACCTGGGCTAGTGGAGGGTGTCCCTGCCCATGGCAGGGGGGTTGGAACTGGATGGTCTCTAAGGTCCCTTCCAGCCCAAACCATTCTGTGATTCTGTGATTCTGTTTCTTTAGGTTAACCCCAGAACAGGCCTCATACACGACCATGGATGCACAGCTAGTCTTGTTACCAGGACATATGGCTCGAGCAACCACATACGGTTGAAATTTCCCTCTGATATCTTATACGAGCTGTTTTTTACAGCAGTGGGAATTTTTTATTGGAACAGAAGAATAAATTCACTTTTGGGGTAATAAAAGGTTATTTTCTACTGTCTGCAGGAAACAGCTGAGAGATCCAACATCTTTTTCTACTAAGTAGGGACGATTCGATGATTCTTACTTAGCGTATTGAACAACATAAAATTCAATCGTATTTTTGGACCGATTTCAATAGGAGCAGAAACAAGGCCAAATTGATCTCCATGACACCCAAACTCAAAAGCATATAATGCACATTAAAGACCAAGTAATAGAGATATTACAAGTGATACAAAAATTCATTCTGAGTTCCAAGATTACTGAATTGTTGATGGTAGTTTTGCAAAACAAAATCCAGTGAAACTTCAGCCCATTCTACAGCAAACCAACATTTCTTCACGTTTCACCGACAGAGCAATGAAGCAGTTAATGACAGAGCTCTAAGAGTGGAAGTTCTTAAGTTTTTTGGATAAAGAAGTCTTGAGTCTCTGGGCTGAAGCTCAGAGAAAAGGAATCTATTCAAACTGTACAAAATGCCAGCCTTTGAAAATGAAAGTTCACATTGTTTCTCAACAATAGGAAGTGACAAACAGAGATTTCTTTCTTGAAAGAGGGGAAGATAATAAAAAAATATATAGTTCTGACTTTCAGGTGTTTCTTTTGAGAACTGCTGTTAAGAGCCTAAAGCATGGGTCAATGGGGATTTCCATGATACATTATTTTATTATTCCCTACTTCTGTAACAGTTCGATGCTGGACTTTTTTGATGCATTGCCAAAACATATTAACCGCAAATCAGTAATTGCCTGAGTTAATTTTCATTTTAAAAGGGAATTTATTTTTCCACAGTTGTTGAAATAAAGGGATGCGGTCAATCATCCTGCAGTGGTTCATCGTAATCTTGAGAGAATTTAGAACTAAACATTTTCAGAGGCGGTGTACCAAGCAGTTAAGGAGGACATCACACCTTCTATCAGAGAACAATTTGTCAAGATACTGCTCGCAGTGTGAGCTGCTAATCTAGGAGGTTCTAAGGTTTTTATTCTTGGATTTTATTACTGGGTGATCAGCAGTCTACCCTGGATTTCTGCCTTTGCCTCCACGTTTCCCCACAGAGACCACAAGCGCATATGTTTCATATAATTATTAATACATACATTACCAATGCATTTATTTATACCTTTGTACAGTCATTTTAAAGAATGCCATCCCATGCAGCCACTATGGCCATTCCTAGCTGGTGTAATTCCTTAGACTGCATCTGAAAGATCTCAGGATGAAAGTGCAAAGCGCTGGATTTGGCTTCACCTTCCACAGTGTTTTCCCCAAATTCACCTCCGTGAAGCTGAACGCAAGATGCACCAGAGAATGCCAGTTACAAATACATAATTAACATAACTCGTTTGTCAAATCACTTAGGACCAACTGAGCGGCACTCCTACATGCACAAGGAATAGTAACCTTGCTCCAAAGGCAGTTCCACTGAAAAATACAGGACTACGTACACAGGCAGATGCTGCAGGTAAAAACCTGGTCTGGAGGGTGCAGGTCTGCAGGGAAGACGGAACAGCACCAGTGAGGGAAGGCTGATGACCCGGAAAGCTCTACTCTCAGTTCTCTATCTAATAGCGTTATGTGAAGTTACACACAACAACAATTCTGCCACCATAACTAGCTTACTAAAACATGTTTTTAACTAATTATGCAACGCAATCCCAGTTTGTACAGTTGTGTCAGATTCTCTGAAACCGTTACAAAGAACTGTCATAGTGAGGAATGGCAAAAGAAAAACCCATTTTGATTTATTTCCAGGTCACCTAGAAATGCTCCCACCAACTACAACAGGATCGAGGGTGGCCTATGTTTTGAAGAGTTTTGGAACTTAAGGTTTCAAAAATTTCTGAGTCTCATGTAAGCACTGTAGGGTTTAATTAGAAGCATACGGCAGAAACAGAGTATTTAAATTCACCAGCCACGATTTCAGGTACGTCTGCTGCTCCAGATCTAATTAACTTACGTCAATCAAGTGTCTGCTTGAGGATAAAGGTGATGATAAAGACCTACATTCACGTCTTCTCTGATTATGGGGAGAGAGAAGGCAAAATGGATCATCACAGTCAGAAACTGATGAATACCTTTTATGCAAAGTGCTGTCTAGCTTTTTCCATAATGAACTTGGAAGCTGGACAGCCAACCAGCGTTTGGATGTGAGAGCATCTGTAATTTCCAGGCGTTCTGGGCACAAACGAAGGAGATCTAATTGAATTCAAGACCTCACAAAGTAAAAAAAATGACTGTGGGATTAAGTCTTTCAGTACCATTATTGAATTGACAAAAGTTGGAGGCTGTGTTGCTTAAAAATGATGGAGGCAAAATAGAATTAGCAGATCAAGGCTTAAGTGATCGGGAAACGGGTATTCTTGTGATCGAAGGTGTTCAAGGAAAGAAAGGAAATAGGTTGTTTCCCTTTCAAAATTTTTAGAAAAACTGAAAGGACCCCAAGTCTGAAAAATAAAATGCTCTAAAGCCAAGAAATGTTCAATGTCCCAATTTATTTAAATGAAAAAATGAATTTGTTACTGTAAACGGACAGACTCTGACATAAAGAGGCATTCTTGCAGAAGAATACTATCTAATTTCTTATTTTCCAAAGAATTTAGATCCCACTCTTCTGACGGATTAACAGACTCTGCATTTCAGATGCTAACCTTACACCTCACAAACACGCCAGATACAGAAGGCTGTCTCTTCTTACAGCAAACTTTTTTCTTCAGATCTCAACTGTCTTCCCATAACAATGTAAGACTTACTTAAAGATTAAGCGTATGTCAACACAGCTTAAACTTACAGACACATAAAACTGTATTGCCATAATCGCAAGGCTCTCTTGAACCCGATCTTTATGGCTGTTTCTGACAACGCAAAGCAGTAATTACCATAAACATTCAGAAAAATATTCCAGTTATTCAGAACAGCTACCCTCTTGTTTTTTCCCCACTTCCATATCAACAATGCCTGTATTCAGGGCAGTGCTGAAGCTGATGAAAGGAGAACATTTGAAACAGTAACCCTTAAAACATCGCTCCATTCCAATCACAGATGAGACACGAAATTGTGACGTGTTCACTGTCACAAAGATACGCACGGAAAGGAAAATCAACTGCTTCAGTTACAGAAATCGCTATATTTTAAGGCACGATTACCATGAAGATACAAAGTCCAGTATGTTTAATACTGAGAAAAATCCAACAGAGATCAGAAAACTTTTTCTTCCACCTTTATTAATCTCAAAGGAGCCTGAAAGGTGCCTTATCACCAAGTGACGTGTTTGCCTATTTGTACCAAAGCGCACGAGGGGTTTGCTTGGGACCCAGCTCTGTGGGTCGGGGAGCACCGGCACCCTCATGATGCAGAGCGGGTTTGTCACAGACTCACTCCGCTCAGTCCCAATTTCCCGTGTACATTCCAGTTACAAAAGATCATCCAGTAGTAGGTCTGTGGGATACAGTGATGCCATCCTGCAACACTGACCCCTTGATGCCAGCCAGGGCTGCCCCACGGGGAAGAGGCTACTTGCAGGTAGGATTTACTCCCGAAGCGCAAACTTCAGTACGTTATACTGACGCGAGATCTGTGAGGATTCCACCCTTGTATTCGTGGAGAGACCGGAACAATAAGTTCCCAGAACAGAAGCTTCTGGATGACTGACTGAATCGACAAAGGGTGCGTTGTTGAGGAGCGCGATCCTTCCATTCCTGGGCTGGAATACCAGTGTGGCTGTGCACCAAGTCAAGCAGGGCCGCGGTAAACGAGGGGCGGGGAGGCAACGCGCTGAGCCTGCGCTGGTGCACACCGACCTCCGGCGGAACACGCTGCGCTCCGAGTAAGAATCCACACACAGGGGCTGGAGAGGGAGCATGTCAGAGCTGGGATTACTTGAGATGGCCTACTGCAAGGAAGCGTACGGAGGGCAAAGACTATTAGCAATGTCACCAAAACCACAGCAACAAGCCTCTGCTTTTCAGTCTTAATAAATACTAAGGCATTTTCTCTTAGATGGATTTTTCGACTTTTCCTCTTGTGGAGTTTTTCTGGCATTCTGAAAGATTATTACATATTGTAACTATTGATTACAGAGTGCCTAAATGTGTGCAGGATGGCACGGTCCTCTCAGCACTGTTGGGATAAACCCTCCTCACAGAACAGTAAAGACTCACCGTCACCTACACAGCAGAAACCTGTTCAACCAGAACCAGCAAGTACAACCAGACACCAATAACTGAAACATTAGAAGTTCCCATCTGCCCAGCCGGGAGTTTCCAGTGCCCTGGTGAGCTGCAGTGACTGCACCTGAACTCCAGTATCCTGCAACACAAACCCAAATGCACTAGCTGAGGTTACTACTCAAAGTGGCTTTAGGCGGGTTCACAGGGGGTTAGTGGAGCACCTAACCCTTCCAGCCGAAGCACGGGGAGGTAGTAACTTACACCGATCTCCCAGTGACAAGTTTCATGGCCCTGCTCCCAAAGTTAGCAGCCACTAGTGGCACCAGCTTCATGGGATAGAAGCAGCTGATAAAGGGGGAAAAAAGGAGAACACTGAACGGATTTGCCAAGCATAACTGAATTCCCGATCTTGACCACTTGTTTTAACTTCTTTGGAAAAGAGCTACGTGCCAATTATACTGAATGCAAGGCTTGTGTTCTGCAGCAGAGAATCAGGCTTATTACGTATGCTACAAGCAGGAATCTCTAATTCACCTTTTATATTACTTTTATAATTCACCTTTTATATTACGATGTGCTGGGGCCACCAAACTCAATTACGCCGTGTTTTGCCAGGTCGGCAGCGTAGGACGGGAAAATGGCCCGGGAAGCATCCTGCAGAGAGCTTTGCTACTCCACTAAAACTCAAAGAGAACTTGCAGAGTTCACATCCAAAAGAAAGGAACAACCCTGGCCAAGCATTTCTGATTGCCTTTCCTTTTTTTGACCACCTGGTTCCAGAATTGCGACTCTTGGATTGTCACAAAACACCCGAGCTTCCTCTTCAACTCCTTCGGTGCAAAGTCCATTGCGGGTGGTCGAACGACCTCTCTGGCTGTTTAAACAAAGCTGCTGGACCTTGCACTGAAGCAAAGAAAAAGCATGTGCTTACTCCCTTTTGTTACCCAAGCTGTAGGGATAGCAATTTCTAGGTGCTGGCCCACAACAAAAACCTGGGGGGCCAGAAACCACCAAAGCTGCTTTGGAGAACCCACCTAAATCCTTCTTCTGCAGAAGCTGTGAAGGAGTTACCAATCTGACCTAATCCCACGCTAAGACATTGATGCGTCAGCTTTCATTCAATTCCCGTACCATTTACCTCCTGTTGCCGCAGCAAAAGCAGGATACACAGATAAGGCACAGACAAATCACACTAGCAGCCACCACAGAAAGGAGACGATGATGCCAAACAATGTCATTTTACTTGAAAGGTCTTGCTAGCACAAGCCCTGGAAGCCTTAGAAGGCTACAGCACGATATAGTTTGATTTCAAGTAACACGTAGAACAAAGTGAGACTTAATCATAATTTGAACCAAAAATACCTACAAAAAAATAGTAACTGAGGCCGAGTGGCCGCTACTGTCTATAACCTTTATCATACACACAGGATCAGAGCCACAATTAAAATTCTCCTGTGTGCGTGCAAACACCCCAGTGTGTCTAGAAGTGAAGTACTCCGATTTTGAAGCTGTTACATAACCTGTATGATTAGCAGTCAACTCCTGAGCGTGTTCCATTAGCTCGGTTACAGCAGTAACTCCGTACTGGATGAAATTCTGCAGTTTCCCGCTAGCATCATTACTCAGGCATTTCCATATTACTCCTAGTCTCACTAATGAGCACTTACTTGAACGCCCCTCTTCTAACGGCAGTTTCAGTGCAGGCTCACCACGCACGTGTTCATCTACATCAAGGTAGAAGACCTGAGTGGGTTGACTGAAGTATTAGCAACTTATTTCCAAATAAAATCCCTTAGCCACGTCAACGTCCCAGCTTGCAGAGGGCTGTAGTGCTTTTTAATTTGGAATGATGACAATTCAAACACTGTACACACGGAGAGAAATCCATTCATGCTATGACAGAGCCCAAACGTGAAGGCTTTTTGAACCCTTCACACACATCTGAAGAAAGGCAAGTGCCACGCTTTTGATGACATACCTGCATCTGCCAAAATAAAATAAAACTTCTTGTCTCAGATGATGACGATACAAATACCTCTTAAAAGGGCTTTTGCGCTCCTCGTACCTGTTTGAACACTGCCAATACAGGACAGCCCAAGTAGGAACCACGGTCCATTAATATACACGCTCAAAACTGCGTTATAGTAGGAGGCAACAAAACCCCCGCTGCTTCTATGCGGAGGTTACCTCCGCTATGCTCCTCAATTACCTCCACCCCAAAAGCTCCCCTAGCCTCACTCTTTCCAAAGTCTTCCTTTCCAATGACCTCCCACATCTGACACACGTTTCTTCCAACTTCCAAGCCCTCTTCTCCCTTGGATTCCTCCTGTATGAACTGTCACGTACACGAGGCCTCCCACCTTATTCTGCATCTGTTTGTCCTAAAACGAAGGGCCTTAACGGCTCCTTTGGTCCCTGCTCACTATTACTGCTTCTTCCCTCCAACCTTTGTGCATCGGGTGCCTTAAAAAACCCCAGACAAAGACCAACCAAAGCTAAACACACACACACAAAATAGCCCAGCGGAACTTTCAAAAGCAGAAACCGAAGACACATCCAGGGCAAGTGAGAGAGGGTACAGCCCTGCAAAAGTTTATTTGCTCTTTTCCCTGACTCACCTTTCCTTCTCCTCCTTTATAAATAGCTTGTTTGCTGTATTTATTGCTGTGTTCTTGTAAGAGATCAAATTCAAATTATTTTAAGACAGTTTTCTGTTCTTTAGTTTCTGGAAACGAAACAAAGATTTCTTAGGTTTTCTATAGGAGAGGCAAATACCTAACGCAGAATGAGCTATTTCGATCCACTAAGATACTTACCAACAAACTGCTGAGAGTAGGAGCTCCTGTCCTCGTTTTAAAAGCCGCATACATTCACCTTTTTGCCTCTTTCCCCCCTTCTTTAAAAAAAAAACCCTTATAAGTTATAACCTGTATCTGAAACATAGCATAAAAGCTTCAGCCTCCACACTGCAACGGGACATCCTCTGTGCCCAGCTGCTTCCCAGTGTAGGTTTTTGAGGGAAAAAACCCAACCCCAACACACTCCACTCCCTGGGCAAATGGTACATTTTATACTCAGCGCTGAAGTTTGGGAAGCAGCTCTTACACACAGGACCATTAAGACTCCAGCCATTCCGATCACCCTTCTCTGCAAGTAAGCGGCTCAGAGAAGGCCTCCTGTGTACCGCCACCCATCCCGGGCCCTCTGCGTGTGGGAAAAATATTCACAAGAATATCCAGAGCAATTCATGATAACTGGGGGGAACAAGAAAACCCTCAACAGACTAAAGCCCTCTAGAGCACCTTTTTTCCCCACGTGTACATAGAGGTGATATTCTAGTTTAGTCAGAAAGAGAACAAGAGGAAACAGTACAGCTAAAAACCACCTGAGTCACAGCGGTAGCCTCTCTCACCCCAACTGTCTGGCTCCTCACTCAGCACATCACTTTAAGATCTGGCAGATATACTGTGAAAATGAATTCAGGACCATTTAGAACCTATACATGTAACAAAAAAAAAAAAAAAATCCAGATCAACCAGACATGCTGAATTCATGCATTATAATGGAAATCAACCCAAACAAACCCTAGAACTGTACTTCACATTTGGATCAGAAAATGTAATCCAAATTGCTAATTTTTTCCAACAACCTAACTTTCCAAGGCTTAATATTTTAATAATAAATGACTAAGCATTATAAGGTTTTTGTTTAAAAAGTGTTTTCACTTTAATGGGTTTAGTTAATAACATCATGAATGGTACAAAACTGTCCTTTTTCACATTTCCATACATTGTATTACGGACCACCTGAAAATCTGGACTAAGAACGCATAAAGTGTCTCTTAATTAGCCCTAGCTTCATTTTTTCCATATGCAGAGGAGATACGCAGGAAATCATGCACCTGTTACCAATGACCTGTTAATATTAGCCTAAACAGTAAGACATGGCAGAACGTGCATTGTGTAATGCACAGGTATGTAACAGGGTAAGACCAAATGTCAAGTGTTGGCAACGAAGTAAGAAATTGTGGATGACACACTGACATTTTGTGACCATAGTATTAGCTTTTCTGGTTTAAAATTGTTTTAAATAGTAGTAAACATTTAAATAATATTTAAAATATATTTTCCTATGGAAATCATTTACTTGGAAGACTGTAAGATCTGACTTTTTAAAAAGTAGTATTTCATCTCAACAAAATATGAATACAATACACGCCACAGAACTTCAATGACCCTAAAGTCCTCAACCATTTTCAGAAACAGCTTCTCAATCCAATTTTGTCTCTGATTTTTTGCTAGCAAAACGTTGGAAGTAGCATCTCAAAGAAAATCTGCCTTCATGAGAAATGCTGTATCTCAATAAAAACAAACCCAACCTAAATGGGGATGCCATACCAAAGGGAAAAATAGTGAATTAAAACCAACTAACTAATTAAGGAGGGGTTTGTTTCTTCCTACTGCATCTTCTCTTGCAGTCAAATGAGTGCTCAGTTTCCACTGTCAGATGTCAAGGGATGAAGACCTCACTGTTACTTCAAGGAAAAAAAATGAGGTGTGGGTGCAGAATTAATTATCCAAAATGCAACAAGACAAAACAGTGTTTGTACAAAAAAGTAATTTGTACATTGACTTTTTTCTAAGTTTGCTTCAGTATAAAAAAAAAAAACCCTCTTCAATCCCACTAACAAAGCTTTATTTTGATTTATCTTTCAACACACTTGAGAGTTCCACGGTTTTACTCCTTCTGATTCGGTAAATTAACAATCCAGCCACCGTTTTTGCAGCCCATGACAAAGACAGAAGCTTTACGGTATTAATCTTTAATAGCCTGGGGTAGTTACTTTTATTCAAGACACGCTGTTCCCGTCTTCTACAGGCACAGCGCGTGTTTAACTAGCCTTGGGAACGAAACAGCCAAAAATAAGCCAGGTCACCTTCCGTGGCAGTGCAGAGCATCCTGGCTGGTTTTTTAAGTGGGTGTTGCTGCAATTACCATCTTTTTTAAATAGGGACAAGCTACTCCAAAAGCCTCTCACTTCTTTTTTCAGCTTCTAAGGACCTGGATGAAAACAAGTAGCTTCCTAAAGCTACTTCTAGATTCCACAATCTAGAGTAAGCATACAGTAGCAGTATAGAAATCATTCCGAAAGCACAGAGACACCTCTCAACTAGTTGCTACGTAGTCACGGTAGGAAGGGGTGTGTGAGACAGTCTGACGAGCTCTTTGCTACACCATCAAGGAGCCAGCTTGATTGTTCCTTCAGTCTTCATCCTAATAATTGTTAAAACTGCGGATTAGGAATTCCCAAACCGTGCTGTGCCGATCACTGTCATGTCACAACAGAACTCCGCCTGGGCAAGTCAACACCTCTGATGAACCTACACACACTGCCAACCATCCCCACCAATAAGGGAATACACTAAGTCAATCTGGGAACCCCCACTACTAATTAAAGAGGATACCAGGCACATTTCTACTACACCTCCAGTGGGCATATTTACATTAAAAGCATTTTTGCTGATTGCTACCAACGTTGGTAACTTTGCTGCTTGGTTTCACCATATAAACTCCTACCAGCTCTTACCAGACTCAACGCAGTATGAAACAAAAGCAGCTCTTCAACCCTGCGGCCACCCCTCCTTTCACCGTGACAATGAATTAGCTTCGTGATTGCCCCAACAATCCGCACATTCCTCCTAAACACAAACCCACCTCGCTCTCCTTGGTTATAGTAGACGTAGCAGTAGCACAATGCATCTGTTAACATGACAGGGATCTCCCTTTTTAAAGGAAAACCGCTACGAAGAGGCTTTGAAAAAGGCAAGGGCACGTACCCTTTTCTGCTCACTGTAGGCTGCATACAAATTGTAAAGGAGAATTATTGCTATAAAAGATGAAAAGCTTTGGAAATATGGCAAACACCCTACAAGGTTCTAAAACTAAGCAGCTAAAATTCTGTACATACTGTAATATTCAAACCTCAAAGAATTTCGGTTTCACATCTATTCATTAAACTCTTTACAGTTCTAAGGTCTAATGAATATTTAACAACTAAATGGGATCAAAACAGATAACGGGGAAAAAAGGTCACATGGCAATGAGCATTATTTCATTTGGCCAATGAATAGTGAACCCTGCTTTCTTGGCTGAAATTAAGGCACTAAGTGGCAGTGAAAGGATAAAGGAATGATATTTGTTTCTACATTATCTGAAAAAAGACCAACACGATTATTTTTTAGCACGCCAATAGAGTACAGGTCTAT
The DNA here is from genome assembly GCA_027574665.1 of Rhynochetos jubatus. Lineage (NCBI taxonomy): Eukaryota > Metazoa > Chordata > Aves > Eurypygiformes > Rhynochetidae > Rhynochetos > Rhynochetos jubatus. The sequence continues at coordinate 13,823,417 of CM050663.1, forward strand.
TCTGATTGACTCAGTAAGGCATTCTGTTGGCAAATTTAAAGAAAATGTTCTCCTGATTAGAGTCCATTACATTCATTGTCCGAGCGTGACTAGTGGCACTACTAACTGTCAACAAACTGGGGGGGAAGCTACAAAGATGTCTGAAGACTTGAAAGGCACCAAAAAGAGAACAGCTCTGCAACTGCCAGTTCTACAAACAATTATGTAAGCTGTGTTTAACACTGCATATAGTCTCTTCAATCATCAGCCTCTGTTGACGAAGACAGAGTGTAGTAGCTCTTCACTTAAACTCTCAGTTAATCAAGTGCTAGTTTAGTAAGAAATTTATTTTCAGGTATCAGAAAATAACTGCAGTGTCTAACACAACTACACTTAAAGCAAAACTAGTCTAGTATGCGTTATTCTGGTTAACACTGAAGCAAACCTGTATAAACGAAAGGGTTACCTCAAGATATAATAGTTTACAATATGAAATCAACATATAAATGAATAGGATTTACTGAAAACAATGGAAAGTGTATTACAAAGATACATGAAACAATTTTAACCACAATATTTTCTCTGTGAAAAATACAACTATTAGTGAGATAAAATGTACAATTGAATTTTTTTTTCCAAAAGAAAAAAAACCCCACAGTATAAAGGAAAATACTTTTTTTTCTTCAAAACAGGGAAAATAGTTAAGGTCATTGTCTTTCATTACAATATAATTTGACACAAAAAGCAGTCATAGGATTGCACCAACTCCATGTCCAGTCTCCTGAACATGACAATAGTAAAAGGAGTCCATAAAGCATAATGACATTTCTGGATTTCATGATGGCAACACACGTATGCAGAAACTGATGTCACTCCGGCTCTGTTCACAAAATGTACAAAACTCTGAATTTGGTGGCCAGACATGTAAAAATTAGTTCACCCCAACACTGACTTTTCTGTCGCTTAGTCGGGATGGAAAAGCCTGTAGTACTTTAAGTGTTGTTATCTTTTTAGCGATAAACAAAAAAGTATATGTAGTGCATGCTTTATCACTTGTCAAAAACATTTCTGAAAATAAAACCAAGTTATCCAATAGTTTACAAAATAGAAAATAATTCTTCAGGTTAAAAATGTGGTTAGGTTTATGTTTAGTTCCATCTCCAAAGGACTGATTTCCTTGGCAGCATTGCTTTTCCTTAGCAAGAGCCAAAGCACGGAGTTCCATAAAGAGAAATAAAAACGGCTACGAACAAGAACACAGTCTGGCATCGTGAAAGAAATCAGAGCCTTCTCTCAGCTTTCTGTCCATCAGGTTAGTGCCGTAGAAGAACGTGAGATTTGGGATACATTTTTGTTATGAGCATTTCTGCTGGACACGATTCAAAAGTTCACCAAACTTTTCAAAAAGATCCTCCACCCACTGTATATTTTTCATGCACAGCTGCACAATCTCTTCCTGTCCTAGATCTGCACTCTTCTTCTGAACAGAAGAAATCTATTTTAAAAAAGAGAAGGAGGGGAAGAGAAAGGGATGCATACACATACACACGTTAGGCTGCCAGCAGTTCAGAATTTTCGTTTTTATAACATTCTGCAGTTAAATACAAACCTTCTTTGGAAGAAAACCTTTAAGCTTTAAAAACAAGGGGAAATGCCCCAGAAAATGTATTTCCTAGCAACTGAGCCAGAGCTCACCTCGTATTTCTGCTACCTGGAATATTTCCACCAAGGATTTGCAGGAAAAATAAAGGAGTGGCTATTCTAATACAAAAAGTAGCTGCTAGATCTGAGGAGTTACACACATGGATAAAATCTATTTTGTTTACTTTGGATAACAGCAAGGAATGCTTACCCATCCTGAGGGAAACATCCCACACAAGCCTTGTAAGCCTGATACCCGAACGTTCTGGGCGGCAGTGCCCATTAGGGGCAATATATACGCTGAGCAAACCCTCTTTCTTTTTTCTCATAAAGCATTAATTAAAATAGGAGGCCACAATCCATACTCATTTGCCAAGAAGAGGAGAACAGTCCCTCGAGTTGGACCCAATTCCCTCAATGAATGTAGAAGTATCTCAAACAATACCTACCTCTTCTTTACAAGTTAGATATATGTGATATTTGTAATGATGGAGTGAGTGATACAAAGAATACAACTGTATTTTTTCTGGATCTACCGTAAACTCCTGCAAAAAGAACAGTTATTTTAGGCAAAGTCATGTTATTTTCCAACACAGAGCTATGATAGACACTTTCTTCTTAAACAATCCTTTTTTCAACAATTCAGAAATAGTGTACTGCATTTCAGTAACTGCTTCGACATATTTTGGTACACTGTGATTTATGTTATGTCACAATTACCTCCTATCTCCACTTTCCCAACCACGTTATTTTATCAAAGCTAGGTTTGAGAATGCTTTCAATCCTCCTGAATGCACTGCAAGTCTAAAACAGGCACGGTATCATGAGAAAAAAGCACGTACTTTGTGCTTCAGAAGAGCTGATCTATGCTTACCTAACACTTCTGTTACCTTGGCACGAAATACGAGTGTGGGCTATATTTACAGGTCGTTTGGCTCGCCACTATCTACTGCTGGGAGGCAAGCCTGTGTGGGCCACTACTAGCAAAATCTAGTTATGGCGTTCCCTAGGAATACTATGGAAATAAACAATGTGTAAATCTCTAGCTTTACCACTTTTTAAAACTTCTTTAAAAAATTCAAGATTAGTTTCATTCTGTCATTGGAAATGAGGAGCTATAGAACTCTATTTTTACAAACTGTCATCTAATCTCAGTCTTTACAGTATTAACACTGCTTTTCACCTGTATCTAGAAGCCATTGCATCAGTTACTTCAGAGATTTTACAGCACGTTTAAGACACCGTTACCACTACAACCTACGCAGGCATTTTACCACAAGTGCAATGTTGAAGGCAACATGTTGCTGCTTCAGCAACAGCCCAGGAGGCTGACTGCTACACAGAAACGGGGCCTGAAGTTCAGTCCTTGCTCTGGTGGTGACAGAAGCAGAACAGGCTCTAGGAGGGCTGTGCTGTTTGGCATGCTACAAGGGTGAGCAGCACAGCAACAGCAGAGCTCACCTCTCCCATCCCACCCAACGACACCTACCGACTGCTGCCTGCATAAGGGAAGCAGCAGACTCTCACCTCATCTCCTGTGACCTTCAGTGGGCGCTACAGGCTTCCTGTATAAATATACAGGATTAGAGCACTTGGGTGCAAACACAGAATGTAAATACGGGAACAATCATGAAATGATTTATTGTATTTTGTCTCCCTGCTGCAATGTAACTGTGTTTCACAGATGAGCTAAACCAGTGATTTAATACACCGCTTCAATTGTTGTTTGTCGTTACAGAAAAAGCATCTCACTCAAAGGTTTTATATTTTGCTAAATCTACCAAAAAACCTAGTAACACGAAGCAGCATTTTACCTAAATGTGGCTATCATATCAGAAGTCAGATGGCAGCAGCAATAAACCCTCCGAAGACTCACCTGTGCTAATTTAGTGGTTGATTTAGAAGCCCTCAGTGTTTTTTTGTTGTAAGCTTTACCATTCATTTTGATCTTAGACACAGACGTTCCTCCACTCTTTGTCTTAGAATCCCGAGTGATCACTGTCAGTTCAGGAAAGTTTTCCAAAGCGTTCTTTAGACAGAGAATATACAGAGAAAGGATTATGAAAAAATCCAGAATGGCCAGCCATGAGACTACTGAAACGTTGGCCGTTTTCTTTGAAAAGTTAGAGTGCAGCCTATTACAAAGTAACTTATTCTTCCACAAAGACCTGACAGAGTCTTCCTCAGATCAAGCAACCATACACACTTTGAAAAGCACGACCACGTGTTCTCGACTACTATAATTTTTCAAGATGAGAACAGCCTTTTATCGTATCTCAGATTATCGTCTATGATTCTTTCATTAGAAAGGGGGGGTGGGGGGAAAAGAGCTCCACTAGGCAAGTTTTACCTTTTAAAATGCTTTCCATTCCATTTCTATCCAAGAATCTCTGTGGCCAAGTTACTTGGAGACGCCCAAGTCCTTAATGCCTAGTCAGGCATGGGGTTTCCACCCGTAGCAGGAATTGGATGCCTAAGTATCTTCCTAGGTTTTGCCTCAGCTTTGGCAAAATGCAAATTAATTGCATCTTATCATATCTGCAAGGTGGAAAAGCTTATGCACAGTGAAAGACAGGGCTGGTTCAAAAACGCGCAAGTTTTTAAGACCTATTGACTCCTGGGAGCGAACTGCATTTCTCCCGCTTGCAGTCCGACGTTATTTGCATTACTGCATAATAACGCAGCATTAGGACAGCAGCTACTTTGAAACTCTTTTGTTGTGCTAGATAATCTGGTCCTGAAAAAATGCTTTGAGTTACAAGAACATATATACCTTAGTGCCATACTCCGGTATGAGGGGAAAAAATCAGGCATACCGAAAACTGGATCAAGGCTGCAGCTTAAGGACCTGTGCCGGTTTTAGGTGGGCTGAGTTCATTTTCTTCGCAGCAGCTACATGAGGCTGGTTTGGATTTGTGCTGGTAACACTAGTGGTTTTAGTTGTTGCCAAGGAGTGTTTGCACCAAGTCACGGACTTTTGCAGCTTCTGATACTGCACCTGTGTTCCCTTATCTCTTGCTACAAGCTGGGGACAGTTCAGGCATCTAACCCAAACTGACCAAAGGGGAATTTCATTTCATTTCAGAGAATATCATGCTACCTGTATAAGTTAGTTGGTGGGTTGGTTGGCTTTCTGGGTCATGCTCTCATTCGTGGGGTCGCTTGGCCCTTGCTGTGACTGTTCTCAGGCTCTGTCGCTACTCGGGACCTGACTGTGTATCGGTCAGCGGGTGGTGAGCTACTGTGCAGTTTGTTTTATTTTCCATTATTTTTATTACATATTAGTAGTAGTATTATTAGCATCACTATTTTATCCAATTATTAAATTGTTCTTCTCTCAATTAATGAGTTTCCTTGTTCTTTTCCTCCCGTTCTTCTCCTCTCCTGGAGAGGAGTTGAGCGTGTGTTGAGCGGCTGTATGGTACTTAATTGCTAGCTGGGGTTAAACCACAACAGGACCTAATGTGGACTACTGGGTGAAAATATGAAGTTGACTAAATTATTGTATTTTCTTTTAACAAGCTATGCCAGAATTCTACAACCTCCCCTGCTTATAATTTCTTAGCACTTTATATACATCAGCCATTTTTTCACTTGTTATAAAACACCTCTCACAGTAAAAAGCCAAAAAATCTAGTTCAGAGACAGTTGCACAGCAGAAGCAGTAACCTCGACTAGCTAACCTGTCCATATTCAACAGTCACTGCAATGCTTTCCAGCTGGAACAACTTCAACAGGTTGCTTTTAGTTTTTCTATCCTGTCATAGCCTTCCTGAAGGTTGACTTTGAGTGTCAAGGGCCTTTGGCCAATTCTGCCTTCCTCTGGAGAATTCCTACTAACCACAACACTTTGCATGGCTGGACCACAGACCTAAACCAGACAAATCTGAATTGGAACGAAGAAGGAAATACTCGCGATTTCCACATCTTTGAGAGCACAAGACATAAAACGGTGACAATCATTTTCAAATTAAATTTCCACAATTCAGCTAAGACGCTTCATTTACCAAGCTTCAACTAAAGCAACAGTAATATTTTCTATTTTTGTTTATAAAAAACCATAACCCAAAGGGTGCGATAAGCTGTTAGAACCATAAAGAATGTTACACACATAACTAGCAGACACGGCCTGTTAACTTCAGTGTCTGATTTGGTTCGTAACAGTGCTAAAATATCCTGTATTAACCGTATCCAGTGAAAAAGAAATATGTTAAATTAATCCATGCTTATCAATGCAGAATATTAGACATATTCAAACTGACCGACAGTCATGAGCAATAATGATATTTATCGCTTATTACTTGCTTCAGGGTCTCCTTCAGCTCTAACTAGCCATAGATCAAAGCTGGAACAGAAGCAGACTTTCCAGTATTAATCACCAGATTAACCTGACTCCAGAAGAGTACCAAACACCTACAATGACAAATAAGCGTTTCATTTTTATCCTAAGCATTGACCCAAGGATGGCACAAGGTGGTACCTTCATATCAGAAGGCAAACACAAAAGGCCTTTTATTGCGCTTTACATCACCATGAGATCCCTTCCTTACGTCTGTAACTCCGTTCACTTCTTGCAGACCGTACTAGGAAATACAGGCTTAAGCTAACTTTAGAGATGGGATACTTCGTCTGTTTGAGTGAACACACAGCAAAGCTAGTATTTGAGTTATGAACTCCAACTGAATAATCAGCTGTCATCACGTTAGTATTACAGAAGATTGTATTAGGTTTTTTCCTTAAACTGGGAAAAAACCCCAAAATAAGCTACCTCTCACTTTGTACTGTGAATGTAACAGGAATTTTACAAATTCGTGTCCTTAAGTGGCCTATCTTCTCTGCACAGACAGGTCTAAAAGAAGCAGCTATCCGAGTAACCAGTAACACAGAACTCCCCACAAGAGATAAACAAAAGCGGAGGGTTAACAGACGCTGCCTCTCTGAGGCCGTGTGTGTGGCTGAAAGTAACAGCCCTGCCCACGCCTTCCTGCTGTAAGGAGGAAGCCACAAGAGATCCTGTTCGAGCAGGTACAACTTGTACAGCTGTTGGGAAAACGGCGTAACTAACAATAAAAAGGTTCAAGAATCATGTGAACTAAAGCTCTTTCACTGGTTGATGATGTTCTCATCCCTGAAACAAGGTCACTCAGTGTCCCAGAAGACTTACCAGGAACGGACTGTGGGGAAAAACAGATCTTTCTTTCTTGAAATCATCAAGATTTCATGATAAAAAAGCATTGACTACTAGTTCTCAGACATGAGTGAAAATCACCTTAATCCCCTTTACTGCACTTTCAAAATCTGCATTGTTGCTTGGAGTGTGGGTGGGCACAGTAGGAATCACAGAGATTATCCTCCTGTTTACCTTTTCTCTACCGAGATGGTAAGGCTCCTCTCCTCCCTGTCCACATCCAGACCCGGTTTTTATTACCATGTCAAAGCTGCTGTAATATGGGCTTGTTATCCACTTTTGCAATCTTCCATGCTGAAGATACATGAAAGAGCGCACACAAGTTGTGCCCGGGTCCCTCTGTCCAGGTTTTAAACTCCTCTGATCATGTTCTCTACTTAGGGAAGATCGGACATCTGCTCCACAACACAATCACTTAACCAAAAGCTCTAAAAGGACAGCAAACAGATTTGCTTTTGGCAAAGCTGAGAGGCTTAAAAGAAAAAAGGCTTGAGTATGAACCAGAAAGCATGGGGAGTAAAACTAGAACTTTACCTTTGCAGTATAAACTCCTCCATGACAACGTTCTCCAAATGCCACACACAAGCATTGAATTTATAGCATCTCTTTCAAATCCACATTCACTTCTGTTACAAATTTGCCTTCTGGGTTTTAAGTTGTGCCTGCATGGTACGCAGTCAATGACTTACTTATAACATGGCTTTAAAAATCCTAGAATTTAAAAGAGAGTACCTTGAACGTATGATCCAAACGTAATTTGGAAAGCAGCCTTTTCCTATTGTCATTCAGCATACTATCGATTTTTCTCATGTGGGGCAAAAGCAGCTCATCTAAAAGACACATAAAAACGTAGCAGTTGATTATTGAGACACACAGTAAGGAGATTCCTATTCAACCTATACTTCTGCCCATTAACATAAAATGGGGAAGTGAAAAATAACGCAATTCACACATAACCGATTCCAAACGCGAGAGAGCTCTCTTTTCTCGGATCAGCAGGCTGAACTGGTCTAGATATTACGTAGTTTAATTGCTGACTGCAATCCCGCTCCTTCTCTGACTTGTCTTTGCTGAAAGGAAAAAAAAATAAGGGAGCGCCATATAGGGCATGTATCTTGGAGAAAATTTCAAAACATTTCCTAGCCAACCCTCTTCTGTGCAACACCTCTGGCAGTTTTGGGAAGATAAGTACGTGGTTCTGACAGTCGCTATTCCACATTACAGGAGATGCCCTGCTGGCATCCATAACAAAACAAAAAAGGAGGAAAGTACTGATAAACGTTATCTGACGAAGCACTGTACATTGGCCAGTAGACCTGGAACACAGGCACGTGGCCATGAATGAAGATCTACAGCTCAGCAGGGAGTCTTTTATTTATAAAGTGGGTTTCTTTGCTTTCGGCGGGACTACGGACATAACACGTGGGTACAAAACCTCGAGGGAAGTGCGCACCGACGCACAACCACAGCAAACCAGGAGAAGGGGGTCTGAAAATACGTCTTTAAATACAGGCAAACAGAATAGTACCAAACAACAGCCTGCAACGAAATAACACGTGAAACGATTGTTCTTCTGGGACCTTTATCTTCATACTGAGTGTGTTGCTAAATTTTGAGAAATACAACAGTCCTGACTTGTACCCTGGCATCCACGACGGTAAATAAATCCAGACATTTTCTCCTCAAAAAAAAAGGGGAATACAATTGCCTTTGACCAGAATTTTCAGGTTTCAGAGTGTGAAAAGCAGAGCAAGAAATACTTCAGTTACAAGAGTATTTCTTCATAAGCAAACACACACCTGAAACACTGTAATTTGAAACGAACGTTTGCTAAGAGCTTTTAAAAGAGAGTAACAGAGCTCAGTTCTGGCATTCACAGCACAAGCCCACTGTACCCAAGCAGACAAAACAGAACTTCCAAATTACTTGGATCGTTCCAAGAAATAGTGCTGAGATACCTATATGCACACATACAGAAGTAATTTGCGTAAAGCGTTCTTCAGATGTGGGTTTGTAGCTGAAAGTTTGGGGGTGGGTGTGTGGGGGTGGGTGTGTTCCTTTTTATTTTTTAAAATACATCAGCCTTACTGAAAAAATAACCTTACAAACTAACAAAAATGTACAAATGTTAAACATACTGTACCATTGCTCTTTTCCAAGGCTTGCATTGTGTCTGGATCCAAGGCAATGCTAACAAGCAACTCCATGTAGCTTTTAAAAGTCTCTTTCATAGCTCTTGTGTTCAGAAATCGAGTAACAAGGGGAGCTGGAGGCACAAGCACTGAAAATTAATCAGAATGTAATGATTTTTTTCCTTCAATATCCTGCATATATTTGTGCTTTCAAAACTGAAGCTTTCTTAAATCACAAGTGACCCCTACTGGTATCTCAAGAGATTAAAACTCAATACAATCAAAAATAATACTCAATGTACAAATCTGGTACAAATTGTGTAATTCTTTTGTAGAAACACGTACATTGTAGATTATTGTACATTACTGCAGATGAAAGCCTAGAGAATTGGATAATGAGTAACTTCAGTGGAGCACAGTGCCCTTAGTGCAGGTGTCATGGCAATGCAAGGACCTCCTAAAACTGCAAACCTCAAAGTCGTCCAACAGAACAGCATTCAAATGCACTAATGTCACTTAGCAGCCTGCATTCCGACGACGTCAATCCCTAATTGCACAAGTCACTAAAAACATGCGGACCAGATTTTACCAGAGAAGCAATGCAGGCATATTTCTACTTACTCTGAGGAAGCTGTCATGTTTTCAGAGACAGCAATTTCAAACATGCCCGTGGAGCAGTCATCACTACTAGAAAGCATTCTGGACCTTTTTATAGGCCCCATGTATAGCAGCACTATCTTAGAGAATCATAGAATGGTTTGGGTTGGAAGGGACCTTAAAGATCATCCAGTTCCGACCCCCCTGCCATGGGCAGGGACACCCTCCTCTAGACCAGGTTGCTCCAAGCCTCATCCAGCCTGGCCTTGGACACTTCCAGGGATGGAGTATCCAAAGCTTCTCTGTGGAAAAGGAAATCTTGCAGTGATTTAGCTAGCCAGGCTGCTAAACCTTCTCAGATATCCCCATTTCTACGGGTGACTATCATCATCAGGTTACATCGAATTTTAAATATGGACAGTTGTACATATTCATGGTTTATTTGTGTAAGTTTGCTTGAAAAATGTTATTTTAAAGGCATTGCCTTCAGCAGAGGCACTGTTCCAGCACACCAACCCTAGCTCATCTACAGTTAAACACCGAGGCCAACGTGCTTTGGAAATGCAGCTATAGGGAGCAGGGGTACTACACAGCTCACCTTCAAACATACAGGAAACAACCAACCAAATGGCAAAATGCATATCCGCTACCACAGGTAATCTCCATAAACATAATACACTCCAAAAATTCCTTTCTGTTCCGGAGAATTACTGCAAACATCGCACCTTAACGTTCCAAGAGGCTGTGAACGTCTTAGCAACAAATCTGCTCAGCAGGCTGCATCGGAACAGCTGGCATTTAGACAAGCAACGAAGCAGCCAAAAAGTCAGCTGCTATTTCTCCTTGTGTTTTGAACAAACAGCGGGAACATCTGCATTCTGCCCGCATCTGCATGCAGACAGGCATTACAGGAATGTTATTTTAGACATGACATGGAGTTGCAACGGAAAATTAAAGAATAATGCGATTCCTGAGACGTATTTGAAAAATCAAAGCAGCTCTTTCTCCTGCAATTGTACCTGTGGTAGAAAGCAACTAGTGAAAACATATTTGTCTAATTGATGAACTGCATTTGCAGTAACTGCAGTTGCACACATTTGCTCATAACCCAACTACAAGTAAAAATTTTTAAGAAATCAATTTTGCGCGACACAGTCAGGTTTTCATTTTTTTTCCTGAGGCTGGTAAAGAAAAATTTGCAAGATCGAGCACCATATTCTTATAATACCACTTTCAGTGAAGTTCAAATAGGCCTAGACGCTAACAGTAGTATCTCGCTCACCATCCTCATCGCTCTGGGCCTCAGGTGAAGAATCAGACTGGGAAGACGGAAACTCTTCTTTCCACTTTTTCCTTTTCTTTGGTGGTGGTTCAGCCTTTACCTTTGGCTGTTTAGCTTTGGGTTTCACCGAGGAGACTTTTGCTGCTGTTGGTTTTGGTGCTGGTGGATCAGGGGTTTTGTTGTTGCTAGTACTAGGCTTGCAGTGAATAGTCCTGCAATATTACGATCTTTATGAAAATAATTACCACACAATTCTGGCATTAATAAAATAGCTACAGTCTTATTTAACCAGAATATATTCCCCATGGATTATACATATTTATTTCATTGTCACATGTAGCTAGAAATTATACACACTATGCTACTATATTTTTGATACAATGCTTAACAATCCTTCTCAACTACCTATGATTAAATAGTATTCCAATGTTGTAAGTAGATAGACAGGCACACAAAGTTTAAATTGCCCAGTGCTAGTAGAATCTATGAGCTATAGGAGATTTGAACCAATATTAAAATTACTTAATTAAAAAAAAAAATCAGACTTGTCAGACTTGAAGACAAACAAGTAATCAATACAATTTATAGAATTTTACCCAGTGAATTTGGGAGATTGTTATCATCTGTAGCTGTGAGAAAATAAACTAAGCCTTGAAACATGCCAGAGACTGTACAATAAGGAATCTACAATCTTTTCCAGAAGCACAATCAAAGGCCAACACAAAACGCAAAAGAAAACCCTTTGCAAGGAACAGTGAAAACCTTACGTGAAGGAAGGTGACAGAGGAAGTCTCAGAGAGCCGAAGTGCTGGTGCAACAGACACTTAGGGTCATAACGTGTGGCAGGCGCGACAGTATACGTACTAGAACAATCAAAACCATACGATGTCTGCCCTGCATTCTTTACACGGCTCTCCAGGGTGACAGGTTTGGGTTCCATTTATCCTTGTTGGGGGTTCAAAAGGAACACTGCTGGAATGACTGATCTCAAGGTATGGACAGAGGTTACGTGGGATGACCCAAAGTGCTAAGGCTTTTTGGGGTGGGGTGAAGGGGTTTGGGTAGGTGCAATAAGAACACTAAAATACCCTCAGCACACAAGGACATACAAAAGAAGGAAAAACACCGAACTTCAACAATGAACTTTGTTTTTTAAATCAACTTTGTTTTTTAAATCAACTTTCCAGGATCGAGAAGAAAGGATGGTACTTCAGGTATACTGGGACAGGATGGGCATTAAGGCAATCCAGAAAACATACCTCACTTACAAAGCCCAGGGGATAGGAGAAAATGCCACACAAAAAATTCAAATCATTACACCCGTAGGCTTCTATCCTTACACTGAGTAGTAACAGGGCAAAAGATGACCCAAAAAAAAGCGTGTGGAGCCCTAACACCTCTGAACTGAATGATCATTACAATCCACAGATCCAAGCTGGGGAAGTCTTGACATGCCAGTAATTTACATCTCGTTTCTCAAAGTAAAACACGCAGTTCTCAACATAATCCTCAGTTGTAAGTCTGGTTTACTAAAATAGGTGTGTTCTTAATATGAAAACAATATGACGAAGTGAAAAACAAATTGAAATAAAATACCTTGCTGACTGTACAGGCTTGCTTCGTGGTCTCTTTGAACATACTCTGACATATTCCTTTTTGTTTGCATTTTCAATGAACTTCACATACACTCGTTTGTATTTTGGTTTTGCATCTCCAAAATACCCAAGGTACTGGGAAAAAAAATTAATAGACAAATGGTTCTGTTAAGTAAAATTATTCAGGTTAACAATTAAAATTTTAAATACTAAAGAAACAAAGTCAGTTTAAAAACAACCTGTTTACATAAAAAGACGAGCCATCCTACAGCATTTATAACTTAAGAGAAATTCCCCAATGAATTTCCATGTAACATTTAAAGTAAGAAAATAAAGGCAAGAGGTACTGTGACCTTCATCTTCTCCCTTCATTTAATCCTCCCCACGTGCTACCCTAAAAGGATTATGTGCTGGAAAAGGGCTACCTGTTGAAATTGTATCCTATCTGTAGCCTTCCTGTTGCGGAAAGCAGTTGGCTCACAACCTGCTTCCACTGACTCTATTCTGGTTGTGAAAACTTGTTCCTTTACACAGCCTGAATGATAGCATGGAACCCATGCTGGGAAGCCAAGAATCTGCCCACGAATATATCTGAGAGATTTTTAGAGTAGGAGGAAATCAGGAAACCTTCCCCTCTCCCACCTGCCCCCCCAAGGACGCCAGATAAGAATGTATGACCGAATCATATTTTACTCCATTAAGGAAATCAGTCCCCATGAGGCTTCATAACGAATTTTTAAGACTCACACTGTTAGTAGCAGCAAACTCTCTCTGTCCTTCTCGCACTTCAGGAACAAACTTTTGCAATAAAGCCTTCTGTACTTTCCAAATAGCTGGAGGCTCTTTCCCTGTTTGCAAAGCAACCTGTAAGAACATAAAATTATTTTCTAAAAACGGTGCTTTTTTCCAGCCAGAAGTGTGCCTCCGCATTACAGTTTTGAAGCAAGTTACCCAGGGATAAAATGGAAACAAGTCCTTCAAAATTCCAAACCCTTAGTCGTCAGGTGACATTTGCATCGAGACAGTACGCCGTGAACTCCAGTAAGTACAACGCAATCTTTAACAGCGACGAAGCTGTGGTAACCAGCTTCGCCTGCGGTGCGACGTCTTAACGTGTGCACCGCGCAGCTGAGCCACAGAACCTTCGTTTCTTAAAACAATACAACATTTTTCCGATTTGTCATTCTTTTGTTCCGTGTAATATTTTTTTAAACAATAACGCAAGAATCACAAGTAGCAAAGAGCTTGCAGTTCCCCAGAGATTCTGTAGCAAAGGCCCAGGTACGTTCCAGCACGACGCCTGCACTAATGTGAAAAGAGAGAGTTCAGTATGAATCAGTGAACCAGTGTTTATGCTTTCAGTTCAACTTAACCATTAAAAGAAAATGTTTGAGTTGATTTTCTTCTTCACGCAGTTTGAGAAATAAGCTATATTGAAAAAAAAAATTGTAATTAGCTCTAATGAGAATTCTCTACAAATCCTACACACAAACCACTAAGTCAAAAACTCTGTTTTTCAAAAACTATACACAAATACTGGTTCTTTCGTCACGACTGTAAATAAACACAACGATGCTTAGATTTCAAAATACCTCATAACAAAACTTAACCAGTTTTGTAAGTGATGAGGGAGCATTTTAAAAGTGGTAACACTTTTTTTATGTGACAAAGCTACAGGAATTCATTTAAAACTTCAGCTCAGGAGGAGGAACAGAGACAAGGAAGGTAAGAACGCTGCTGGCTATGACAGCAACAAAAGGAAAGGTAAACATGTAGAAGAAATTAAAATAGAGAAGCAACAAAACCAAAGCAAGGTATCAAAGACCACAAGGAACATACACTCATGGGAAGAGCTGTGTCGGTTGCTTATGGAAGCCATTTCTTGTTGGAATAGCAAATAGAACCTCTTCCAAAAGAAAAAAACAGACAACACCAAGGTCTTTTGCAAAAGTCCAAAAGTCATTTCTTCAACACTGAAAGCCTAACATTACCTTAAAAAAAAGGTAGTCAGCAGACTGTGAAGAATTTATGCTCTTCAATATTAAAGAAAGGTAAATTCCAAGATGTAACAGAGGTTACCAGCTCACAGATGTACTTTATTATGTATGTAGTAAAAATGGGTCACGTACATACAAAACACATTCATAACCCGTACCAGAAAGACACCTTCAAGGCATTTTGGCAGCAACCAGGGAATATCAGAATAGAAAGAGAAAATTAATCGGCAGCCTCTCCCTTTTCGGTAGTTTGTTGAGGCTAAATTCATATGCAGGATTTTTCGTGGTGGGTTTTTTTCCCCCACAGCAAGGATTCAGATTACCTTTAGCGTCTCTATATCTTCAATCTTCACTACAAATTCATCACGTTCTCTGTACATGCCCTCTCCTCCACTGTCCGTGTTCTCCTCATCAGTACATCCTTCTATTGCAACAGTTGTCTGTATTTTTGCCCATTGGTCTGAAGTCACAGCGTCCTGTTGAGCTACTTTTAAGGGCTCAGTTGGAGTCATTTTCTCCTGTGCACTGACTACAGGAGCAGTTGTCTGTGGAGATTCCTGCTTTATTACAGCAGCAGCAGTGGCGGCTGCAGCAGTAACAACTGCCACTTTTTCAGCTTCTGAAGAAAACAAAAAATCCAAATTTTAGTTAAATTACCAAGGATTAGCAACATAAAACGGGAACCAAATTTGTTTTCCCTCTTTTCCGTTACAATATATATTAGAAACAACTATTCTAAGATAAACATCTGTTCTAAGACTTATCTTAGCCACAACTAAACCTTAAGCAAAACCAAAATATTGTAGCTAGTATCTCTCTGTTTTTATTAAACTGCTGCATCTATTAGCATAGAAATAGTTACATGATAGTTACAGAGATGATCAACAGGAAATACTGTTGTACTTTGTGCAACTAAGGAAATACAACAGTAAAGCTTGTCTCCAATCTGCTGATAACTCAAGTTTTTTAAATTGGATTAAAGAAAGAAAAACAAAGATGACGTGAAAACACTTGCTGCATAACCTTTGGATATTTATCATTTATATCTTGTGCTAATGTAACTGGAAGTTCCAGATTAAAACTTTGGCAACATCCTAATAATTCTTAATATGAACAGAGGTGAGCAATAAGAACTGATGATACAAAACAGAGAAGGGGAAGAACATTCTTCTCCTCTATGCCCCAGAGCCAAAGGAAACTCACACCTTTCAAAATTATTCTTCTTTCCCACCTGAAAAAAATTAGAATCCTTTTCAGATCCTACTTTATGGTCTTTTGTGCATATTAGTTTTAACAACGGCTTGCTGATCTAAAAGAAATCAAGTTCTATTAGCTATAGAATAATCACTAATCTCACTTAGGAAACTGGGTTCACACTTGAGAAGATAAGAAAGCTGTAGAATGGTTACAATCACTGTTATTTGTTGACTTTTCACTTGAAAAAATAGAAAAAAGATAAAGTAACATATCTCAATAGAAGGATCCAAACCAAATTATTTAAATATGAAGTTGATGTGTTGACACAAAAGCTATATACCAGATATGTGAAGATTCATGAAATCAATTCAGTAAAATTGCTAAGCCATGAAATACCTTCTCCTGGATATATCACGCCACAGTACTGCACATATGTTGTATTTCTTTGCTCACTGAAAGCTAATGCAGCTTGAATTAGACACAGCATTATTAGTTCCCCAAGTATATTTACACATTCTTCAGAACAGCAGATAACTGTACATACCCTACTTTCTACTACCAACAAGACTACGGTTTAAATTTTTTTCCCCTGCACTTATGTGCAAAACCAGACAGAATAAGGAATTACTAGGAAATCTGAAACACCACCAAGTAGGAAAGTCATCACTACTGAGCATTTTGTTCGATGTACAAACAGTCTTGTGGACAACAAAACAGGAAGGTGAGTTCAAGAAGGCAGTGGTATAAGTATTATAATCTTATGAATAATAAAGAAAATACAATAACACTGTAAAAGAAACGATCGCAAGTACCACATTATTGGGAAATGCCCATCCAACAAAGAAGCTTTTGAAATATTTCATTAGGAAGTTGTACACAGAACCTGAAAATTATACTTCAGTGTGAGGCTCAAACCATGGCATTATCTACATTTTGGTTTTCTGGTGGGGGGGAGAAGTCACTGCTTTCATGCTTAAAATACATATTCAAGTGAAAGACACAGGAGGCACTTGATCTTCTGTAACAGACTTTCCAAAAGGCATGAACTCAACATAACCCAATAGAAACAGCCGCAGAAGAAAACAGAACAGTCATTAAGATGAGGTATTGTTTAGTAGATCATGTATTTTGCCATCTTTTTTCATAATTTTAGGTCTGATCATTACAATTTAAGTTCAGTTGTGCTATGTATTTATCAGTAAATCACGTCACCCCTAAAGAAAAAAATTCTCCCTGTCTCCTTTAATCTAAAAAGAGAAAAAAATTACTTCATTCTATTTTGTTAAGAACCAGCCTCTGAAAAGAGTTTAAAAAATTTCTCCCTGTGATTATTTTGGGAGGTAACGGTATTTCTCCTGAATTAGTACAGTTACGTGATTGGCTGGATAGTCTAATTGCTTACCAGAGGAAAACTTCCCTAGAAAGGCCTGTCTAGACAAAAACACGCCGTATGTTGAAAATGCTACAAAACAAAGCAGCATCAGTTAAAAGCTATGAACACCAACACAGCCAGAAGTAATACGGGTAACACTGAAGAGCGGGTGGAAAGCTAACTACTACTGTGCTCAGTGGCTGCTGCCTGCCGCTCCCTGCCCCAAACAACCCTGCCCAGGTTTTGTCCTTTCATTGGCAACGTCTCAACGTGAGGCT
The DNA here is from genome assembly GCA_027574665.1 of Rhynochetos jubatus. NCBI lineage: Eukaryota > Metazoa > Chordata > Aves > Eurypygiformes > Rhynochetidae > Rhynochetos > Rhynochetos jubatus. The sequence goes on from CM050663.1 coordinate 13,840,675, forward strand.
ACAACGCTCTCGATTAATACGGCTGCGGTCAAAGTCAAATGACTCCCATCTTGGACAAGACTAGCCCAACCAGTGCTCAGTTTACAAGGGAGCAGTGTACTATTTTCTTCATAATCATCTTCTGTGCAACACTATCATCACAGAAAGTGAACGTTTAACTCTACCTAGGAAGAACTTAACCGCTGCTGATGGCAATTACTATGTTTGCTTGCTAGATTTTTTTTAAAAATACACTTAAAATCTCTGACATGATGGTTTGTTGAGGTTTCTGGATGAAAACTATATTGAGCGTTCTAAGCCAGAGGAAAAGAAGAGACACGTTATTCCAATTCTGCGCTAAAATAACTTTTTGGCATTAAGAGAGTCCTACTTAAGTAGTATGAAAATGTTTATCTACCTATTTTCTAATTGTGGAAAACACTACTTTAGTTCATAGTCAACACATCTTTTGAACCGAACCCTTAATTATGGCTGTGATTAAAAACAAAAGCAATCAAAACCTTTACCTGAACTGAGGGCAGCTAAAATTATTCTTTATTTTCTCCCATCAGCTACAGAAATCTCCTTCAACACATGCACTTGTAGCAATAGTTTTACCTGATTTGTTCTTCCTGTCAGAGGTATCATCCAGGGCTGACAGTGCAGTAGAGATGCTCTTCTGAAGATCGTGGTTACCCCCCACAGAATCATCCTCATCAGAAGAAAATGAAGGCAACGTTTCTAAATTTTTCTTAAGTTCTTCTTCAACTTTTTTGGTTGGACTTTCTCCACTAACCTCAGCAGCTACAGGTGCTGCTGCTGCTGCTGGCTGAGGCTTCGCAGAGGACTGTAGGCAAGGGGTGCGAACAATTTGGGTAACCGGTCGCCTAGTCCTGTTTGGCATTCGTACAGCTGGAGCTGAAAACTGCTGCCTAGGCCCAGACTTGAGAAAGTCTAAAAAAGATGCGATAAATCCCGTTTTGACTTCAGGCTGTTTTTCTTCAACTTCTTTAATTTTTTGCCTCATTCTTTCCTGATGCTGGTAGGTATCGTAACAACTTTCCGAAACCGGAGAAGAGTACGTCAAATATGAGTCATTTCCTCTCCAATTTTGACGTTTACACTGCCCACTTCTTTTTACCTGTTTCTGAATTGCACTGTCATCTTCTGCAGCATTTCTGTTCGGGCTTTTTCCTTTGCTTTTTTTCTTCTGAGGTTTCCCTTGAGTTAAATCTTGGCATTCTTCTTCAGTTCTACTAACAGTTCCATCGCCACTCTGCGGCACAGATAGTGGCTGCAACGGACCCTTTGACTGGTTACCTGCTACCGTACCGTCATCACCACCCATATTCAAATCATTCTCTGAAGCAGCACTTTCTTCACTTAGACTCTTACCGCTTGAAACAAATTCTGTCTCTCTTGCATTCAGTGTACCATCAGCAGAAACATCGTTATCTTCTTCAGATTCATGACTGATGCTAGATTGTTTTTTAACTGGAACAGCCCCTTGTTCTTGCTCTTCTTGACCAGGGCCAAGGGTGGGAGAGGTTATTCTTGTCGGCACATTCTGATCAGAAGTTTCAATGTGTTGTTGATCAAGGTTCACAGTTTTTGCCTGTATTGCTGACACTGGTGTAAGATTTATAGTAATTTGGCCTCCATTTAGAGAAATATTACTTATGCTTGCTGGCTTTCCAATTACAGTAGGTGAGGCACTGAAACCAGAAGACACATGTCTTACATCCATAGATCGGAACTGTGTTTCGGACTCCTCGCTATTTTCAACGGGTGGGATGTCCTCGTTAGAAGCTGATTTGGCAAAGTCAGATGGCGTCACTCCACAGGCTGCTGCTGTTGCTGCTAAGATGTCATCCACGTTGGATAATATATTCCTCTCATCACTGAGAAGTATAGATTCTGGGAAACATATTGAACTAAGAGAAACAAACTGATTTTTTGAATCGTGTTGATTTGTCTGAGTAAAATGATCTTTTGTCGTCAGATGTTGCTGTAGTGGTTTTGAGGGCGCAGAAATGTCCATTTTCATTACTTCTGAGTTCTGAGTATGAAGCTGTTGCTGAGAATGACCCCCGTTACTTTGAATGATATGACCATCCATCTGAAGGAAAGGATGAGTCACCTGTTGAGGACTCTGTATTCTCTGCACTTGCGGAGATGCCTTTGCTTGTCCTAAACCCGACTGCAGTATTGACTGATGAAGAATCTGCAAGTCACAGGCTGACTCCAGGAGTACCTGTGCACTGGGCAAACACAGCTGATGGCCGTGTCTTAAAGCATGAGGCTGAACCTGCGAAGGTGTACTAATGACCTGGCCTTGCTGTTCCGGAACTTTACTTTCATGTACCTTATGCATAAGAGAATGTTGTTGGTTGAGCTCTTTAGCACTCACAGCTACTTGCGTTGTTTGCATTAAATTAGCTGTCTTTTTTGTATCATGGCTTAGGCTAGTGATATGGCCAATATGTTGGGAAAGCTGTTCCACAGAATTGACCATTCTTTCATTCTTTTTCGCTCCTTGAAGAGCAAGTCCAACAACCTGATCTTCAAGACGAGAGTTACTTCTGATTACACTTTGAGAGTATCTGTCATCCGCTTTTGAGACCCTATAAGATGCATCCTGAGCATTAATTTCCTCATCGGTTAGCCTTTGGGTGGAAGATTCAAGAGCAGCTTGCTGTTGCAATGCCTGCATATCCTGCATTGATAATTCCTCCTCTTCTTTTGAGGAGGCATACAAATTAGAGTCGGACTTCCTTTTAACATATGACTTTGTTTCTGAGGAAGGCCTGTTGTTCTGCAGTGTCTGTGAATGGGCCGGGGATGCAAAAGGAGGAGACTGGACAGCCGGCAAAAACTTTTGAGACTGTGGAGAGGAGGATTCTTGCGACTGAGAGTTCCGAGAAGAATGTAAAGAAATATAGTTCTGATTAGGACTTGAGGCTGGAAGAGTTTGTATCCGAGGAGAGGCATTAAAAGAAAGAGAAGGCGATGTTAACGTTAAAGGCTGCCCTGAAGAATAGCTTTCGGAAGGACTAACAGCTGATAAAACTTGTGATTGAGATGAAAAACTAACTTGGGATTGGCTAACTGGAGATAAACCCTGAGAGTGACTAGAAGAGTAGCTCTGAGACTGGCTGACTGAAAAAAGTTCCCTCGTTTGCCCAGAGTAGCTCTCATTTGGAACCGAAGTCAGTACCTGTTCCTCTGAGGAGTAACTTAGAGTTTGACTGTCAGAAGTAATAGTTTGCGATTGCCCAGAAAAAGTTAACGTTTTGTACAGCGAGGGCAGCTTCTCAACCTTGCTGGATGAGAAATCCTGTGGGTGACTGACAGGTGGCACGTTCTGAGCCTGGGACGAAACATAGTTTTGGGATTGGCTGACTGACAAGAGGCTTGGGAGCTGTGCTGTGGAATAGATCTGTGCTTGGCCTGTGATGACAGAACTCTGGTTCTGCGCAGTTTTGGCATAGCTTTGCGTCTGCACAGTAGGGGCTACGCTCTGAGGTTTGGGCGTCTTCGTTGACCTTGGAGGCTGCTTGGTGGAACAGTTTTTCACTTTCGCTGTGGAAGCAGACGGAAAACCAGGTGATGGAATTGCAGATGTGTACGACTGAGCAAGTTCCACTGTGACTTGAGAAGTCTTCTGCTGTGGTCCTCCATTGCTCACCTGAGTAACATCTCCAACTGGACTGCAGGATAATGCTGAGTGCCTAGATGTATCCTGAAAATTAACTCCACTCGTACTCGTTAAATAGCTGTGTAAGGAATGCTGTGAAACAGTCAGTTGAGCCTGAACAGACTGAGTACTTGAAGGCCGCTGATGGTGTTTAATAACACTACATTCTCGCTGAAGTGCTCTGTCGATAGAAGCAGTGGAACCAGTAAAGACAGATGTGCTATATGCCTGAGAAACCTGCTGAGCTCCTCCAAGGGTTGAAGGCAACAAACCAAACTGAGGTTGCAAAAGATGGGGTGCAGATTCTTGAGCAGAACGATATGTTGATGACTGAGGTGGTATACTGGTACTTAAAACAGAACTGCCTAGGCGCTCAAACGTCAAAGCAGTTGGAACAGAGCCTTGCGATGTCTTTATCTGTAATAAAGGATCATGGCTAGTTAAGAGACCATTTGACGTAGCACTGAAAGTAGTATCTTGGAGAGTAAGAGAAGGGGTAGTAGCAAAGTTTCTACTGCTGAAAGTGTTGGGATGCTGATATGCTGATAAAGCAGATGTTGGTGGAAATGTTCCAGAGGTTGGCAAAGCTCCAGTAACAAATAGTTCGGTGGCTGTTGAGGAATGCATACCTGGGAAAAACAAAACAAGAAGGGAAAAAGAGCATAAGGGAGCTTTAGAGGTTCCATCACTCTGCATTTCCAGAACTCATTTAATTGCAAGATCTCACAGCATTTACAAATATAACCTTCTCCAGAATCACACACACACACCCTGCTTTTTCAATAAAACCATGTAAAGGGAGGCACTTTTTGTGGGTAATTTTCAAACTGGAAGTGCAGGGTTTTTTCAGAATTCCAAATTCTATACCTAGCGAATTGCTGAGGGAAAAAAACTCATAAACTTTAGATGCAAACTGTGGATAAAAAAAAATTGTACAAGATTAATTCAGCTTTGAAACTGAAGGCTCTTTATTAGTTTTATTTCTGGTTTAAAAAGTTCACAGTAGAGTACAAATGACCAAAAGCCCTGGACACCTACAGTAAAAAGGCAAAATTACACCACAGCCATTGTAATACATACACAGTTAAAGGAGCAATCCCATCTCTTGCATTTACCCTCACCAATGCTTTTATAACTCACTTTATGCAAAACATTTCAGAGCTTGCAGCGAAATAGCTAATGGCCTATACATTTTGTAATACACGTTTCTTAAAGGAGGGCTTTGACTTTCAATATGAAGAGTAAGTATGATTGTTATGCTTTCTGAAGTGAAATACTGGAGTCCAAAATATCCAGACAGCAACAATCAGAGCAGTGCAATAGCAGCTATCCAACTGAAAGGTAGAATATTACTTCTTTGCATTCGGATATCGGTATGACATCCTGGCTGAACAAGATTTTCTCCACAGAATATGCTACTCCAACTGAAACAGGAGCATGAAATTCACTTGCAAGCTTTGGGGCTTACAGTAGGGATCAGATCGTGCAGTGCTTTTCACCCTGTAACTTGCAAGTACTGGTCAAGTTTGTGTACTGTGTAGGTGTACTATGAAGGAAAGCGAAGAAGGCAAGCTTATCCTCAGAGAGGCTTAAACTTCTTGTAAAGGATCCTGGAAAGGAATCCATTCCCACTGGGAAATCTACAAGGCTATGCAAAACAGAAAAAACAAATTCCCTGGTATCATTTGACCTTTTTCAGTTGTTCTTGGATACTTAAAACAGCTTTTAGCTTTGGATCATTTAAGAATAAATAAAAAACCTCTCAGTAAATAAAACCTAGTGTGAGACAAATACTTCAGTAAAAAAAAAAAAAAATCAAATTTCATTTTAAAATATTTTAAGTCCTCTTAAACTGATTGCAACGTAATCACACAATTGCTTTGGAGCTTTCAGATGAAGCTGCGCAAGTCTTTGTTTATCCCTTTCAGTTCAAGACAAACTGATGCGAAGAGACATGATACTGAAGGAATGCCAAAGTATTTTTCATGAGTCAACAATAAGGTCTTTCTGAGTAAGAAAGCATAAGCAGTATTGTAATGCTTTGGTTTTTTCCTGTTCTAAAAACCAGCAACTCATGTACAACTGGGTCGTCCTTCGTTGATCCCTACCGCTAACACATCTAGAAGCATCAAAGAAGGGAAAGAATTTGTACCTATTTTAACTGCAGGTGTTCATTTCTGTATTTGTCCCTTTCTCTCCCATAAATTAAAGCCCTTCCTTATGCAGGTAATTTCTTGAGCCAGTCACAGAAGCACTACTATGGCAGAACCGCCAGGCTTTACACTTTACTTTTGTAGAGGAGCAGACCAAAGGTATGGCAAAGGTAGTAAGTTGTGTGCATAGACACCCCCCACTGCCCTAAGAAATCAGAACACTGCTAACACATCCCCAGAGAAAGACTCAGTAGGACAATATAACAAACACACTGTTCCCCAAAAAATCAGCAGTTGCAGTGCTTGGGAAAAAAACTAAGATAAAAAACCCTTCTAAAGACGGGTCATCTTCAAGAGTGAAGAGCATTTGTTTTCCCCTCATCAAAATAGTTTGTAGAAGACAGCTCTCAAGAGACACTTGGGAGGATTGAGAGATACAGAAAAGCAGCAGAAGTATTAAAGGACAACAGAAAGCTCAAAACTGGTAATATTGAAAATGGGCTTACTGATGAGTTCTTAGTAATGAGTACTGAGAAGTCTCTCAATCACTGGTATCAACATCAAACCCGACCCACAGCATGTCTCCCCATTCTTCACAATTCACTGTTAGGCAGGCTGCAATGGAGAAAATGCTAGGACGAAGAGAAAAAAAGATTTCTTCCCAGCTGACAATCTGATGTGAGGATGGGTCATCACAACTCTAAACACCACTGATTTATAGTAAGATTTTTTGACAGACTAACAGTGTGCATCTTCATCTGGGCTCCCACATATCTCTTTGTCCACGGTGAACAAAAAGCCACATTCTCTCTTCTCAGCTTTGAGTAGCTCTTCACAGAATGCGGCTGCACATTACACTAAGCACACCGAGCGCCAGCTGTCAACGAAAGGACTGTTCTTCCCTCTTCTTACCTTACGCCTCCTCCCCTAAATCAGAACCAGTGATCATACAGCTGCACTGAGACACAGATCAGCTTGCCGATACAGTGGAAAACCATCTCACCAGGGGGTAAGAAACCCACCCGGACACCTTCTGTCAGATCAGTGACGAGACCTGATTCACTGCACAGCTGCATAATCACGACGTAAGATTAAACATAACTTGAAGCCACCCAGAGATGCAGCAGCAACGCTTCCCTTGGTGTGGCTGTCTACACCAAGCACAAAATATGCAAAGTTTCCTGCTCTGCACAGAAGGCTTGACAGACGGGAGAGGCTTATGGGATACAGTCAGTCTGCCAAAAAGAGACAGCACATTTGTTTATTTGTAATTTAGATCGCTTATTTCTATGTGACACGCACCTCGGACCCTCTCTTTTATTATCACCTTGCTCATTACTCCTGTGTACAAAGGGGCTGTACTCATCCCCAGACTTTAAGTAGCAGTATCACAGAACAACCGTGACAGGGAACAGAGTTTGAGCATGAAAGACCTGCTAGGGTGTACATGCAGTCAACCTGAATATGCTTACGGTGTTAGCGAGATTAACTGCAAACAAAGTTGGAGAATAAATGTGACTCACTGGAAAAATAATATCCTATACATCTAAGTTCCTTCTAAACAATTAGAACTTCTGCTCATACAATTCTTCTAATATTAATTCTTCTGTTAACATAATTTCATTGATTTTGAGATTTTTAAATACCGAGATGGAAATAAGGTAGAAGACATGTAGCCCTTTCAGTTAGTCAGGATATTTTTGTTTCAAATTCTCCCAAACATTCAATATAATCATGACAAAATTTTATTCCAAGATAAATTTTTCACCTGTCTGCCAGGAAGGAGCCCTGAATTGTGGTAAAAGGGTAGATCCTGAAGAGACTGCCTGAGCGGTACGAGACTCAATAGCAGAGAGAAAATTCATAACTGAAGAAGTTTCCTTAGTGTTACTTCCAGCACTGTGCATACTGGTATCAAAAATTCCTGAAAGACCTAGATGAGGGTGGAAGGAAACGAAACAAAACAGACAATTCAGAAGAACTTGTAAGAAGCTCAATCAAATAAAAAGGATATACATTCATAATTCACTAAAAATAAACTATGAAACATTAGCAATATTACTGAAGTGCATAGGATTTTCAGTTTAACCATTTTACAGTACTGCAACTGTAAACTGGAACTTGCGTACACATTTTAAAATCCATTATTAAATGTATGTCAAATGTGATGCTTAAGAACAATATTTAGGACAATCAATAAAATTTTCCCTACATCTGAAGATTCACTGTTCCACTCTTTACATAAACTGTTGAAACATTCAGAATTCCTTCCAAAATGGGTACAACTCCTCTGTATCAATCTTTCCCCCTCTGGGCAGCTTGTTGCCGTTTGGAAGTCTCTGTAGGACTGGCACAAGCAGAGGGGGTTCGGATGCATTCTGTGTTTCAAGGCACACCTTTGCGTGTTCCCTGTTGCACACGCCTTGCGATGGCAGGGAGCTCGATGGGAAGTACTGGAGAGATCCAGTTGTGAGTAACTGAGATTGTCAAGACTACAGGGTCTGCACCCTGAAATGTTTCCTGCAGCTCTGAGCCTCCCTAGTCCTGATGGAGCTCCTGGCCAAGGGACTGCAGATTCCAGCCAGCACATGAGCTCAAATGTTTTTCCTTAGAAAGTGGGTTGCAAAGCGAGCGTGAGGTCATGCCCTGTCATCTCCTGACATGGAGACAGGGTATCATCAGCATCACAGACAGATCCTGATGCAGATGTAACACAGCCTAACCCGCTACTACATTTAACATAGATTTTAACCTTCCCCCAGCACTATGTCTTCGCTTGCACATGCAAGTACTAGCAACAGTGTGTTCCAACTTGCATTCATTTTGCTGTTTGCTTTAGACTGGAAGAACTGGCGTGACTCCTGCAGCTGGCTTTGAGGCATACATAGCGTTTGGCCCTTCTGCAGAAGCCAAATCCTGAAAAGGCGCATTTTAAAGAATAAATGTAGTTTCTTTAAGAAGCAACAAAGAGTTATTGAGCATAACTCCCCTCATATTTTCCTTTCTACTCAGGACATTTTGATAAAAGCTAATAACTGACTGTTAGCTTTCTACTACAAACTGATCTTTTCTCACACCACGTGCCAGCACCTGCATGACAAACTCCCTCTGATTATAAAATCCATCAACTTGAAACCGAATTACATGACAGGGTTTTTCTTTAGCTATTTAAGCTGTAATCTCATGGCATAGACAGTTACCAGTAGGATGGTGTGTAGCAGAGTATCCAGGAAGCTGATGAGAAGCTGTGTATGTCTGTCTGTGAAGATCTGTTTCTGAATGTGATGAATGTCCTCCTCCATAGCTTAAGCTAAGGAAGAAATTAAATATTATTAACAAAAATACACAGCTACAGAAACTAAGTACTAACTATGAAATCCCAAGCACAAGACAAAAAGTTGCAGAAATAAAAGAGAACACAAGCCCAAGGTCTGACAGATGTGGTTGTGCTAGGACATCACTAAAAATGTTAAGCAGTTAAAATAAGCACTATAAAACCTAATGAGCCAAAGCGGGGAGGGGGAAAACACCCTTACAAAAATCCAAGTTGCTCACAGGAAAGTCTACCAATGACGAGGTCAGAAAGACAGAGGTCTTCCTAGTTCAACTGCAAGAAACACTGGATGGACACTTCTTGTAATGATTTACTGAGGACTACAAATACGTGTCCCCGAGAAATTAACATTTCAATTTCTGATTCCATTAAAAGTTACAGGACTACCTTTAATACAAAGGCTGGAGTGATCAGGAAGGTGCGGGAGCAAAAAATTTTTTAAAAGATTCTGTTACGATTCTTAACAAAATTGACAGTGAAAACACTAGCAAGGGACAAATCTCAGTTTTCAGGCCTAGCACTAAATGCAAGTTAATGATCCACAGTTTTTATTTAATGTTTTGAAATGAGTCATATAAATTAACATGTTTTAATAAAAGCTTAATGGAAGCAAACTGAAAACAGACAGTGTCTGGGCCCATGCAAAAGCAATAATGCAGAAAATAAAGAAACACAATCTAAACATCAAGCAACATTAAGAACCTGCCAAAAGTGCTAATGATTTCCAATTTACAAAGAAGAAAAAGGAGTGGGAAGCAAAATAAAATCTCAAAGTTTTCAAGCTTCACAGATTCAGCTCTGTACAGCACCTGTCAAATGGAAAAAGTGAAAGCCAGCATGACCAGGTAACCATTTACCATCTTCTCTTCTTGCCTTTTAGACATTTATAGGTAGCTGCTACGTATTCCAGCACGCGGGTGAGATTGTTTTAAGTTCAAAATTCAATTGTAAACAGATGCCAAAAAGCCCCAAACGGCAAAACCCACAGCCCTCCCTGCTGACTGCTGTAAGGGAGACTTCCCTTACCCCCTTTCATCCCCTGGGATGAGGGGGCAGTCACTCTGCCTAAGGGAAAAATTGAACACTTGGTGCCAGGAATCATGACATCATGGGAAACTTTTATAGAAGCCACCAAATAACATAAAAATTGGCAACACTACTGGATTTGCTTCGTTTTCATTGAGGAGGCAGTGGAGATGTGATGAGCCTGCAAGAGCACAGTGACCTCCACACATTATGAACTAGCAAGAGCCAGTCGGTAAGGGACACAGTATTTTAGACTGCCAGGTTAACTTCCACGCCCGAGATGCACTAACAGGGGTTGTATTTTCCCTTGCAGCTGCTTACAGCATAGCAGTGCTCCTACAGTCAGCACGCCAGACTAAGGCACAAGCCTAAAGAATGAACTGGAATCCTCTGAGAAAACAAAGGACCTCAGCTACTGCTTTTCTCAGTTTCACTCTCAACACTTTAACCCCTTTCACAGCAATAACCACCTTCTAGAGAATCGCCAAACCTCAGTTCAGAGTCAGCACGCTGACGTGCCTCTGTTGTGGAGGACAGACCTTTGTGCAGTTCAACACTATGAATCAGCAACCGGTCCCTATTATATATTGACTGAAATGTAATCATTTGCACCGTTACTATGGACAATTGGCAGGCACGATTGCATCACACCGTAGGTTATTTTTTTATTTACAGCATTAAAAAAATCTTACTACTTCCAGATTTAAAACATTACAATAGCATTCTGTGCATAACACATCATGCAAGTAATAAAACCAACTGAAATACAAATTTTTACAAGCCAATTTTTAAAGTTAAGGTGGTTTGGGTTTTTTGGACAATCCTGTATAGCCAGAAAAACCATAAAACTTAGGACACATGATGTTTTCTTCAGATTTTTTTAAAAATAAATGTGCTACGTAAGAAAATACGTTTCTAAACAGAATAATGGTAGCGCATGTATCGTTGGCAAGAGTTATCTTCACCGACACAAATGCTGAGCTTACGAAAACTTCCCATGTATAATAGGTTTTACTTAGTTTTACTTTCAACTTGTCTTAAAGCATATACCTACACGAAAGTAGGCGCTGCTGACTTCATTTTCATATACATATAAAAGGCAAGCTATGAAGTCATACTACATATGTACCCATGGCAGAACACCTTTCTTTTGCCATTTCAGGCATTTTCATGCCGAGAGGCACTGTAGTCGTGTTCCAGGAAAACGGGCCTACGCTTTGCAGCAAACATCCTTCCAGATGAGGCGAGACCCACAAAAACTGGTGCAGAGTAGATTACATACGAAATATCGCATTATTCCTCCTCTTATACTGTCACAGTAGAAGGTCATGAGTAAAAAATGGATGAACTTTACTTAATCACCTGAAAACTTAGGAAATGGAAAAATTAGTTTGATGGGATTTTTTTTTTACATTCAAGATTTCTACTTATTCTAGTGGTTTGGTGAGGACTGTGATTCATTCCCCCTTCTACACTCCCTTGCAATACACACTTTCACGTCAAGGCAGGGCACAGCATACACAAAGGCCACATGCCAGCCTAACACGCGAGCTTGTAGACTTGGACCAGAATGTTAAATGTAACTTGTAAATGAAACTTCGATAAAGACTTTGTAGCACAGAGGACACTGGAATTAACACTGGAGTGCAAAATAACCTCTAGACTTAGTATCTCAAAAACATTGTTAGTTACTAGAATCTCAAAATTCTAGTAATTATGATCATCATAAGAAAATTCAAAGTATACGATGCCTTTTTGTTTATTAATACAAACTCCCAGGTCCTAGTTAACGCAACCGCAACCTCAAAAATGTACCTGTCTTTCAATAAAAACATTGTATTTATTAGAACAGTTAATTGTTTATTGTATAATTACTAGTTGCTGGAATGTAGATTCTTATCTCAAAAAAACCCTGCATATCTGCCTTCGGTTTACATAAGCTTATCCTCAACACAAGCACAGCAATCTGAAAGAAGATTACTGCCTTAGGGTTTCTTTTTATAAAATTCGGCTTTTCAACAGATGAACTTATACAGCATGTAATTTGCATATCGAAAATACATTAAGCGTAGCAAACAACATCATGGCTATCTAGCCTTTTGTACTCTGGTTTCAAAATGTGTTCAAATTCCAGGCGAGTTCTCAGTTGCACTGAGATGTCAGAGTAGTTACTAAAGAGACGTTCACATTACTCGGTACTTTGTTATCATTAGTTGCTATACGGTGTTGCAAAACCACTTCCCCCTTATCACTGATATATCACAGAGATTTCTCACTTCTACTGGCATAGTTAACTGCACAATGGAGTGATTACTGCTAGAAAGTAATACAAATTTGACATACAAATTTGGAAGATAGCTTCCCTGAAGCTGTTTTTCGTTGAAAAGGTCCATTCAATTTTAATGTAATATTTAAGTTTCCTTTTAGAGGTGTCCTATAAAGAGCCATCATTATTTGTCATTGCTGTAATGATGTAATCAAAAACTCCTGACAATGAAAGTGAAATGACTCAAAGATTAATCTGTTTTATTCAGCTACATCAGTTGGGCTAATAGAAGATTATTACCTCTCCAGTCAAACTGCTGGAAAAAAATGTATAGTCATTGCACTCAATTGTTACTAGAATACCTTAACCCTGATTTACAACTCCTTGTTGTTAGCCTGGATGAAGTCTTTCCTGAATCAACTCCTCACATACCTGTTTATATTGCTATTTTTTATGATAATTTATTTTCATAGCATTCTTCAGTCTAACAGTTTCATATGAATTTAGGTCTCCAACTGCAAGAGGTTACTGGGTTACATTGCACTCACCACCCTCCTTGCCTACCAACAGAACTATCTGGTTTGTGTTTTAGGCAAGCGACAGAGGCATTTCTTAACGTCAAACTCAAATGGAAGGTTCCCGTTCACAAGGAGACAAAATTCAGTTGCAATAAGCACTGGACATAAAGCAAGTATTTTAAATTCTTTCATTTTCTTCAAATAACCTTGCTCTCCTAGGCATCCATACGGAATGAAATACACAAACGAAAACATTTTAAACAGGTACCTCAGTTTACCTAATACAAAAAGTATTGTTACATGGAAAGAGGTAACATTTTCATTTCGCCCTTATTTTCTAGATCAATTTTCATTAGAGCTTAGCAATTTTAAAGATTTTGTTTTTTTGGGGTTTTTTTAGGTTTACTAACAGCAATTACTCAAGCCCTACAGAAACACATAATGATAGGTGAAAAACAGACCTCGACTTTCAAGCAGCAAAGGATACTTCTGGGTGCAATACCTTGTTGGTTTTGTTCTTGGGCATTTGTAACTTCTGCCTTGGATAGGAAGCAAAATTGCTACAAAACCACATTAAATCACAGAGCATTTTCAAAGTATTGAAACAGTGCAGGCTGCACTCAAAGTGAAACTGGACACCTATGAGACAAGCAGTTGCACAGGAAACTACAGAGGGCAGGAGAAAGGAGAAGGCCGCAGGCTCCCACCACCTCCAGTGCCCCAGTCTTGGGCTTCGCTCCAACATCCAAACCAAGCAAACCCAGCAAAACAAAAGGCACCAACCCAGCACGCGCCACACCAGGGATCAGATTTGAGGTAGCCCAGGGAAACTATTTGGTCTCATTTTTGGGCTGCCTGTTCTGCCTTACTGAAAGCCAAGAGGAGCTTCCTGCCTCCGGTCCGCTTGGAGCTCAGTCTTAAAAAGGAGATTAAAAAAACAGCAATAGCCTCATGCTGACAAGGAAATAACCTTAAAACTCATACTTTACACTTTATCTGACTTGATATATGTGAAATAGGAGTCTCCCCTTCAACCAGCTCTTCAGCTATGCAATAGCCAGTTCCAGTCAGAGACCAAAAGCAAAGCCACATAAGATCCAAACACCACATAAATGACAAATGCATTTCTAAGTGCTAAAAATACTGCTCTAAATTTAAGATACATACACCAATATGTAGCTTACATCTTTTTTTTTTTTGTCCACTGTATTTGATTTTCAACATGCAAAACCCAGTTCCAGCTTGCGTTATCTGTTGGCAGGTTCATATTTAGAATTGGTTTAATATTAGACACCATATTTGATATTTTGCTTAAAAACATTTATCTTTGCTAGTTTGCCTTTATCCACAGCATCCCATGGACACAGAATGGAAGAGTATTACTTGGAAACTTTACTTCAATTTAATACAGATGAAATGGAGGGTGAGTGGCCTTTCAGCCAGCACGTGCTTCAGCTGCCCATTCTAACAGCAACCGAGTCCACCGCCGCCTGTTACAGTCTAATGGGAATGTAATTTGGCATCTAGGGTTTATCTGCAGCTCAGAATGAAATTAAAATTTAAAAGTAATGCTACAGTTGGATATATTTCATCCAAAAAATGGGTTTGATCTTGTACTTTAAAAAAATAATGCCTCTAAGGAAGCAGATTCATAAAGGATGGAGGGATTTGTCTAGAAAGAAAATTGCTACTTAAATGAGCTTAATACTGCTAATAACATCAAATCACTCCTGTCCAATGCACTTCTGGAAGTTCAAAAGCAAGCCCTTACAGACAACAGAAAATGTTTCAGAAATTAATTCCAATTGGAAACAAAGGAAAACAAACTCCTGCTCAGCCCAGAGACTCTTTTCAGTGCAAAATACTTGCTTAGAAATATATACAACGTGTGATTTTCCACCTCCAACACACACACACACACACACAAAAGACACTGCAAGAACAAAGTTGGTTCAAAGCTTGCAAACGTTGGCAGGTTCAGAAAAATATGGAAACCAGCCTACTCCCTGTATCTAATCCCCTGATCCTCCCATTAGGTGATACAAGACAAGACAAATCCTTAACATTTCAAGATTCAATTGATGTTTGCACGAGGACAGGGAACATTTAACAGTCTAAAGCAGTTACAGCACCCACAAGACAGAAGAAAAAATCTGCTACTTTATTTTTCAAGACCACCACTGTGAAATTAGAAGAAAAACATCTCTAAAATGTATACATCTTGAAAGATACAAAGAGCATTCCTTTAGGAACAGCACACATTTTCAGCATTTGCCTGGCCTATTTTTGAAGTATCGCACAAATAAATAGCTGTCAATACTGTAAAGTATTATTAACTATCTAATATTATTCTTCAAGATACAAGATGACTTTTAGAAAGATGGAAAATACAGAATCAGACTCCAGTACTGCAGTATTTCAGTAAAACACCGAAGAGTAGTATTTGATCAACAATCTCACTGTCTGTTATGTCATCTTCTTCCAACATCACGACAGACTACATGTTCAATGTAGAATATATCAAATCCTAACGTACCAAAGGCAATCAGCCTACACTCTTTTATTAAAGATGAAGTATAACGTTCATTTCCCACTTCAATTCATATGCAGAGCCACCAAGAGCACGGCTGAGGCCGTCTGACTAGGACTGAAGACCGCCTGGAGGTACTGGTGAGAGGAAACACTCATTACATCCTTGCTTTCTAGGAGCTGAGATGGGAGCTTCTAAGAAACAGATTTTGAGGTAGAACGTTACATGTAGGGCACTGCCTGAATGAACAAGTGTTCACGCTGCTCCCGTTTTCCTTCACCTAAATACGTTCTATCCTAAGAGAAGGAAAAGGTTTTAAGGCAAAAAAGGTCCATCTCCCTTTCATCCCCACGTTAATGTGTCTGATCTCTTTGTTCTTGATCCTTTTAAAAATAAAAACCCCTAAACTGCTTCTGGAAAGCCAAAATCATCTTACTGGTACTTCCATACCTGAGTGCAAGTGCTGGCTTGTATGAGTAAGTAAACTGGAGTTTTTAATAACAAAGATAATTATGATTCTGTTTTCATAAAATCAGTTGAACTATGTCTTGAAACTCTGTATGTGAAAACTAACATTCAGACAGAAATGAGCTGTTTATAAACTTCAGTTACTAGGGAGGGACTGAACAAACTACTTCATGTTCTTATTTGTTAAAGTATACAGTCTAAACTAGCTTTTTATGCTGAGGTTATCTACACTGAAATGCAGTATGCACCTTTTCTTTTTTTTTTTTTTTAATCAAAAATACCACTAATGCTTCTCTCAGCTTTGACAAAAGCCTTTGGTTATGTTCTCGGTAACCTAACCAAAGCAACTTTCTAAAGGAAACTCTGCAACTTACAAAAAATCAGATACACTATAAAAGACAAAAAAGTGAAGGTATTTTCAATTTAGAATTAAAATTCTAAATATGAACTACATGAAATTCCTTTAATGAGAAACTCCAAAGCTCCCAGCCTGCTAGCAGGAACCCAGAACCCAGCAGAGTATCCAGGGCCTTCGGGCTCCCTGCCGCCTGCCCAGGAGCAGGGCTGCGGGATTTGGGGGTGACTGCCTGGCCACAGCATCCCCGCACCACTGCAGTCGCTCCGGCCACCGGGGCTGGCAGCACCAAGGCAGGTTTCTGTTGGAAACCTCTGTGTCCCATGAGGAATGCACTAAATCGATTACACAAAATGTCCCACAGGAATAAGTGCCGACCATGTTCAGACCTGAACGTTGCAAATCAAAGTCCACAGAGCACTGTATCGGTTAAGCAGCTCTTCACAGCCCACCCACTTCCCCCCCTGCCCCTTCCTACATGAGCGGCGCTACAGCTTACCTAAACTGCTCCACAATAATGCCAGGTCTGAGCTCCTGATACACTTTTTAAGATTGCAAGGTCTGGAGGAGCTTTCAGTGTTCCTGCTCTGAATATTGAAGCCTAACTTTGATGTCTTCATTAACTCAGTATCATGGCTCCCCACATCTGAATGGATACTGATATGCCCACATTCGCCACCCAATTTATGTTACAACGCAATGCCCAAAATAATCTTAAAGCATCAGTTTGTCAAGCAATGTTTTGGGGGTTCACCCATCTTCCCTGAGAGCTCCCACTCTACTGCTCCCTGTGGAAAAACAGGTACCTATTACGCTCTGTGGAGCTAACACCAAGGAAAGAACCGCAATCTTCCTTTCTCGCCTTTTGAGACACTGGATTATTGTGTCACTACATTTACTTATCCTCTTACCTTTTCTCTATGAAATAATGTTCTTTTTACCCAGCATGGAGATAATAGCTGCGATTTTTTTTTTTAATTAGTAATACTTCTCTCCTACAGAGCTTTACTCACAATTTCGAAGATTTTTGTAATAGACAGTAATGGAAATCTAGCACATTTTCTCCAATATGTGATGCTATTCTGTTGTCAAAAGCATACTTGGAGATATTTGAAACTCTCCTCAATATCATCACAACATTAATAGTTGAGCACACAGCATAATCCTCTATTATGGCTGGCCGAGATACACACAAAAAGATTTCATTACTTTTAATAATAAAATTTTATTTTAAAATATAAAGATCAGCAGAACATTACTTCATGATGTGGCTTAGCCACATCAGTGCCTTATTAAAAATACAATTCATTTGAGCTATTGAGATGCTTCTCAACCCTTATCCTCCTACAGCCATTACAGTACCATATTTTGTGCAAGCTTGAGTATTACCCTGGGATGCTACAAGGAATGCTTGATATCCCATTTCTTTATAAGACCTTTATTTTCCAATTATATAGAACAGACAAAGCTAAAGTTGAGATACTCATCACAAAAGAGATAAGAGGTAAAAATACATATGTCCTATTGACTAACAGAGCCATCTTAGACAACACCTCTTATTCCCAAATGCCCAAGCACTTTCCAGTTCTACAGTACCCATTTTCTAGGGAAACTAAGGCACAAACACTAACCCACTGAGATTTACAAAAGTTCTCACAACCCAGTTTCAAACAAAATTTGGTACTGAAATAAGGAAGGTTTCACGAAGTTAAAATTTCTAAGAACTCAATATGCAACATACTTAACCACTGTGAAGGTCAGTGGCTTCACGGATCACAGCCACAGAACTTGCACAGAATACCCACTGCCTACACCTGAGACCTCACACCTTACTATCCTTGGTCACCCGTACAGCCCACAGAGAATATTTAATGGCCTTGAATTAAGTCTTCCAGCACACCTACGTGTCCAGTACAGTGTTTTCCCCATCCCACAACACACTACAAGGGCTAATCAGCTCACATGAGCTCCTTTACATTCAACAGAGAGGCATCCCTGTGACTAACACCACTTCTACCCCACTTCAGGAGGCGTGCCCAGGAAGGATCTCACATATGAACAGACATCAAATGCAGCAGCGAGAGTCCTTTACATTAAAGAAAACATCGTGGGGTATTACTGACTACTTTTGTAAGGAAAATCAGCACAGTCCTCGAATTTAGCTCTTACACCTCTTCAGCAGTGTTCTCCTCATCCTAGAACAGACTTACATTTACATTTTAACCTCGCAAAAAGGTTAGAAACACAGCTACCACATAGTCACCAGTTACTGTTGAGCTGAAAATACCATACAAACCCAGTTGCTCGTGAACACCTCAACCAGATATCATGCACTGTTCAAAACTGCAGGGAAAACAGTTACGGCTACACAGCATTTGTTTTGAGATGGGAGAAATTTCACTATATAAAGTTAATGCCTTAAATATGCCCCAGGTATTGATTTAAGATTTCCTGACCTTCAGGCAGATTCTTAATACTTGTTTTTGTTTAGATGAGATCAAATGGTACACACAAACTAAAAAAAAAAAATCCTTTAATTGGTGAAAAACCTGTATTCTCTTTTAAAGAGAATAACAAAAGTGATTTTTTTTTTTTTGAAGGGGAAAAGAAAATCTCAACTCTCTTCAGTGGCACTGAGCATCGGTAACCTCCAGGTCACCAGTTCCAGCAACAACTGACGGCGATTAACAAACGGCTGCTGTTGAGCCCTGAGAGTTAGTCAGGATCACTGTGTAGCAAATAGTCACAATAAAGAAAAAACTATTAGAAGTCCTATCCTGGCAGACTTGGAAGAGAATAACGAAACGGGAGGAACAGAGGAATTGAAGGATTATTCACTGTCTTGCACTGGAATTTTTGACACGAAGAAGAGAGAGAGAGTAAACAGGATGTGGTGTGAAACACCAAGCTGCTGTATTTCTGAAAGGGATTTCCTGGTCAGAAAAAAAGTGCAACATGGAACGTGCAGCACACGCTGGTACATTCAGTATCGCCACGAAACACCAGCCCAATTGCACACACCCCACGCAGGCGCAGTGACCGTTTCTCTGGCGTGTTCTGGATGTTCAAAGACTTTCAGAACAAGTTGCCAGACATCTGGAAACGCTAGATGAAGGGCCAGAGCCTTCAAACTCTTCTCACACAATGGTGCCAGGTTAAAGAGAGAGCTATCTCCAATGAAATCTAGAGGTGTGACAGCCCCGAGTCGAATTCATATGGGGTTATTAAGGAATAAGTGTTCCTTAGTATCCTCCTATGTAAACACTATTACTCTGAGATAAGGATGCCTAAGGGTGCCTTCTTCCTGCTGAGTGTAATTGGCTACACTCATACAAGTCCTAAGCAAGCCACAGAGGTAGGCATGTAGAAGGAAGATGAAAAACAAGAAAAGCAATGCAGGCAAAATAAAAGCTTGTCTAAACATATGTAGGTTCTTGCTGAATTGTTTCAGTGTAAGAAAATCCAAGTGTGCAGGGATTTGGGCACAAAAGCTTCTTGGCATTAACACATGGTCAGAGAGGTAGGTTCTCTGGATGCTCCAAGTGTCCGTTCATCCCCAACAGTCTGTTCAGATTAATAAAACAAGGACGTAATGTAAGAAGAGGTGACAGGAAGAATAGCGGAATTAAACCCAGAAACTATAAAATCTGCCCGGTGAAATCAGTAAAACCAGTACTTCATAACCAAGCACCAGCCTCCCTGAGCACATTTCTCTTTGCTTAAAAAGTCTAAGAATTTTCCTTTCTGTCCCTTGCATGGTAAGGCAAGCAATGCCATGCTGGAAAGGCTGAACCCTGCATGCTGCTCAAAGTTGGTTTTGTCACACTTCAGGCTGCTAAGGAAAGTTTGAAGTGAGACTATTAATGTGCTGCCTTTTAACTGGTTTTTTGTTTCGGATTTGGGTTTTCTGGGTTTTTTTGGTTTTGTTCGGTTTTGTTTATTTTAAAGTATGGAATAGGCACTTGTCATACAAAATAACTTTCTGACATGCAAACTTGTGAATACTTTGAACAAATACAAAAAAAATGAAATCCAAAGAAAATACATCCACTCTATAAGGAGCTCTAGTATCATTTAGAATTACTATAATCCTGTCATAGGTGCGTTTTTCCTGACAAGAACAAGAATTTTTCTGAAAACAACCTCCTTCCTATTACAGCATCATGCCAGAATCAACAGCATCACCAAGAAAAAAGAAAAGGTGGGCAGAAGTACAGAAGAAACAAAAGGAAAAGGTTCTCTGGCGGTTTGAAGTAAACGCCTACAATTAAAGTTAACAGGATGAAAGACAAAATACACACATGGGACTGAAAGACTTTTTGCATAGGTGGAAGAATACAAAACCCCTTTCTTTCAGAACAACATATTCAGCAACCTGTGTTGAAGTTGTTGGCTCCATGGGAAAGAGCTCACATCTGAAATATCATTCTAGGTGATCCCAAGAGAGGTCAAGCGCTCAGCTAACACAGACGCTTACCAAGTGCTCGGGTAGGGAACCAGGCAGTACAATTGGGTGGAAGGCTCCTGGAAGATAGTGACATCGCAAGGCTGAGCCCATCTAAAACCTGCCCGGGACTGCAGGGCTGAGTTCCTGCCGAGGCCAGCTCACTCCTTACAGCTCTGCTCCCTGGTCATCCCCTGGTGCCACCTCCGCATTCCTGCCTGACAGCACAGGTACACCAGCCCAGCTCTCCAGCCCAAGAGAGAGCTGTTCACCTTCTCGGTCAAGTTAGTTTTCTCATGGATTAACAAATGAGATCAGCTCCCTATGCACTTGCACAAACACCAGAGCCAACGAGGGAGGAGGAAGGGAGCCCCTTTCAGGGGCAGTGAGCCTGAGCAGCGAGTTCAGCCATCTCATGTAACTGCACCCTCAGACTAAGTTTCAACTCGTTCCTTCTGCACGCGGCTCCGTGTCACCATTGCTCGCTGCATCCAAGTGACATCAAATGCTTAAAATGCTCCACGTAAACTTGACCTTAAATCTTAAGACAGGTAAGCGGCATGTAATTCCAAACAAGCTTACCTGGCTCACTTTGACACATCAGCAAAGATTTTACAAGATGTCCATACATCTGTGAAAAGCTGAGGGGCATACAGCAAGAATGCGTTCAGCCTCGCTGCTCAGTCAATCTTTGACTGTGTCACAGCTGTTATTTCTGTGGGCACTGAATGCAGGTTAAAACAAATTTAAAAAAATAAAGACCAATGACAAAAGCTAGCAAGTCCCTGGAAGGTACCTAAGCTACACTGTAGAATGCCTGTCTGTTGTTTTCTGTAGAAATATTTCAGACAAACTCTTACCAAATTTTCTGTCTTAATTTATAACGACCTACCTTTTTATATGCTTTAAAAGTTTATTTAATTCTTCTGTGTCTTTTCTTTTAATAGCAAATGTTCTAAATATATTCAGAGTTTATGAGCTTTACCCTTTCCACATCTGAAATACTATGCCATAGGGAACTTTGTAGGAAATGTGTTTAACAACAAACATTGGTTTTACCTCTCTGAACACTTTTATTTGATGAAAGAAAATGTTCTATGCTCTTCTAAAACACACTATCCACACTTTTAGAGTTTCTATGGCTATGCAAAAAAAATCAGAATTTAAAGTTGACCCTTAACTAAATCAGTTATCACACAGTTGTTGCTATCTGCATTACTTTGACAGCTATGCAAAAATACAAGTTAAAAAAATTATCATAACCATTTGTCATAAAAGTTTGTTTCCCACTTCTGTAACTTTGCATCTGAACTATCACTGTAACTAACTCAGATTAGCTGCTGTAAATATAGGCTGCACTACAATAGATAACACGTGACATTTGGTTAAAGAACCATCTCGTATTAAATCATATAGAACGCTGTGTGTTTGGGTAGGGCAGAGATGGACAAAGACTACCAGGCGTAAAGAAACACCAGAGACCACAGCAGTCACCATAACATTTGCAACAACAACAACAAAATAATTGTGACTGGCATTCAATCACACACAGCAGAGGATTTGAGCCTTAGAGCTGTGGTAAAAACCAAGCAAGAACAGCGAGATCCCTCCACTAGTGAAAATCCCCCTGTGAACAAAGCCCCAGAAGTACCCCCAAGTCAGACCTACACTCACCAGAAAACTCCCCCTTTATCACCCATCTCCATCTCCCTTTCCAAGCAATTACGACAGTCTCAAACCACTACAAGTTCACCTGTTTTCTGGAGACCATGCTTTTCCTCCAGCAAATAACAGGTAAGCAAGGCAGACGTATTTGCTATTCAGTGCAAGAGTACCTTTAGACTACGCCACAAGAAGAGTTTCAGCACAGAGGGTTTCTAACAGCTACACAAAAAGAGCAGAAGTGGCAGCGTGTCCATAGAACCATGAGAAATCCCTGAAGACACTGACGGGCTATGTAATGGGGAAGGGGAGGTGGGAAGGGGAACGCGGAGGACAGGAGCATTCCTTTTGGATCCCTGCTGCAGGGCTGCACTGTCCAAGAACACTCTTCAGTGGGAACAATCTCTGTCAGTTAACGCAGTGATTCAAGCGATTTCCATCAGCTCCTGTCTCCGTTTCACTATCTTCTATTCCATGGGAAAAGTTATGTCACAGTAGGCCTGGTAGCAACGTCCTTATAATACTTCACCACACATTTCCTTTCAGTTGATAGGCATAGTGCCATTCCACAGACAAAACAGTGCCTGCAAGAAATAAGGAGCAGGATAAAAACCAGATGGCTGAAGTTAAGAGCACGACGACAGGAGCAATGCTTGTAGGGAGGAGAAATCATCCTGATGAGCTGAGACTGCGAACATGGCTCTCTGCACAAAGGGAACACAGCCTGCCATGACACAGCCTGCAACAGCATAAATACAAAATGAAATTTGAATGAAGTATTGTTATCTGTATCACCTAAAGGCTGAATTCTTTTCAAGCAAGTACCAGATGAATATGACACACATTTTTTTAATTTAACATCAGGCTAATGCGGCTTCAGCTGTTTAGATGACTACCTGTCAACAGCAATCAAAACCACTGTTCTAAAAAATGTGAAGTGATCTGTAGCACAAGTCGAGAACATTGACAGCATATTCCCATACAGTACATCTATACCTTCAAGATTTGTTTCCAGGCTGGTACAAGCCTCAGCAGTGACAAGCATGACTCTTACATCCCAATTCCCCAGCAACTGGCTCCATCCACACAAAGGCAAATGTTATCAGTGACAGAGGAACCAGAAACACCTATGGAAGCCCAGACTGTATTTAACATTGTGTCCAACGCGGTTCAAACCTTTAAACCTTGCCGAACTCAGGGTATTTTAATTCTTACTAAAATTACGTGAACTCCAAGAACCGACTGCAGGAGAACTTCCAAGCACAATGTATGATTCACAGTATTTTCCCTGCCCTTGCTACAGTTAAAAGAAAAAGTGAAAATGTTTCAATCCACAAGTTTAAAATGCATCATTCATCACCATCCACACAGCCTCCAGATGAAACCTTTTAGATGGCATGGTCCTCAACAGATGATGAGAATTGGCAAAAGCAACATAGAAAGGACATGTCAATGACTGCCACTGAAACCAACACGTCAATGTGACCAAAAGTAGTCCAACAATGAGGAAGAAAGATTAGAAAGAACAGTAGGGACCTTAGTTTGCCATGCAGGCAACTCTGCAGAGAACCTGGCTAAACATAGCTGGAGCAAGGTTTTGGCCAAAAAAAAACCCAAAAAAAAGCAAAACCTCTCCTTGCAATTCTCTGTGAAACAAGGAACCTCGCACCACAAGGAGGTCCTATTATCTTCTTACTTAACATAGACTTAATTGCTTCTAAAATGCAATGTCCACAATTCAGGAAGGGTGACAATAAATTGGAGGGAATCCAGGAGAAAACCAGGAAAAAAGAAAAAGTAACAAACTTCAGAAGACTATTTTTCTTAGTAAAAAGAACATTAAGCATGAAATTAATCAAAATTCATAATTTTGAATTATGAATTGAAAATGAGTTATAATGGGATTTTCAGTGACGATGAGGCTACTGCAAGACTCAGTGGCTAGAAACTAAGGGCAGCCCTCTTCAGATCAGAAATAAGAAACAGAATACACATCAGCCACTTACATACTTTCCCAAGAACAGTGCTGAATTTTGCCTCATTGGACATTTTTAACTGCACCTTCTAAGACGTAAGCTCTACTATTAAACACAGATTGGAAACAACCAAAATCCTACGGCCTGCACTATGAAGAGGTCAGACTAGATGATTGCAACAGTCCTTCTGACTTGATAATCTATTAATCTTATCAGACAGATCAGAATACACGCCTGACCACTTTCAGGACTGAATGCAGAGTCATCTACAGGCGCACCTATTTTGACGGTGTATTTTTAGCCCGAGACTATCTTCTACCTTTAAACGTCGTCGAGATGAGAACTGCAGATCTACCAAGCTACGAGTGTAAAAGGCAGGCGATAACAAAAATCTCGTCACCTATAAAACACTCCTTTCAGTTGGCAGAGTTACACAATGAAAAAGCCAATAAGATACCCCGTATTTTTCCCGCACTTCCCGGAACTTTACAGAACTCTCCGTGGGACTCAATCGCTCCAGACAAGTTTTAGCTGAGAGGAGGCTCCGCACGCCCGAGAGCAGCGCTTCAAAGAGGTTCACCAGCCCCAGCAGAGCGAGAAACAACCACGCCGAGAACCGAAGGGCCAAGGGGGATGCTGGCGCGGCGCTTACCGCCACCGCCGGCCCGGGGACTAGGGTCTGCCGGCGCGGGGTGAGGTGGCCCGGTGCCCCGGGGGCCCGCCGCCCGCCCGGCAGCATTGTTCCCGCCGCCGAGCCCCGTTTCCCTCCCGGAGCCGGGCAGGGACGCGTGAACTCTTGAACCCGCACCGCAGCCCAACGCGAGCCTCCGGGGCGGAGAGCGGCGGCGCGCCCTGCGCGGCGAGACCGACGGCTCCGGGGACGACGGGGAGCCCGCTACGGCCACCCCCAGTCGCGGAGGCCCCGGCGGGACGCGGGCTGGTCCCCCCGCCCCGTCCGGCCTCGCCCGCCGCTCCGCGCCGCTGGGCCCCGCTCGCCCCCGGCCGCGCCGCCCCCCGCCGCCCTGGCCTTGCCCCCGCTTCGCTCGGGGGCGCCCTCGGCAGCCTACGGGCCAGGCCCAGACCCCGGCCTTTCCTACAGCAGCCCTCCCCCGGCGTACCCCCCCCTCACCTGGGCTTGAGGCTGCCAGCGCCCCGCTCGTAGGCCCAGGAGGCGGCGGGCTGCGCAGCGGCCGGGGCCAGGGGGTCGGCGAAGCCAGGGGTCGTCGGGTAGTTCCTGTCCATCATCGGGGCAGGGCGCGGGGCTCCGCTGGGGCCCTGCGCGCAGGGCGGCGGCGGCGGGGACCAAGCGGGGCGGGTGGGAGCGGCCCCCCCCCGGCCTCATGCAGGGCGGGCAGCGCCCCGGCGCGGGCCAGGCCGCCGCGTCCCGGCCCCCCTGCCCTGCCCTGCTCTGCCTCCGCTCTCCTCCCCTCCCGCTCAGCTACGGGCGGCGGCGGAGGGGAGCTGCGGGCGGCGGCGGGGGCTGCGCGGCGGCCAGGCGGGGACCCATGTCGGGCTGCTCTTTCCCAGGATGCACCTCCCCCGCCGGCGCGCACTGGGGCTCACGGGCTCGGTGGACGGGGGGCAGGGAGGCCGCGGCGGAGGGGGCCGCCGCCAGTAGCGCCGGCGCGGGGGGAGGAGGAGGAGGAGGAGGAGGAGGAGGAGGAAGGTCTGTGGCCGGGGAACGGGCGGCCGCAGCCTGAACGGGGAAGCACGGCGGCTGGAGGGGAGCGTGGCGGGAGGGGGGGGGGGCTGAAGGCGGGGACGGCCGGGCGGTGAGGCGGGGTGCGGGGGGGGGGGGGGGGGGGGGGGGGGAGAGAGGCCGGTTTGTCGGTGGGGCCGCGTCAAGCGAAGCGCTTTGTTGGAGAGGCCGGGGCGGGGCCATCTTGTTCCCGCTGAGGGGAAGCGGCGTCAGCGGCGGGCAACGCCGCGGCCTCCGGGGCGGCTGTCGCGATGGAGGCTGGCGGTCGCCTCAGAAAGGCCCGTCCCGCCTGCCGCCCCGAGGCCGCGGGTTACCTCGCGGGGAGCGTATTGTAAAGCAATTTGTCTGGCGGCTCACCCCGCCGCGGGGGTGACTCACCGGCCCGGGGAGCACCGACCCACCGCCCCCTCACAGAACAGTTAAACTGCAGGGGAATACAGGAAACACCCCGCTAAGGGGCACGGAGGTGGGAATTGGATGGGGGTCGCTGGGGGAAGCTGGTGGTTGTGCTTCCCCTCAGGGCAGCCCAGAGCCCTTCAGGCACCGGTGTGCGGGTGCTCGGTGGTTTGGGTTGGTTGTTGCTCTGAGGATACTTTATAGAGGTAAAATAATATAAAAGCATTTCCACGTGGCTATTTTTTTTCTTTTTACAACCGAAAAGCTGCTGATATGTATTAATATATATCAGAGTTTTCCAAAAGACTTGGGGGTTCCCCATCACTAAGTCACTGCAGGCCTGGAGTCTGAATAGGCCAAATATCAAACAGCAGGAGGCTGGGAATAGGAACAGACATAAAGGATGTTTAAATATTAAGACCTGGCACGCAGATTTATATGTCTTTGGCTGTGTGTTTTTTATAGTGTAAGGGAAATGGGCAGCGGCTGTGCACAACGGTAGGAGCAAAGGGGACATGGATGTGGGGCAGGGGGATGGTGGCTGAACTGTGGTGTCTTGCTTTTGCTGCAGGTTGAAGTTACTCAGGCTGAGATGAGCAGGAGGAATGTGGCTCAGGTAAAGATGAGGAATATGCATTTGAAAGAGAGAGGGTTACAGCACCTGAAGGCATTGCTCAGAAGAAGGTGGTGTATGCTAATGAGTAAGTCTTTTGAAGGTTCAGTTTGTACTACTCGGGGCAATGTGGAACCACAGAGTAAAATGAATTTTGTAGTGAAATGCAGAGTTTACAAACTTGACTATAGCCAATCAGGTTGAATTTTGCTACCAAAAAAAAAAAAAAGTGAACACATGAATGAAAAAGTGGTCAATATTAAATGAGAAAACAGGAAGGTAAGAGATTTGAGGAGGAAAAGATGAGGTTCTGCTTTTCTCATGGTTTCAAGAAGCAGCAAAGTCACCTATAAGACTTGGAGAGTCCAAGTGTGAAAGTCATCAGTGCTGATGAGACTGAGCCAAGTCACCTAGAGGCCAGGGCAGAGGGAGAAGAAGAAAAGAAGGGTACCAAAGCCAGAAACGAGCAGAGTGACTTTTGCTTGTGTTTGCATAAGTTAGCACCTGTATTGCTTGCAGCTGGAGGAGAGTATGTGGGAAGTGAGGGGACCTTTCTTTGGGAAACACAGGGTTGCTGTTTTGAACAGAGGCCTGATGACAGAGAATGACTCCAGTTTTATGCTAATTATGAAGCACTTACGCTGCTGACACTGTTGAAAGTAGCATTTACAGTGGGGAAGGACCTATAGTGTTTTCTTTCCTTGCTGGATCTCCGCTAATTTCCATTATAATATCACACTTGGAGTGCATTGTTTCCCTCAAGTGGGCCTGAGGAAAGGGAAGTACTGGAGGTCAGAGATACAAAATGCCTTTCCCACCTAGCCAGTGTTTGGTTATCTAGAGCGAGCTTGTTGGTGTGGAGCTGTCTTAGAAGTTTCTTGCCACAGATTTGGAAAGACGTATTAATAAATTGTAAAACTGCGACTGTTTTGTTTGATTTTTCTCAAGTAATGGCACCGTGAACTTCAAAGAGTACCATAATGTGTGTTGTCATTACAGGATATTTCTTGAAAGGGAAGGGGCATGTGCAATAATGCTGTCAGATGTGTGGCTGTGAAATCACCTTATATGAGAGTTCCCAAGCAACAAGCATCAGTCAAAATTTACAAGCAGGGAAACACACACAGTTAGTTTAGACTACTAAATGAACTAATTGTCAATATACCACAGACACAGTGTTGCCCTGAACGTTGTTGGAGTAGATCCTCTTTCTTGTAATCGAATAGTGAAGTTGAGTGAAACAAGCTGTGACAGCTGTTGTTAAGTCTAATTTCTTTTATATGATTTTAGTAGAGGTGTTGTAGACTGGAAACTTCATTGCTAATGTCCGTAACTACCAGATAAAGTCAGTTAATCCAGTAAGTTGCTTTTCCTGTGTGTGAGAAATCTACTAGTCCTGAGACCAGCCGGTGGGACTTCTGCAGTTCTAATTGAAACTGATCCCTGCCGCTTGTTGCCATCCTGTGTCTCGGAAAGCTACCTTGAAGTTTGCACATCTTATCTGTGTGTAACCAAAAGATATTTTGTAGCACCGTTCTCTAAGACAACAAAAGAGTCTGTTTAGAGTAAGTGCTTTTACAGTATCCTGGTATCCATGCTACTTACAAACAGCTTTTCTGAAAGATGAAACCCATGGAAAAAAAATCCTTCAGTAGATCCTGTTAATTACGTGTTATTTCAGTGTGTACATATTAAGATGTGTATTTAGGAGTTGTATTAGACACGATTCTGAATATTGAAAATATTTTGGTTCTTGTATTAGTGAGGAATGCTTTCATTTCAAAGGCAGCAATTACGTGCTGTTCAGGAACTGAGTTTCGGTGGGCTTTAACACCTTCCAAACTGTAGCTCATAACTGAGTGCCTATAGCCAGTAATGATATTGTATGAGCTTATCTCTCAAGTCAATAATTTAATATAATAAATATATTTTGCTGAAACACAAGCTAATACAATTTTTCACTCTATTTAAAAGCAAAATCTTAAATTACAGCACTGTAACACAATCTCTGCAGCATACCAGCCTGGGGCAGTACTGAATTGCTGTTGCTCATTTTTTTCCTTAAAGGAACAGTCTCCACTTGAAAGAGTAATATAAGAAATCCTCTACAGAGTCAAAAATGTCATGTGATGGTTAGGAGACAGGTTTAAGTACTTAAGATAATGCTTTAATGGGAATGTCTGCCTAAAGTCCCAGGAGTGATCTTCAAAGCTGCAGCATGCGCTGTCGCCTCCAGGGGTGGTGGGGCAGCAAGGCTGGGCTGCCTCAGCTGCTTCCTGACACCCAAAGGAGAAGGTCTTGCTCTCCTTCCTCCTTCCCTGCTTCACCCTGCTGCTCCTAGCCATACCAGGTACCCAGCCCCCAGAGCTGGAAGACAGGGATGGGGAGCAGAGTGAAGCCCCCACAATCCAATTGGAAATGGTTAGAAAGCTGCTACATCATTTAGACACACACAAGTCTATGGGGCCAGATGGGATCTACCCAAGGGTACTGAGGGAGCTGGAGGAAGTGCTCACCAAGCCACTTCCCGTCATTTATCAGCAGGCCTGGCTAACCGGGGAGGTGCCAGTTAACTGGAAGTTAGCAAATGTGACACCCATCTACAAGAAGGGCTGGAATTAAGATCCAGAGAACTACAGGCCTGTCAGTCTGACCTTGGTGTCGGGGAAGATTATGGAGCAGATCATCTTGGTGCCATCATGCAGCACGTACAGGACAACCTGGTGATCACGCCCAGTCACCCTGGGTTTATGAAAAGCAGGTCCTGCTTGACTAACCCCATCTTCTGGGACAAGGTGACCCACTCAGTGGACAAGGGAAAGACCGTGGGTGTTGTCTACCTGGACTGTAGTAAAGCCTTTGACACCGTTTCCCACAGCATTCTCCTGGAGAAACGGGTTGCTCAGGGCTTGGATGAGCACACCCTTTGCTGAGTAAAACACTGTCTGGATGGCCAGGCCCAGAGAGTTGTGGGGAATGGAGTTAATCCAGTTGGCAGCTGGTCACAAGGGGTGTTCCCCAGGGCTCAGCACTGGGACCACTTCTCTTCAACATCTTTATCAATGATCTGGACAAGGGGATCGAGTGCACCCACAGTCAGTTTGCAGACAACACCAAGCTGGGGAGGAAGTTCTGCCTGAGGGCAGGAAGGGTCTTCAGAGGGATCTGGACAGGCTGGATCAATGGGCCAAGGCCAACAGTAAGAGGCTCAACAAGGCAAAGTGCCAGGTCCTGCATTTGGGCCACAACAAGCCCCTGTAATGCTACAGGCTTGGGGACCAGGGGCTGGAAAGCTGCCTGGTGGAAAAAGCCCTGGGGGTGTTGGTCTGCAGCAGCTGAATATGATCCAGCAGTGTGCCCAGGTGGCCAAGAAGGCCAATGGCATCCTGGCTTGCATCAGGAGCAGTGTGGCCAGCAGGACCAGGGCAGGGATTGTCCCCCTGTACTGGGCACTCATGAGGCTGCACCTTGAATCCTGTGTTCAGTGTTGGGCATCTCACTACGAGGAAGACATTGAGGTGCTGGAGTGTGTCCAGAGAAGGGACTGGAGCTGGGGAAGGGTCTGGAGCACAAGTCCTGTGAGGAGGGGCTGAGGGAGCTGGGGGTGTTCAGCCTGGAGGAGGCTGAGGAGAGATCTTATTGCTCTCTACAGCTCCCTGAAAAGAGGGTGCAGAGGTGGGGAAGTCGGTCTCTTCTCCCAAGTGACAAGTGATGGGACAAGAAGAAACAGCCTCCAGTTGTGCCATGGGAGGTTTAGATTGGATATTAAGAAAAATTTCTTCACTGAAAGGTTTGTCAGGCATTGGAACGGGCTGCCCAGGGAGGTGGTGGAGTCACCATCCCTGGAGGTGTTTAAAAGCATAGATGTGGTGCTCAGGGACAGAGGTTAGCGGTGGACTTGGTATTAGGTTAAAAGTTGGACTTGATAATCTTAAAGGTCTTTTCCAACCTAAACAATTCAGTGACTTTATGGCGCTCTGGCCAAAAGGTGAGCAGTAAATTCACTCCACTAGCAAAAGGATATTTACTTTTTTGCCAGAGGTCATTTTCCTGTGATTTCACTGAGCTGACTCAGCTTGCTTTGCATCAAACGTTTGCTGGTTCAGGGCAGGCAGTGGTGGTGTCAACCAGAAGCAGACGGGAAGGGAAAGAGATGAGAGCAAGGAGCAGAGAGCTGTCTCATTCCATGGTAAGTCAGGCTCAGTGGTCAGGTAGTGTCAGAAAGGTGTAAATTTGCTCAGCTTCCACATAATTTTCAGGATAGTTGAAATCCAGTAGATAGAAACTTATTTTTTTGTACCTGGGAACTGTATAGCTCTAGTCATAATACAGTAAAGAGATGGCATAGAAGACATTTTCCAAAGAACTGAGATACTATTTTCCCAGGATTCTTACATATAATGAAGCATCTGTGCCCCACCAGCTGTACTTCACAAGTCGCAGTTCTGTTGACTGGTGAAAAAGCTTCACTGGATGTTCAAATACAGGAGATTCTGGTATTCTTTGGGGAGTTTTAACCAGCCAGCTCAGCTCATCCTGTGTGATAATTTGCTGTGCTACAGTATTTGCTTTGCCTAGTTGCCCTCATCTATCCCTCCTGCCTCTGCAGAAGTTTATCCTCATTGCACAGTGCCTACCTTCACTTCAGATTGAAATCACCATTACCAAAGGAGGAATTCCTGCTTCCCACCTTGCTTTTGCATGCCTGTTCTGGTCCCCACTGGAGCGATCTTGCTCGCTTCACTAGCCTTAACAAAGTAGGTATTTTTCAGCCACCTTATTGTGTTGAATCTTCTCACCAAAGGTCTGGTGAGTCAACAAAGATGGAAGGGTACGACCTGGTTCAGTTGGCTGGTTTGTCTTGAAGACTTCATCTTCAGTGACTGCAATTCATGGTTCTGAAGTGAACTAGAGCAGTGAAGTATGCAGGTTCTGTCCCGTAGAATTGCCAGTGTTAAAAGAAACCATGACCCTTTTTCCCTGTTGATAGGTGCTACATGTCATGAAGAAGAGTGCGTGCAGTTACCAACTTCATTTAAAAAATCAAAAGGGTCATTAGAGGTTTTTTAAACTTTTTATCCTAGGCTCAACTAGCATTTTCGCTTTGATTAACCTGCACAAATGTTTATTTGGAAGTTGTTTTATGAAATAATACAGAGAGTAGCAGTTAAAAATATTGCTACCCCTCCTCCACCAAAATGACATCCCAGTTAGAATTAAAGTATAACCAGTGATGAGTGCATTCAAAAGGCTCTGTCAGATGAGGAGAAGGAAGTATGTTCATGAGATTAAGTAACAAAAACTTCACACAGTTCAGAAATGACTGGTGACAGTCAAAAGTTACCACCTGAATAAACAGCAGGGTATTTGGGAAGATGTGCTTAAGATTTTTGAGAGGAAAACACATCCAAGTTCTTGACTGTGAAAATGACAACAGGGATAAATTTGCATGTGATGAGAATTAATTGAAAGACATTTAGAATATAGAAAGAGCAAGCTTGAAGTGTTTGAAAGATGGCTTTTAAACCTGGGGTTCGCTTCCTGTTCTCCAAACCACATGGAACAAGCGAGGATAGCAGCAATAAAACTTCTGTTGGCTGATGAGACTGTAGACATAAAGTTTGTTGGGTTTGTTTTGGGTTTTCTTTAAAATAAACCCAAACAAGTTTAAATGAACCTGTACTGTTGATCAAAGTAATCAGCATTGCTAGTAACTTCCTACTGGTAATTAATGCAACTCATTCGTGGTTGGTAATCTCTGGAGAGATAAGGAATTTTCCTATGCCTTCCGAATTTCAAATACACTTTTTACGGGCAGATCAGCCTCCAACACTCTAGTTAATGTGAGCAGGTATCGTTTAAGCAATAGAATACTCTAAATCAGGTTTGGCAACAGCATTGTGGTAAATAATATGGCAGAGCATTATACTTTTTATTACCTGAAGTGATCAGTTATTTAATTTTTGGCTGCAATCCCAGTCCAGCTGAAGCCAACAAAAAGCTTGCCATAGACTTTGATAGGACCAGAATCAAATGCTTCATGACTCACGTTCTCATGAACTGTGGTGAGGAAGTGCACCTCCATTTGGTACTTTGGTTTTGGCCTTCTAATGATTTCACAAAAAAAAAACGCAAACAAACAAAAAAAAACCCAAAACAAACCCAAACCAAACCAAAAATTGAAATATACACTGCCTATACTACTGTTCATCAGAGGATCTGTTAAACCAAATAATAGGCTTTCTTTTACTGAAGCAGAAACCAGGTTAAGTGATTATTCTTCAGAGCCAGAGACCCCTTTTCTGACCCTCGGTTGTTGGCTATATCTAATAATCTGATTTAGAAAAGTTGCATGCTGTAAGCTTGTATGGTGGTGAAAGGACAACACAGGAAGTTTTTGGAAAATTTTCAAGGTGGTGGCTAGCAGCGTTTAGTGTGACATGTTTAAACCTGTTCTGAGAGAAACAGAATAGAAGTACTATCTAGTTTCCCCCAGTGTTTGTTTAGACACTTCTGTTTTCAGCTGTCCTAGCAGATCTCTGTTAATTCACTTAAAATCCACTGCCAGTATCTTCAGGGTCTAAAGTGCAGGTTTCGTGAGTAAATCTGAAGTGTTATACCCTACAGAAGATGCTGTTTACTGCCCAGAGAGCTACAGCGTTGATGTTTAACAGCTGCACTGTCTTAAGGTTTTTTATGAATTATGAAGGTCAAGGTTTTTGCTTGCATTCCATGGAATTATTTGCAAACTATTTGTAGGGATAGTAGAAGAATCACATTTAAAGCTTTCCCAACAAGGGGATTCCCCCATGTCCCAACAAAGAAGCTGCAAATTGGTTTGTGAGTCGTCAAAAGCCAAATCTGATGCTGATGCTTTAGGAATAAGAACACAGTCCAATGTGCACTGGTATCAGCTGGGTTGTATGTATTTTTCAAAGGGCAAGACCTCTTTGTGTAGCATTTTCAATATACCCTCTTTATATTCCAAGATTTGGAGCATTTTCTTCTTTACAAAAGCATTTACAGATTAAAAATCTCATAGCAATCCCCGGCATCTCACTCAACAGTGCTGTAGGTACTAGCGTGTTAAAACCCGTAACATTCAGTGAAAAGTTACATCCAAATACCCAACCTTTATATCATAAAGTGCACTTCAGGCGTCTGCTGCTGTCAGCACTGGTCAAATGGGGGGGGGGGGGGGGGGGGGGGGCGTGTGTGTGTGTGTTTGGAATGTGTTGTGTTTTAAAAAAACCTTAATTGCCTGTGTTCACCTACACAGTTACTGTAATACAAGAAACCACCAGCCCAACATGTTGCCTTTGGGATGCCAAATACGGTTCCCTGTGGCTCTGGGAAGCCTTTACCACTACGGTGTCATTGGACTAGGAGGTAACGGGACGGCCCTGCTGGCCTGTGACTTGCTCAGCCAGATCTGTAGGCCACTAACGCTGCGGGTTGATATTGTACCAAGATGTAAAATTAGGGGTGACTACAACTGGAGATACAGAAATTGTGTTGACCAGTAACTCTCCGGCATTATTGTCTGGATACTGGTTATTTATCTAATACTATATTTCATCCTACTTAGAAGTAGGATTTTGTCATCCCAGTAGGGCAACACGTAGTCACGTAGAGTGCTTCTGTGGGGTAGTTTGGCCTTTGAATTGACAAGCTTAACGTCTTTTTCAACATTTTTAACTGCAAGAGAAACATTATCTGTGAAACCCGGGTACTCTTTTAACAAGGGACAAATCTCTAGCTATTTGCATAACATCCCCTGACCCACAGTACTCCTTCAGCACTAAATACCAGGTGGAAGAATCAAAACCCTTTGATAAAAGCATACTTTGGGTAACGGGCTGTGCAATTAATGGTTCCTTTTCATCCAAAATTATAATCACAAAAATACAACAGATTGAGTAGTGTGTCAACCAGCAATGTCTAAAACAAACCAGTGTCATGCAGAAGCTGTAATACATATACATTTGGAAGATCAAATCAGGAAATAATTTTCATATGCAAATCTATTACTAGAACGAATAGAAAATTCAACAACAAAGCAGACTGCTTATGGTGGTTTAAAGTGTTGATCGTTGCAAAAAATGGTGTCAATAAACCCAATGAAAACACTGCTCCTTCTAAAGAACAAAAAAGATGAAACTATTCATGAAATACCAGTGGTATGATGGGATGGCTCAAAGTGCATGCAGAAGAGGGTGGCAGGCCAAGGTGTACTCTTCATGCACTCCCTCCTCTTAGTGCAATAACCTTGTGCAAAGAACAGTCCTGCAGCCTCTGCAACAGGGCCACCTCTTTTCCCAGATGGGATTTTCACTTGTTCCTAGTTGTGCTAGAGATCTCCCGCATTTCTGTAAACTGTCTTGCAATATGCAAGGTGGCACACACTTTTTAAAAAAGTGTCTTTCAGTGATCCCCCCTCTCCGCAGAAGGAGGCTTGTGACTAATGGGCAGGAAGGGACATTGACTTTTTCAACACCCGTGTCCCTTTTGGGGGCCCTGGGTAAGGGGGCGGTGGCACATCGTGTTGTCCATCTGAAGTAACCGCTTGCTCATAAGTTGGCAGTCCTGAATCATCAGTTCTGGGAGGAAGTGGGTTTAATGGAAATTCTTCATGCCTCCTGAAGATGCTAGACGAACTACGTCTTCTACTTCTTACATAATCCAAGTGCCTAAACAAAGTTAACAGCATTATAAGTGGCAGCTTCTGCTTTAAAGGGAAGAAAGAATCTAAAGTCTTAGTTGTAAAAAGAAA
This sequence comes from Rhynochetos jubatus, assembly GCA_027574665.1. Taxonomy (NCBI): domain Eukaryota; kingdom Metazoa; phylum Chordata; class Aves; order Eurypygiformes; family Rhynochetidae; genus Rhynochetos; species Rhynochetos jubatus. The sequence continues at coordinate 13,876,564 of CM050663.1, forward strand.
GAAAAAACAAACACCAAACCCAAAAATCCAACCACACACAAAATAAAAATAAGAAAAAAAGGCCAAAAACCCCCACAAAACACCAACAAACCAAAAAATGCGGCACACACCAAAACCCACGTGCCTTCAGTGATCATAAAGCCCAGGAGCCAAATACTCTCTCCAAACCACAGGGTAGCTCAGTAATACGATACTTATAGGGAAGAGGAAGGACGGAATCCTCTCGTGTTCCTTTCATGTTTAGGACAGAGCAGGGCTGGAGAACTGGTAGAGAAGCATTTCCTCCAACCTGCTTCGTCTCACGTCAGGGCTAGACTACACGCCGTGAAGAGCATACACACTGCCTCAGAGAGCGAACAGAACACGTTAGTCTTTCCACTGGAGGCCCCGATGTATTAAAATGATTCCGTCGTTTTAGGAAGAATATTTTGGAACCAAGAACACACAAAAAAGCCCCAAAGGTACGTCAGCCATGCAAGTGGTGTCTGTGTTAACTTTAGCATAACTACTGCTAGTGCTCACCTAACCTTGCTTGCAGGAAGGTAACAACTACAACTCCCATTGGATTCTCCAAGACTTCAGTTAGACCAACCCACAGTGATTTTTAAATTCCAAGCAACAGTGTGTTTTGGTGTTCGTGGTTTTTTTTTAAGCAGTGAAATTCCTTACCCTGGTGGTTGCCTTGATTTGCATCTACTTTTGCAGCAGTAGAAGATGAGCAGTGTGAGTATAACTAACAGTACTCCAGCAGCAACTAGGCTGATGAGAAGTCCTGTAACGTTAATCTTCTGTAGCGTCTCCTCACCTGAAGACAAAACATCGGTTATTTCCATTGTGTGTTCTTTGCATCTACACAACATGCAGTATACGCTGTGAAATACTGATTGTGCGCTGCTGTAAGGCTGCTCCTTCCCACAAATGTCTGGCACAACCCAAGAGTATCATTCACATTCAGCTTAAAGCGAAAGCGAGTAGATGTCCCCCTTTAGTATATGAAAGTGTTGAGATGTCTGTCTTCTGATGCCTTCCAGATATTCACGTACCTGTGGCCTAGATCTTTCCTCAAGTCATACCGACCATTTTTTAACAAAATATCTGGCATAAGACTACTCTGAAGCTGAATCCGACTGTTATATGACTATTAAAATAGGGGGTGGGTGGGCAGGGCAAACAAAACCCAACCAAACCCCAGAAAGCAGCCACACAATTACTGCAAAGTTGACCGAATGTTGAATAAAACAAAGACACAGACAAATAAATGGGTGCTGGTTTTACCTGCAGACTTAGAATGGATCCCACTGTAAGACACTTCGGTGAGTGTGTTCTATTGTATCAGGTAGTGCAGTATACTTGCACAGTTCACCGTGAATTTCAGTACAGTGATCAATTCTGATTTTCCTAACTGAATGCGTGGTGTATTTTTACGAATGCACTATTATAACAAACACAAAATATTGCAGTCTAAGAAAAGAATAAAAGAATAAAAAAATGACTTACCTATTTTTATTTTAGGGCCTTTAGTTGAATAGTCTTTCCAAAATTCCATCTGTAAAACCCAAAGTATAATATTTATGAGATACATAACTGACAGGCTTATTGACAATTTTTTTAATATGGTACTGTGCACAAAAATTAATACTGACAAACAGAAGCAGCTCCCGCTGAAGGATTTGTACTTGCTCATCCACAGTATTTTTCTCATACGCTCAAGTTTGCATAAAGATTACAGTTTCACGAAGAAGAAAATGCCAGCTGCTGATGGAGAAAGTGTATTTAACTGTCCAGTGTTACCTCTATTTCTGCCTGATTACAGAAGTTAGAATACATTCTGACACTAAAAAAAGTGCTTACGACTCATCTTTGTAAATCCCTACAGAAGAGTATTACTGAGCCACAAAGCCAGGTTCTTAGGAATCAGACATTTACGTGAACAGTATCTGAAGTCGTATCAGCTAGAAAAAACAACGCGACTCAAGACAAGAACCTTTGTGTTGCGCGACTGCCAGGCATTAGATGTGTTTAGCTGCAATTCCTACTTTTGCTGCAAAGCACAAGACTCCCATCAAGATTCCGATTTCACACTGGCACCTTTTTCTTAGGAAAATGCTAGGAATGGCAAACTAACATTTCCACCTTCAGAAGAGGAGCCTATTCCTTGCTCTTTCTGCAGGTTAGCGCAGAGCACACCTGGAATCACCAAGAGAGTCTTGCTGCATGCAGCACGAGCCAGTCTTCAGAGAACCACCACCTTCCATTCCTGGGCTGAAGAGTTTCTCCTGGTTTTCTCTCTTTTTTTATACTAGCTTTCTTCCAAGCTGGACATCGGCAGTGATTTAAAAGATAATGCTGTAGGAATATTCAGCAATAGCTGAACTGCAGATTTCTTCCCTACTCCACTAAAACACTTCTTGGGCATGACACAGGGACACGATTACCCAATTATTACATAAAGCATGTGGAACATGTCCAAACTGGATACAAGAGTTACTAAAACACATGACGAGAGTCAGAAAACACATACAGGTGTGTGCACAAGTGCTACGTCTGAAGTTTCATTTATATTTGTCTACAGAATTGGAGCCCTCACCTAGAGTCTTCAAGGCAACGGTACATATGCAGGTGTACTCACTGTGTATCTAAGGCAAGAACCCCATCTAACTGGAGCCTCTACGTTTACAGTAAAATAAGCAATCATCTCAAGTGCTGCTTTCTGAAGGGCTACAGTATTCAGTGCAGTAATGGTTCAGTCAATAAGTATGTTCAGTATATCAAATTCAGCTGAAACAGTTACCGTTTTATCCGGGTCTTCAAAAATTTCTTTCGCTTCTTCATAATTACACAGCTCTTCAAAGCATTCTCTTTCCAGGTTATCCGCTGTGAATGCTTCAAAATCAAATCTGTTATTCAAAAGATGCCGTCCGATGAATAAATTGGCCTCCTTCTCTGAGGTGAACACTAATAAAACAAATCGAGTTGATTTAAAACAAGTCAGGAAAGCCAAGTTGAGTATTTTTAAAGGATGGTTAATGTCCTAAAGGAGCACACTGAGACCCCCTTCTTCCCCTAGCATTTTTCAGCTACATACAGGGAAAAGAAAAAGTCAAGGTCTCCTAAAATGCCTCCTTCGCAATATAAAATAAACATACTTTCCTTTCTCATAAAGCATTTCAGCTGTGCCTTATACTGGCCAACAGAAATTGATTCTCATGACAGCTGCTGTTCAGGTTTTGGTATTACCCCTCTGGGACGTGGGCATCAGTTTTTTACTGGGGCTCTTAAGGACAAAGTCATAATCACATAAAGCAGAAATTCAGTCAGATGCAAACCCAGCAAGACACTGACCTAACTGGAGGAAGGAGGCAGATGGGTAATAAAATGACAAAACCAAAACGTCTTCCTTCTAGAGAATCCTCAATAGATGTTTTCAATACTTTGATATCTCCAAGTTCTTTATGGAATTTGGATTTTAAATCATGGCAGCCCAATCCATTCATCCTATATTTGTTCTCTTTTCACAATCATGGCAGCAAGTTTTATGTAAAGGTTGGCATATTGCCAAGTTTGTTTGTTTTAAATCAGTCCACGATAGGAGTTTTACTGACAACAAGCACTTCTGAAGACATTTCATTCTTCTCTTCTTTTGTGCTTATTACAGGCTCCGTGAGGCCTCATGGAGTACGTTGTGAGGCGAGATTCCAGAAGAGTTAGTGAAATTATAGAAGGCTTTGGACTACAGGAATGCATTTTCTCACCAGGCATTTTCCATAGTCAAGTTTTAGCCTGCTCTTCCTACAGCTTATTCAAAAAAAAAAAAGACAAACCCAAACACCTTTATATGAGAGAACTAGTTTTCCGGCTTGGTTTTCAGTGAAAGCCAGATCTGTACTCCAAGAAATTCAGACTATTTCATTAAGCAAAATGACTAGAGGATTATTTTTGCGAGTGTAATGCAGAAACAGCATTGTTACATACCAAGCCAGATGGCTAAAAAAGGACATGAGATTCAGAATAACATTATTCAGCTACAAATTAGCTCTGTGTTCTTGTTAGCTTGTTTGGTGAGATTATCACATCATTCAGGAATTTTTACCCTAATACTGACTGTTAGATCTTGCAATGATAACTCAAAATGGTCTGCTCTCTGCAAACTGAGAAAACTGCCGTATAACTTGCATATTGGTTGTTTATGTCTTTAATATGATAGTGTAGTGAGGGGATATTACAGTATATATAATGTTACAGTATATACTGAAGGGGCCACCCATGCACACACACACTTGTGTAAGAAGGGAAATCTGGTATTCTAAAGTAATCACAAGAAAATCTAAGCTTAAAATATTTATCTTCTATCTTAAGAGTAACCAGAGAGAAGGACAGACCTTCTCCAAAGGGTCTTCTTCCAAAAAGACCCCCCAAACCCAGAAGTGGAAAGGGATAGTATATTTTTCCATGTAGTTCTTTTCAGTACCTTGGTTGAGTGCAAATTGTGAGAATAACTTCAATTTTCGGAAACAGAGATCCTCAGTTTTGCTCTTTCATTCCTCACCATGCGAGTAGTAGTCACTATACTTCCAGATTTACTTAGGTAACTGATGCATTTTCATTAACGTGGAGTGAGGATCCTGGAGCCTAGGAACCTCAGTTCCCAGTGATGCATGCTCCTTTTCTCTTTCAAAGAGCCTTTGTATCTGCACCTTCTTCATTTTGCAGGACATGGTCGAAGTGCACCTATCTCCATCCCCCAGTTACCTACAACCTGGTGATTCAGAATTTTGGAGAATGAAAAGGATGCAGTCTCTCCGATATGTGAGCGAACTGAATGCAGTTCTGCAGTCCTTATGCCATGGTTCAACAAAATGGTAAATCCAGTTTTAGGATGCCTAGCGTTTAATTAAAGTACATCCCCACAGTGTGCTGGATAACGTAACGCCGCTGGCAAAAAGATGCTCCGAACATGCTGAAGGGGTACCCTCTCAAAGCAGGTACCCCATGCTCTTGGCAACTGTCCTACTTGCTGCATTACTGGGTCGGGTGTTGGGCCCCTCTTCCAACTCCGTCTGTAAGGGAGCGAACTGGGCCTATCGTCAGGAGACAGTTCTACGCCGTGCACTGACGTGAAAGAGGCAGCCTGGCCGCCCGACGTTTGATGCCCCAGAGCAATATGGATTTTAATGAATAACCCGTCTCATGCATTTTTCTGCTAGCCATGTTTTCTGCTCAGCATGCTGCCCTGAAGGAGCCTCTGCTCAGTGTGACTTTTTAAAGTCTGTCTTAAGGTTTTAGCACTCCTTGCTCACTGAGGAGCGTGACAGCCAAGTGAGTAATTCTTTTGTGAAGCCTTGAAGCTTAAGTGTTACGTATTGCATGGCTTAGTATCTCAGTGCTTGAGTCCTTGTGGGAACTTCAGTTGTTACCTCAGTTCCTCACCACTGCCCTCCCTCCCAAGTGGAGAACTGCAACAGCAGCACCGTGTTTGTCTTTCAGGGTGTTGTAAGGGCATCTGGTGTTGAGAAAAGACACCAAAGAAATCCCAAGAAAATAAAACCTTTTAAATACAAAGCAATTTTAGATACACAAATAAAACGGTGATGTGCTCACCTAGTACCTAAGCAGTACTGTCCTAGTACAGATTTCAAACTTTGGGAATTCTGGTGTTACTTAGAGGGTGCTGGTTATATCAATAGCAATAGTCCTGGAAACCTAAAGAAAGCTCATCGGTTGGTCTGAACTGCACTTGCTACTGGATGTGATAAATACTTACTATCGACACCCAGGTCAACTATCAAATTATCAGCAAAAGATATGCAAATATTCTAAAATCAAGCCTGAAACATTTTTTTTTAAATGAAATAAAAGAACCCCACAAAAATATAGACATAAATCTCTCAGCAGAAGCAAAGCTAGATACAGTTTTATTTTGGAAAGCATGAAATCACGTTAGAAGTGAGTTACCGTCTTCCCGTTCAGGTTGCTTCACGCTCTTGAACGTCCTGGCGCAGGGAGGAGACGCAAACACCGCCGGGAGTTGGCAGAGCAGAACCAACGCCGCCAGCATGGCGTGGCGTCTGTCGGGCAGAAACGGGCGTGAGAGGAGGAAAGACGCCAACGGGGCCTTCTGGAGCGTCAGCGATGAACCCTGAGTGAGTCCTGGGCACGGAGTCACCCCACGCAAGCACCCACACGCAGCCGGGGCTAGGGCATCCCTGCGAGCAACGCGCCGCTCGGGATGGTCCTGCCTGCCCGCCCGTGGCTTTGCGCAAGATGCGCACATGCCAGCGGGGCGGCTGCCGCCGCCGCCGGGCGATGCCGGCACTGACCCCGCCGACCCCGCCGGGGAAGGGCCGAGCGGAGGGGCCGGTCAGCCGGGGCGTTAACGGGGACAGACCCCGCAGGGTGCTCAGAACCCGCGGGTCGCTCCCTTGTGGCGGCCCAAGCGGCTGCGGGAAGGGGCTAAGGGCACCCGGCGTAACCAAGCACGGCCGCTGCCAGCCCCCTCCCGCCAGCCCCCCGGGGGGCTGCGCGCCCCCCCGAGGATCGGTGTAGGCAGCAAGGATGAAACAAGACCTGAATTCTTCCAAGAGGCGCACAACACCGAGAAAAACGCCATCGCCACCTGCAGCGGGGACATGCGGCGACCACCCGAGGGCACCTTACGACGGCCGCCCCGAGCTTCCCCCCCACGGCCGCCCCGCGCCCACCGAGCCCGCGGCTGCCCGTCGCGGAAGGAGACGGCTCTGCCGCCCCCCGCCCCGGGACCGGCCCGCGCTGACGGAGCTGATCCAGCCGGGCAGGCCCCGGGGGAGCGGGAGGCATCGGCCGGGAAGCGCCCCCCACCCCGCCCGGCTTCCCTCTACCTGTCCCGGCGCGGCTCCGGCGGCGACCCGAGGCGGGGGGCAGCTGTCGGGGGGCGGGTGGCGGGGGGTGGTGTCTCTCGGGGCAGCACCGCGGCGCTTCCTGGAAAGGGCGCGGCGGAGTCGCAGGGCTGTACCTGGACCGCCCGCGCTGCCCGGGGTCTGGGGGCGGCACCGGCGGGCTGGGCCTCCCTGGGCGGGGGCGGAAACGCCCCTCGAGCCCGGGGATAAAGGGGGTCTGCCGGGAGGAGCTGAAGTGGCGGTAGGGTGAGGCTCAGGCTCTCCCTTGGGCTCCGGCCTTGTTGCCAGAACCGTGGCTGCCTCCTCGACTCGGTCCCGGGATCCCTCTGAGGACAAGGCAGCGGCCCTTTCGCCCTCGGTGAACGCTTTTTCCTCTTAAAACTGACCTCCTTCCCATGGGTTAGTCATGATGCTGAAAACCTGGTTTGACTTTTTACCGTCCGGAAGCGAAGCCCGGTGGCTAACAGCGGGGTGTCCGCCGAGAGGGAGTGCCCCCCGGGAGGGGTGAGGCTGTGCGCCGGCTGACTGGCTGTTTGCCCCCCGCTGGTTACCGAACAGCAACCTGGAGTGCTTTGTGCCCACCCAGCTTTCCAGCCAGGCAGCTAACCACAGGGGGAAAAGGACCAGTGCAAGTTTGCACATGTGAGAATAACTTGGGCGGGTTTGTGTGTGTTCTGTCAGTGAAGCAATCTGTGATGTGTTTGTAAGCCTGGAGGGTGGCAGGTGGGGTTCCCTGGAAGGCACACAGTTGGTCCCCACTGGCACCGCTTGCTCTGGGGCCCTCCACGCTCCATCCCAGGGCTGAGGGGCAGCCTGGCACGGAGCCTGGGTTCAAGCACATCAGCCTGTGGCTGTCCTGGCTCCTCCAAGGGAGAAGTAGTTGAGTACTTGGTGTTTGCTTTAAGAGTATTTTGCTAAACCAACTGTGGTGATTAGCAAGGACAAGAAGTGGTACTTGAAAAGCCTTTAAAAAGGTAAGGTGGAGAATGCCTTTAGCACTGTGTTAAATGTGTAATGAATTTTGGGATGGGTTGGGTTAAAAACTGCACACCAAAGAAGCTCTCAAGACACATGGGTGGAATGATTTTTGCTACCAGGAAATCCAGGGGCTGAGTGATCTGTGTCTGTGCCAGCGTAACTCCCGTAGTGACTCTGGGCTGTACTATTTATTTAGGTGCTGGAGTGACTTGTGTATACGGAAGCAGGAAAGAGTAGAATGAGAGTATTGGATAACACTGGTGGAAGCTATCAGATATTCCCTGGACAAAAACAAACTCCTGCTGTGTGAAATAAGGAGAAATATTTGGAGGAGTGATGACTGTAGTTAAATATTTACTTTATGATATCCACACGCTGCAGTTAAAAGGTGCTTGATGGATGTGTGACTTGCAAGCTGGGGTGGCTCTAATGCTTTTTCACTGGTGGAGATCTCGAGAGAAAATTTTGCAGTACGATTGTGTAAGTGCTTATACCACAGTGGAGGACTAAGCTAGCAGTATTGTATAAGGAAAAAGCAGTATAGGTTGTTTATTGTCTAGATAATACTGAGAAGAATACTTAGTTGCTATGTATTGGAAAGCCAGAGAAACTGCCACTGCATCGTAAAGGACTTTACGACTTCTTCCTGCGCGCCTCTACTCAGCCCTCACCCGGAGCTCCTGCATCACTGTCTCTGCGAGGGTGGCATCAACCAGCGCAATAGCTGCGCGGTGCGAGGATGCACAAGAGCCCCGTGGTGTGTTTGAGTGCAAGTAAAACACCTGCATGTGTGTACAGAACCTTTATGTATCGTAACATTTGTATGAGGAACCTCTGTTGTACAAGCACCAGCTAAATCTCCGTTACATTGGGCCACCATTGCATGTCATTATTATGAGAGAAGGAAAAAGGCTTTAGAATTGCTTATGTACGATGCCTGGGGAGTGGAGGTGGATCCCACTGTCCCCAGGGCCAGAGTGAACCCTGAGCCTAGCCCTGCCTGCATTGGAGGAGAAGGTTCCCACTGTGGACTGAGAAACAGAGCAGCCCCAGCTGAACTCCCCTTTGGATCTCACCCCCTCTCAGAAGGTGCAGGAGCAGCGGGAAAGGCCTTTGGATCTTTAATGCTCACCAATGGTTCCTCAGATGGTTTTGCCTGTGTGGGTCTTCACAGAAAATCTGCCTCGTGCTTGTGCACGCATGGGTGCTTGTGCGTGTCTGGTGGAAGTTTTTCAAAACCATACAAACCATAAACAGTGCAGGTTACTTGTTATTGAGCTGTGGCAAGAAAAGATGAAGTTGTTACAGACTGCAAAACAGGAAAGGGTGGTCTTTACTGTGGGAAAGACTTTCTCATGTGCCCCTCTCTGAGCTCAGCCTGTGCTCCCACATGCCCATCTCTGGTCTTGAGGATTATCTGTGACATCCTCACTTGAGGGCTGCTCTACAGGCACACAGATGTGGGAAAACTCCATAACATCTGTGTCAGTCCCTGCAGAAAAATGAGTGCAAACACTGTAACAAGTGTGCATGAGGCCTCTCGTTCCTCCTTGGATCAATGAGGTAAACCTTCCTTGTGTTAGGCCCACACTACATGCCCTCATTCAGACAGAATAACAAAGACAAACTCAGCAAGGTTTATTGCCGCTCCTCCATCAAGTGTGGATCCACTCCATTATTCCCAGGGTAGGAGCCACCTCTGTTTCTGAACTATACCTGAATTTTTGCTGTCCCAACCCGGAGACTCACGTTTGCTGTTTAAAGCAGCGTTACAGCAGCAGGTGGAAAGAAGACAACAGCATACAGAGCTGTATATATGGATCATCTTAGGGTTACGCTATAGGTAATGACTAGAAGTGTGCTGAAGTTCTGGATTGTTACACAGAACATGGAAAAGATAAATATAAGAAAAAAGGTGCAGCAAGTGCCTTGAACAAAAAATATCTCCTGTGTACGTGCACTTTTCAGCATGTCAGAATGGTGAGTAGCTTTTGCATCTTACTTTCCTACTTGGGAAGTAATTTTTCAGGTAAAATAGCCTTGATTAGCAAGCTGTGGCAGTAAAGATGTTTTTCTCATCAACCTTTTCAGATGAAGACCTGTAAACAGTACAGTAGATGTGTAATTAGATTCTGAGAGATGAAAAATAGAGAATGGATTTTAGTTGTTTGCTTTTAATATTGGATGAATATAAATTTGTATTTCTAAAAATGCCTCTAATTTATTGGCTGTACTGGCTAGTACGCTTGTTTATCTGTACCTTAAAACTTAGTGCAGTGATGTTTGAAATATTGCTGGAGAAATGAAGTATGATGCTGTCAAAGAATCAAACCAGAGCTATGTCTTTCCTCACGAGAGGAGGGTGATATCAATTGATGTGTATGCAGTCGTCATTTGTTTCTGCAGGTATTGATTAATTTGCAGGGAAGCAATCATGGTGTATTCGTTTTAGAATAGTGAAGGATAATATGCTTAGCCGATTTCCGCTTTGGAGTCCTTGTTAGCAGTGCCTCATTCAGATCATGCTATCAAGGATTTTTTTGGATAGTTTGATACAGAATCATGAAAAGTAACTTTTATCTCACTGCAATATGCAAATATATCCTACCATAATTCAAATACTAAGTTTCTTGTAGTTACTGTTTCTACAGTTTCTTCTGTAGTATTTATCAAGAGATAGGATAAACTGCGGATAGAACCTTTAAGCCTTGGAATAACGCAAATGGCATGAGTGTATAATTGAGAATGACATCTCTCATGGACTTTGGAAGTGTGTGTATCTGATTCCATCTTTGTAATGGTTTATTTGATGCCCTGAGTTGTATGGTATATTCGTCCTTTATACATGAGTACTTTGAATCCTTTTGTTTGTTAACTAAATTTGTGTCAAGGTAACTTGATTTGCAAGCAATGATTTTTTTTTTTACTAAAGGTAATCTGTCATAACATAGGTTTTTTTGGTTTTGTACAATTAACATCGAAGGGTTTTGACTATCACATTCAGCAATAAACACTTCAACAAACGAGTGAACCGCATCAGAGTCTTGGGTAACCCTGTTCTCCTGTTCCACATAGTACCTGCTGTAGGGAAGGGTTGTTTTAGACCAGCTCATATTTGGGAAAAACAGTTACTCCTTAAGGTGCCCCAGTGTCAGTTATGCCTTCCTGTAGAAACACCTGTTTTTTCAGCTATATTGGTTGGTCTAATAAAAGACATAAATGATATTATGTTGTTTGATTAAACTGTTGTCAATTAAATCTCTTATTGGAATCAATATTACTATTGTAATGATGCTATAATAGAATTTTGTGTATTTTAAATGTGATTAAATTTCCAATACACTCATCCCTGGTTTTAGTTAGGGCTTTCACTTCATCCCCACAAGACATGATGAAGTCTTTTAAGTGTTGGTCATGAGATTCCTTGGAATTAAGAGATTGAATTTAGCTGATAAACTAACTTCTGCTGAGGTTGTAGCTTCTCTCCATCAGAGAAATATTAATGATTTTTCTAATTAAAAAAAATAATGCTGGCACAAATATCTAGTGGCAGTGTAGGGGGGGGGAAGCAAGAAACACATGTGAGATTATCCTTATAATAGCAAGATAACTAGGATTTTAAGGACAGATTAGAGATCTGTGTCAGTTGTTAAGTTTCAGAATGAGGTAGAATTTTTCCTAAAGATTTTAAAACCAAAAGCCAACACCTAATTTAATATTTAAGCACTAAGCTGTTGAGAACTTTTACTGCTCAGAAATAATGGTAGGCACCTGTAGTAGCACATAAATAACAAAAGTGATTATACATCTAATTAACAAAATTTGTTATTGTTGGCATGCAAAGCTTTATGGGAATGCTATTCAACTGAAAGTGCTTCAGAGGGTCAGTAAAAGCCTTGCAGGGCTGAATTTCACTTATACTTGCCTCTGTATTCAATATTTGTAAGGGAATGGAGTTGTTATCGATGCTGATAGGGAAGCCAACACCCACTCTGATTTCAGTAATGAGCCTGCTGCTCCCAGCTGGCGAGCGCTGTCGGCTCCTGCTGATGGCTACCGCTGATGGCACTGTGAATGCTGCTCTTCTAACAGGATTAAAATTCTGCGTTGTCAGTTGCTCAAAATATTTATAGATGCAGCAAGTTTAATAAGGCCAAACTTTTTTGTCATTGGAAAGAAGTGTGTTGTGAGACTTGTACATACGTGCCCTGATGTGAGAATTCCAGGAAATGATCCATGGAACACTGTCAGTGTAAACTGGCTCATTTAAAACCATGCACTCCCAAATATACGCAAGGGGAAAAAAAAAGATTGTCAAAAGCTTCTAGCAGTGTGAAAATCTGCTTCTGGCTTTTCTTGATACTCTTTTGTCTTGTTTTGGTGAGATACTCTGACTAGCAAAATCGTCAAAATGTTTGATTTTGACAGTTGATGCCCCCAGGCAGGAACAAATTCCTGGCCTCAAGGGGGAATCTCATCGATGTCTACCAATACTTGAAGGGAGGATGTAAAGAGGATGGAGCCAGGCTCTCTGCAGTGGTGCCTGGTGACAGGGCAAGAGGCAGTGGGCACAAACTGATACCCAGGAGGTTCCTCCTGGAGATAAGGAAACACGCCACTACTGTGGGAGTGACCGAGCGCTGGCACAGGTTGCCTGGAAAGGTGACTCCATCCTTGGAGATGCCCAAAAACCACCTGGACACAGTCCTGGACAACTGACTGTAGGTGACCCTGCTTGGGGAGTGGGTGGGGATGGTGGACCAGGTGACCTCCAGAGATTCCTTCCAGCCTCAACTGTTCTGTGATACCGTGCTTCTAGTGGAGCAAAAGCCCTGATGTTTCAACCTCATCTCAACTTTGTAAGATCTGGAGTTAATATTTAGCTCTGTAACCATTCCTGTTGCATTATATTTCTTGTGTCAGTAACAGATTTCTCTGTACAGTTGCTATCTTGGCTTTAAATGGTTTCCTTTCCATGCTCACACTAGAGGGAGCTCCATGGAGGCCTTTCAGCTGACTCTTACAGCTCCACTTAGTAGTTCTGAATGGTCCTGCTGAAGAATCTCCTATCAAAGTCTGAGTCAAAGCTGTATGAAATGTGCTTTGAAAAAGGTTTAATTTTCTAACACAAATCAAGCTTTTTGGTTTATTTGTAGACGTAATGTAATACCGGATTGACAGCTTTGGCTGTGTTTTGATTTTGCTCAGCTGCAGCAGCAACGCAGGCTGCTGACGTGCATAAAGGCAATAGATATTGATGTTTCTGTTATGCTTGGCATGTATTTTGGTAGCTCTGGAGGTGTATTTATAACCTTTGTTGCTGTGATACAGTCAGTTTCTATTTGGTATGTATTTTGTTCCTCTGCAAGGAATTTGTTTGGTCGTGGGAGGGTCCTTGAAGACTTAAGGTGAGAAAGGGATTTTTAAGAAGTTTTCTTTAGACAAATAAGCTTAAAAATTCAATTTATTTCCACTGCTGAATAGAAGCCAGCTTTAATGAGTGAAGTGCTTATTTTAGGTGTTTCCATCCAAGCAGCTGTAATAGTTATTAGGGTTGATAATAGATGAGATTTTTACTGTTTTTCATGATTGCCAATTTTACAGACAGTGGTGTTAACCTGTATTTTTTTCTGTATATTGTAATTTGCTGTTCTTTTTATGTTGATTACAGTTTCTATAAAATGATCTGGCACATTAGAGCTAGATAAAGAGCAAAGTGAATTTTGCTGAATTTGAGGAAGCAATCCGTGAGAGTTTTCAGGTTTTAAGTCCAAATAGGAGAATGCCACGTGTGTGAGGTAAAGCCAGTGCAGGGCTGTTGATGATGCAGTTATTCTTTGCGATGGTCTAAAACCTGATTCTAAAAATATTTGTAGACTAGACAGAAGCAAAGACTCTTCAGAAAATATTAAAATCAGTAATGCCAAGCTGTCTAAACTGTCTCTCTGCCTTTTCTTGTACACAGAAAATTTAGGTAAGCAGTCTCTACAAAGAGTGGTCCAGTGAGGAGTCCTGGTACGGATTCTTTTGGCTATTTTTGCTGTGTGGACCCCAAAACACTGTGTTGTTTCCAACAGAATAGTTTTAGTGACTGCGTCTCAGATGTGCATACAATTGTTCACATTCACAACAGAGGCAAAATATTTGACAATGGACGCCAAGCCCTTCAATGCCTGGGGAGTGTTCCTTCTCAGAGACATAACTGAGACTATCCTAAGCAGGTAAGCAGCAAGTACTTGACTTCTGCTTTAGCTCAGGAAAAAGAACACAGGTGAACAATTTGGCTGTGGAGAATCTGTTGGATAAATGATATCATAGGTCCCTTTAGTCATTGAAGTGGCTCACATAGGGCAGGTAGTATGCTGCATTGTGGCACCTGTAACTGCTGCCAGTACTGAAGGGCGAGTTCATGTGAGTAAGAAGGAAACAGATGAATTTGGATCCAAAGCCTGGGCATTGGTCTTGTATTCTAAATATGCACAGCATTCACATGGTGCCTTTCTCACCTGACTCGCGGGTGCGCAGGAACACAATGTGGACAGTGGCAAGGATGATAAACACAGTCTCGTGTTGCCCCTTTTGTTGCCTATTGGAAAAGGTTACTAAGTCTTGGCTCAAGACCAAGAGCTTGAGGATGCTTTCTATCTTCTTCCTTTTTTCCTTGGAGATCGTGTAGTTGGATATGACAAGGCTTCTGGAGTTCCCTTGCTGCTTCATAATGGGGAGCTTTTTTTTAATTAAAAAAAAAAAAAAAGCTGGGAGAGGGGAATAATGTGTTGTTTTCACTGGAGCTGTGACAGAAGGAGTTTGTGTGACATGGAGCATTGCAGGGCCCTCAACAACCTCTTCCATAACTGCTTGAGGCAGTTAAAACAGCAGTACTGGTAAAAGCCTATCAGAATTCAAATTTTGTTAAATTTTACACCATTGGAAGGGACTCCACTCTGTTGTCTCAATTATAGGTGGATCACAGATTTTCTTCCCTAAGGAGGAGAATTTTTGGTGGTGGTTTCTTTGATTATTTCACCATTGGCTTGTTTCCTCAGGTAGTTGAGATCTTGTTTCCTACTTAATTTTTATCCAGACTTCCTCTTACTCCTTTAGGCTCCCTTAATAGTGGGAGATAGAGATTGGTTTTACTTCACTATGCATTAATGTCCAATTCTTTCTCTGGACAAAGAATGCATCTGGTTTTGTCTTTGCAAATTATGGTTAACATATTAGTGAAGATGCTGTGTGGACTCAGAGTTTTTTAACAAACTACTAACCGAGCAATGAATTATGTAAACAAGTGACGAACTAGTTCTGCTTCTTCCTCATGGTTGCATTTTGCAACTTTATTGTCAGCAGTTTTGAAAGAGGAGAATTATTCCAGTGGAATGGATTGAACAAGTAGGTTGATCATGATGTGTGACTATTGTTGAGATAGTCTTGCTTTTGTTCAATACAAACTTTGCGTATTTAATTTCTATACTCTGTATGTCATTAATACGTTTGGACCAACCAAACAAGAACTTCCTCGTAACTTCTGAGTAAGATCAGCTCTAATTTCCCTCCATTGTTTAATTACTTACTTGTATTCCACGTTTTCTTCTTGTCTTACAATGAGATTCGTGTCATCATAAGAATTCACCAGAATTCTGTTAACATTAATTAAGGTGGAGTCTATAAGAAGGATGTGACTTGAGGAACTTCTGCAAAGATAGATCTCCATTGACCATGTAGAGCTTTTTCTCTTTGGTGTGTAACTTGGGGAGTAATTTTGTGTTTGGATTTTTAACCTATGAATGCAAAAAATATTACAAGCTTTAAAATAACGTTTTCAGGTTGAAAGTAACTCGTGAGTTCTAAGTGATTATTTAGGACAATCCCCTTAAAGATAATTTCTTCAAGGATTTTAAAGGTAGTTTGGCCCTCTGCATTCATGGATTTTAATATATGTATTTTTATAAATGTTATACAACAAGGCATTTTTTGGTAATCGAGATTGTCAAACAGTTACAGGTCTTACTAAATAGAGAAATTGGTGGCTTTCACTTGGGAATTAGTGGTAGAGGTTGGAGTTTGAGTTTGGATTTATAGTAACTGCAGTGCAGTTTCAGAAATAATTGTATTCTGATTTATTTCTTAGTGTTTTCTTTAAGGAATTAATAATACAATAACTCAAGTGAAAGATGGTAGAAGTTGCCAAGTTGGCCGTTTAAGTTTTAAAACTAAAAAAGATTAAAATAACTGTAATATAGTTTTGGACATGATTACTTACTTGTGCAGGGAGACAGAGGCTCCATAAAATAGCATGGGCTTTTAATTGTCAGTGATCGAGAGGTGATAAATTATATTGTCTGCTTAATGCATTTGAGGTACTCGAGGAAAATTAAGTGTAGGAAGCTCTGTTATGAATTGAGCCTTTAGGCCAAAAGTGCATGAAGGACCTGGTGATTCTAAAGGACTGACAAATCTAACTTTTCTTAGGTTATAAACTCTTGGATTTCACTGTGGTATTCTTGTTTTTGCTCCAGAGCATACATTTGGCCAAAGCATGCTGTTTGCCAAGGCATCCAGTCTTCCTCTGAAGATCCCAGGAGATGGAAAAGTCATTGTTGCCGTTGGTAGTATTTTCCACTGTTTAAATGTCCAGGTTCTCTAGACAAATGTTTGAGCAAGAAAGATGCTAGATATAATTATACTAGTTATGCGTAGAAGGCTAAATAAAAATTCCATTGGCATAAGCTCAGTTTGAGGTGGCTGACTTTGCATAAGAGAGAGGGTACTAGAGAATGTAAATCAGAGACTATAATGCTGCAGTGGTGGAAGTACACTGTATGGAATACATTTACAATGCACACAGAAAACATCGAGTGGGTAGGAAGCAAAGTGAGTAACTCTGAGACTCTTTGTAAATTCCTCTAAGTAAGAATACAGACATGAAGATATCTAGACACCTCAAGGTCCTTTGCTTCATTCTTCAGACTACGTGGGTGATGCTTTTACAAACTATGGCTTCTTGTTAGAGCAGTCAAACCCATTTTTGGATGCATATACCTGTGTGTATGAAAGCACAGACACCCAGGGGCACGTTACAAGCTGTAAGAACAGAGGTACAAAAATAATAGACTAGGAAGAAACGAAGACTAAACAATATTCTATTTAACTAATACTACAAAAATTACTCTAGAAAAACTGTTGTCAGATTCTTTTTTTCTATAGACAACTTTATTATACTGGGTTTATATGGTCCATTTTTTCAGTATTTTTGTGACAGCAGAAAATGAAGCAACAACAAAAATCCCTTTATGCTACCAAACTGCTTTGAAAATGTCTGTTTAGGATTAATTTAGAGAATTCTTTCAACCAAAAAGTATGTGTATATATTTATCACTTTAATAAAGATATATTCAATTAATTTTGAAAACCAGGGTAGAAAATTAATTTCCCTCCCACAGTCTTAATGAAGAAATAAAGAAACTAATTTCCCATTGCTGTTAGAGGGGTAATCCACTCCTTCACATATTAAGAAATTAATGTAACACATCCAGTCAGCCAGAATCTCTGACTCTTCCCCTCCCCCCCAATCACTTACACCACCTTATTTTGTATAATACAGTTATGAAAAAATTGAAAGAGACTTAAGTCTTCTTATGTCTTTCAGGTGCCTGTCTGTGCTAATTTTAGGTCTGATGCTGTTCCCAATAAGATCACGTGTCAACTTTGATAGTACTTGCTGGTTTTGGTCTTCTTTTAACAAGAAAAATTGTATTAAAAAGTAACGATAATAAAAAATAATTAAAAACAACCCCTACAAAACCTAAACACCCCAGGCCCTTTTTAAAATATGCCAGAAAACGTTAAGGAAAAATTGTGACTACATTTCTATACCTCTGTAGCATTTGTGGGGGTTTGTGGTCAAAAGCTCACCCTTTTTATTTGGGCTAAATGCAGAAGGCGGCTATTTTCTTATTTTTATTTAAAAATTGTTTTGAATGTGATACTGGGGGGTTTATGCTAAGAATGTATTTGAGCAGAGTTTTATAATTGAAAAACCAGGTCAACAGATTATTTTAAAGTATTGGAAATGGGTATTTGAGAGATGCTCAACCACAATACTAGAAATTATTTTCTTGTGTTAAGACCTTATTTTACATACCTAAGCATCTTGATTTTTAATTAATTATACCTCAGAAGTATAGAGTTAATTTGTACCTAAGGAGCTTCAAAAAAGAATAACAAACAGAATCAAAACCAAACCCCTCCACACCACAAACTCATGTAACTGCAAATATTACTTTCTAGAAATATGATTTGATGGATTCCAAAACTGCTTAATAAATGTGACATTACTCTTTTATGAAATACCTCAAGTTAACGGTAATATTGTCAGTTTTAAGTATAAATTAGCTGATTTTAGATTATTATCAATAGCATCTGCTGAAAGACAAAAGGCATTTATTGTAACATAGCATTTGATTGGCATGCTTCGTTATCAAGTATACATTGTTTTCAAAATGTGCACATGAACTAAAGCAGGTGTTTACAATGAAGACAGATGCAGGTTTGAGATGACATCCAATGATTAGTCATATAGAGGGTTCCTTAGAAGTCAGATGTTGCTGAAATAACACATTGTTTTTAACATTTTTTTTAATTTTAATTTGACTTTTCTTCAAAAAAGGATTTGTAAAGTATAAAGTTACTATTAACACTACCAGAATTCCTAGTGAAAACTATTAGAGCAATGATAAATGTTTACTTAGTATGTTAATCTGTTTAGAATACACAAAGTATTTCAAAGGTTGGAGTGCTGTGCTGAATCCAAACATCATGATTTCCAATAGCCGCTGCAGCCAGTATATACTAATCTGCTGTTCGTTTGCAGCACTGTCCATAAACTTCGGTATGAAGGTCAGCCCTCTGCTCTACTTGGTTTTTTAGCTTCCAACTGTGGCTTTGGTAGGAATAAATCTTGTGTTACTGGTGGCAGTCCAAACTGTGTCCTTGTCTAATAGATCTCGATTACATATTTCAAACTTCTGCAAAAGAACACTTTCTGGGTTATGCTTTGGAAAATATTACATTTGAAGGTATCGTGGTTTCAAATATTTTGGGGTTTGCCAAGTAAATCCTAGGATCTCGGGGGTGGGGGGAGGGGGGGGAAAGCAACTTGTTCCATAGTGAGTATGTTATCTTTTCGTAAACGTGATCATGTGTAACGTTAAATATGTGTAAGTATGTGCTGTGGGTTTTATTGAAAGACGCTTGCACTGTATAATTTACCAGAATGATGCTGTCATGGAAGTTCAGGCTGTTGTTGAAGGCAGTAATCCCGGTGAAATGCAAACAGTCTTCAGTCAAAAACAAAGTTTTTTTTTTTTTTGTCCATTGGTATTTGGATTTTAGCATAGAGAAGAAAATAAGTGAAAAGGGTGCCTATATTACCTTCAAACTGGTGTTTTGTTTCCTTTTGAGATAGGACATGCATTTCAGCAAGTCTTTCAGATCATTCTATTCCCCTGGTCCAGGAAATAGTTACGGGAAACCTATTTATTTATGTTTATTCATGTTTATTATCCCATTTATTTTTGCCTCTTCCAAGTTTGACCAAGCAGAAGTAGACGACCTTACCAGGCAGTTACCAGATGACTTCAGCTCACGCTCCGTGTTAAATGTGAAACCTCGGTAGCAGGATGCATGAGGCGGGGGAAGAACGTACCAGGCATGCTTTGAAAAATGTACATTAGCTTCTGGGTCCCGTTGGCTTTAACAGTGAATTTACGCGTGGTGTCACTAGAGGGCAGAGCTAAGGACCTGGCGGTGCACTACCTGCGTGTCCGTACTTGGAGGTGCTGTGGGTGCTCAGCGTCAAGCCTGCCTGCTCCCTCCCGCGGCCCTGAGGGGCGCTCGGCCTGGGGGCGGCAGGGCAGGGCGAGGGGGGCTTGGACGTGCAGCTCGCTTCCGGGAGGGTTGCGTTTGCAGCCTGAAAAGGATGAAGTGTCCTACCCTGACGTGTCGCTAACAAAGCGAAATTAGCGGTGTTATGAAATAATTGCGTTGTGCCTGTGCGCCGCCTCTCCCCGCGCTCGCCCTGAGGCGAGCAGCCCCCCTGGCGCGAGGCGGTGGCGGGAAGGCGGAGAGGGAAGGGACGGGGCACCGCGGAGCCCCGGCTCGCTGCCCGCGGAACCGGGTAGGTTGCGGGGGACACTCGGTGCTGCCCGTTAGGTGGTGCTGCCGTGGATGTTGGAGGCTGTTACGGCTGGGGAATCGCCTGCCTCCTGTGTGGTAGAGGGAGGAAACAAGGTTTTAAAAAGCAGTTTTCCGTGGGCCTGGGAGGCCGCAGCGCTGTTCCTGATCGTGGATCTGTCCCGAGAGAGCAGTGTCTTTCCTCGTTTTCGTTATGTAGGGCTTAGCCTCTTGCTTTTGATATGGATTTGTTTATGTGGTGCCCCATCCAAAGTCTGGGAATACTTGCCTAAACTTCCAGCCCGGCCGCTTGCCCCTCAGCGTAAGCACAGTTTCACCGTGCTACAGGTCTGTGAGGAAAACCGGTCAGCCCAGTGCATCTTCCCTGTCACTGCCACCTCTCCCAAGTCTGTTTTAAATCCAGACGGACAAAAAAGGTACAGGAGAGTTTCTTCTCCTTTTCCCGTGTCCCTCCTTGCTCTTGCATGTCCGCGTTCACTTTCTTCGATGCTTCGTGCATTGCTTATGTCTGACTTGGGCCTACAGGTGACTACAGCGAAGCGTTCCTGGTTTGAAAGCCGGGTGTCTGTTCTGGCTGAGTTCTGGTTATAGTTGTGGCTCTGACGCCCCAGTGCCAGTTGCATATCGCTGTAGCTGTGGAAATAATTTTTAACTGAAAAAATAACTAAACTTGTAGCCAACAGCAGAGTGCTTCACATTGCAAAAGTTAGGAAAGTTCAATTCTTGTCTTTCCCTTAGGAATTTGAACATGCATGTTTACTGAGTATTTCCACCAAGATCTCAGTCACGTTCTCTCTCGTGTTCATGATAAAGGCTAACACGAAAAAAAAGCTCTAAAAATACCATCTTCAGTGTCACCTTTGTGTCATATGACAGTGTCATATTTGTGTGTCATCTTCAAAGTGTTGCTGGTTTGGATTCTTATGCCTTTCGCATTCAAGCTTTTATCAATATGCCATGTAATTACGGTCTTCTAAAGCATCTTCAGAGAAACCATGCGTCGATTTCTGTCCTGCAAAAATCCTGTACCTGTTGGCCGTGTATTAGACTGGGTACCCAAAGAGAGGGAAGAATGTCTGCCTGGTTTCTGCAGGATTTGCTGCCTGGAGTTTTGGGGATGCTGTGGCATGGGGAGGAGGCATAAATCTCTGTGTAGTGGTGCAAGGCTGTTCCTTGCCTTCTCTGTTCCTGTGGGAGCTGTTCCAAACCCAGTGCTGCAGAGACGTCCTACGCTAACCTATAGCAGGATGTGCATGAATGAATAGGATTAGGAAATACCTAAAGGGTGGGTGTCAGGAGGATGGGGCCAGGCTCTTCTCAGTGATGGGCAGTGGCCATAAACTGGTAAACAGAAGGTTCAACCTGAACATGAGGAAACCCTTCTTCCCTGTGAGGGTGGCAGAGCACTGGAACAGGCTGCCCAGAGAGGGGGGAGTCTCCTTCCCTGGAGACTTCCAAAGCTGCCTGGACTTGTTCCTGTGTGATCTGCTCTAGGGGATCCTGCTCTGGCAGGGGGGTTGGACTAGATGATCTCTAGAGGTTCCTTCCAACCCCTAACACTCTGTGACTCTGTGAAATTGTTCTAATGATGAGAGGATTTTTTTTTTCACTTTTTTGACATTTCAATTTTTTTTACATTATTTGTGATGCTCAAGAGGAAAAAAAATAGTTTTCTTATATTATGCCCTATTGTGATAATAATTTCATTCCATTTGAAGCTTTACCATGGGGATCCCAAAATGTTTAATGGTAATGTTAATGTAAGTTGTGTTGAGGAATAGTGTAGAGGAAAAAGTAGTACTTCTTGTCAGACTCATATAAAAGAAGAGAGGGAAAACCAAACAGAAGTCCAAACAAACTAACCTTCAGGCATTTCAGTTCTTTCTGAGTATAAAAGATATTTACAAAATGTTGAAAAGAAGTGAAATATCAGGAGTGCCTGAACTTGCTGACACAGGAGATTGCGTTTGCTCCTCCTGCTGCCATGTCCCTAATCTTTTGGATTAGATTGAGCTAAGAGAGCAATTTATTTCCCTTAATGAGACTGTCATGTAAGAAACACCCCACAGCTCAACATGATTCTGAACGATGCTTCCACAACAGCCAGCCTTCTTCAGCTGATAAAACTAGATGTCACAGATCTTCAGATTTCTGACATATGGGTATGGTTTTCTTCAATACATTCCTCAGTGTAGGTTGTTTAATGTGATTATTATATTATTTTGGACTGATCCCTTCCTTCATGGTAGAGTCTAACTACTTCCTTGGTTTACGCTTGCCGTAGTTATTTCACAACTGTAACTACAGGCAACTACCACATCAGAACGCTACCTGAATACATTGCTCTCTTTGCACAAAGTGACGTGTTGCAAAGGAGTTCTGGAAGCTAAAGTTGCTGCTTGCTTTGTGCTGCCAAAGTACTTCGTACTGGACGAGGAAGTTAGTTGGAGCTCTCTACTTCTGATTCCTTAGTCCTTGCGCAAACATGTTTTTAGGAAACGATTTAAATTTATTCCGTGGCTTTAGCTGTTGAGGACAGCATACTTCATTAGTTTGTCGACTAGGTGGCAGTGTCGTGTTTAAAACGGACTAAACTGCTTTCTGGCTCAGTAGAAGATTTTTCGGTGTCTGTGAAATTTGGGTAAAACTGGATTCTGTTGATCCCTTGAACACTTAATGTCTCTATAGTAATAGGTAAAAGGATGTTGACTAAATCTTCAAAAATATTAGGACTGAAAGGTTAAGGAGAGGAGAATTTAATCCCACAGACAAACATGTAGGTAGAGGCACATTTTTACAGTTTTAAAGTGCAACTGTTTTATGCTTTCCTCTTTTCTTAATTTGAACTGAAATGAGTTAAGAATTTTTTTCCTGCTAATTTCTTAATAGTCTTTTTTACTTGTGCTTGAAAAGATCTTCTGTTGTTATCTATGCTCTTACCATACTGTTGTCCTATAAAAGGCAGATACAATATACTATGTAATTATTTTTGATTACAGAAGGTAGGAATCCTGAAAATGTGTTTGCCAGGCCTGCTAACCAATTATATGATATGGAAATTGTAAATCACCTGTATTTTGAAGACACCTGGGCTGGCTAGCTTGTGGAAGATTATATATTTTCATCAAAACTCTTCAAATTACTGAAGAGATCCTCTTGTACTGGGGGAAAAATGCAGATCCCAAGCAATGTAGTACTTGGATAAGCAGTTCCAATCCCTTAAGTTTCACCCAGATTCAACAGGTAGCTAATACAGATTTTGGAGTAACTGACAAAACATGCTTACAAACTTCACTCTGCAAGTTATGTTTACTACAGCTCTGTATTTGATGGGAGTATCTTCACTGGATTATGATTCAAAAAGATGAATTGGACAACTGTGATAATTGCTTGAAACAGGTATTATCCCATCAAAATCAAGTATTGCAGATGGAATAAAAAAGACTCTGAGGGACTTTCCCATATGCTTTCTGGGTCACCAGTTTGCTCTTCTCAGGAATGTGGTGTTGATCTGTCCTCCTTTTTTTTTTTTTTTTGTTGCCATATGATGAGTATACACATATAGCACCATTAGCTGTTACATTTAGATAGGTTTGAAACACAGGTAAGGATGTTTACCATATCACCATATTTTATAATGATTCACTTATCTGTACTCCCTAACAGTAGCTTCATTAACATGTTGAAAAAGAGCTGGGAATATGGGAAAACCCCCCAAACTTGTAGGCAAATGAAAGAAACCAAACAACCCAGATCAATTCTTTCTTGACCAAGAAAACCTGGGGATTCTAACAGCTGAGAGTTCTTTGTGCAATACCTTTTCCACAATTTTATTAAAACCTGAAACTTTGAAAAGACATGTCACCAACCAGATAGTCTCAGATTACTAGTATGTCACGATGGTTTTGTCAGCAAAGATTCTAAGGCACGTTTTTAAGGACAATTGTGCTCTATTAAGCAGGTAACGTTGGTCTCCCTCCCACAAAGGACACAATTCTTTCCTGGGTTTTGACAAAGGGAACTTTAGAACAAGTGTGCAGCTTTTAAAAATCTTTACATTTATCTTGAATTTAAACAAATGCCATTGAATTCAGGCCAGAAGCTTCTAGTACATACATAAGGACAACTTGATGTGACTAGGCCAATTTTTTCTTTGGAAAATAAGAAACACTACCAGGTTTGCAAATCTGTTCCTTGGATAAAATGTGCAAAATTGTGGGGTATCTACTATATGGAATAAAACTGTTATTTTAAGTCTTTGGCTGTTAAAACAGCAAAGAACAACATCTTTACTTTCTTTAGTAACAGGCTATATATTATATGTACTGTCTGTTTCAGAAATTCTGCCATGAGCTCTCAAGACAATTCTCTCCCCTTTTGTTAAGGTGTATTAGTACAACTGTAACCTCTAACTTTAGGAAAGAGTGTGAAAAGGGGTAGATAGAGCTACTTAATGAGAAAGGGCAGATACAGCAAAGTTTTATTAATCCATCAGTAAAGGGATTGAGAATGTTGCCCAGAAAAGCCTTGAAGCAGTCTGGTTCCACCAGTCTTTAAAGGTATATTGTCGAAACATAAACTGCATGCTGACGTTAATGTTGTTCTTGACTCTTACACTATGAAAAGCAACACGTAATCCAAACCAGTGCTCTGGGCTAATTTAAAAATCCTGTAGTTTCGGGGTCAAGGAGAAGAATTACTCTTCACTTTCATTTAGTAGAAGAGAGTTAGAACTGGATGTTTGTTTGTTATTCATGAAATAGTGAGGTAGAAGGACCCTTTGCTTGACCTGGGGCAGCTGTTCTTACATTAAATGTGTGTTTACCAAACTTACATTTATGTAATATGGATAAAAGAATTTTCTATGGAACTTTAGTATAAATCAATATTTATATAGCATTAAAAGTAGTGTAAAGTGGTCCTTTAAAATAAATACTTGGCATTGACAATACTCCCAGATTTACTGTAAAATTCCAGTAAGTCATACAGTCTTGCGTTCAAGAAAACCAAGTCTACCCCATCCCTCCTCTAAATTATTCTTAAGATTTTATGACTACATAACCACAAATACTAGATTTTTTTAGCCTTTTTAAAGA